>OY728165.1:1097449754-1098649754 GCA_963277665.1 Viscum album
CATACAACACCAATGAAGCCCAAATTTTGTGGTATGCTATAATAAATTTATAGAAACAAATCATTCTTCAGGATCCAGTGCTAATTCAGCCTGCATTGTGGTTATTCATACGGACCAAGTTGAAGATAAAATTCTGGGCCAGATTCTGCGGCCCAGAAAAACAGCCCACCATTTTACACATATCTCGTTAACCATAAACTATTTTAGGCTGAAACATTCTAGATGGTTAGAGGACATCTGGGGTTCCATTTTCTTCTTGTATATCCCACTCCAATTCGGCCATCTAAAATCCCATTCAGATGCGTCTGTCCGGTAAATGAAAGCTGACTGCCACCTCGGGTCAAGGGTGGAAAAATCAACTCTCCCTTACTTTCCACCCACCTATGGCCTACCAAAATTAATTGAGGAGACTTGGAATATTGAAGGCTAGACCCAAGGATTAAAAAAAGTCTATTTAAGGTAGTGGTGGTGGAGGATTTGATGATCTTTTGAGCTTTCTTTCATTGTAATGTTATGCTGTGATTTTTTTGTCTCAAGTTTGTCTTTCAAATGTAAGTTGTTTTAATTCATCATAGTTTCTTAATAAAAGTTCTTCTTCTACTATTATTATGTTCTTCTCTATATCACATTTATACCATTGGTTCAAGGTGTGAATTTATTCACACCATACTTTTTATATTTATTACACAACGGTGGAGTGATCGATTTTTGTTGTTGTTTTTACTTCTTCAATTCCACCTTCATAAGTCTACTTCCCGCTTCCATTGAAGACATGTCATCAATGGAGGGATAACCCACTCATGGGTTGATACAAGGGAGTATCAAGGGTTTGGATTGGATTTTATTTATCACTACCTTAATCTCGAATCACTTCTTTAAAATGAGATTTTTATTTGATGATCTTAAAACTTCTTCATCCTTATTGAATTTTAAGGCCACACACTTCAAGTGCTAATAAAAACCTTTACCTTGGAGCACTCAAAGATTTGATCCTTAAAGTGTATAGGTGATTAGTATTAGGGTGTGTAGGCATTAAACCAGTAAGTGATGATTTTGTTTGATCATCTTAAATGAACCCATATCAAATATAAGAAATTGAAATCATTAAAAAGGAATTCATCTAATCCACCTCGAGCGATAACCTAATATCAAATCATTACTTTAATTTGAATTAACTTAAATCTGTTAGTGATCCTTTAAACCCATCTAAAATCAACCCATGTTGGCCACTTCATATAAAAAAAAATCCATAGAATGCACGTGTCTGTAGGTACTTCTTAGGTCTCTGAGGATTCGACAACCCAAACTAGACTACAAGGACCGTCCTACCTTCTTCTTTTGGGTAAATTTGAGCATGAATCAAATTTTGGTACCGTTTACAGGGACCCAAGTAATTCATCTCAACACCCATTCTATTCTCCCCCATTTCTTCTTTTCTCATCCGAATTCTCTTATCTTGTCCCTTTCTCATTTTTTTTTTCTTTTGGCGCATGTCCGCCTACACCCGCAATCAATCAAACCGTCTAGTTAGGGTGGATAGTCTTGGGGTTGGGAAGTAAAGTACACCAAGGGAACTATTTCCATTAGATCCTAATCTTCCTAATACTCCAGAGTCAAAAATTGAGCCTATTTCAAGGGAAGGTCTTCAAATAAACCAACTCATAAACCCGGGTGGAAACCAAATTGGAAATCCAAAAGAGGCAGCCCCAAACTTGGGGAATACGGTCGATCAAACCATGAATGACTACCTAACACCTTCCTGGACCAATTCCCTCTCATGAATTAGACACAATCCCCTAGGATATTCCAACTACATCTTTAAACCTCATGTCCTAAACCACCTTCTCACATTCCATGGAATGGAGTCCGAGATGCCCTACCTTCACATTAAGGAATTCAATGACATTGTAGAAACAATGTGTCCCCCACATCAAGTAGAATCAGCTAAGATGATGCTATTTCCTTTTTCTTTAAAGTATTAAGCTAAAAATTGGCTAAAAATTTTGAGACCATCATCCATCAACTCTTGGGACCAACTACAATGAGAATTCTACAAAAAATACTTTCCCCACCACAAAACAATTGAACTTAAAAAGAGTATCCAATTTTTTTTTGAAAAAGAGGGAGAGTCATTCTATGAAACATGGGAGAGGTTCAAAGAAACTCTAAACATGGTTCCAAACCATGTTTTTTCTATTCCTGAACAAGTGAGAATTTTCTATGAAGGGTTAGGTCTGGGGAACAAACAATTCATTGACATGATGTGTAATAGAACCTTTAAAAACAAAGCCCCAAATGATGCTTATGATTATCTAGAAAGACTTTCTGAACAAAACCAAACATGGGGAACTTCACCTTATTCTGAAAAGCCACAAAGAACTACTGGAATTCATAAACTTAGAGAAGAGGAATGCCTTAGGGATAAACTCTCAACACTCTATAGGAAGGTTGAAGAGATAGACCTTAGGAAAGTCCATGAAATCCAAATTGTAGACCTTGTTTGCACAATTTTTGACAAACATGACCATAAGACAGACAAATTCCCAACCATTTCATCCATCAAGGATGTTCTTTTAGGAGGACCCCCAGTGGAAGTAAATGCCTTGAACTTTCAAAAGCCTCAATACCAAAACAAATTCAACCCAATGTATAATGACCGCCCAGGCTTCCGCTAGAAAGATAACCAACAACCTAGCCAACCATAGGGATAAAATCCTTACCCACATCAGAACTACCAAACCCATAACTAGTTCCAAACCCAACCTATCCAATACCAACAGCCAATAGTCCATTCTCAACAGACCATCCCACCTTTAAAATACCCCATGGGATAAACCAATCTTCTCAAGCACCAACCCAAACCGTTCCACAAAACATACTAGAACAACTGTGAAAACAAATGGAAATGATGAACTTAGAAGTATCTTCCCTAAAAAAAGAACTTCAAACCATCAAAACTGTAAAGGAACCCATGCCTACTCAGGTGGTACCATCCTCAAATTCAAGGGGAGAGTCAAGTTGCACTCAAATAACTTATGAATAAATAAAGGTTATGACTATTTTAAGAAGTGAGAAATCAATTGAGAAACCTAAACAAATAATTCAGAACCCACCGGAAGATTCAAACTTAGATGAAAATTCAAATGAACCAAATGATCAAACTGAAAACACGATAACATTGTCAAAAAAACAACTCTTCAACAAACAACCCCACAACCTACACAATTTCCTCAACGCATGAGGGGTAAAACCAAGCCTGAATTGAGTGAAACATTGAGGGAAATCTTCTCACAAGTCAAGTTGAACATTCCTCTTCTCGATGAAATCAAAACCATACCTTCCTACTCAAAGTGCCTTAAGGACTTGTGCACTTTTAAAAGAAAATTTTCACATAAAAACCAAGTCCTTTTGGCTGCAAATGTGAGTAACACCATTCAAGGGACCATTCCTCCTAAGTTGAAAGACCCAGGTTGCCCTTACATCAATGTTGAACTAGGAGAAAACAAATTTTTCAAGGCCTTATGTGACCTAGGTGTTAGTGTCAATATCATCCAATATGATGTGTATTACCAATTAGGCCTTGAAGATCTCAAACCCACATCTGTCACACTTCAACTTTCTGATCATAGCATTAGGGTTCCAAAGGGGATTTTAAAGGACGTTCTGCTAAAGGTTGAAAACTTCATCTACCCTGATGACTTCATTGTCCTTGACAACCATCCAAACTTATGAAATAAGGAAAAAACCCCAATTATCCTTAGTCATCCCTTCCTTGTAACAATCAACTATGTTATCCGAGTTCGAAATGGGAACATGACCATCACCTTTGGAAACATGAGTCTAGACTTGAACATCTATAATGTAAGCTCACAAATAGGGGATGATGAGTACATTCATGAAGTAAACATGATAGGAAGCATTGATAATGAATCCATAGAACATCAAGGAATATTTGATGGATGTTTAAGTCAGGATGAGATTGATTTTATTTATTCACATGAAGGAAGTTTATCACCTTGGCTTGAATCATTTTTAAATTGCTCTTATGATGAAGTCTTAGGTCCAACAATCAATGAAACCTTTCAGGAAACCAATTTCATGGAGACCAATCAAAATTCCTTCCCTAAATCTTATCAAGCTAATCTAGTAGCTGCACCTTCTACATATGGGTAATCAATCCTATCTAAAACTCTAGGAAACAAAATTGATCTTGATCCAATGTCCCAATCCTCTGCTGAAATTTTGAACCAACCTGATCTTGAATTGAAGGAACTTCTCGCTGCACTCAAGTATTCCTTCCTAGGGGACAATAAAACACATAATATTTTCATTTTTTATTTTCTTGAAGCCAATCATGAGAGGATGCTTCTAGATTTCCTTAGGAAACATAAGAAAGACATTGGTTGGACCCTGTCTGATATTCCTGGGATTAGCCCACTTATCGGGACTCATAGGATTGTTCTGGAATCTGATTCAAAGCCATGTCGTCAAACTCAAAGGTGAATCAATCCTAATCTCATGGAGGTAGTAAGGAAGGAACTTCTAAAATTGTTAAAAGCTGGTATCATATATCCCATAGCTGAGAGTGAATGGGTGAGCCCAATCCAAGTGGTTCCAAAAAATGCTGGAATCACAGTGATAACCAATGAGGATAGAGAGATTCTTCTAACTAGGGTGAGTAGTGGATGAAGGGTCTACATTGACTATAGTAAGCTAAACTCATTCACTAAGAAGGACCCTTTCCCCTTACCATTCATTGACCAAGTCCTTGAGAGAGTAGCATGTCATTCCTTCTACTGTTTCTTAGATGGGTACTTGAGGTATAATAAAATTGAGGTCTCCCTAGAGGATAAAGGGAAGACTACATTCACATGTCCATTCGATACCTTTTCTTTCAAATGAATTCCCTTCGGGTTATGCAATGCCCCTGGAACCTTCCAACGGTGCATGATGGGAATCTTCTCAGACATGATAGAGGATTTTCTAGAGGTCTTCATGGATGACTTCTCTGTGTTTGGGGATACATTTGAGGGATGTCTGAGGAATGTGGAGAGAGTCTTGTCAAGATGTGAAGAAAGGAATCTGGTCCTAAAATGGGAAAAATTCCATTTCATGGTTAAAGAGGGACTAGTTCTAGGCCATCTGGTCTCAGGTAGGGGGATTGAAGTTGATAAAGCCAATGTGGACATCATTCGTCACCTTCCATCACCCAAAACTGTTAAGGAAGTGAGGTATTTCTTAGGGCATGCTGGTTTCTATAAAAGATTCATCAAGGACTTTAGTTCAATATCCCGTCCCCTTTGTGCTCTCCTAGTAAAGGATGCTCCATTTGTTTGGATTGAAAGCTGTGAGGGTTCATTCTCAACCCTCAAATCCTCTCTCACCTCTCCTCCCATCACGAAATATCCAAACTAGAACCTTCCTTTCAAACTTATGTGTGATGCAAGTGAATTTTCTGTAGGATTTGTGTTAGGAAAACATTGTGATAAAACTCCTTAAGTCATTGCTTATGCAAGAAAATACTTAAATGATGCCCAAATAAACTACACCGCCACTGAAAAGGAGTTACTTTCTATTGTGTTTTCCTTAGAGAAGTTTAGGTCCTACCTCTTAGGATCCCCCATCACTGTGTTCACTGACCATTCTGCACTAAAATACCTCTTCCAAAAACAAGATGCTAAGGCTAGACTGATTAGGTGGGTCCTTATTTTACAAGAATTTGATCTCACAATAAAGGATAAAAAGGGTGTTGAAAATGTTGTAGTTGATCACCTATCTAGTATGGAATTCAAAGACAACTCAAATCAACTTTCTGTGTCTGATTCATTTCCTGATGAACACCTATACTCTGTGAGTGGCTGCCCTTGGTATGCTGACATAGCCAATTTCTTAGTTACAAGAGTCATTCCAAAATTATTAGGGACTCAAGCTCGAATTAAATTCAATTTTGATGTTAGAAACTATGTGTTTGATGATCCATACATCTATAAGTTCTACCCTGACCAAGTCATTAGGAGGTGTGTCCCAGAATCTGAACAAGAGTCCATCCTTAAATTCTTTCATAGTGAGGCATGTGGAGGTCACTTTTCCTCTAAGAAAACATTTTCTAAGATTCTTCAGTGTGGTCTCTTCTGGCCCACCCTCTCAAGGGACTCCTACACATTTTTTCAAAGCTGTCATAAGTGTCAACAAGTAGGGTCCATCACAAAAAGTAATCAAATTCCACTCACTCCCATCTTAGTGGTTGAAATCTTTGACTGCTGGGGAATCGATTTCATGGGTCCCTTCCCAAACTCTAGGGTATACCTATACATACTCTTAGCTGTTGATTATGTCTCAAAATGGGTTGAGGCCATTCCCACTAAGTCTAATGATCATCAAGTTGTGATTCGATTTTTGAAAGAGTACATATTTTCTCGATTTGGAATTCCTAGGTATATAATCAGTGATCGAGGAACCCATTTCTGAAACTGTCTATTCTCTTCACTCATGTCTAAGTATGATATTTCTCACAAGGTTTCCACTGCATACCATCCTCAAAAAAATGGTCAATCTGAGTTAGAAAATAGGTAGATTAAGAATATTCTTGAAAAAACTGTCAATCCTTCTATGAATGATTGGTCTGAGAAATTCTTGGATTCTCTTTGGCCATATCATAGAGCATACAAAACTATCTTAGGAATGTCACCATATAGGTTAGTTTATGGAAAATCATGCCATTTACCTGTTAAAATTGAGCATAAGGATTTTTGGTCAATTAAGAAAATAAATTATGACCTCTCATTGGCCGGAACAAAAATGAAATTAGATCTCAATGAACTTGAGGAACTAAGGATGGAGGCTTATGAAAATTCAAGGATAAATAAAGCTAGAGTTCAAGCCTACCAATCTGGGAATATCAAAGTCAAACATTTTGAACCTGAAAAATTCGTGCTCTTGTATAGTTCAAAACTTCATTTACACCGAGGAAAGTTAAGGTCTAAATGGTCAGGTCCTTTCATAGTGCATCATGTGTACTCCCATGGGGTAGTAGAGGTTCAAGATCCCACAAGTGGTTACATTTTCAAGGTCAATGGTCAAGGGTTAAAACCATTCATTGAATCATTCAATAAAAAAGAAACAAAGGTTGAGTTAACTGAGCCAACCTATGAACCAGGAAAAAATTGATAGATTTAGGATCCATGTCGGGCTAACAACATTAAACAAAAGTGCTGCATGGGAGGCAACCTGTGGTTTTCATGTTTCTAATATTTTTGGAATCATCTTTATTTTTCAAATAGGATTAATTAATCATTTTGATATTTAAAAATAAAAAATAGATTGTTGAACTGTTCCTCTATTATGAGTATGTATGGGTATGATAGGGGAGAACCATATTCATCCGTGTCACGTGGTGTGATCTTTGAGTAATACCTTACCCAGAAATTTAAAAAGAAGACAATGTATCATCAGTTCATTTTATTTTTATGTATTTTTAGGTTAAAATAAATAAATAAATATATAATAATAATAATAAAATTAAAAGGCCACATCGTAGGTCACAGGGCAAACCCTGTCACAACTGGTGAAACCGCGGGGAATCAAACCTGGGACCGAAGGAAGAGAGGAGCGCGCACTTACCACTGACCTATGGCTTTTTGTGCTTCATTATTCTATAATTTATATATATATATACTTATATTTTAATTTCTTTATTAAATAAATAAATAAATAAATATATATATAGTTTTGTTTTTTTTCTTCTCCTTTTTCCACTAGGGAACTCTTCGAGTGAAATTAAGACCAAGGGAGTAAATTGGAGAGGTAAGAACTTCAACTTCAACCACCAGGTGACTTTGTTCCTTATTTATTATTTAAAATTCCTTTTTAGAACTCATATGATCTATCTCTACCCCCTTATAAATTGTATTTTCTTTAAACACCAGGGATATTATTATTTTAAGTTGGGGGGGATATGAAATAATTACTTTTTTCTTTTGTGTGAAAAAAATGATTTGAAAAAAATGTGTGTAAATGGAAGGAAAAATTCCTTTGACTTTCAACATGGTAATACACATTTCACACTTTGAAAATGAATATCAAATAATTTAGCATGCCCCGATTCTGATTTTAATCCTTGAATAATTTCATGAGCATTGATTTTGAAAAGTGTGGCTGTCCAATGTAATATTTCATCATTTATATTTTCATCCAAATAAAAAAAGATCACAATGCATGTTGTTTGGATAAGTGGGTAATTAGTTTGAGTTCATGGGGTCCCCAAAATAAATAGCATAGGTTTGGTGATCATTTTAGTTTTAATATGAGTATTCAATAAAAGAACAATAAATTTGCGCGTAGAGCAATGAAATGACATAATGAGTGACTTTCAGCACTTGGGGATCGTGACTCTATAGTTGTCTGGCCCAGAGTTAGTAATTTTATCTATATTTTTGGTAATTTGAATTTGTTTTTGACTAATTTAACTCAAGATGATGCCTGAGTATATGGGCTTCACTTGGTTCCCTAAGGTCTTTGATCCTGGGAGTCATCAGCAAAGTCTCGCTACAGGGGTTGACTCTTTTGAGTGAAATTTCAATTACCATGGAAAAATTACAAAAAAAATACAATAAAAAAACAATTGAATACTCATCCTAATATTGAAATTTGATTCCACCTAGCACTTCCATAATTTCTCCCTTGAATAAAGATAAACCCCCATGTCTAATGCGATGCACAACACATCATCACTCTTAATTGATATTGGATAAAATATGGCGATGAATTTGAATAAAGGAATGAGCTTGGGATTAGGATATTCTTATGAAAATATCTTGTATTAAAATATTTTGATAGGTTTCATGATTTTTTGGTACAAGGGTTTCTGGTGATCATTGTGTATTAAAATGTTTTTCAAAAAAGGAATTCGAATTTCATATTGTTGAGATACATTTTTCTCAGGACTAGAAAATATCAAGTTGGGGGGTGTGATTAGCCAATAAAAATACATATTTTATTTAAATTTTAATGGTATTAAATGTTCATTTTTGATCTTATGGTCCTGAGTTAGTGGATTATTAATTTTGAACATCCATTCTTATCATTTGTGCACTTCATGCCTAATGTACACCAATTTAGGCCCAACGATTCATCTGATTTTAAGGAATTTAATTTTTAATATTTTGATTTTATATTTTGTGACCTGTATCTTCACTTTAATATGAAAATTTTTCATTCAAGGATCAATGGAGGATTCATAAAGTATGATGGTGATATTTGGAGATGAATGGAAGCAATTCTAGAGAAGGCAGATTGGACACCAGCCCAATGATGAGAATGTGGGGCCCAACATACAACACCAATGAAGCCCAAATTTTGTGGTATGCTATAATAAATTTATAGAAACAAATCATTCTTCAGGATCCAGTGCTAATTCAGCCTCCATTGTGGTTATTCATACGGACCAATTTGAAGATAAAATTCTGGGCCAGATTCTGCGGCCCAGAAAAACAGCCCACCATTTTACACATATTTCGTTAACCATAAACTATTTTGGGCTGAAACTTTAAATAAGGTTAGGGGACATCCGGGGATCCATGTTCGTCTTCTATGGAACACTCCAATTCGGCCAAATAGAAGGACATTCAGATGCTTCTGTCCGGTAGATGAAAGTTGGCTGCCACCTCGGGTCAAGGGTGGAAAAATCAACTCTCCCTTACTTTCCACCCACCTATGGCCTACTAAAATTAATTGAGGAGATTTTGACTATTGTAGGATCTACCCAAGTCTTCAAAAATTCCTATTTAAGGCAGTGGTGGTGGAGGATTTGATGATATTTTTATCTTTATTTCATTGTAATATTATGATGTGATTTTGTTGTCTCAAGTTTGTCTTTCACATGTAAGTTGTTTTAATTCATCATAGTTTCTTAATACAAGTTTTTCTTCTACTATTATTCTGTTCTTCTTCATATCACTTTGATACCATTGGTTCAAGGTGTGAATTTATTCACACCATAATTTGTGATATTTATCACACAACGGTGGAGTGATCGATATTTGTTGTTGTTTTTACTTCTTCAATTCCACCTTCGTAAGTCTACTTCCCGCTTCCGTTAAAGACATGTCATCAATGGAGGGATAACCAACTTATGGGTTGATCCAAGAGAGTATAAAGGGGATGGATTGGATGTTATTTATCACTACCTTAATATCTAATCACTTCTTTAAAATTATATTTTTATTTGATGATTTTAAAACTTCTTCATCCTTATTGAATTTTAAGGCCACACACTTCAAGTGCTAATACGAACCTTAACATTAGAGTGATAAAATATTTTGATCCTTCAAGTGTATAGGTGATTAGTATTAGGGTGTGTAGGCATTAAACCAGTAAGTGATGATTTTTTTTGATCAACTTAAATAAACCCATCTCAAATATAAGAAATTGAAATCATTAAAAAAGGAATTAATCCAATCCACCTCGAGTGATAACCTAGGATAAACTCAATACCTTAATTTGAATTAACTGAAATCTGTTAGTGATACTTTAAACCCATATAAAATCAACCCAAGTTGGCCACTTCATAGCCAAAAACAACCCATAGAATGCACGTGTCTGTAGGTACTTCTTAGGTCTCTGAGGATTCGACAACCCAAACTAGACTACAAGGACCGTCCTACCTTATTCTTTTGGGTAAATTTGAGCATGAATCAACTTATGATGTATGCCAAAGGATGATTTCCAAAGATGTGGTATAAATCTTAAATGAGTTCTTTTATTTTTTTTCTTCTTCAGGATCCTTCTATGTCCTAACCATGATTATATAAATATATCAGTATATTACATATAAATAAATTTTATTATGATGATGTAAAAACCCTTGTTCATCTCTTTTTCCATCCAATGTGAAATGAAAGTGATGATCATGCGTACGTACAGACTACCGCCTCTATGAAACGATGTGTTTTTTTCATCATCACCTCACAAGGAAGGATATTATGATGGATTTAATAAATATATATGATATTCATGAAATAATTATAATTCTTTAAAGATATTTTATTACTTACATTCTTACCCTACCATATTTTAAAAAATGACAACATCACATGTGCATACGTGTGAACTACCACCTCCACGAAGCGATATAATTCATTTTTCATGTCATCCTTTAATACATGAATCATAAATTTCATTTAATATAAAACCATGATAATTATTACATGATTAATATTATGGATATTATGGAACCATGACCCCTTTGACCTTGGTCAACCCATCAAAGATATTTTGGTACTATGATATAAACATACTCAAAACGTCTGATGTAAACTTAACTAATTTAGTAACTAAATATGTTATGGTAATAAATGAAATAAAAGGAATAATTATAAAGTAATAATTTTTTTTTATTAATAAATTATAATAATAATTTAATTTTATTATTTTGTTGTTAGAGAATGTACAAAGTGATTTAGGGCATGAGGTAAGGGATTTCCCTTTAAAAAATTATTTTAAAGGATTAAAATCTTTCTCCTCCATATGAATGTTTATTAAAATGTTTCAAGAATTTTCTTATTTATAAATAAAATATTTTTAAAGGTCATTTTAAACTATCCTTTACTTTTTACAGAGGTTTTAAAAAAGGAATCTTTTTATACATTTTTCGTATGGATCATTTTGACTCTTTTTACAAAAGTGAAAAAATGTTTCTAACGTTTAAGGATCGACCATATTTCCCATCAGTATGAATTTTATTTTATTTTATGATTCCTATAAAATTTACCATTTTTTTTCAATGAAAATATTTTTCTCAATATTCTTGTACTTTTTAGTTTTTAAATATGTCAACAAATAAGGATATTTACCCTATTTTTATAGAAAAGTTAAAATGCTATTTTAATGCTATTTTTCATCTATGTAAAAATAATTTAATGATTATTATTTATATATGGGGATATTCTCTAATAATATCATCAAACTTATTTCTATGGGTGAAATATGATAATGTTGTTTTATTTATTGACTGGGGAAATTATTGATATATTGTATGCCCGTTTTCAAATATGGATACTAATAATGAGTTTGTATGTATTTTTTATTCACTATTTTCATATGATGAATGTATTGGACATAGTATATAACGAGAGGGGATTTTTATAGCACTTCAATTCATCGATAGGTCTCATGAGACCAAATAGATTGGGTATTATATGCCTTAACTATTAATGTATAATGTCTTGTCTCAAGGTCTCGATGGTAAGATTATGATGTCTGACATTATAGATTCTATCATTATGAAATAAATAATATTTATCGAAGTGATTATTTACATTTTACATGGATATATTTCATGTTTAGGCTATTGATAAATTTTTATAAAAATATTTTTATTTCAAAAGGTAAGAACATGAGTTTATGATTTAAAAGAACATTCATGATATTCTATTAGTGAAAAGTTTGATTTCATGGAAACATTTTCATGTATTTAAAGAAACACCCATGTATTATGGTTTTTTCATTATGATTTATTATAAAATGTTTTATAAAAAACATTGAAAAAAAAGAGATTTCAAGAGTAAGTATGTGATTATTTTAAACTCAAAGTTTATTATGAGATAAGGCTGACATCCTTATAGGTTAATATATATTTAAAATGGATCAATCAGTTTATTTTATATTTATATCCATTACTAAGATTTTTTTTTACTCATCTCAAATTTCCAAATATTTTTTACAGGGCTTAAGGATGAGTAGGAACTATAACAAGGACTATATTTCTATTATGGTGATCCGTATTAACAGAATAAAGCATGTTATAAAGGAAACATGAGTTTAAATTTAAGAATACTATATTTGTGGAATAAAATAGATATTTAGTAGATGTCTACAATTTTTATTGTAAGAGCTTGATATATAAGTATTTTTCTTAATTCTCTAAAACTCTAGACCAAAAGATCCTTGAAATGTAAGAAATTGCAACCCATATAATAAATCATGTAATTAAGGGTTATTTATGTTACATGGTATTATAATTGGTAACAAACGAAAGGTTTAGATAAATTTAGAGGTTAGGATGGGTCAAATGAGGATATGTTAATAATTTTATATAATATCATGGTTTAATAAGTATATGGTTGATCCTAATGTTAAAGGAATAAATAAACCTTTTTAGGTTTTATGTGATGAGAGTTTAAGATGAATAAGGATATGTTGGGACACATTTATGTGAATAAAACCCTTGGGTTTGGTATGTATTTTAATGAATAGTTTATTTGTGGAAGAATGATATTATATTTTGTGGACATAAGTTGAAAGGTATTGATAAAATTTAGGTTTAATATGATCTTTGATGTTGAGGTAATTATGGTTAATTAGGATAATAGAGTTACTACATTTTGGGAACATTATATGATTAAGGAAAATATAAATAGTTTTTTTTCTAAGATGAGACTTTGTTTTAGGAATAAAAGTCGATTTATATTTGGGAAGCATATATTAATTTTTTGTGTCTTTATTGTGATTCATTTAATTTATGGAAAATATTAGTATATTATAGAGATTATATGATTAAGGAATATACATTTTTGGTATGTGAATTTATGGGTAATTAATGTTGTTTGTAGATAAATGTTAAAGCAATATTAGAAGATTATGTGATCAAATATATATTATCTTTTAGTTTTCAACATGGTTAGGAATTTTTGGTAGAGTTATAAGATTAGTTACTTATGGAAGGATTTAAGTTGAAATTTGGGTTTTATTATTGAGGCTACAAATATTAATAGAGTATTTTTTTTCATATAAAGCTTTATTAATATTAGAAAATATCATAAATTATTCTAACCATTTTTGGTTCTGATTAATAGATAGGAACATGAGAAATAAATTTTCACCCCTTTGTGGATCTTGTGATCCATTAGAAGTTGAACTTAGTGCCTCAGTCATGAAAAATTATTCTTGAATATTCAATGATTAGAGTAGGATATGAGAGAGAAATGGAAACTGATTGAAGGATAAATGAAGGATGAAATTCCACTTATTGAGTGAAAATAAATCAAGTACGTATAATTTCTTAAAATACCTATCTCGATGGAAAAATAATTTCTCAAACCTAAAAAGTCTTACATAGAAAGTAATGATCAAATATCAAGGTATGATTTTAGAAACTCAATTGAAACTATGAGACTTGTAAATGTACATGCATTTATATTTTCTAGGCCATGACCTAGAAATCAAATTTCATGATAAAATATATATATAACATTACTACAATGTTATGATAAATTCATTTTGAGAGAATCAAATTAAAATTATGTGGAATTTTTTTTAAGAGTTGGAGAATGTAACACCCCAATATTTCAATACAAAATTCTCCGAAAAATAATACTATATTCGATATCATGAATCACACACAACACTAAGCTTAAATTGAAATGTGATATACTATATAAATTTTATTATTTAAATATGATCATTATAACCTAACTGTTGGTTTGGTGGGAATGAATTGGAATAACTACATTATGAAATATAATTTTTTTCATAAAAAAATTAATAAAAAATCATAAATTTATTATTTATTGGATGGAAATGAAGTTAAAATCTTTTGAAGGTAAAAGTGATATTTTTCATAAAATTGTTTTTATGTGTTCAATGTATTTTGATTTTAATAGATTATATTTATCATTATTTATAAACGATTATAATGAAGTATGTAGATTATATATCCAATTTAATGAATTAACATAAATTTAATGTTTTTTATTAGACAAGTAATGAGAATAAAGTAATTTTATGCTTTAAAAATACATTTTCTTCAAAAATGGGTTTTATTGATTTTTTTACATGAATATTATAATTAATTTCTTCCAAATTTATAAATTTTATTTGAAAAAATGGAAATGGTTTTTGAAATTATAATGTTATAATTTTAATATGATGATTTTTTTGGTATTTTTATGAATAGATTGATTAATGAGTGAATAGTGAAAATAACGATTTTTGAAAATTTGTTATTTATTTTCTTTATATCGAGTAATTTAAATAACTCATTATATTTTGGATTTGGTTTTAATGTAAAATAATATATATTTGATAAAAAATAATCTAATTAAGGCCATATTAATTATAATTATATTTGATTTTGGTATAAGTTAATTTTCATCCTGAAAAACTCATTTTTCTAAAAACTAATTTTTGTTGTTTTTGAAAAATTATATTAAATGTAAAATATGAAAATTATATAAATTGAATCTTGAAAAATGGATTTCATATTTATAATTAGGAGGTTAAAATTTAGCAATGAATTCAATTTCATTTTTTATCATTATGAATAATAACCATGTCAAAATTTTATTACTACGGTAAAATGTAAAATGAGTTATATGGGATTAAAAACTATGGGATAAGATCCCAAATAAATAAAATAGTTTCATTTATTTCATTAGATGAGTGGATTTTGACCATACTCATCCTAGATTTGAAATTATGGAAATTTTCTATCATTTTCCTTTGATAATGACCTTTATATTATTTTAACTAAATGATAATTACATAATGTCACTTTCAATATTTTAATATCTATAAAATGTTTTTATATAGATAAAAACAAGTTATGAATGGTTATAAATGGTTATTTTGAATATTATTAAATTATTTTTATTATGATAATTTAGTTTTAATTTTTAGTAATGGTATAATTATGTTGAACACTTACACAACGCCGACCCAGTGCCTATGAAAGTGGTAGAAAATAAAAGTAAATTATATTAAAAATATTAAAAGTAATATGTTTTGGATAAATTATGGTGTTCAAAAAATTTACTGTATAATTTTAGTGTATAATTAATGGTTAAATAATTTATATTAAAATTATATTATTTTCTTTGTATGTTCCAAGTCAAATTTTTTGAATAGTCCAAAAAATGACCAAAAATGGAATTTAATGTTTAAAAATTATTTTTAAAGAATTAGAAAATGATAAAAATACTATCATAACTCAATTGGAAGGGAAACTATTGAAAATATCATGAATGGTCCATGTATGTTCCCCTTAGTGTTTCACCTATCTCTCTCATGATTTTTTCATGTTCATTAACACTCATATTTATATTTAATAGTTTCATTTGAGTGGATGGAATTTATTATCAGAAAAATCCATTTATTGAACTTTTTAATCAATTGAAGGGAAATTTTTGAATATTTTTGAAGGGTTAAACTATTATTTATCACATGTTGGAATCTTTTAATAAAGTTAGAGGATCATTTGAAGGCATTGGATGAAGTTTAGAAGGGTCCAAGTAAAGTTCCTAAGGCCATAGGTTGCACTGGGTAGCTGGTGCCATATAGACAATAATACAATGTTTCAAAAGTACATCGCCTAGACGATGGATAACTACCAACATGCCAGTAGAAATAAGGTAGTCCAAGTATATATCAACACCACCAGGTAGACAATTCTTCCCATCGTGTAACTGATGGCATCTTGATAGAAGAGAACATCTCCATGAATCTCACCAGGTAACCAGTGGAGGTTACTGAGTTGTCAATAGGCATCTAGAAGACGATCAAAGATCTCATATTTAATGGACCCCACATCTCATAATTTTCTTTGATGATGCATAATGACCCGACATAATTCTATATTTTTCTCAACACCTTTAGAGGTTATAAATAGAGGACCTTGGTGGATTTGAAGATTTAATACAAAAAAACACTCATAACAGTGGATTGCTAATTTAATTGGAACATGAAAATGAAAAATCAAAGTTACATTCTACAAGGCCTCATTTAAAGAGATAATTTCATTTATCAATATCAAAGTATCTCATATCCATGACCTCTTTATAACTCCTCTCAGTTGTAATATCCATATTGAGAGATACAGGAGTGCCTTTATAACGGATTTTCACTAAGATAATATTTATTTTCTCACATCATATTCTATAATGGGGGATCACTACCACAAAAGTGAGGGAAGCGTTTCTTGGATACCTATAATGTTCAAGAGGGTCCTCATAACCATAAACATGAGGGATATGTGTTTCTTATCACAATCACAAAAAAGGAAAGGGTGGAATTTATTTGTTGATTCTATTAAAATCAAGGGATTAATAAGAGAAACCTCTCAAACCAAGTAATCTAGGGGGTTGTAGGGGCTCACACTAAGCTATTTATGAACTCCTTTATAAAACTATCTCTCTCTGTCTCAATCCATTATTTAATTTCCACATTTAATAATTATATCAAATCGCATATCGTATAATTTCGATATTCTAAATACTAATTCGCTCGTCACATAATTTTCTTTGAAATTATATTTTATAAATCATATCAAAATCATCATGATATTTTATTTTATCTTTAATTTATAATCATAAACTCACATTATTTATAATTTCTAAATTAATCATTAAGTAAATTCATCAATTGATTTCCTTTATAGATTTATCTTTACTTAATATTTTATTTCTACTACACTTTCTCAATATTTATTTGTTATTATTTTATTTGGTAATTTCCATCATACTATTTGTTTTAATTTTTAAAATAGTAATTAAATCGCTTATTTCAATCATACTCCGTCCAATAATTTTTACTAGAGGATATCATTTTGTGTTTATTAAAATACACTTGTTTTCAAAAGAGAAATATATGGTTCGTGTACCTAATTTTGATGGTTCCAACTATAATTATTATAAAAAACACATGTTTACTTATCTTATAAGTATTGGTTATCCTATTTAGAAATTTGTTATGCATGATTATACTCTTACAAGTAGAAAAGAAGAAAAATGGACTCTAACTGATATTTTTTATTTTGAATTAGATGGTGAAGATATGAATTCCTTGCATAAAAGATTATACCAAAATGAATTTAATCATATTTATTTATGAAAAAAGTATCATGAAATCTTGAAATGGTTATAAGTTACTCATGAAGTAGAAAAAAAAGTTAAAGATAATATACTTTAAATTTATAAACAAGACTATAAATGTTTTTATATGCATCAAAATGAATCTACTACCTATTTGTTTACATGTTTTAAAAACATTTTCAACAGTTGAATGTTTCATGGCGATTCATTGTCTATATGAAATTCATTAAAGAATATTATCTAGGTTTTACCTAGCTCTTGATTTCCTAATGTAACCACTATAAAAGAATAGAAAAATATCAATAACATCCCTCTTGAAGAGGTAATCAAATTCCTTATAACATAAAAAGTCAAGATGAAACATCACTATGAAAAAGAAACTAAAATATAAAATGAAACCAAAGAGTCCAAAAAATATATTAAAAAGCTATTAATGATGATGATTCAGATGATAATGAATCCATGATTGAATACTTGACTAAAAGATTGAATAAATTGAATACAAAGAAGGAAACATCCCACAATTCCAAAAATAAAAATCAAATTGATGCACCAAATGTGATTTGTTATGAATGAAACAAGAAGGGAAATATTATATTGGATTGAACCATATATAAAAATAAGTTAAAATAAAACAATAAATGGAAGAAAGATCATAAATTCTCAAACTATAGTATAAGTGAAGACTTCCTGAACTCAACTTCTTCAAATTCTTCACATGAATATAGTCCTAAATTCCTCATGGCTCATTTAGAGGTAGGTGATGATGTTAGTTCTCTTGATTATAGTTATTATTATAATTATTCATATTTCTCTTTATCAACCATCCATCTAAATAATTAATAATTGAATGATTCTAAAAATTAAATTGATAATTTTTGTAGAGAACTTATTTCAAAATAAAAAGATATCAACAAAAAATATAAATAAGTTTTTAATGAAAAGAATCAAATTCTTAATGATAAGGATATCCTTTCTAAAGAAAAGAATGATATAGTTTGGAAATTTAAACAAAAAATAAAAATTAATAATTTATAATCTAATATAAAAAAGATTAAAAATACACTCTCTTAATTCACCCATGGTGATCAATATCTAGAAATGATTTTGGGATCTCAATATTATGGTAAAAGTAATTTCAAATTATTTTTTCAAATTCAAATAAATTTTCTCAAAAATCACTTTTATTAAAGGATGTTACCAACATAATTTTATAAATAATATCATATATTTGGTCATCTTATTTATGAGTGTGATTAAAAAAATTCTAGGTATGGTAGACCTAAATTTATTCACCTTTTTTCCTATATCATTAATAGAAAAGTTATTCTAAAAATTTTTGGATACCTAAATATATTCTAGTAAACATTAATAATCCCAAAATATGGTTACCAAAAGTCACTCAAATTTTATATTTTGTTAGGATATGCCACTCAAACTTATTAAAATATCATAATATGGAATATAAATAAAAAATGACCATCCAAATTTAAATTAATGATCGATCAAGATTAAAAGAGTTTCTTTTTTTATTTTCAATTTTACAATTTGTTGATGGGTACTAGATGTTTTATGTAGGGGAGATAAATTATAGTTATTATATATCTTGATCCTATCATTTCTTTATTCTATTTATAATTATATTTTTTGTATGAGAAAAAATAATGAGTAAGATTAAAATATCATTTTTTCTATTTAATTATTTAGCTTGTACAAAATGTATTACTTCATGGAATGGATTTAAAATTATACTTCCATGATGTTTCTTTTAATTTTTTCTGAATCATTTATTTGAATGTTTTCTAAAGGGGGAGTTCATACTTTTTTCCATCCTTGTTTTTTAAAGTGTATTTTATTGTAGATTTTAATTTCCCTCTTGAATCTTTTTTAAAATATTTTTTATTCAATTTTTTAAATATATCATTTCTCATTGAATTAGTTGTTTTTATAATATAGAGATTTATTTATTATTGAGTTTATTTAAATCTTGAAATATTTCTTTGAATATATTTTATTTTTTACTCTTGAAATCATTATTTTAATATCATTAATTATTTTCTTTGGAAATCATTGATATATATGTAATTATTTTCTCTTAAAAAAATTGATATTATTATTATTATTCCATTACTCTCTCTTTTGGTGATGTTTTAATTTCCTTATTAAATGCCCCAATTGAGGTGAAACCCTATCTATTGATCTTTGGATCAATCTACTTATTCACGGGGTCTAGTGATTTGTTGTTATAAATTCACCCCTCTTTAACTTCATTTCTAGATATATCTTCTCTCTCCATCTCTTAGATTTACCTCCTTGATTTGGATGGAAGGAAAATGTAACTTTTCTTTTTCAAATGTTTATTAAATAGGAGAAGACAGTTTTTTCAAATTTCTTATTCTTATTTCTTCTCTTTATCATGATTTCAAAATCAATATTTTTTTAATTTTTTCATTTCTTTTTCAAATCTTCTTTTAAAAATTGTTTTTTTAAAATATTATATTTTATCTTTTTAAAATATAGAAAATCACTATTATACATTTATTTTTTAATTTTTAAAAATTATTTTTGAAAAGTTTTTTTAATATCCTTATAGTTTGAGTTGATGATCATTTTAAACTTCAATGTTATCTATAATCTATCTCATGTACATTAATTATTTATACCTTATGCATTTTCTATGTTTTACATACCTTATTATCTAAAGTTGGATATTTAAGCCTATGATAATCATTAAGAGGGAGATAGTATTTCATATTTCAATTATCTTATCTGTTTTTGAAAGTATTTATTTGATATATGGATTATTCGTTATTTTCCTCTCCTTGTTTTATTTTTTTATTCAAAAAAGGTAAGAAAAAGTATAATATAAAGGGATAGATATTTATCAATTTTTAAAGGGGGTGAAAAAGTCCAATTTAAAGTGAGATAAGTTTACCAAGTTTCATAGGGTGACAAAATATAGAATTTAAAAGAGGATAAGTTTTGTCTAGTATCAAAGGGGAACAAATTTATTATTATATGAATTATTGTTTAATTATTTCTCTAAATGGGAGTAAAATATTTACTCTTGGAATAAAGTGTTATATGATTAACTCTATATTTACTATTGATTTTTTTATTATAAGTATTTTTGATCTTCAAAATGGGGGATATTGTTGTACCTATCTCTTACATGATGTTTTCTTGATCATGAAGAATCATCTTTGTATCTAACTGTTTTATTTGAGTGGAAAATAATTATCTATGATAATAATTATCATGTACTGGATTATTGGAAGGTAGTTAGAAAATCATCCAATGTAATTAGATAAATTTTAGAAGGCCTAAAGTGAAGCTATCAAGGATACATGTTTCACCAAAAATCATATGAAGGGAACTGAGTAGTCAGTTCCATAGGAAAGTAAGAGTGTGTTTCATAAAGTCCACCATTAATCTGGTGGATAGCCATCAGATAGATAGAGTAAATAAAAATGAAGCTCTAAGTCTATAATAGCACAAATAGGTAGATTGTTCCTCCCATCGAGTAACCAGTGGAATCTAGGAAAAATAAAATATATCTAAGAATCCCATCAGGTAGCTAATGGAGGCTACTGGTAGCCGGCAGGTGCCAAGAAGATGGTTAAAGATCTCATCTTTGGTGGACCCCATATATCTTAATTTTTTTTAATAATCCTTAATGATCTTAAAGAACTAAAGAATGTTCCCAATTACTTTGAGGGATATAAATAGAGGACCTTGGTGGATTTGAATATTGAAAAAAATAAAATGCTCATAATTGTGGATTGGTAATTGAATTGGAATGTTCCAACAATAAATCAAAGTGATATTCTCAAAGCCCACTTTCAAAAAGCCAATTTCCTTTCTCAATATCAAAGGCTCACATTTCTATTACCACCATATCTCTCCACTCAATTGTATTATCATTCTTGAGATACAAGAGAGCATATTTGTAACGAATTTTCACTAAGAAAATCATTATTTACTTAGAACATCTTCTAAAATAGGTTCTCACTACTGAAAAAGTGTGGGATAGGTTCTATTAGTAAATAATTTCAATAGGGTTCTCACAATCATAAAATTAAGGGATATAGGTTTCTTATCACAACTGTGAAAATGGAAAAGGAGGAATTGGTTTCTTGATCTTCATTAAAATCGAGGGAGTAATAAGGGACACCTATCAACCAGAGGGTAGGAGATGTAGGGGACCACATTGAGCTATTTCTGAACTCCTTTTTTAAATATTTCCCTCGACTTCATTTATTTTCCACATTTCATACTCATATCAAATAATATATCATATAATTTTGATATTCTTAATCTCAATTCACTTATTACTTAATTTAATTTGAAATTATCTTTAATAAATTATATCAAAATTATAATTATATTTTTTTGATTTAACTAATAATCATGCACTCAAATTCATTATAATATCTTATTTATTCATTGAGCTAATTTGCCAATTTATTTTCTTTATTTATTTATCTTTAATTAATATTATATTTCCTCTATGATTACTATTTATTTTTTTGTTTCATATTGTAATAGTCATCATAATATTTATTTTAATTTTAAAAGAGAAATAAGAACCCCCTCTTTCCACACTACTCTGAAAAAAACTTGTAAATTTTAAAATTTCTTTTCTAACCTTTAGAGATTGATTTTTTTATGATGGTTATGGTTAAAGGGTTAATGAGGGGGTTAAACTAATATATAAGGTCAAAAACTCCCCTTAAACTTGTCTAAATTTTATTTGATGAATTTATTTTTATCTTATCCTCCTTATCATATAATCTATGTAGATTTGGATCCATTTCACATGGGTGATACACATATTATGTATTAATATTTCATGTATTTATATGATTTCCACCCACATCACTTACAAAATGAAACAAAGTCTCCTATCTTTCTAACACTTAATGATCCATTTAGTTTATAAAATATATACTAAAATACCTTTCTGGATTCCTTCTCCACTTACTATAGCTTTTTATCTTCCCCTAATACCATCCTATTAAGTCTTAAGTTTTAATCCAAATGACAATTTCCAAAGAATATATATAACTCTTAACCGAGTTATTTCATTTTATTTATTCTTCTAGTACCTTAAAATATATCCTAAAAATATTAATATAATAGAATAAGTATATTATATATACTAAAATTTTATTATTATGATATAATAACCCTTATTTATCCCTTTTTTCATCCAATGGGGAATGAAAGCATCACTTGTGTGTACGTGCAGACTACCACCCCACAAAGCGATGTGTTTTTTTCATCACTGCCTCACAAGGATGGTTATTTTGATGGATTTAATGAATATATATGATATTCATGAAATAATTATGTTTCTAGAAAGATAATATGTTACTTACCTTCTTACCCTTCCACCCACTAGAAAATGATAACATTGTTCATGTGTACATTTTGATGACCGTCTCTAAAAAACAATATGATTCATTTATCATGTCCATTTTTTTGAATGATACTTAAATTGTATTTAATGTATAAAAATGATAATTATTTTGTGATTAATATTCTATATATAATAGAAACATGACCCATTTCACCATGATCAACCTACTAATATTGTTTTGGGATTATGAACCAAACGTCCTCAAAATGTCTGATGTAAACATAACTGATTTAGTAACTAAATAAATCATGGTAATAAATGAAATAAAAGGAATAATGATAATATAATAAAGTATGAAAACATTTATTAATAAAGTATGAAACTAATATAATTTTATTATTCTGAAGTTAGATAATGTACAAATTTATTCGGGACACGAGGTAAGGGATTCTCCTTTAAAATGTTATTTTAATTATTTTAAACTAGTTCTCCTTCATATAAATGTTCATTAAAATGTTTCAATAATGTTATTATTTATACATAATAGATTTTTAATGTTCATTTTCAAATATCCTTTTCCTTTTATAATGGTTTTAGAAATTAATCTCTTAAAGTTTTTCTGTATGGGTTACTTTTGACTCTTTTTACCAAATTGAAAAAAAATGTTTTTAATGTTTACTACTCGACCAAATTTTCTCATTATCATGAATTATATTTTCTTTTAAAATTCCTTTAAATATTACCATATTTATTTTTAAATAAAATATTTTTCTTAATATTTGTGGAATTATTTGTTTTAAAATATACCAAAAGAAAATTATATTTTTCCTGTTTTTAAAGAAATGTTCAAATACTATTTTAAAGTTATTTTTCATCCATGTAAACATCCTTTAATGATTATTATACACCAACAAGGATATGTTTTAATAATACCATACATCTTATTTCTTTAGAAATATTAAGATCATATTGTTTTATTTATTTATTGGGGAAATTATTGTCATCCCATATGCTAGTTTTCAAATAGAAATATTATTGTTGATTATGTATATTCACTCTATTCATATGATTATTTCATTAGATTTATTAAGTACTGAGAGGGGACTGTTATATCCCCTTAATTAATCAATAGGTATAATGATACAAACTATCTTAGATATTTGGTGTATTCCTTACCAATTTATGTTTGATGTCTTGGTATGAGGTCTTGATGGTAAGATTATGATGTTCGATATTACACATTCCATCATTATGAAATAAATAATTTTAATCCATTTGATTTTTTAAATCGTACATGGATATATCTCATGCTTATATTGTTGATAAATTTTGATGAAACAATTTTCATTTCATATAGTAATAAAACAATTTTATGATTTAAAGGAAATATCATGATCTTCTATCAGTGAAAAGTTTGTTTTCAAGGAAATATTTTCATGTTTTTAAAGAAATTATCACATATTTTTATTTTTACTTTATTCTTGATTATGAAATGTTTTATAAAAACCATTGAGAAAAATTTTATTTCAAGATTATTTAAGTTATTGTTTTAAACTAAGAGTTTATTACAATAAAAGGTTGACATCCTTATAGGTTTTAATGAATTTTAAATGAATTAAAGAGTTGCATTTTTTATATCACTATAGAGACCCAATTTTTTCCTTATTAGAATTTAAAATATTTATATATATATTTCCAGAGTTAGGCACTGAGACGAAGTGCGATTCTAAGGCCCAGTGTGCCTAAAATTAATTTTATAAAAATATTAAATATATTTTAAATTGAGTGTGCGTAGATTTTTAAATAAAATGGGATAAATCTTAAAAGGAATCTCAAATCATAAATTTGAGGCCACTATTGAGTAAAAAACATAGTTTTTACCATAGTAATGACCTAAAATGGGTCGACACGAGGCGTTAGGATCCCTTGCCCATTGGAGGTACATTTAGTGGGTTTAATTAATTTATTAAATTAATTAATTAAAATCATTTGACCTAAACTGATCCTATCGATACTTCATCATGAAAAAATTCCCAAGGTTACCCTCATAATCCTAGAATCACTAATGATGCTCTCCTTCCTCTTTCCATTGGTGGATAGCATCAGACGATGATGAAATACCAGATCAAAGCAGACCAGGACACAACGAACACAATGAATTTCTTCGATCATTGGAGAGCACAATCTTCACATACAAAAAATAAAATATCCATCTAGGACTCATAAATTGGTCATTTAATCTCTTTTATTAAATTGATTGAGAAGATCCACCCTTTTTCTTGGATTTTCACCAATTATGTTCTAAGAATATGCCTACATACCAAATTTAAATTGGTTTATTAAATGTTTTCTAACCTTGTATCGCTATTCTTGATCGTTAGACAATAATTCTTGTTCAATGATGATTATATCTTTTTATGGTGATTTTCTCCAAAATATTCTTCTCTTTTATCATTGGAAAGACCTTGTTGTCCCAGTTCAACATTGTCGGGTGGTACCAAGCCTGATCGGACCCCCGTAACAAAGACAGAATCACATGTGAGGAGAGGATCAATGAACTAAAACTAAATATTGGGTCGTTGAAAGGAAAAAAATGTTTTTTTGGTGATTTGAGATCAACGAATTAAATGCAGAATACTTGGAAATGTACGAGGATGATTGAAGAACCACCGTAGGCCGATTTCCAGTGAATGATGGCGGGAAACCACAATTTTCAGCTAGATCCACAAATTTCTGCCCAAGATAGGGCCATATCTGAAGTGGAAAGGCTTGATTTGAGGCATGAAGATCAGATATGAAAATATGGTGAAAACTTGACTACACACAGTGTACAGGGATGAACACACGACATGTATCCCCCCCAACAGTGATAGATAGGGTCTTGGAAAAGTTAAGGATGACACAATGTGTAGCCCTCCTACACACCGTGTACCCCTCCTACACGCCGTGTACCCCTTCCTTAGATAGGAAACTCATTTGGAGGATCACATTGGTAGGAACCTATGTGGAGGATCATATGGATGGTAACTTGTGTGGAAGTAAATTTCTAGGAAGATGGCTTTGTACCCGAGTACATGGACATAAGGTTTGGTACATGGAAATGAGCATAAGGAGACAAACTAGTCCCATGTAGCCTGGACATGCTGTGTAGTCCACCTACCCAACATATACTTGTACACAATCGGAAGCCATGTACCGGTCGAGGACATGGCCAGGTGGTGGAGTGAGACCATACGTTGTGTGAGTCCACTCACACACCATATACCCCTTGACCACTTTTGAGGATACTTCAAATTTACATATCTCCTTCTTTTAAACTCAGATTTTGGAACACAAGTATCCTATACTGAGTGTTTTTCTATATATAACATGATGGTTCTCTCAACTGTGGGTTTCAAGTTTCAATGTAAAATGTTCTCATAATGGTGCCTATATAGGAGATGCTCGATAGCGGTAGTGATCAGGAAGAATCCCTAGATACTATCGAGTTGTAACCTCCAGTAGAGTTGGGAAGTGGAGCCCTCGAACTTTAGAGTGGAACCCACTATTAGCATGAGATAGGATCCTCTAAAAATACATTATGATTGGAACCCCTATTGGATTTAGCATGGGTCCTTGATGACTAGAGTGGAACCCCCTATCATAATAGGGCGTGTGTCCTCAACATATAGAGTGGAACCCCCACCAGTTTGGGCATGAGTCCTCTACCTATTAAGTGGAACCCCCTATCAACATAGTGTGTGTGTCCTCACGACACTATAGTGGAACCCCAATCAGTATGGTAAGATGTTCTCTATGGATAATTATATATTGGAAACCCCCATCAGTATGGGTGCAAAGCCTCTATAGATACTTATAGAGTGGAAACCCCCATCGACATGGGCATGGGTCCTCTATGGATAGTTATAGAGTGGAACCCCCATCATAATGGGTGTGGTTCCTCTATGGATACTTAAAGAGTGGAACCCCCTGACACACTAGGGAATGGGTCCTCCACTTTGAGTTTTTAGACCCTCGACTATGTGTCATAGTGACGAGATATGGGTTGACTTGGATGGTTATGTCTGAGTAGATGTGTGAGATAATGGGAATCATTGATGGACTTTTGGAACTGTTGGCTGTGCTTCTTCTTGGGATGAGCTATGAGAAGGAGATCCCCTTAATCTATTATTTGGTCTTCCTGACTGAGAAAACACACACACACACACACACACATATTCTTCTATATCCTCACCTTGGATTTAGTTACTCTCTTTCCATAGGAGGAGAAGACACATGGGGTATTTCATGTGCTTTTTTTTTGTTTATATTTTTGTGGTTGGATGATTCTACTCTCCTGCTATAGGTAGTGAATACTCGATGTGTAGTTCATCTACTCACTATGTTGAGACCCTTATACTTAGAAATGGTTTCTTTCACTCTTGGTTTGGGTTGAGTTGTTCTATTTGATTGTATCTTGCATCTACTATCTTTTTATTCCTATTGTATATCTTACTGACCCCCTTAAGCTTTTGAGATTACCTACTGGGTATGTATATAATCACCCCTAAATTGGATTTTACTACATGTGTCTTGTCTTATGCAGATGAAAAATGGGTCAATGGTGACTTTTGAGGAGCTTAGGGATACTAGGGACTTAGGACCGCGTATAGTGGTCATAGCAAGGGATTCAAGAGTTGGGATCTCTATGCAGTTTATATTTCCTAAATTTGTCAGGTTGGGACATAATTTTGGTTGGGCTTATATTTTTCCCCTTTCCCTTTCAGTTTTAATTTTCATACTCTTGTACACCTTAGATGTTATGCATGTTTGGTTTACTTTATAGATGCATTTCATCTTTTACTATTTCCCTCTACACTTCTACACCGATATGGCTATGTGTGTGTGTGTATAGGTACTTAGGAAAATTCCACCCATAGATAGTTATGACTTTAGTGATTGTCTCCACCCATTAGCATATAGAAGTGGGGTTGGGGTAGTTTCAACTTGAGCTCTGGCTTGAGTTGGGTCATGGAAGTTTGGTATCAGAGCAAGTTCATTCCTTGGGACTTTGTTAGGACTAGTCCCCTTAAGAGGATTTTGGTTGGGTTTAGGAAAACAATTTCAATGTGTCTATAGTGTAGGTCTCAAGATAGGGAGTCTAGTAATGGTGTGGGCGGCCGATGTATCCATTCAACAGGACCCTGACTACCAACTTGTCGACTCAACATACTAAGAATTTTATTATAGGGATCAATCGTACATGCATCATATAGGATTTAGTCATTGTATATTCTTATTGAGTCATCTCCCTATTGTTATTGATATATATATACATATGCTCACCTTACCATGGTACATCTTGATAAATCTTAGGATGCCTCCATAGGGATAGCCAGCTAGGATACCAATTCTGGATCATGATGATGATCCAATGAGCGATGAGGCCTCAGTTCAGGGTCCATCATGTGACCCCCTTCCTCCAGGTGGGTAGGTAGAAGCACCTCCACCTATTGAGTAAAAGATATTCTTAATACAGTAGGCTTGGATGAATAAAGTCTTAGCATTCTTTTAAATTTCTAGTGATAGAGGCCGCTCAGGTTTCATGGTGAGCTAGATCCTCAGGCAGTAGAGGATTGATTAGAGTTGGTGGTCCGTGTCTCCAGGATCACCCAAACATCAACAAATCAGGTGGTTTTACTAAAAAATATCCATTTCCACAGACCAGTTAAGCACTAATGGAGCCTCATTATGAAGCTGCATGATGAGTCGACACTCTCATGGACTAACTTCTTGCAACTCCTCCTTGATGAGAACTACCTATACTATTTATGCTCGGTTTGGATCCAGGAGATTTTTGGGGCTGTAATAGGGAGGGATGATGATGGATGAATAATCGGAGAGGTTCATAGACCTAATGTGGTAATCCCTTGACATGATCCTGGATAGTTACTTCTGAGCACAAAAGTTTGAGTTGGGATTCCATAGAGATATCTTTTCCAGTGTGGTGCCCTTCTACATCCCCACCCATTCTAGGGTGTTGGAGTGATCACTAGTGAGAGATATATTTCTATCATAGGGACACCAAAAAACTAGAGCTGGCAGTGGGTGTCATAGAGCTGAGTAGTCTGCAATAGCTAGCAGATACGAGACACCAAGATCTCGGCGTATGAGACCTCCCCATGATCAGACTTAGGCATGTGGTTCGTGGCAGCATAGAGGGACATGGAAGCTTGGAGAGGGGTGGTGATTTACATGTGATGGGTGAGGTCACATGGTATGAGACTGCCTAACCAGACATATTGATTAGCATAGGAATATAGCTGATGGACCACCATGATAGAGGCAACGCCATGATTAGGGATCTCCCAAGTGAGGATAGGGTGGTACCCAGGGATGCAGAGCTAGAATAGGAATAAGAGGATCCATGGGTGGTGGGAGATGCTATGATATCCTTCCACCACCACCCCCAGGTGTCCCACATTAGGCTTAGGGAGCTAGTGGTTGGGGCCATATAAAACTAAAGGATTTGGAGGTTTATGATTCTGTAAATCATGAGATGATTAGAGGTATAATCTATGTTTATTCTAATATTGATTCAGAATTAATAGAAACAGGTCCCAACCATTACTTTATCTATTTACTCCTAGTATGAGAGCTATATCTCCCAGTTGAGGCACTAGACCTATAGATTCGCTTTGAGGTTCTTACAGGGAACACTTATTCTATATCTTTTATCTGCCAGTAATGTGAGCTATTTCTTGGTGGTGATAGGTTCACGTGGGACCTATAGGTTGTCATGATGAAACCTTATGACATCATATTTGGTATGGATTGGTTTTCCATGGTTCGATCCTAGATTTACTGTCACCACAAACAAGTCAGATGACTATGTGCAGATGGGATAAGATTATCCTTTTCTAGAAAGAGAGATCGAATTAAAGTTATTCTATGCATAGTGAAGGTCCTGACACCATATGAGTGATAGTTGACCAAATCATTAAGTTGGAACAATTTATTGCTAATATGGAGTAGATTTCGGTGGAGAGTTTGAGATAATTATATGTTTGTGAGGTCTTTCACCTTCTTGGGGTTCCCTCAACGATTGTATTAGATCATGACACATGATTTACATCACGATTGTAGAGAGGCTTGTAGGAGGAATTCGAGAACCAAATGAGGACTAGTACAAACTTTCACCCCTATACCAATGGGAAAACAAAGCACACTATCTAGGTGTTGGAGGATATTCTAGGGGCTTTCATGTTAGACTTTTACTGGAGTTAGGAGGATCACCTTCCCTTGGTAGAGTTTACGTACAACAACATATATCACTCTACTATTGACATGGAACCTTTTGAGACCCTATATGGGAGACCCTATAGGTTATCCTTATATTATACATAGAATGGTGAGACATATCTTGTAGGCCCAGAGACGGTGCAGGTGATGATGGAGAAATTCCAAGTCATCCATGAGTGGATGAGGATGGCCCATAATAGATATAAATCTTATATAGATCACTTTTATATGCCCATGTATTTTGAGCTGGGTGGACACATTTTCTTGAGAGTCTCCCCATGATGAGGATTTTGGATGTTTGTCTGGGGAGGCAAGCTATCCCTGAGGTTCATCAAGAAATTAAAGATCATGTAGAGGGTTGGTGAGGTTGCTTACTGCCTTGCCCTACCCCCATAGATGGAGCAGGTTCACAATGTCTTCCACATGTCGTAGATGAGGAGATACATGCATGATCCTACACATGTTATCGACTGGGGTAAGCTAGACATTGAGGATGGATCCACCTTTGCGAATCACCCAGTAGAGATCAAGAATCGGCAGTAGAGAACCCTACATGTATAGACCATACCCTTGGTTTCCATTTTGTGGCAGCATGGGAACATGTAAATGAGTTCCTAGACACATAAGAGCTAAGTGCGGGCTCAGTATCCCAAGTTGTTTGTTTAGAATTTTATTTTTGGAGATGAAAATATTAAAGGAGAAAATGATATAGAGACCCATTTTTTTCCTTATAAGATTGTTAAATATTTATATATATATTTCTAGAGCTAGGAATTGAGATAAAGTGTGATTCCAAGGCCCAGTGTGTTCAAAATTAATTTTATAAAAATATTAAATAAATTTTAAATTAAAGCATGAAATTTTTTAATGAAAAGAAGATAAATATTAAAAGGAAGCTTTTATTAGAAATCCAAGGCCACGATTGAGTCTAGAATAATGTTTTTACCGTAAGAGTGACCTAAAATGTATCGACATAGAGCGTTTGGATCCCTCGCCCATTGGTGGTACATTCAGTGGGTTTAATTAATTTATTCAATTAATTAGTTAAACTTATTTGAACTACATTGATTAAAAAAATACATCATCATGGAAAAATTTCCAGGGTTAGCCTCATAATCCTGGAATCACTAATGATGGTCTCCTTTTTCCTTCTATTGGCGGATCACATCAGACAACGACAAAATGCCAGATCAGAGCAGATCATGATGCATGGAACACAATAACTTCCTTTGATCTTTGGTGAGCACATTATTTATCAAAAAATGATCAAACCATCAGCATGGATGAAAGTCATATATAGATACTTATAGAGTGTAACCTGCCACAGACATGGGTGTAGTTCCTCTACGGATACTTATAGTGTGGAACCCCCATTGGCATGGGCGCGGGTCCTCTATAAATATTTAAAGAGTGGAACCCCCTGATGCACCAGGGTACATGTCCTCTACTTCAAGTTTATGGACCCTCGTTTGTGAGGCATAGTGATGAGGTATGGATTGACTTGGAAGGTTACTTCTGAGAAGATGCATGAGATACTGGGCATCATTGATAGGCTTTTGGAATTTTTGGATACTCTTCTTCTTGGGATGATCTGTGAAATGGAGATCCCATTACTCTCTCATTTGGGATTCTTGACTGACCACACACACACACACATATATATATTATTATATATCCACACCTTGTATTTGGTTACTTTATTTCCATAGGAGGTGAATATGCATGGGGTATTCCACATGTTTTACGTGTTTAGCTTTTCAGGGTTAGATGATTCTACTCTCCTGCTATAGGTGAAAAATACTGGATGTGTAGTTCATCTACTCACCATGTTGATCCCCTTATGCTTGGACAAGGTTACTTTCACTCTTGGTTTAGGTTGAGCTATTATCTTTAACCGTATCTTGAATTTATTGTCTTTTTATTCCTATTGTATATATTAATGACCCCCTTTAGATTTTGTGAGGTTCTAATGTGTATGTATATACTCGTCCCTGCATGCGCTTTTCCCATACGTGTCGTGTCTTTTGTAGATGATGGATATTTCAACGGTGACTTCAGAGGATCATAGGGTTAATTGGTGCTTTATATCGTGTATGGTGGTCATAGCTTGGGATTGAAGAGATATGATATCTCAGTAGTTTACTTTTCCCAGTTTTGTTAGGTTGGGACATATTTTCGGTTGGGCATTTATTTTTTCCCCTTTCCTTTTCTAGTTTTCACTATTGTACTCTTGCACACCTTAGAGGTTATGCATGATTGGTTTAATTTCTACTCATGTTACATATTTTACTCTTCCCCTCTAAACATCTGCATCGAGATGGTTGTATGTGTACATACAAGTACTTAGACAAAGGCATCCCCGATTTATTTATTCCTTCAGTTCTTGTCTCCACCCCTGCCCTATGGAGGTGGGCTTGGGGTAGTTGCAGCTTAAGACTTAGCTTGGATCAGGTCATAACAATCACTTATTGATATTTATATTTGTCATCACACTTTTTGAAATGCTTTTCATAGGTCTTAAGGATGAGTAGGAACTATTGAAAAAACTATCTTTCCATTATGGGGATATGTCATAAAAGAAGAAAATGGGTTTTGAATGAAACAAAAATTTAAATTTAAGAATCATATTTTTTGAGAAAAATGGACATTGAGGAGAAGTTTACACATTTTATTTTAAGTGTTTGATATGTAAGAGTTTTATCCTAATTCTATAAAATAATAAACTAAAAAGATCCTTGAAATACAATAAAGTGAAATCATTTTTATAAATCATGTAATTATGGGTTTTTATGTTATGAGGCATTAGATCTAAGGCCATTTTCTTGGTTTTGACCCCCTGCCACACATTTTTTAAGACTATTATATCATTAAAAACTTTCAATTGATTCATTTCGAGCACATTTCACATCAGATTAATATTCCATCTACTCATACACTTCATAAATGATTCAATGATGGTTTTCCTAGAATTTAACATCAATCCATGGTCATTTTCTATAGTTTTGGTAGTTGCACACATTTTTTAGAGTTTTAAAACATAAAAAACATGTTTAAAAACATTTCAAACAAACCACCACTTGAATTGAAGTGCATAATATTCCTACATTTTATTAATCTATCTATGGTCATTTTCTCATTATTTCACGACACTCTGAGGGTGTTTTATGAGTTTTAAACCTCTGAAACACTTTTTTAAAGACTTTAATATCATTATGAATAGCTTATTGAGTGATTTTGAGCACACCCGACATAAAATTTATGTTCTTTCTACTTGTACATATCAAAAAGGATTCAAATATGGGTTTCATATGATTTGAAAACAATACGAGGTTTTTTCTCTGGTTTTTACAATCACACATATGTTTTAGTGTTTTAAAATGCTATAAATGCATTTACTATGATATTGGAAAAATTGAAACTCAGATTGATGTGGATTCACTTCATACATTTCTGAAATCAATCTACAGTCATTATTATTCTATTTCACTAATTTAAAAGGTTTTTTTTTCTTTTTACCCCATAAGTCATCTTTCTAAAGCCTTCAATATCAATTTAAAACACATATTTAGTCATTCAAAACACACTACATATCAGATTGACATGATTTATACTCATAAAAACAAAAAATTATTCAATGAAATTCTTCCTATATTTTCTTTCCTATATGAAGTTTTCTACTACGGTTTCAATACAAGCATGTTTTATTATTTTAAAACATGAAAAATTAATTTTTAATATCCTATGAAAAATTACACTCATATTGATGTGGTGTCAATTATCAAATTCAAAAAATAAATCTATTGTATTTTTCTTATGATTTTAAAGAAATATAAGGTTATTTTATTGGTTTTGACCCCATAATGAAAGTTTTTAAAGACCTCCATATCATTAAAACATCTTATTCAGTATTTCTGATAACACGACACATCAGATTGGCATCTCATCATCTCATACACATCAAATATGATTCAAGATGGTTTCCAATTATTTTACACCAATACAAGGTTGTTATATATTATTTTTATCATGAAACATATAATTTAGTGTTTCAATACACTAAAAATGTATTTAATATCATCCTGGTAAAACCAAAAGATATATTTATGTGGAATCCTTCCAAAATTTTTAAAAATAAATCTATAGTCATTACACTAGGATTTCATGCTAATATGAGGTCAGTTTTTTGGGTTTTGACTCCCCAAGACATGTTTTAAATCCTTTAATATCTTTTAAAACCGTGTATTGAATCCTTTTGAGCACATTTCATGATGAATTAATATTATCTGTACTCGTATAAATAAAAAAAACGATTCAATGAAAATTGTTCCATGATTTTAAATCAATTTAAACCCATGTAATTTAAAAGACAACACACATCTCACAATTCCCCAACCCACCTCATAGGAGTAACCCCAATTGGATACAATATCATCTTATAAAAAAAGAAAATATTCAATTGGATATGTCATGTATTGAGTTTAGAATTTACCTCTGTAGGATGCACTATAAGACTAGAAATTATCTTAGGGACTATTCACATCTTCCTATGAAATATAGAAACTAAGTCATTTTCCATTACCAAATTCCACAGATCCTGTGTTTTGTTATATAATTCACATTCTCATACTTTTTCATTCAACCTTGAAAATTCCTTCTATGATTCCCGATCAATGGAAACACTTGAATCCCCACTAGATGGTGTAGTATTAAATGACATTGGTGACCTACCAATTAAAACTGATTTAGTGGGCCTAGAAGGCATCCCCCATATGTTCCCAAGATTATATTTCCCTAAAATGACTACCACTACATCATTCTGGGAAATTGATGATGACTGTGTAGGGTTAAAATATCACGATTCTTATAATTTAACACTTTAATAAATCAATTTTAAAAATGATTGTATAATTTATCTAAACTTCATAATATTACCTTATTTTTTTATAGTAATGATAAAATATTAAATGTTAATTAAAATTACTTATTATAATGCCTTTGGTAGGTTAATTCATGAAAATTCATTTACGTTTTTGATGATCATTAAGGCACATCATTGTTCTTCCAACTGGGTGACCTAAAATTATACTATTTCTGTATATATGTATATATATTAGAAAAAATAATCGTTAGATGTAATAAAATAATATAAATAATAATCGATAAAATACATCTAGGATTTCACATTTTCTAGAAAAACTCTCTAACCCATCAATATGAAGAATGACATGTTTTTCACAATTCATTTTATTTTTTAGATAATTTTTTAAAAAATAGAAATATTAATAAAAATAATAATTTTATTATGTTTATGTTATTAAGATACTATAAAATATGAAAATACCTCATGAAATACCCCCAGTTAATATCAACTAACATCTTCCACTTCTCAGAAGACATTCCTTCAAGAATTTTCTCAAACCTCTGTCGAGTTCTCAAAGAAATGTCATTAAACTCATTCCATAATCTCAACTTAATGTCTCCATATTTCTTGTGAAAATTTTCCTTGGTCTGTGGGTATGAAATGGAGTCAAGGACATCAAAATGAAAATATACATAGAAATAAAAAACATGACACTTTATAAGTATATTAATAATTTTAATCATGATTTTTAAATTAGTAATAAATGAATATTAAGTTTTATTGGTTTTCAAATACCTCATTCATAAAATCTATGAGAATATACCTCTAATAATTATAATTAATGTGAATCCTCATCATCTTATGATAACGATATGCAAGAATCCATCTATAGATTATGGTAGCATCCTCAGTAGGCACCCCGAACTCATTAAATGAGGTGATAATATTAAAGTATTTCAAGTCCAATTTATTTTATGAATTCATATTTTTATATATTCTATTGTTATATTTTTCTATTTTAAAAATTAATCAAATAATTAATAAATTTTCTTTTCAAAAATGACAAACAAACCAATAATGATAACTTTCTAATATCCCCTAGATGGAGGAGTATCCAAATTTTGCACCATTAGAGGTGAATTGGATGGTGAGATACTAATAACATCTAGGGAAGCTGAAGGATCACTAAAAATATCTAGTATAGTATAATCACTCTGATCTACGGAAGGTGACAGTAGAGGTTGGGTCCTCTGAGATGATGATATATTAAGATCTAGATTTCTTTGTTCTTGGAATTATTTCAATTCAAATGGAATAGAATATATTTAATGTACACAAAATGTATAATTAAGAGATTTATACAAAAATAAAAAAACTAAACAATTTATATATGTATAAAACACTTAAAAATGTGAAATTGTAATATAGCTTCATTACCAATTTATACATTAAATAATCTTTATTGTCATTGTCTTCATTATTATCAATCTTCATTGTAAAGAGTACTTAATTTACACCCTCTCTTGTATGTTTTATTGTTTCAATATTGTTATGTAAAAATTATTGAATGTTTTTTATATATGAGATCCATTATCATAGAGTACCAAAAGGTATTCGTCACTCATATCATACAAGCCTCTCAATTTTAAGTTTACAACAACACTCTAACTTTCATATACATAATTATCCATATAATAAAATATATTTTCTTGTGAAGCCATGATAAATAGATAATTATCCACATCAACACTATTATAGATCAAGAGAGAGATTTTGAAAGAAGTAAAATGTAATGAATCTTTCATTATACTCCTATCAATGTTTACTAACTTTAATTTAAATAAGTACACTGAAAATTGACCATGATATTTTAATTAAATTATATTAACCAACTTTACATAGCACCCCACCTCTTAAAGTGTAAATTCACTACTATTTTTAGTTTTGAAACCTTCCCTATGATTAATTATATGAAACTCAAATCCATAAATATTATATGCATCTAATCTCTTAACCTCCCTTTGAGGACCTTGAGTTAAAAAATTAAAATCATTTGGAATTTAATCTCAATTCTCAATATTCATTACATATACAAGAATAAATAAGTTATTAATTTTGAAATAAAAAATATAACTATATGTCATTAATATAAACATGAGTATGTACTTACACAATGGGTGAACCCATCAATAATATATTTGTTAACAATTTTTTTTAATTCCATATCATTTCAAGAATTAATCCCTTATTCATCTCTTAATTTGAAATCTTAATTCTTTAGAAAATGGATCTATAATAAGTATATATAGTTGCATATATCAATGTGCTTTCAACTAATCTATTTGAGTCAATGTAAAATTTGATCCCATTCAAACTGGTCATTCAATAGTTAGAAATACAAATTCCTTTTTTTTCATAATGAGAATTATTGGATATATCATTAACACCTCTAAAATAATTTAATATAATCTCAATCCCATCCAAATACCTATAAAATATGCCTATAAACTCTTTGTCTATGTAACCTTTAGTAATACAAAAGTTTGGTTTAATTTTATTCCTCAAAAATAATTTCAAATTTTCTAAGTACCTGATGATATAAGTATAAGAAACATATTATTTTTTTACACAATGATTTAATAAAATTAAATTCAACAATGAAAATGAATATAAAATTAACATACCTATTACTTGGATATATCCATTTATAATGTACTGGATCACTGATTTTAGCTACCATAACCAAATAAAAAGTTAAATGAAACATGATAGTGAAAATTGAAGGGAGAAATAACATCCCCAAATAACAAAGTGTCAAAAAAATTATTCCTTGATGTTTTACAAACTCAGTTGGATGTTGAGTTTTTTGAAAAAGATCTTTTAAGAAGTTTAAAAACTCAACTAAAACTATAATTAATTTTTTAGGTAATGTATCACACAATGCCAAGGGTAATAACTACTTCATCAGAGGATGCGAGTCACGAATTTCAATCCACAAAATTTTTTATGATTTAATTAAATTTACCTTTAAATATTTAATGAATATACTTATGGAACCATTAATTTTTTTAAAGTATGACACAATTTGTATTTCACATGATTTTTCATTGAAAAAATTTAAAAATGATACTTTATATTTTCATTTTCCCATAATCCACACTTCATATTCATTACTTACAAATCCTTATGGGAATTAATTTAATCCTTTGATTTACCCTACTAATTAAGAAATGTAAAAATTTCATTTTCATAGATTTTTTCTCAATATGCATTAAATTAATATTATGAAATTGTAAATTAATCTCTCAATAAGTAAGTTTGAAAAATATACTCAATTTATTCCACTCTTGTGTTATAATTAGTTTTTATTTTGTACCTCATACCCTTTCCCCCTTCGTTCAAATAATTTAATTCTATAAATTATATAGTGATATTCATTAATTATCCTAAAAATTTTGAACCAGATTACACATTTAGTGAATTTATCAATTCAATATCTCAATTGAATTGTGTCTTATTAAAACTAAATTTAAGATATGCATCAAGAAATCAATTATAACATATAATGCACTATTTTTACTATGAGGTAATCATTGATGTTCAAAATAAAAATTAAAAATTAGAAAAGAAAGAACAGTATGAGTGTTCTAACTAGATATGTTTCCTAGTTTAGGAAAGTCACTTATTTTACAAATTAATTTAGCACACATTTTTGAATAGTTTTAAATGATGTGTCAATTGTTTCCATTCCATCATTCTATATTTCTCACAATTATTTTATTAGAGGATACGAGTGTACGTTAATGTAATTTTTAGGTATTTTATATCTTAAAATAACCATCAAAATAATAAATAATTCTTCTTAATAAATATCCATGAGGGTATATTATAGGGGATCAAAATAACTAGACATATGTTATAGGAGTACATAGTGTACCGAAGGGATTAAAAATACCAAAATCTAATCCCATAAGTACATTCATAGGATCTGAAGAAAAAACTGGATATAATGAATCAAACACATTCCACAACCTTTAATCTTTTGGATGTTTCATTGAGTCATAATTGTTACTTTACAAAGTATGAAAATTTAAGTCATATGTAGTTTTAGAAGATAGGAAAAATATTTTCAAGCATGGTTCTAGAGGAAAGTAATATAATACCTTTATGAGAGTTTTATTTTTCTTCTTACTCTTAGTGTTTCCTTTATTTCTACTCCCAAATCTACTCATTTATTTCCATCTAATAGTTTTAAATATTATGCAATATTATTTTTTAGACTCTTCTCCCTAATAAAAATAAAATCATTATGGAATTCATGTATTTTCATATAATCAAGGATAACATTGTTGTTTATTTTATTCATCTCATAAAATGATATAGGGATATTTTCTTTCATAATAAAAAGAGGCTTAGACCCCAACTTAAAAAAATAAATAATTTAAAAAAAATGAAATGATATAGGGATCTTAGCTTAACCAAATGCATCATGATTCAATTAAAAAATCATGGACACTGTGTTGTTAGTAATTAAAAAGATAGAATTGATATGATACAAATTCATTAGAAAAGGAAACTTTGAATACTTGCCACACCTTTTATATAATTATTGATTTCCATCATTAAGCAATTAATAAAACTAAATTTTTGGTCATTAAAGTTCTGAGAAATATTTAAATTCTCAAGATCAACTGAAGGTTCCATTGATCTACTAAAATCTTGGTCATTATATCTTATAAATCCAAAATACATCATTTATTATGATTTGAACTAAATTCTCCATGGGTGAGTCACTTTGTGTTTTGTTGATAGGATAAATATTTCCTTGAATTGTCATAACATTCTATTCTCCATGAAAAATCTAGCACAAATATCCATAATGATACTATTTAAATATCAAGTGCTCACATAATTTGTTTCCATTTAACCATTGCTTTAATTTACAATGCAGAAAAATGAATTTTATTCCACCAACCTTTGACCAATTTTTCAATTGCATAATATAAAAATTCAACCAAACACTTAGCATACCAAGGAGTGTTTTTTGGTAAATTAATCCATCTTTTATACATAATTATTAAATTACCAATATTCTACCTATACATTCAAAAATAAAGATATAAACATTTAATAAAACAAGAATAATCAAATTTTGACACCATTATGTAACAAAACATTTTGTTGATAAAATTTTACTAAAAGGAAATCTTAGTTTAAACTAAAATATGAAAAATAAATTTAAAAGTTATGTATCATACTATAAAATTATTAAAATGTTGATAAATATTTTAATTTACAAAATATTTTGGAAGATTTAAGAAACATAGTATAATATTTAAATACAATAAAAATCAATTTCATCACTTTATTAATAATAAAAAAGAACAGGAATACATTAAAGTTTGAATATAATTTCAATATATATATAAAATAATAAATAAATAAATAAATATATAAATTTATATAAATATTAAATAATTAATAGTAATTAGTCATGGTAACAAAGATTGATTGAAGAGGCAATCCCATTATAATATACAATTATGAGTTTATATTAATTTCTTATATAGTTTTAGGTCATTATTAGAGGATGATATATTGAATATGTGTGAAAAAATGTTGATCAAGCATGAATAACAAAACAATTCAACATGAAAAATGGTTGAGCCAATCCAACATTAACTATAAAACATTACAAACATAAAAAAGATAAATGAAAAAATATTACTAATTGTAATCATGTGGTTAAGAAGTTGTTAGAGAAGGAAAATATAGTGACCCATAATTAACATACATGGATATTACATCATTTTGGATGAATATTTAGCACATTAAAAAAAATGGATAAGGACCATAATAGTTTAGTGTATTTAAAAACTTAGAACAAAATATTCTAACTTGTGGAAATATTTTCAATGTTTCCAAAAAAGATCTTCCCATTTAGTACTTCTACTTAAAAAATTTCTTCATAACCTGGGGAAAGGAAACATAAGAAATGGGTGACCTAATGTGATCACTAAGGTTAAACAAGGGAGATATTTAAGCATAAACATGATAATAGGGGTATGAGAATGTGATCATAACATTATAAGATCATACCCTGCATATCAAAGATCATAAACATACATCATGGAATAAAGATTAGTAGTTCATCAGACATGAATCATAAGGTAACCAAGAGCACAATACATGAAATAATAAAATACCAATAAGATATGGAATTGTGGAATAAAAATTAATGTATAACATAGTTAACATGTATACCTAGAAATAGGTTCACACATTAAGTTAAGGACATAAAATCGGGCCCTCACATAGACTTATGGACATGAAACGAGGTCCATGCATAATATTGTGAACATTAAATTAGGTTCACACATAACACTATGAACATGTAATAAGGTTAATGAATAAAATTATGGACATGAAACCAGGTCCATGAATAACATTGTAAACCTGTAATCAGGTTCACACATAACATTATTATCATATAATAAGGTTTACTCATAACATTGTGATCATGTAATCAGGTTTACACATAAACTTATGAACATGAGACCAGTTCCATGCATGACATGGTGAACATGTGATCAGATCCATCCATAAAATTTATACTCATAAGTAACCCATAATTACCCAATGAATTGGAGGGATATATAGGTCCTAGATATCACATAATGAAATCATCCATGCATATTCCAAAAAACATTCATCATATCATGACCCATGAAAAGAGACAGGCTCTATAAACATCAAATCATAACCCATGAAATTAAATAGATATCATTAACATTTCATCACATCATAATATTTGGAAATATATAGGATTCATAATCATTTCATCAAAGTATAACTCGTGAAAATAATCGGTTTTCAAAAGCATATAACTCGTGGAATAAAAATGGGTGTCATAAGCATAATTCCATCAAAACATAAATCATTCAAGAAAGGATATGAATGGAAAATTTGTATTTTTTTTATAATTTCATTAGTAACATCAAAAAATGTCATAATATATGGAAAATAACTTGGAAATAAATTTTTAAAACATTTATTGAGGAAAATATACTTTCTTCTTTGAAAATTATTTTTAAAACACAAAACCTTTAGAAAAAAATTTTCTTTGAGAATGCATTGAAAACTTAAAATGAAGGCTTAACATCATTTTGAAAACCTTTTCACTTGAAAAATTATAAAAGAATCACAAAAACATTTTGAAACCCTTTTTCCTTGAAAACTTATAAAATAATGTTGAAAATGTTTTAAAAACCATTTCTTCGAAAATAATTTGAAAAATTATAAATAATGATTGAAAACATTTTTAAAACCATTTTTATTAAAAATTTGTAAAGGAAGATTAAAAATATTTTGAAAACCATTTTCCTTGAAAATTAATTTTAAAAAAAAATTTCTCAAAAATTAACCTTTAAAACTTGCAAAGAAAGATTCATAAAAATGACAGTGGGTAAATCCATACATTCTGTATAAGGTAAATAGAACATTCCTTTATCATAGTAAAAAGGTTATAAAAATACCTTGTTCAGAAAGTGATAAGAATATTCCTTTGAAAAAATTGGTAAAAAAAGTTAATAATTTATTTTAATGATTATAGAATAGTAGAATATTCTTGGAAACCCTTTTTATGAAAACATGGTTTTGAAGGAACACATATTTCTGACTGAAGGGAGAGGTAAAGTCATAATTTCTTAAAAAAACACTTTCTTGACCATATTATGTGGCAAATAGTGGAAAATTGGTACCATTACTTGGATATTACATGAATATAATAGAGGGTAGGAAAACTAATAATATTTCTTGAGATATGGATAATAAGATTTCATCAATGAATCATAATCATAAAAAATCTTGATAAATAGTGATATTGTAGCCATAAACCTTTACCAATTTGGTAACTTTGGATCTTAATAAAATCAAAAGAACAATATTACATGAAGCTTAAAATATCATTAAAATAAAGAGATTCATGATGTAACATGTCTAATCCAGTATATATACCTCGTGAAAAAATATAGGTGCGTAACATGACATGTGCTCAAATAAGGGAAATTGAGACAAAATCACTTTACCAATTTGGTAACTTTTGAAACGTAGATCCCATGAAAGAAATATCATAAAATGGATATTTAAATACCAATAAATTAAATTATAAGAATTATATAATACAACCATGGGTAGAATAATCAATATAAAAATTAAATGAGTGATTATTAAGTCATGTATCTCATGGAAATAAAAATTAAGATGAAATCCCCTTACCTTGCACATTGACTCTCATTGTACACGTTTAAACCTCTTGTGTAATAAATGTAAGTTTATTAGAAATATTTTATAGAATAATATTATTATATATAATACCATATATTTTCTTATTACGACTTTATATTACCCTCTTGTTAACAATTCTATGTTAATGTTACACTTCAGGTAATATTATCTTTGTTTTTCACATGTGTCTTAATTTGTCCTATCATAGGTCCTTATACTTATATCATGACTAACAGAATTTAAAGAATGATATAAATATAATTAATATTCATTTAATGTGTATTACAATAATATATAGAATATATAAGTATGAAATTTAATACACCGTTCATGAATACAGTAGGTCGTACGTATGCATGAATGTTGCTTCTATTTTATTAGTGTATTGAAAGAAAGAAAGAAAATGACATATATGTATATGTATATATGTATAAAATATCATAAAATTAGAATTATTATGTCATATATATCAAATAATTTCACTAAACATATCCTCCATACATTTCTATGTAGTGTGTGAATAAATAACATTGCTTTGAGGGGGCGGTAGTCCACCAATCCTCAAACGATATTATCGTATTTACACAAGATGGGAGGCATAAGGGTATGTTATAAATAAAAATTAAAGAAGAATAAAGTAATTATAAATATAATATATACCTTATATAAATATAGTGTCCATAATAATGTACACTATGAGAGGCGATAAAGGAAAAAATGAACAATCATCGTTCCATGAGGCAGTAGTTCACCGTACACGCAAACAGTATGTTCATTACCCTTATATGGATGTTTGTGTAAGTGTAGGTTGATATATTATCGTAAATAAATAATATTATATTTATGATATTTTTTATACAGTCATGGAATAATAAGAGTTTAGTGAGTGGAGAATGTAAATAAAAGAAATGAGTGTGAGGGAGGGTGTTACCTCTTAATCGGGTAACTCCTTTTGGTTTGCATCAAAGGGATTCCTTGGAAGTATTTATTCCCAAAGGGTATATTTTGAGAGAAAGTGAGGTATTTTTTGGATTATATAGGGAAGAACATGGCCAAACATAATTGGTTTGATATGTGTGAAGAATAGGGAGATGTGGTGGCCTTTTATAGGGAAGGTAAAGGACACACTTGACATTTTTGAAAACAAGTTAGGTTTACCCATGTTTTTAACTAAAAAAGTAAAAAAAAAAACCAATTAAACTCAATAATGTAAGGTTTATGCAAGAAATATTTCTATAAAATGGGTGCTTGAAAAGTGGATAGGTCATTTGGGGCCTTAAGTTTAAGGTTTGTTCTCTGGTTAGGCTTAATTTTACCTTAATCACTGTAATTAATTTTAACTACATTCACCAATATTTTTGGTAAAAAATTAATTTTACCTTATTAAACATTATAAATTATGATGATTACAAATATTTAATTTTTTTTTAAAAATTTCAATCAAATATTTTTTATAATTTAATTTAAATTTAGTCTCGTAGACGGGTGGACAATGTGGGGTTTTAAAGTAAAAAACATCCAAAAGTTTACTATGTTTTTATATCCAATTTCAAAGTGAAATTGATTCCAATGACCTTCATTGGATTAATTGATAGAATATGATCTATTTAAATTTTTAAACAAATTTAAAATTTAATTTAACCTTATAAATAAATTATATGAAACAACAGTTTTGAACTGAAATTAAGTATTTTTACTATTCATTTAAAAATGAAACTTCCCTGAAAAATACCAATAATTTATTCTAATATAGTTATTATGTTTTTATTTCCAATATTAAGTTTATTTTGACTTATTAAATCTATAAAAGTTCCAAATTTTTTATTTAAAATAGGTTCTCTATTAAAAGGTGGTATAAATGCCTAAATAAAAATATAAGTTTTTAAGAATAAAATTGGGTTTATTATTATCTTATGCCTATCAAATATATTGGATGAATATAAAAAATATTTGATTGAATATATAACATATATATTACATTAATATCTCTCACTAATTTTAATTAATTTAATTTATGAGGGTAAATTAGCTTTGTGGATATAATAATATCTTCTTTTATATTCAATCAATTTTCATTTTCATTACTAATTAATTTGTGACCAATGAATTAATTTTATTTTTTTGTAAACTGTTTATTTTTATAAGTTAGTTAAAACTTTTCATAACTAATAATTTAACATCTAGGTTATATTAAATAATAAATCATTATTTATTAAAACTCAGTCTTGCGTCTTACACAAGCTATCAAGGAAAGTCATTGTTGCATGTAACGCAAGCTATGCTCAATGTTCCATGTAGATCAAGCTAAAATTTATACTATTTTTACCACATGATTAACTTGGTTTTTTGTATAACACAATCCAAATATAGTGCTTTAATATAAAATAAGCTACTTTTAGTGTTGCGTTAAATTCTAAATATCAAAATGATTAAATTAATTTGAAATAAATAAATCACAAAATCTTAGGTTGTTACATTATACACATTTAAAATGAATTTATCCCTCAAAATCCATCTCGTTTATCAAAGGTTTAATACTTTAAATTTCCTTTCATAGAAAACCACATTGTAAAGATGAACACTAAAACTTCCTTTAAAAAAAGGAAAGTTGAAAACATAATGGTAACCCAAAGTAACACAAAACTAGGTTTCCACATAGGATAAAATATGTGGGAAGTGAAAACATGTAATTGAAGGAAAAACTTAAATATTTGTAATGATTTATTGATGTAATCAATCAAAAACAAGTGAATAATCAATGAAAAGCCGATGGCCTCAAATTCATAAATCTATGGTAATTTAATAGGACATTGTTTAAAAAAAAGGTATTAGGACAAAATTTTATTTTTTGATCATTTTCCTAAAGATAAATATTTTTTGTGGAAAGATATACTTATGTGATTTTTGTTAACCACACCCTTTATTGTTCCTTGATCAACTTCACCTATTTCTCAAATAAAGGAAGGTGAATTTTTCATTCTGGAATTGCTAACAGATCATGAGATCCATGATATTCTATCCCATTTGTTATCAACTATCATCAACATAAAGTTGTTAGATCAGGTTATCCAATATTCATAAATACTCATATGGTGAGATAACACTTTAATCATACAGACTTCATCTGAAGTTTAACTTAAACTTTCCATAAATGGTTAACCTTATAACCCTTTTAAAAGATGAAAATCCATAGCTTTAGAAAGAATATCATAAAATAATAATAACATTGATCCCCCATATATCACAAAGTTTCTCTTGGTTGTCACATTACATACATGTGAATACCCTCATCGTATATTCCCTTGAAATATGGAAATAACCAGAATTACCATAAATCATTTTAAAAAATATGCATGCTTAATTATTCTAAAGGTTACTGAATATATTCCTAGAATCCCAAAAGTTGAAAACTTCATCCATGATGACATAAACCACTATTTCAAAAAATAAATAATCATATCTAGGGTAATAAGTGCTATACAATTTACTTTATTGAAATCAATCATCTCTTTATCCAAGATAAACACAATTTTATTCACATCTTGAACACATTAAGAGTTACCTTTACTTAATCAAAAATATAACTTTTATAATTCTTTATAACTATTCAAAATGTTCTTTTCAATCCTTGATGAAAAACTTATACTAAAAATACTTATATATTTCATGATTCATATAACATAATCTTTGAATTCCAAAACATAAATACTTCATTAATATAAATTTATTATTGAACCATTAACTGGGATTAATCAACTTATTACTTAATACATATTTCCTAGAATATGAATTAAAAATTATGTGTTAAGGTTCCTCAACTTCAATCTGATCATGCTTCTTATGTTTAATATAGACAATACTGGACAAATATCACATACCTTTCACATGTCATTTGTTGTCTATTTATCTTAAAAAATATAACCAATACTCATACCACCTTCCTGGTTCACTTTATGATATTTCCAATTGGGAAATTTATTTTCATTATTCCCATACTTTCCACATCTGATACATTCAATGTTAACCATGTTCCATCTAGTTCTCTCTATTTACTAAAACTAGAAAGCATAGGGTGAGAAACACATATCATAGAAGAAAACCATATAATCATGAAAAATTACTTTTAGGATGTATAAATAATGAAACATTCCTTAATATATGACATATTAGAATTATCCTAGGTTATTCATATCCAACTTCTATTTAAATACTTCACGCTGGTTTGTGAAGAGTTTGTGAATTCCTAAAGAATATCCCCAAGAGTGTCAAACCAGGTGTGCAACAAGGCCTGTTGTCGTGTTCCATATTACCCTAAGCCAGGCCCAAAATATCTTGTCATATTTCTTACCCCTAGGCACATCTATTCCAGATCCATTCCAGTGGTAATATCTAGACATAGATGTATTTCTAGGAAACCACTCACTCTATCCTTTACCAAAATTCTGGGATATTTTCCTAAACATTAACTCATCCTTAAATTTATCTTTAGAGATATCCCAAGACATATCATCAAAAATATACCAAGGTATCTTTCTAAATTTTTATCATCCTAGTTTCCAAAAGTTGAATAAGCATTTCCTTTGATAAAACTATAGAGACCCAAAATTAACATACATGGATATTACATCATTTTAAATGAATATTTAGCACATTACAAATATATATTCCTGAGGACCATAATAGTTTAGTGTCTTTGGAAACATGGAAAAAATATTCTAACTTGTTTAAACATCTACAATTTTTCCAAAAAGATCTTCCACTTTAGTAATTCTACTTTAAAACATTATTCATAACCTGGGGAAAGGAAAAATAAGAAAGGGGCGAGCTCAAATGATCAATAAGGGTAAAAAAGTGATATATATAAGTATAAACATGATAAAAATGGTATTATAACATGATCATAACATTATAAGATCATACCCAACATATTAATGATCATAAACATAAATCATTGCATAAATATCATCAGTTCATAAGATATGAATCATAAGGAAACCAAGAGAATAACCACAAAATAACAACATAGTAGTAAGACATGGAATTGTTTCATAGACATCAATGGATAACATAGTGAACATGTATAAGTTGAAATAGGTTCACACATTAATTTAAGGACATGAAATCTGGCCCTCTTATATACTTATGAACATGCAACTAGGTCCACGCATAATATTATGAACATGCAATTAGGTTCACACAAAACATTATGACCATGTAATTAGGTTCACACATAAACTTACAAACATGAAACCAGGTCCATTGATAACATTTGGAACATGTAATTAGGTTCACACATAACATTATGAACATATAATAAGGTTCAATCATAACATTGTGAACATGTAATCAAGTTAACATATAAACTTATGGACATGAAACTAGGTCCAAGCATAACATTGTGAACATGTAATTAGGTTCATGCATTACATTTATAATCACGAGTCTTCCATAATTACCCAATTCATTAGAGGGAGATATAGGTGCCACCCATCACACAATTAAATCATACATGCAAGTTCCATAAAAAATTCATCATACCATGACCCATGAAAAGAGATGGGTTCTATAAACATAAAATCATAAACCATGAAATGAAATAGGTATCATTAAAATTTCATCATATCAAAACCTTTATGAATAGATAATATTCATAAGAATTTCATTAAAGAATAACTTGTGAAAATAAGTGGGTTTCAAAATCATATAACCCATGGAAATGAAATGGGTGTCATAAGCATCATTCCATCAAAACATAAACCATTCAAGAAAGGATATGAATAGAACCTTTAGAATATTTCCTAGAAGGTCATGAGTAACGTCAATAGATTTCATCTTAGATAAAAACTAAATTGGAAAGATATTTTGAAAACATTTCTCGAGGAAAATGTTCTTTGTTCTTTGAAAAGTATTTTTAAAACATAAAACCTTTAGAAAAAAATTTTCTTTGATAATGCATTAAAAAACTAAAATAAAGGGTTTAAATCATATTGAAAAACTTTTCCCTTGAAAACTTATAACAGAATCATGAATTTTTTTTGAAAAACTTTTAACTTGAAAAATTATAAAATAATCTTGAAAATGTTTTGAAAAACATTTCTTTGAAAGTAATTTGAAAACTTATAAACAAGGCTTGAAAATGTTTTAAAAACCATTTTACCTAAAACTAATAAAAGAATCTTAAAAAAGTTTTGAAAAACATTTTCCTTGAAAATTACATTTATTTTTTTTAAAAAAATTAACCTTTTAAAAATGAAAAGGTATATTTACAGAAATGATGGTGGATAAATCCTTACATTCCATATGTGGTAAAAAGATAATTATTTTTTTCATGATAAAATGGTTTGAAAAAATGCCTTGACCAGAAAGCGAAAAGAAGATTCCTTTGAAAACATTGGTAAAATAAAAAAAGGTAAAAATGTATTTTAATGATCATAAAATAGTAGAATATTATTAGAAACCCTTTTTTTGAAAACATGGTTTAGAAGGAACATAGATTTCTGACCGAAGGGAGAGGTAAAGTTAGAATATATAAAAAAACACTTTTTTAACCATCTTATGTACCAAAGAGTGGAATATTGGTACCATTACTTGGATATAACATGAATAAATAGAGGGTAATAAAAATCATAAGAGTTTTTCAAATATGGATCATATGATTTCATAAATGGGATCATAATCATAAATAATCTTGATAAATGGTGAGATTGTAGCCCTAAACCGTTACCAATTTGGTAACTTTGGATCATAACAAAATAAAAATAAAAACATTACAAGAATCTTAATATATAATTAAAATAAATATATTCATGATGTAACATGTCAAAGTTAGTATATACACATGATAAAAAATATAGGTGCATAACATGGCATGTGTCTCAAAGAAGGAAAATTGAGACAAAATCACTTAACCGATTTCATAACTTTTGAAACATAGATCCTGTGAAAGAAAGATCATGAAATGGATATTTAAATACCCATAAAATAAATTATAATAATCATAGAATACATCCATGGAATTTATACACACCACACAAACAAAATGAATGGTGATTAAGTCAGGTATCTCACTGAAATAAAAAGTGAGATGAAATCCCCTTACCTTGTGTCTTGACTCTAATTGTACATGTTAAAACTCCTATATAATAAATTTATGTTTATTATAAATATTTTACATAACCATATTATTATATATAATACCATATTTGATTTTATTATGACTTTATATTACCTTCTTGTTAAGAATTCTATGTTAAGGTTATGCTTAAGATAATATTCGCTTTGTTTTTAACATGTGTCATAATTTGTTATATCATAGGTCCTTATTATTATATCATGATTTAAAGAATTTAAAACAATATATAAATATAATTAATATTCCATATATGTGTATTATAATAATATATATAATATATAAGTATGAAGTGTAATACAACGTTCATTGTTTCGTGAGGCGGTAGTTCGCTGTACACGTAAAAAGTATGTTCATTACCATTAGATGGAAGTGTCTGTAAGTGTAGGTAAAAAAATTATCATAAAAGAATTATATTTTTTAGAGGTAATTGGTTATATTATACAAGAATGTAATAATAAGAGTTTATGGAGTAGAAAATGGAAATAAAAAAATGATCTCGAGGGAGGGTGTTACCTCTTAACCAGGTAACTCCTTTTGGTTTTCACCAAAGGGATTCCTTGGAAGTCTTTCTGACAAATGGAAGGATTAAGGGGGGAAGGGAGGGATATTTGGGAGTGTATTTGGTATATATTGTATGACCATAAGTGTTTTTAGAGGTGGTATATGTGGTGGCCTTTTATATAGAAGGGATAGGACACACTTGGCATTTTTGAAAACAAGTTAGGTGTACCCACATTTTACCTAAACAAAGTCATAAAAAACCAACAAAACTAAATAATGGAATATTTATGGCTGAAATATTTTTAGAAAATGGGTGTTGTACAAGTGGATAGGTAATTTGGGCCCTTAAGTTTAATATTTATTCCCTTATTAGGCTTAATTTAACTTCAATCACTATAATTAATTTTAACTACATTCACTAATATTTTTGGTCAAGAATTAATTTGACCTTATTATAAATCATAAATTATTCTTATTAAAAATATTTAATCCAATTTTTAAAATTATAATCACCTAAGTGGTAGAATTTAATTTAAATTTAATCTCGTAGATGGGACAACAATACAAGTTTTTAAAGTAAAAACATCCAAAAGTTTGCTATGTTTTTATACCCAATTTCAAAGATAAATTGATTAAAATGACCTAAATTGGATAATTTATAAAAATATTATCTATTTAAATTTTTAAAACAATTTAAAATGTAATTTATCCTGATAAATAAATTATACGAAGAAGCATTTTTGAACTAAAATTCAGTATTTTTCAATATTCATTAAAAAAATGAAACTTCATAGACTAATACCAAAAATTTACCATAACCTAATTATTATGTTTTGATTTCAAATATGAAGTTTATTTTGACATATTAAATCAATAAAATTTCCAAAAAATTTATTTAAAATGATTTCTCCATTAAAAGGCGGTATAAATGCCTTAATAAAAATATAGGTTTCTAAGCATAAAATTGGGGTTGTTCTTATCTTAAGCCTATCAAATATATTGGATGAATATCAAAAATATTTTATTAAATATATTAAATTTATATTAAATTTATATCACTCACTAATTATAATTAATTTAATTTATTATGGTAAAACAACTTTGTGGGTATAATCATATTTTCCTTTATATTTAATCTGTTTTCATTTTCATTTCTAATTAATTTGTTACCAATGAATTCATTTTATGTTTGTGTAATAAATTGATTTTCCTAAGTTATTTAACCCTTTTAATAGCTACTTATTTAATGGCTAGTTTATATTAAATAATATATTATTATTCAGTAAAACTCAGTCTTTCTTGTTACTCAAGACATCGAGGAAAGTTTTTGTTACGTGTAACACAATCTATCCCTGGTATTCCGTGTAGAGAAAGATAAAATTTATGTTGCGTGTAGTGTACAATTAAATTTGTTTTTCATATAACACATGCCAAACATAGTGATTTAATATAAAATAGAATATTTTTAGTGTTGTGTGAAATGAAAAATATCCAAAAGATTAAATTAATTTGAAAAAAATAATTCATAAAATATCGGGGTGTTACAGACAATGTGGTGAGGAAATGGAGTTTGATGAGGAGAAGGCAGTGACTGGTGTGGAGGTTGGGGAGGTTATTCCAACGATATCAGACTCATAGATGAATAGGGGGTTGAGGAATCTTAGTAGATGTAGAGGGTAAAGTAGGATGATAGGGGGATAGGGTCACAGGGAGAAGGGGTGCGGGGTTGGTGTCAGGGTCTGGGGTTAAAGATGTGTGGAAGGAGGATGGGGGTTGCTGGGAGAAGGGGATATATAGAAACCATTGGGGGTTATGGGTACTAGGATATGAGACTTCATTGGGGGTCACTTTCATCAGGTGTTGGGGTGGGGGTCGACGTCAAGTGGAGAGGGGGCACATGTGGGTCAGGGTTGTAAGTGGGGGGAGAGTTGATTAAGGTTTTTAGAGATTTAGAGGAATTTTTAAGAAAAAACCACTAAATATAAACATATTTTCTATTATTTAAAATATAGATCCATTTATAACAAACAACCAATACATTTTAAATAAAAATAATTTCATTTAGTTTTAATGGAGGTTCCTAAAACCACATCTAAGACATCATTTTATTTTGGTAGTGAGTGAGGTGCTTTGTTGGGGGTTGTCCTTGTGTGATGGAGGTAAAGGATATATGGCACATTGAGAGTGTTCGAGCCCATTCCGAACAATATTTTTGATGGTTTCAATGGATAAAATTTATTGAACTTGATGAAGAAACTATAGATTCTTCATAGAGTGGATCTTTTCATGTATAATTTATAATTATTTTAAAATAATAATTACCTCACCTTGATATTTCTTTCATTATTACTGACCAATTCATTTGATATTTCTCTATAATTTTTTATGGTGAATAATCCAAAGTGAAACTCCTCTAGTAGTATCCACTCATGCTCAACAAATATCAAAATATCACTATTTGTATTTTTGGGTTCTAGAACAAAGGAACTATGTGTCTTGCATCATTCTCCATTGATTACAACAAAAAATATCTTAGATTTGAATGAATTCATTTTCTTGTTCTCTATATCTTGAGATATCAAAGGAGAATCATCTCTAATTTTTGAGAGATTTATTGGGAGGTTCCACTGGTCATTAAATTATTCTAATGAGATGAAATATTGTGAACAATATTTCCCATCTCCTAAAAAATTGATATAAAATGAAATATATATTTAGGGTTGAATATTTTATAATTTCACTAAATCCATTCATCAAATATTCTCTCTAATACATTACCCATTTCAAATATTAATATTAATAATATTATTATTTTCAAGACATGTAATAATTCAAGAATTGTTAAATATAATTTATTAAATAAATGAATTAATATATTATTAAATTATTTTACATAAAATATATCATTTCCATTGGGCCCTTAACTTGACCTATCAATCCTATTTGAAAATTAATAAACCCTAAATAATATATATTTATTTAAATAAATAAATTTATCTATAATATTAATTTAATAAATAAATAATTATTATATTAACAAACCTTGTGAATAAATATTTTTTTAATGTTCATGTAACTATATATATATATAAAATAAATAAATAAATATTTATTACCATGAAAATAAAAAATAACAGATAAATAAATATTATATATCTAATAGGTCACAAATAATATTTACTTAATGGTAAACTCACTTATATTCTAAACTGAAATAGTTGCTGATTGAATTTATACGATCAACTCAACCTGAATAATTTTTATTTTATAAGATAAGAATATTACATATTTTTAATATTAAATTAAAATATAATTTAATTGATATTTTATATACATTTAGTCTATGAACCTCCTGACCACATTATTTTTGGTATTACATGAGTTTGATTAAAGTACATTATTATCACCTATAAGCATATAATGAAACCTATAAATAAAGAAGTAAATTTGGCAATGAAAACAATCTTACTGGAATTCTTACCATGTAATATAACCCCTTTGTCTCGATATCTCATAATGTATGTTTCATACTTTGTGTCATCAACCTATGTGCTTGAATTTTCTTTCTTTGAATTCCTTAAATTAACGTATTGATGAATTACCATGTCCAAAGGTTTAATCAGATAGTTATATTTCAATCAAAGGGCTAGTGATATTATTTTCAATAAACTAAATGGGTAAAAAGATCTTTTCTTGAATTAATCAATTAATTTTAGATCACTTATGATGCACTAAATGTATAATACTTCACAATGAGTGTATATAATCACAATTTTCATTAAAACATCAAAGTATATGATTCATGATATACATTAATAATTATCTCGAGTCAAAATACCAATACACACATCCATAGATAGGAATATCCAATTACACTTATAAAATTTGGAATTTATTTTCACTATTCTATCCTCACAAACCCACTTTATGGAGATTACCAAGTGCCATCATAATGAGAGGAAGTCTTAATGTATTATGATCCCCTAACACCTGACATTGAAACATTATCTTTGTCCCATAAAATAGTTATCATTAAAATGATAGTAAATATGTTTAAGAATATTGTTATTTCATTTCCAGGCTATAATTATAGTAGGGAACTGCTATAGATTTTTTATAAGACAAATAATCTAAGGGCATGATCAAATAAATTTTATATAGAAGAATACTCATAATGTGATAATACTTCACCCTTTTTTAGAAAATCCCTTAAGAGGTGAATATATCACTATTATTTAATTCTTCTCTTTTATTGATCTTAACATCTTGGTTAATACCACAATATTAGGTTTATCATTATGATATTATCTTTATATATACCTACCATTCAAGAATCTATAACAAATCAATGTTAAAATACTTTTTAAAATGCATCATAAGATATAACATACTCGATCTATGTAGATATGAAAGCTGCTGTATTATACAAGATTCTCATTATTATTACAATATCCTTACCATTATTGTAGATAAAATTATTATAAAGGAATAATATTTTTGTAACCCCATGATAACTAGCATTCAAATTTCTCAAATTACCAGGAACTCTTCCATTTTTACTTTCTCAAGTACTGTTGGATAGTTCTGACTAAAACCCTATGCATTTCTTTTGGTTCTTTATATTTTTTCACTATGATTTATGAAAAAGTAAAATAAAAAATTAGTTCACATCATTCCATATGTGATAAATTGCAATTATTTATGCATATGGAATTATATTCATTATAATAATCTCCTACTATGTTTTCACACATAAACTTGGAGAGATTTCATGCTAGGTGACATAGTATATAAGTTCAGTATTGGATTGTTCCACATTTTATTTTTCAATACCCTATGAAAGTATGTACAATGTCTGAATATAAAAAACCCCATGGTTATAGGTCTATAGATCTTATTCCCTATAAACTAGGTTGTAACATTAAATTATTCTTAGAGAAATATCATTTCTCAAGTCTTAACAGACAATAAGACTTAATATCTATTTTTCATAAGTTATAAACATATGGGACTTGGAAAAACATAGAACTCATACTAACCTCTTGTATACCATGGACACACTTTCATTCATAATAAAACTAAACACTTTTAGCTTTATTAAATAAAAAATTCTATTATCGCGATTCCTTCCTCAATCCAAAAATGGATTTCTACATCACACATACCTTATTGGATTTCATTGGTGTCACCAACCCTTTTGGTTTAATCATATGGACATCTTCTAAATGGATTCTCTCAAGGATGGTGGTCTTGACATCCAATCTCCCAATATAATGAGCATATAAGTTTTTTATTTTAACTATAGTTATAATAGATTTTAGAAAGAATTTTTTTTTAAAGTTTAATCCTAAATTATTTTTAGAAACCACTTCAATCCATCTATCACTTATAAATACTTATGGGTTCCATCTTTGACCATCCATGTCTACTTTATTTTGGAATTCCCACATCAATTAGACAAACTAAAAAAATAAAAACATAGATTTTGGTGCATGGAATCCATATTTGAATTCATATGAAAAATCCAATAATAACAGTTTTACATTTACTACTTCCTTTTAGGACTTATTATTCATGTCATATAATATATCACCCATCTTGGTGAATGTAAAACCACTAATTTAGATTTATTTTTTTAAACAATACATTTCTTTGTAAAAAATCCTCCCACCGAATCAAGTTGAGATTATTATTCCTATGCTAACTAATTTTCGTTAAAATAACTAAATTCGTTGAATTCAATCCAACTCCCATTATCTCCAAAGATATGTTCTTACCACTTATAAGGACATATTAGGTATTGACTAGTACCATTCTATCATAGTGATATTAATATCCTAAGTAGCTATAGAATAATTAAATAATATTCCCTTAATGTTTTCCTTGACATAAGTCTATTTGATAAGATTAGATTTAATAAATAATTACACATTAAAAACATAAATCTATGACATAAATTCCCATTAGGACTGGTTCAGACATTTGTGTGTGTGTGTGTGTGGGGGGGGGGGGTTGTGAATAAAGTGTTAACAAACTTTAACCAAATTTCACATCTTTAAATTTTTAACCCACTTTGGTTATGAACCCTTGTTGTTGGTTATGATAGTTGGATATATTTATTTTTTACCAATAAACCATAACACAAAAAATAAATGTAAATAAAGAAAATGGAGCACACTATATTTTTAAAAGGGTTGGTTAAAAGGCTTAATTATTTATATGATTAATTATTTTCCATAATCATGGTTTCCCTAGTATAATAAAATACTGACTTCAATGGATGGTTCTTCCCACACCTACAATCAGTCTCAACATGCATAAAATCTCATGATTCTCATAATAATTCTCTTTCCAATATAAATATAAACTTATTTAATATATTTTCACTATAGTGATGGAGTTACACTATGATACCCATAAATACCCTTTTCACTAAAGGTTTTATGGCATAAGACCATATATATTCAAGTGTTTATACTAGCTCTATTATTTAATGTTGATCACTAATCAATACATGGATGACAAAAAAATCATATAATCAATCTCATTCCACTCATAAAAGAGTCTTAAAATTATATAAAGTCATAAATATTCGTGCATGTTACTAGGTACTTGTTATCAGCTCAACATCCTATAAAAAAAATATTTTCACCTATCTTTCTCACTTCTCTATCACAGAAAGGGCTGAAACCAAATATTAAAACATTCACATTATATGAAATATCCTCAGATATTCTTGTTCATTTTCTTCCTCACTACATCATGAAATGAATTATTTTTATTCTTTTTTATCTTTGAGAGTTCTTTTATTCTTCTTGGTTCGGTTATAGCTCTCAATTCTCCATTCATTTGAACAATATTATAGTAGTGGATACACCATCTTTTTTTTTCTCTTTACCCTAAATGTTATTTACTTATCACATGCATGAGAATTTACAATTAGGATCATTAAATTTATACTATAATAATCAAAATCCCAAAAAGAAATATCCCAAGTTATTTTAGTTTCTAATTGATAATAAATATTATAGAATACATACTTTTGTATTCTCACGATTTACCATATATTTATTTTTATAATCAAATAATATTCTAAGAATAACCTTAATTAATGAATCTCACATGGATGAATAAATCAATATTTTAATCATATATAGGCTAAAATTCACCATTCTTAAAAATAATTCACTAAATTTTCACTTTTTTTTCCATATTTTTATAAAAGTCTTACAAAAAACACCTTGTAGTGTTCTACACTCATCTTTCAGAATGAGACCTTGATATAAAAACCTATATAGAACTTGATTTGATTCTATAAAAAACAACAGGAACTCTAAAATATTCTTCCTTTTTTATTCTCAAATATATTGATTCATAAATTAATTAATCTTTGATGAAAATGTTGATCTTAGACACAAAAAATTATTTATTAGTCTTAAAAATTTGATAAATTAATTTTAATAAAATTAATGTTTGAGTAATTATTTCATGTTTTTATAATATTATAATTTATCTTGGAGATTAGTTCCTCAATCCCCATAGCATATATCACAATAATTTTGTGTTATTTTGTTTCTTTGAATATCAGTCCTAAAATCATCTCAAATAACTTCCTCTTTAGAACCATAATTCTGAAAACTCGTTTTTTAGTCTACAGGGATTCAAAATTATTCTAAGTCATTTATCATACATAGCTCAGAAAGAAAAAACAACATAAAAGGAAATTTGTGGCATAAAAATATATTACTATAAAACTTAATTTACATAGATAAATTATCCTATAAGTAGGTCAAATGTATTACATGGTGCACAAATTACTTCCATGTATGTGAATTATCCTACATGGGGCACAAATATATTTCATCCAGACAAAAAGTTTTATAACCTTATCAAATATATTATGTTTTAGCCAATATGTATTCCACATAGTTTAATTAACTTTTCCATTTTTAAAAATTTCTTACACATAGATCAATTCTCCCATGCAACTTGAAATCTCCTATGTGATCACAAAAGTACTATGTGTGGCTCACATATCCTATGCATGAATCAAAAATCTTATGCATAGGACAAATCAATTTTACATATCTTGAAACTACTTAAGTTATTCTATATTTTATATGAACTCAACAAAATCTCATCCATATATATGTATTGTCTTACATTTCTGAGAAATTACTTTTCTATTTTCCAACTCCATACTATAAATTCTATAATATATGAAAATAACCTCCAAACATCTTCAAATATTCTCTGGAATTTTTCAAACACATAAAATTAAATTATAATAGCTCCAATTAATTGAATGAATTATTAGAATAATTAAAAACCATTTATTTGTCATGCTAAAGCCTTATTGCATAATAAATACTAAAGATATAATATTTATATTTGAAATGCTCCACTATCTTTATACTTGTTTCCATTTTTAAATCTCTTAAAACTTTAATCAAAGTATTTTATAACACTAATTTAATATGCTAATCATAGTAGAAACCAAGGATATCTTATTCAGACTTCACATTTACCTTTCCTTATACCAATCACATGCTTTCATTATCTACATTATCTAACATGATTCTAAACATCTCCAAACAATTGTTGAAAACAATGGAAAACTTCCATCATCAATAGCCATTATTTCTCATGAAGATAAACACATTAAATTTTATAATTTATAGGCTTAACTTCAAATCATTCCAAGAAAGTTCTTCAGGCATAGAAACAATTTCATCAATCTTCGTTACCCATGTATGAATAAAAATCCTTCTCATTTATTTTTCCAATATAAGATAGATCTCTATTTCATGTTCCTTGGAAGCCACTTTATTATTCTATAGAATATATTAACTTACATTATATTTAATAAAATATTACTCAACCTAAGGGAACATTAGTCTCTCACTTTTTATTTGTTTTCAATTCCTAATTTTCTATAAATATCAATGAAATTCCTCTCCCCTTAATTGAAAATAAATGAAAAGGGAGGTATGTTATTTTACCCTATGGAAACAATATAAAGGGATATTTTTTCATTCCCATATTAATGATTATAATAATTTAAATGGTGTGATCTTTCAATCTAGATCTTCCAATTTTAAGAAATTCGTCATTTTACTACTGATTTCTTCTAGTTTCCATTGAGATAAGGATGACTGATGTTGCTTTTAATTCATTCATTTTCCCACATTATTTAGGGTAATTAGCTATTTTTTATTGTCAAATTAATGTTTTTATTTAATTAATTACAATTATTGATAATATATTGTTTAAATAATTAAAACTTCAACTTTAACTAATTTCTTTAGTTATTTGCATCTTGTTGTAAATTTTTTAGTTAAATAAATTAATTGGTTAAAATTAATTTTTTTCATGTATAAAAGTTTTAATTTCATTAATTTATTTTAATTCATTTTTTATTTTTCAAAATAACAATAGTTCATTTATTAAAGTCATTATTTGATTTTATTAATATTATTTTAAATTTTATTTCAAAATAATTAATTTTTTCTTTTAATTTGTTATATTTATTTTAATAGATTTATTCTTAATTTTAATTAATTAATTTTATTATGTTGTTATATTATTTTAATTTAGTGAATATACTAAATTAATTATATTTTCTATTCATTTTTTATAACTTAATTTATTATTGTATTAATTTTATTTATTTTTAAGTCATTATTATTTAAATATAATTTATTTGCTATTTTATTTTCTAGGAAAATTATATGCGGTCAGTATACTTACCATTCCACGATTAGTATACTAACATTGTGAGATGTTGTCAATCGATCTCATGGTATGCATACCTATCATGTACCCTTTACCTCAACCCAATCATGGAAACCAAAAACAATTGGAAATGTATCTTTGTTCATATTATCATGTTATTAACTATGTATCCTTATGGTAGAAATTCTTATTGTCCGTGAATCACCTTACCTATCACACACGAACAATTTTAGTAATTTTTATTTTTATTTTATGATTTTTATTTGGATTTTAATTGGCTTTCTTGAGGTTCGGGCTAGACCCAACGAGAGTTTTAGTGTTTTATTGATAAACGAGCGTTTTGGAATGGTAAAGTCTGAAGCATGTGCAAGGCACAGTCGAAGCCATGTGTCTTTACCTGATTAACATGCATCCTTCCCAGTACACGAGTAATTAATTAATTAACGAGTTGAATAATAATTTAATCATAAAAAAAATAAAACAAGAAAAATGATTAAATAATTCAAGAGTTGCTTAATAATAACAATAATAATAATATTGAGATTATTTATCTTATGTTATTATTTATTTCAGTTAATATTTTAATTAGTTAGATAATATTAAATTATTATAATGGTTATAAAATTATCATCATGTTAATTTTAATTTTATTACTATTATTATTAATTTTGTTAAGATTTTAATTAGGTTATAATTATTTTTAAGTTATGGTTATAAGATTTTTTTAAGCATCATATTTTTGGCACTAATATTACTACTACTATTAACAATATTATTATTATTTTATGTCAATGTAGAGTTTTTTTAGGTTTTATTTTACCTTCATTTTTGTTGTTTTTTTCCTACTTATTTTTTCCCCTCTTATCTCCTCCTCCCCCTCTATTCTATCACGCAGAAAGCCCCCCTTCCCATGGGTTTCTTTTCGTGCAACGCCCCTCCTTCGAACCCTAGCTGCACACATAACCCACCGCTCACAGTAGCCGTATTTCACTACCTCCATCTTTGATTGGTCGTGGCTGCAACTGCTTTCCCTCACTAGAATTAGAGCGCTGTGGATCACGACCTCTGTCCATCCCTGTGTGCATCACCTCAGTTCCAAAGAAATCATCCCATGCCTGTTTTTTTCTCACCAGACCACTAAACCGTGCTACATTATTTTCCATCTTTGGAAAGCCATGTCCCTCCACCCTCATCTCCCTTTCCGGTAAACCGAAGCAGCGACACCCGCTGTTAATGCCCCAGTCCGGCGTCGACCCACTATTCTTGCTCCCATCTGGCGCTGCCCCGTCAGCCTCCCCATCCAGCCACCTATGGCTCTCCAACCACCTTTTGCTTCACCTCCCCTCCCCCATTCCGATTTTCCTCTCACACCCTGGACTAGCGTGCCATGAATCCCTCAGTCAAGGAAGCCCCTCTGACAGTTACCCTAGAACCTCGTCCGACCTCCTTCGATGCACCAAACTGCACCCGTAACCCCCCTTTTTGCCACACTTCTTTCAAAAAAATCTCAAAACAGTGAAACTCACCTCCGAGAACCCCCCGCCTCACTTGTCCAGCTGCTGGCATCATTGACGCAGGTGCTTTCCATCTCGATTAGCTGTTTCTTCCATTGGGGAGGATTTCAGGTTAAGTTTTGGTGTGGAAATTGGTTCGATTATGATGTAATTGATCTGATTTTTTTATTTTAAGGATTAATTATGTTATAGTGGTGAGATTGATGTGCAGTGTATTTTACACACCAAGATTGTGAATTTTTTCTACTTTCCTAGTAGGTGGTTCCATGTTTAATTATTATTTGATTAATTAATTCACAATTTTAATTAGTTTAGAGTGTTATTTAATTAATTTATGTGGCATGAAATTAATATTTTTTTAAGTTTAATATGAATTGAAATTGTTTAGTAGCGTGTTTTCATAATATGTGTACTTGCTGTTGAGATCTCATCTCTGGTTAATTTTTAGTGTTTTTTTAAATCGTGAGGTTAGCTTACTAATTAGTTTGTTTGGTGTGATTTAAATTTTACTTGGGGTTTAATATGTCTTAATGTGTTTATTAATGTGTTTTGATTATATGAGTATGTTGTTGTTGTGAAATCCCATGTCGGACTATTCACTAGTGTTTTATAAATTGTGCAGTTACTTTATTAGGATGTTCAAGAAGTGAAATTGGTGTTTTGGTGTAGCTTCAGTATGCGTTCTATCTTAAATGAACATTTGGGGGGAAATTTTGGTGTTTTAGTCATGTGACGTATTTTTAAATGGGTTGTCATGTTTTTTCAGGCGGTTTATCTAATTGAGGTAATGGTCTTTTTAACTGTGTGGGTGGTTTCTTTAATTGCGTGCGTGATGCAGATTGTGTTCCTGAGGTGGCGTTGTGTGCGTTTGGTCGTGTAAGAGGGTTTGGCTCAGTCTAGTGTGTAAACTGGTGTTTTTATCTTTAAAATTTGTTTATAAAAATTTGAATTGTTTTATTAAATAATTATTAAGGGTGAAAAATTGTTTGGGTTAAATTGTGTAAATGTTTTTGGTACGTAAAGTCATGCAATGTGTGTGGAAATTGTTTAATAAATTATTTTAATGGTGTGTTTGATGCTAAAAGTGGTTTCTTTGAATGTGCAGTCATTTTAATTGGTTGTGTAAGTGATGCAGATTTAGTTTTAGGATGTTTTTAGTGTGCATCGTATTTCAAATGGATTTTTTGTGTGAAAATGGAGGTTTTGGCGTGCATAGTGTCTTTTTTGGTTTGAGTATGTTATTATGACATCAGACTTGAACTTTGAACTACTTGAGCATAAACGAGAAGCCTGGGTACTAGGTGGACAAACTAGGACAAGTGTGATAGTGACACATAAGTGGCATCAGCCCGATTTCACTTAGTTGGATTGATTATTACAACACTAACTAAACTTTTGGATGATGTTTGGAGACCACTAGGTTATGAATGTGTTTCCCTACTAGTGGATCATTCATGAGAATGTATATTGTTATGTTTCTGTACCATTTTTCACTGAGACACGATGTTCTAAGGTCCCACTTATTTCTAGTATCTTTGGGGCCTCTCTCATGTTTTGTGCTCCTCTTTTGCTTTGTGGTCACCGTCGGCACACGATGTGACATTGGGGTTACCATGAATGTGTGTGAGTGTGTGTGTGTTTTAATTTAAGTTGTTTTTCTTTAAATTAGTTTTCCTTAAAACCATATTTATTGAAATTGTTTAAGCATTTATTTATTTTTTGTCTGTTGAATTGAAAATATATTTTTCATTTAATAATTATGCATGGAACCTTTTATCGGTGGCATCCTATTGGGATTTTGTCTCACACCCTACATACATTTTTGTGTATATGTAGATCATGTTTCTTCTGCATTCTATGTTGAGGCATTGAGCATAGCATTGATGGTTTGGGTTGTCAGTGGCATCCTCGTGTTGGTTTTGTGGCGGTGGATTTGTGATGTGACTCCTCATGTCGCACGGAGGTTTGTGTTCGAGTTTTGGTTTTCCCTTAATGTATTCTATTTTGGGTTTTTAGTTCAAGTTGTTAACTTTAAATCTGAACTTGGTATAAGGGTCTGTTTGGCTGTCTGATTTTAGTTTCAATTTATTCAACTTTTTGTTTTTTTATATTTATTTATTCGGGTAAATCATTCCCAAGTTTTATTTTTGATACCCGGGCACTTGTGCTAGCTTGTGGGGATCAGGAACGCCCTTCGGGCCTTACTGCGGACCAGGTCGGGCACCGGGTCAGATGACGACCCGGCCTGGTTCATGAAAAAATGGTATCAGAGGAGGTTTTTTCATGTTATTTGGGGTGTCAAGTAGATTATAGATAGGACTATCGGTACTCAAGTGGTACGTGCGAGGAGAGCGTCGCGAACTCTTAGTCGTTCTGATCCTCGAGTAACTAGGGGTAGTTTGGGATTTAAGTTTTGACTTTGTTCTGTGTGGATGGGGGATGATAGTAGGAGTAAACCGGTACTGCGTGCGGTCTCACATGGAGTAGCGACCTAGGTGATGCCCGAGAGTATGGTTCAATACTCCTAGTGGTTGGTGCTTGCCTAGGGAAAGGTCTGTCAAACCATGTAGCTGGGTTAGACATGATCACTAGTCCTCTGCCCTGGTACTTTAATGTTTGTGATGTCTTGCTTCAGTTTTGAGTTGGCACAAAAGTGTTTTATTTTTTTAAAGCAAAGAGAACCTTGGGGCTGCTCTTATTTTTCTATTACTATGAGTTTGACATGATTTTTGGGGTGTTTTCTTTTGAACCTTGTTTCTAGAAATTGGCACTTGATTTATCGAAGTCGAATTTCTAAAATAACATCTTGGGTTATCTGAAATTGAATTTGGTTGTTTTATAAATGGAAAGCATTCTGGAAATTTTCCTTGAATTTTTGAAATGGTTTTGGAAGGAAAAAAAAGTATTTTCAAATATTGCGAATGTTTTGTTTTGAAAGTAGAGTATCCTTGTTTCTTTCTAGTGGCATTCCTATGGGTGCTCGCATGTGCATGTGGACATGATTAATGGAAAGTTGGTGGATTGTGTGGAAGGGTGCCTGAGTGGCATGAAAATGCATACTTTTGAGGTACCATGGAATATCAGTGGTGATTGATTGATTTATAAGGCTGCTTCTTATTTCTTAGAAAGTGGGATTTTTTTCTAAAATGGGTTTTTGTACACAAATGGTTTTGGAAATTGGAATTACTAGAACTATATCTGAGGTGTGGATATTTGTTTTGTGATGTGTTTAGATTTTTAGAAGACTATTTTGTGTTTCTTGTTCGGGATATTCCCTTAGAAATGTCCCATGGGTTTCCAGTAAGTATCTCGGTTCTTGGATCAACCCAGACCCCCAGTGGAGTGTTGAAGTTGGGTTTTTCTCGGTGGTGTCGACTATTCATAGACGTCGAGGTCAGTTGGATATCTTTGAGTACTTTGAGAAAGTTGGAAGTTTCTTCAGTTTTGGAGGAACTCCAAAAGTTGTGTCATGTAAGTTGTATCGAGTATGCCTGGTGGAGTGAAAATAAACTAGTAAATGACGATCTCTCTATTTTTGTTGTGAATAAGGATGTCCTGAGAAATCCTTAAGACTATCATCATCCCATGGTTGTACCTAAGGAAGTGAAGTTTCCTTATACAATGAGGAGTGTGAACCGAAGGGGCCTATTCTTGGATTTCTCCTTCCATTAGTTTGTGTTGCATGTCAGACAGACCACTCAATCTTCTATCTCTAGTGTGGTAAGCCAGACACTCTAAGTCGTTCGCTACATTTCTCAGTTGGTATGTTGACGAAGTTTCCGCTTGGGACACGAGGGAAAGTATGCAGGTTTCTTTTTCAGTGGAGAAGTTCTAGTCAGAGGTGGTCAGCATATGAATGTGAGGCGGTAGTTGCTTCAGACATCATGGCCCAACCATAGGTCTCGAGGTGAAGCCTGCGCACAGTCAAAATTCATCAGACGTGGGATGGCCATGATCCGACTTAAGTCTACAATGACAAGATGGGAACAACTTAAATTTCTTTATTGCGGTATCGCCTCTAAAAGCTTCATTTTTGTTGTGATGGGTATGAAGTCTGTGTATCCTTTTTGTAGTCTTAGTTTGTGGGAGTTCCTCTTGGGCCTTAAAGAGGTTTGAAGAAACAATATTCTTATAAAGCCTGCAGGCATGCTCCGTGAACCTTCTTGTGGTCGGTTATGGATCATAATTGTACTCGTCTAGAAGATGCTTTTGTCTTGTGGGATTAGCGTGCACTTGTCCAGTTTACCACTAGGTTAGGAGTTTCCACTATCAAAACCATCTCATGTGGTGGAGTGTTGTTCACTATGGGAATTTTCTGGGCAATCAGCCCGTGTTGGTGGGTTCGTGATGAAGGGTTCAGTCAGTATTGCTCAATGTAAACTGGGAATTCCCGCACGGGTTCCATGGTGTTGGGAAATTATAAAATGGTGTGGAGACCCATTGTGGGTCTCGCTGGAGTCTACTATTTTGTTGGTTGGTTAAATTTATAGAGCTTAGATGGTCAAGCTAGTGTTAGAGGTTTTTCTAGATTTGTGAGTCATTTTGGTTTGGAGAACTAATGTTTGACAACAATCCTAATATGGTGGGAAAACCACCATAGGAAGAATTTGGGGGAGACTCTATTTTGAAAGAACACTTGGTGGGGAAACTCCTCTACTTTCGCTCTGCCCAACCTTGACTATGTAACTGGTTAGCTTGGGTAGTGGGTCACTTGATAAGTGCTCTTGGTGATCTCGAGTAACCCTAGTGATCCCTAAGTTAGGAGTCAGGGTGTTCCACATTGTAGTTGTGTTTGGAGCAGAATTCCTTGCTATCGGTTGTTTTTTGTGGTGGTTTGGGTTTTGAGTTTTTTTGGAGTTTCTGGTCATGGGACTTTTGAATACTCGGTCTTCGGGTGATTTATGTTTTGTTTAAACTGTCTTCACAATATTGCTTGGAATCTTGGGTTGGTCATGTATTTTTGGACTTTCTGGGGGAAGAAAGTGTCATGGTGGGGATAATTGTCACACTCAGACAATTGTAGTAATTTTTATTTTTATTTTATGATTTTTATTTGGCTTTAAATTGTATTTCTTGAGGTGCGGGCCGAACCCGATGAGAGTTTTCGTGTTTTTCTAATAAGAGAGCGTTTTTTCATGGTAATGTATGACGCATACGCAAGGCATGGTCAAAGCCATGTGGCTTCTCCTGATCAACGTGTGGCTTGCCCAGTGCATGAGTAATTAATTAATTAACGAGTTGAATAATAATTTAAGAACAAAAAACAAGAAAAATGATTAAATAATCCAAGAGTTGTTTAATAATAGAAATAATAATAATATTGAGATTATTTATCTTATTTTATTATTTATATCAGTTAATATTTTAATTATTTAGATAATATTAAATTATTATAATGGTTATAAAATTATCAGCATAATAATTTTAATTTTATTACTATTATTATTAATTTTGTTAATATTTTAATTAGGTTATAATTATTTTTAAGTTATGGTTATAAGATTTTTTAAGCATCATATCTTTGGAACTAACATTACTACTACTATTATTTACAATATTATTATTATTTTATGTTAATGTAGAGTTTTTTTAGGTTTTATTTTACCTTTATTTTTGTTGTTGTTATTTTCCTTTTTATTTTTTCCCTCTTATCTCCTCTCCCCCCCTCTATTCCCTCATGCAGTAAGCCCCTAATTCCCATGGTTTTATTTTCATGCAATGCCCCTCTTATGAACCCTAGCCGCATACATAGCACACCGCTCACAGCAGCCGCATTTCACTACCGCCATCTTCGACCGATCATGGCTACAACTGCTTTCCCTCACCGGAATCAATGCGCTATGGCTCACGACCTCCATCCATCCCTGCGTGCATTGCCTCGATTCCAAAGAAATCATCCGATGCCTGTTTTTTTCAATAGACCACCAAACCACACTGCCTTCTTTTCCCTCTCCGAAAAGCCACATACCTCCACCCTCATCTCCCTTTCCAGTGAACTAAAGCAGTACGACCCACCGTTCCTGCCCCTGTCCGATGTCGAATTACTGTTCCTACCCCTATCCAGTGTCGACACGGCATTCCTGTTCCCATCTGGCGCTGCCCCGCTAACCTCCCCATCCAACCACCTCCAGATCTCCGACCACCTTATGCCGCACCTCCCCTCCCCCATTCTAGTTTTCCTCACACCCCCAGACCAACGCACCCTACATACCTCCATCGCGACATCCCCTCCGATAGTTCCCCCAGCACCCTGGTCAGCCTCCTCCGACACACCAAACCGTACCCACAACCCCCCTTTTTTCTACAATTCTTTCCAAAAAAGTTTCAACCTGTGCAAATCACCTCTGAGAACCTATCACCTCACTTGGACAACCTCCCACATCATTGACGCAGGTGTGTTCCATCATGATTAGCTGTTCTTCCATTGGGGAGGATTTCAGGTTAAGTTTTGGTGTGGAAATTGGTTCGATTATGATGCAATTAATCTGATTGTTTTATTTTAAGGATTAATTGTGTTGTTTCAGTGCGATTGAAGTGTGGTGGATTTTACACACCAAGATTTTGAATTTTTCTACCTTCTAGGTAGGTGGTTCCATGTTTAATTATTATTTGATTAATTAATTCATAATTTTAATTAGTTTAGAGTGTTATTTAATTAATTTGTGTGGATTGAAGTTAATCTTCTTTAAAGTTTAATATGAATTGAAATTTTTTAGTAGTGTGTTGTCATAATATGTGTACTTTCTACTGAGATCTCATCTCAGGTTAATTTTTAGTGTTTTTTTGAAATTGTGTGGTTATCTTACTAATTAGTTTGTTTTGTGTGATTTAACTTTTTTACTTGGGGTTTAATATGTCTTAATGTGTTTATTAGTGTGTTTAGATGATATGAGATATTGTTGGTGTGAAAACTCATGTTGGAAAATTCAATAGTGTTTTATAAATTGTGCAGTTACTTTGTTAGGATGTGAAAGAAGTGAAATTGATGTTTTGGTGTGGCGTCAGTATGTGTTGTATCTTAAATGAACCTTTTGTGGGAAATTTTGGTGTTTTAGTCATGCGACATATTTTTAAATGGGTTGGAAAGTATTTTTATAGTGGTTTTTCTAATTGAGGTAATGTTCTTTTTAACTGTGTGGGTGGTTTTTTTAATCACGTGTGTGATGCAGATTGTGTTCCTAAGGTGGCGTTGTGTGCGTGTGGTCGTGTAAGAGGGTTTGGGTCAGTCTAGTGTGTAAATCAGTGTTTTTCTCTTTAAAATTTGTTTATAAAAATTTGAATTGTTTTATTAAATAATTATTAAGGGTGAAAAATTATTTGGGTTAAATTGTGTAAATGTTTTTGGTACATAAAGTCATGTGACATGTGTGGAAATTGTTTAATAAATTATTTTAATGGTGTGTTTGATGCTGAGAGTGGTTTCTTTGACTGTGCAGTCATTTAAATTGGTTGTGTAAGTGATGCGGATTTAGTTTTGGGATATTTTTAGTGTGAATCTTATTTCAAATGGATTTTGTGTGTACAAATAGTGGTTTTGGCATGCATAATGTCTTGTTTGGTTTGATTATGTGATTATGACATAAGAATTGAACTCTGAACTACTTTAGCACAAACAGGAAGCCTGGGTACTAGGTGAGTGGACTAGGACTAGTGTTCTAGTGGCACAGAAGTGGCATTGGCCTGGTTTCACTTAGCTGGATTGGCAACTACAACACTTATTAAACTTTTGGATGATGTTTGGAGACCTCTAGTTTATGAATGTGTCACCCTACTAGTGTATTGTGCACTAGAATGTATATTGTTGTGTTTCTAAACCATTTTTCACTGAGACGCGATGTTCTAGGGTCCCAATTCTCACTAGTATCTTTAGGGCCTCTCCCTTGTTTTCTTCTCCTCTTTTTCTTTGCACTCACCAACGACACACAGTGTGACGTTGGGGTTACCATTAAAGTGTGTGAGTGTGTGTGTGTTTTAATTTAAGTTGTTTTTTATTTAAATTGGTTTTTATTAAAACTGTTTCCATTAAAATTGTTTAAGCATTTATTTATTTTTCTTCTATTAAATTGAAAATGTATTTGTCATTTAATAATTATGTGTGGAACCTTTTATCGGTGTCATCCTAGCGGGCTTTTGACTCACACCCTACATACACCTTTGGGTGTATTTAGATCATCTTTATTCTACATTCCAGGTTGATACATCGAGCATATCATTGGTGGTTCAGGTTTTCAGTGGAATCCTCGTGTGGGTTTGGTGGCGGTGGCTTGGGGATGTGACTACTCATGTTGCAGAGAGGTTTGTTTCAGAGTTTTGGTTTTCCCTTGATGTAGTCTCTTTTGGGTTTTTAGTTCAAGTTGTTAACTTTAAATTTGAACTTGGTATAAGGGTATGTTTGGTTGTCTGATTTTAGTTTTAATTTATTCAGCTTGTTGTTTGTTTTATATTTATTTATTCAGGTAAATCATTCCAAAGTTTTATTTTTATACCCGGGCACTTGTGCCAACCCATGGGGATCGGGAACGCCCTTCGGGCCTTACCGCGGACCGGGTGGGTGCCGGGTCGGATGGAGACTCGGCCTAGTTCGTGACATTACCACACCTAATAATTCCAACTAATCACATGACCCTACCAAGCTTATTTAAGAATAAAACATGTTTCCGATCTGTACAAAAATCTTGCAATATCCTCCATGTGGTGTCCTAGACCTAGATTCCACTTAATAGGTACCCCGAGCTCGATGGGACACGTGGACTCATGTGCATCTCCCCAAATACTAGATGCTACCGAATAGTAGATAGGGACTAGGTTGGTTTTATCGGGAGACTGTGCTCTTATTTATAGCGTACAACACAATAGATAAATATGAACAAAGGTAAATATAAGAATCGATATTAGTAAACCAAAGTCACAATAGAAAAGAGAGACAAAAACAACAATAATTGAAGTAATTATAATAACATTCAAGCATGCAACAACTGATGATGATATTTCTTGTCATTAGAAAACTAGAAAGCATGGATACAAGACCACAAACATAACATATTCCACTAAATTATAAAAGAAATCAAAAGACTATCCCAAGAATCTTGAGCTCTGGATCAATCATTTGCTATCAAGATCCATCCTAAATAGAAAGCAATCAAGTGTTTGAAGTTGTATGCTTCCCTTTATCAACACCTACATTCATGTAATCTACCCCAGGTACTAAATATCATTCGGAGAGGGTGTGAGATAAATCTTAGTGGGATACCACCAATGAAGACTATAACATCTAGCCCATGTAATGAAATATTACAGCGTCTAAGCACATATATATAATGTAAAGAAGTAAAATTTAACTAAACACCGACGTACTTGCTTCTTCTCTCGGCTGGTATCTTAATATGTAACCAATACTTTATTTGATCATTTCCAGTTTATAATTAAGTTACATTTTAACAATAGTAAAGGTTCCAATATGTAAGAAGGAAACCTGTAATGATATTTAATAATAATGTTTCAAGTTAACAACCAAGGAAACTTAGAACTCAAGGGTCGCCAACTCAGTAATAACTGTAGCATGGATAAGGGTAAGAGTGTAATCCAAGGAGCATATTCCAAGGAATTACACAATGAGATGACTATCGAGTCCATGGAGTTCATCCAAGGTAATACGGGGCTAAGTAATGACTGGGCCCAGTGGGATTTAACCATGGAACCTACTTGTGAATGTTGGATCTGAGGAGTGTATCCAAATAATCCTGTAACACTATGTGAGAGATCCTACAGTATCATTTAAGGCATACAAGAATAGAAATGGATCATGATCGTAGTGGGTCTCAACCTACGCAAACCACATCCTTAAATCAGAATGGGGTTCTCGAGTGCTCAAGGAATTCCCTAATAAGAATCCAAGATAAGATCAATTCATGCCACTCTTATTTGATAATGAAGTCATGTATATAATTTCAATTGGTTCAAACCTTGAGTCTCATTAGTATGAAGAGTCTAAGTATCATACAACCATTTAATCAAGTCATAATTAATAAATAAGTCCATTTGGTTCAAGCCTTGCCTTTTATTTGTGTGATAAAGAAAATTAACATTAAACCATTCATTTAATCCATTTAAGAATATTTAATAATTAAGGTTCACTCTGATACCTTCCATTAACATGGTAATGGGTGCTACATACATGGAACTTATTATTCATTCACATTTAAATCCGATCAAGTCATATACTTATTATACTTTCCAATTTCCCGTTCACATTTAATTATTAAGGTTAAGAACTTACCTTAGGTAGGTCAAGTGGTGATCATACATGTTACTTTCCATTATTAAATTCACAATTTAAATCAAGCAATTTAATATAGAATATCTTACCCTTAAAAAGGTTATTCCAAGGCACACCCGAATGACAACTCAAACGTGTCAAAACACTAAAACAATAATTATGGTATAACATCCTATATGGGATGGATGAATTTGTGGTCGTAACAACTAAAAAATAATCACATATTTTTAAATAACATTACCATATGATTCTAATGATTATAATCATGGCATATAAATTCAATAAATGACACGTGATGAAATCGTTGGGCCCCACATAGCAATTCCAAAATCAATGAAATTGAGGGATGAATTATGGACCACCCACCTTAGGGTTGTACGACTCTCCTCCTCCAATATCAACCTCTGATTTGGATTATAATGTAGTAGATATGAGAAAGAGGGAAGATTTATCATACCTCGATAACTAGGTTGAGAGCATGGGAGATGAAGAAAGGCTCAAACAGACTCAGTTACTTACCGTTGCACATCCAACATGATGAATGGAAGCTTGATCGGATCCCAAATAAAGGATATATTTCAATCCCTGTCTTAGGCCTTAAAAAATATCCAAATAGGGAGAAAAAGGAGGATAATACTGTAGAAATTTATATTAAGAGGAACGAGGAGGCTTAATTAGATCATTATGTAAAAAATGGTAATTTTAACTAGAAATTACCCTGTGTATAGTTTGGCCACACAGTTTTCCAAACCATGCACCAACTATGCATGATAACCTAGAGAAAAAGGCACACCATATTGTTAGGGAAACCGTGTGCCAACTGTACGATATGACTCTACCTGAAATGCAGACCATCCACACGATTATATCTAATTGTGTGCCCTACCCACATAGTTTTCTCTAACCATTCTACAGGGAAATTATTTCCCATAAAGATGAGTTCCGGGATTTGAAAAAACCCCAGATACCCTTGGGACCTTCTCTAACCCACTAGGAATCCATATCAGATACAAAAATAAGAAATTAGAATGAAATTTTAAGGATCCATACCTGAGTGAAAAACTAGGTTCTTGAAGTCTTCCCCCCTTAAAATAAATAATCACTGAGTTCACTTTATAAGGGTGGAGAAATACTATCTGAGAAAAACTATTGACATTGGACACATACTTCAGACATCCACTCCCAAGTCTCATCCTACACACGATTGTGCTGTCATAACACCTGTACCAAAGGGACAGACCGACCTCTGAGAGTCTTCATGTTGTAGCAAATGATTCATACTAGATACTCCTCAATGGTAGCATTGAAATCTAACTCAACTTCATCGGGATGAAAAATATGAGATTGGTCAACATGATATTGGCGAAGAATGAAACATGGAAGATGTCATTCATGACACAGTACCTGTAAGGTAGTAGCAATCAATAGGCTATCGGCCCGAATCTCTCTAGAATATCAAATATCTCTATGTAACAAGGTGAAATATTCCCTTGTTTTTATAACCATCTATGCCCTATCCTGAGAGATACCCAAAGGAAAACATAAACTCACACTCTAGCGGTCATTGACAATGATGGACATAATATTTCTATCCAGGCTGGGCTATATTCATACACTTTTTAATCACCTAAACCTTCTCTAAAGTATCCTACACAAGACAAGGGCCTTGTAGTGCTTCCTCTCCTGCCTCTTGCTAGTACATGGGTGAATGAAATGACCTACCATAAAAGGCCTCAAAAGGATCTATCTTAATTGTCACCTAAAAGCTATTATTATAGGAAAACTCAATGAGAGGGATAAGATTCTACCAAGAACCACAAAAATTAAGGACACATAATTAGATCATATCTTCAAGAACCTGTATTGTATTCTATTATTGTCCATCGATATAAGGGTGAAAATATATACGTATAAGAACTCATGTTCCCATATCTTTATGAAATCCCTGCTAGAACCATGACATGAAATGAGCATAAAAATGATAGTATAAGGGAATCCATGTATCCATATGATCTCATGTACATACAGTCTTCTCATATCATAAAATGAGAAATTCACTCGAATAGGTATGAATTGAGCCACTTTCTTCATTGTTTTAATGACAACCCATACAACGTTTCTACCTCTAGGTGACCTAGGAAAAATGACTACAAAGTCCATGGAAACATCTTCTCATTTCCATTCTGAGATTGGAAGCAACTATAACAAGCATGAAGGTCTCTTGTGTTTTTCTTTCACCTGTTGATAGGTGGAACACCTTTTGAGAAAGATTACTATTAGATGTTTCATCCCAGGACACCAATATCGGTGTCACATATCTCGATACATTTTGAAGATTCTGGGATGAACTACCCACTGAGAATCATGGGACTCATGCATTAACTCATCTCTCATATATGTAGGAACCTAGACATATGAATGAATATGTATAATGTCTTCTCCTCCTATAGACTAATCCATAGGTGGGTTATCTTCTAATACACTCTCATAGAGAACTAATCCTTCAGGATCTGAAAACTGTCTACTCTTTACCTTCTTAAGGAGGGAAGAGGTAACTACCAAAGATGAGAGATAAAATTACTTGTTTTTTTCATGAAACTTCAGATGTAGCTTAGAGAATTAGGCCATTAACTTCCATTCTTCACTAGCCTCCCGCATGACCTGTGTTTGAATTTTCTGACTTAGTGCATCTGCAACCACATTGCCCTTTCTAGGCATATAGGCAAGCTCAAAATCAAAGTATTGTAGATATTTGACCCATCTCCACCATCTGAGGTTTAATTCATGTTGTGAAAAGATATATTTTAGGCTCTTGTGGTTCGTGTACACCAAAAATCACTCACCTAACAAATAATGTCTCTTGTAACATAAGGCATATATAATTGCTTCTAGCTCAAGGTCATGCATATGATAGTTTCTCTCATGAGGTATCAACTTCCAAGATCTATACACAATGACTCTATCATAATACATCATCACTACTTCTAGGCTGATTTCTGATTCATCATAGAAAATGGTATAACCTATTATTGGCTCTAGAAGAGTCAGAATGGGTGCTGAGACAAGCCTCCCTTTCAGCTCTAAATTTTTTTTCTTGAAATCTTTTGACCACAGGAACTTAACACCCTTATTTGTAAGAACAGTAAGAGGTGAAGCAAGGTGGGAAAATTCATATATTAAATTCTTGTAATATCTTTCCATCCCTAAGAAACTCCATATTTCAAACAAATTATTGGGATTCTCCTAGGAAACTACAACACTAACCTTTTCTGGGTTAATAGATACTTTTGATTCCAATATTAGATGACCTAATAAGTGAAAATTTTCAATCCAGATGTGGCACTTACCAAGCTTGGTGTAAAAATGATACTCTCTTAGTGTACTCAGATCGATCTCAAGATGATTGAAATGGTCACTATGAGTGCAAGAATACACCAAGACGTCATCCAAAAAGGCCATGAAAAAAGAATCCAAATAGCAGTGGAAATCCCTATTCATTAGATCCATGAAAACGGTGGGTGTGTTTATCAGACCGAATGAAATAAAAAGGTACTTATATAGACTATACCTACTATGTAAAGATGTAAGTAGTATTTATGAAAACCTAACTCACACCTAGTGATAACCTGACCTCAGGTCGATCTTAGAGAAGACCCTAGCTCTCCACCTAACATGATGTAAAAGAACCTTCTCCTAAAGATGGGGCTGGCACAGATTCTTTTCCACTTGAGGTTGGTGGAAAGGTCATGCAGAAATGATGAAGATTCTCTATACGGCTAAAAGAACAACAATCCATAAGTCTCTATCACAATGAGGCTTTAGGTTCCCCCATCATCCACATTGATGACACAATATATAGCTAGCAAAACGGATACTCTAGTTATCACTTCCCTAATGAAAAATATTGAGGGAGCATTTTCAGCCACTGAGATAACTACTTCCCTACCATGATACTGATCCTCTATGCCCAGTACTATTTAAACCCCTTAGGTTGTTCTCAATGATAAGATCCTGATTGATTATTTCAAAAAATTATGTAGGTTAAATACATTCACCTGTTTATGGATTCAATACACAAGCCCATCCTTGAAATGTCAATCATGTGAAAGATCATTAACAGCTAGAAGTAGTGCAAATCTCTATAAATCTGTGAAACGTGCTGAATATTCCATAACTAAGATAGAGCCCTATTAGAGATGCATGAACTCTCTAGCTCTATCAGCTCGTAGTGCCTGAGGAAATAATTGATCACAGAAGGGAGTCTGAAAATCATCCCATAACTTGCCTTGATGATGACTGGCCTAGGTATTCACATCCCACAAATGATTGGCTGAGTCCCGAAGCATGTATGTAGAATTTTTTACCCTTTTCTTTGGAGGCATCTCTTGATGCCATAATTATTTTTTACTACTTTCACAATTCATTATGGTCTAACATTATTTTGATATTATTAGATAATAAAATTTATAATAATTCTAAATATTTAATCAAATTTTCCAAATTCAATTAACTTAATTTGAAAAAATTAATTTTAAATTATACCCGTAGACGCGAGGAAAAAGATGGTTTTCAAGAAGTGTACTTTTCAAGAAAAAGATGATTTTATATTAACTCTTTGAATAATAATAAACATTGTATGAATAAAAATTAATATTTTTTGATATTTAATTTATAAATTTCATTTAAAAAAATACTCATTAGGGGTTTTTAGTTAATTAAATTTGAGAAACATTATGCACTTTAAAACAATTTTTGAAAAAACCCTGTTTTTAAACCCAAAATAAACTTATAATAAAATAGAATATGATGTTTATTAAAAATAAATTAAGTTGAATAAATAAAAACAAATAAAAACAATGTTAATGTAAATCATATTAAAAAAATAATGGTGCTTTTAAATCCCTTAATTTATTGAAATGGAATGATTTTTTAGAAAAAATATGTATTTTTCTCTATTCACAGAAAAATCGATATTTTCTAAAAAATACCAAAATATCACAAAAGTAATTTTTAATACTCCAATTTAAAAAATTAATTTAATATTATAAAATACGTATTAAAAAACTTCAAAAAATTAATTATAATATTTTATCATGAAAATATATAAAAATAATTTTTGAAAGAAACATATTTTTGAAGAATATAATTACTTTAATAAATGTTTATAAATAATTTATATTAATTAGGACATATATATATTTCATAAATTAGTTAAAATTATTCATACCTGCAAATTTGACAATTAGGTTATAACGGTAATATAATTCACGGGTCGTTTAAGCTCAATGTTTTGTGTTGTATATGCTATCAAATAGAGAAATAATAGGGTTTTATATACATAAATATATTTAAGAGATTAAATTTATTTTATAAATAAATATATCATAATGCATTGGGTTGTTATAATATCTTATAAGCTCGATTTTTCATGTCATATATGCTATTGAACATAATTTTATTCTTATAAAATATCATGTTGTTATATCCTCCCCAATATTAGTAAATTTAATCCTCAAAATTTTTAATTTATATCAAAAATAAAAGTTAAATATTTGAATATAATTTTTTTGTGAACTCAAATATTAAAAAGGGTTAATAAAACTTTCTCTTAAAAAGAGAGAAAGTGAAACACGAAGGTTATCACATAACTCTGTTTCCAAATTGGAGAACATTGGTGGTAGTTGAAGATTTAAAAATTGAAGAAAAGAATAAATAATTATATAAAGTGATAGCTATCATTGATCAAATGAATGTGAATTATCAATAGAAATTAATGGACCTAAAAAACATAAATATTTAATGAGTAAAAAGAGTATTGGTTCATCAAAAATAATGGAACTAGGATAAATTTTTTATTCCATGATTATTTTTCTAGAGTTGAAGAATTTAATTACCATATAGAATAAGAGAATAAGGAAATATACTTACTTTATGAGTATAATTTCATCTTTATTTTCAATTTATACCCTAATCCAATATTTTTCTATAAATTATGAGTATTCAAGATGATTTTTTTACATTTCTAAATCACTAAATATTAACTTTTAAAGAATCATATAACCATTATAAGGATATAATTATATTCCAACAATCCTTATATATTAAACAAAATGGATATTACATGGTAAGATAGTTTCCAAAATGATTAAACCTTTATATAATGAAATAATGTATTAATCTCTAAAATTTGACAGTAACACCCAAGGTTTAAAAATAAATCATCCCTAAATAACCGAAACATTAAATATTGTTTCAAACTCAAATTATATCTCATACCTTTAAACATTAAAGTTAAAAAATGTGGTGATATCCTTTTGAAATTAAATTAATCACTTAGTTAATTAAATAATTTTCAATCCCATGGTTATCTATATGATAAAATGTTTGTTCCCACAATTACCTCAAAATCCAACATCATATAAACCATAAAGGTTATAAATACCATAAAAATTTTGTCCCAAAAATTTAAATCCATAATTCATGTTAAACCAAATCTTTAAATATACTTCCATATAGTAAAATATATCCTTAAATATCAATAATCACTATAATATCTCATCACCTAAAACCTCAAAAGGGTTTCTAAGACGTTAAATTTATGATAAAACTAAATCTTATAGACCTATGATGGTATCCAAAAATCTTAATAAAAACTCATATGAAAACATCCTAATATACAAATTTATCTAAACTTTTACTTTGATATAAACTATAATAGGCCCAAAACTGCACCCCCCTTATCTAATTCTAAAAACATGAACTTTACATTTCTAGCTTTGATACAAAAAAATGTGACCCAATTTTTTTCATATAAACCTTACAAACTCAAAAGGAAATATTACATCACTCACATTATAAAGGAAATTTTAGGTTTTGAGTTTTAGAGAACTTGGAAAAACACTTACATAAATAATACTCATATCTTTAAATGAGAATTTATCCCACTAAATCTAGATTTTCTTATTTCAAATCAAGTCATAATCATATCCCTATAAAATCCCTTATAGAAATAATTAATTAAAACTAATTATTTATAACTAGTGGAAATGAAAACATAAAAAGTGTGAGATTAAATGCTCAGTAAGGGAAAATGTGAGCATTAACAGTTGAATGTCATAAGTGAGCTTAAGAATAACATAAGGGTATGATGACACAATTAGAGTGCGTGAGTATAAAATATTAATATTCATATCCATCAATACGTAGATCATGAAATATTAAAACATGGAATATGACATTAACAAATACAAGAGTCACCATAATCAATAATTATGAGCCACGTGATATCTATATTGATCATAAGAAACATTATGAACCTATATCAAGCATAGATAAAACATATTGGTATCTAGTAAAATATTTATTATAAAACCCTTAAAGAACCCTTAAAATAGGAATAACCATACAACCAACTTTTAATACAATTCTTTAGAAAACATAATCATTACCCAATACATTAGAATTATATCTGGGCGTACCCATTATATAATCTATACCAGGATCACCTGACACTATTTAGGAGGACCCATCATATATTATATAATGGGATCACACTTAGTTATCTAGGTGAACGCATTTTAAATGATATAACTAGAACACAAAATGCTATTTGGGCACACCCATTATATAATCTATAATGGGTTCACCTAGAACTATCTAGGTGCACCCATGATCATCAATAATGTCAATATACTATTAATGAATAAAGTACATAGAGATTACATTTCATTATAAATTACTAGAAACCCCCTTTATTCTTTTTATTATAGAAAAGAAATGGGTTCCATGAAAATCTATTTAATACATGATTAACCTAGGGAAAAGAAATGGGTTCTATAACTATCTATTTGAAACATGATTAAACAATTTAAATGAATTGTGTTCTATAAAAATATCTTTGAAATATTATTGAACCATTTAAAATAAATTTGTTACATAAAAATCTCATTGAAACATGATTAACCCATGGAAAAGAATCAGGTTCCATGACAATCACCTTTAAAAATGATTAACCCATGGAAAAGAAACAGGTTCACTGAAAAATCCATTTGAAAGAATATTAATCAATACCTAGAAATAATTAATATGGAATAATTATAGAATATCCCCATTAGATAATAAGTAACAACAATTGTTTTTGACATTGATGAATGAAAATACTATTAAAATATCATTAAAAACACTTTTGAGGAAAATTAACTTTTCATTTGTAAAATCACCTTTAAAACTAAAAATTCACAAAATATTGAATAAATAATTTTATTTGAAAAAACCCTATAATAATATAAAGTAAAATTCAAGGAAAATAGTGGAAATTATGGGGGAAAATCTGTTCATGTCATAAATTATAAAAATAAACATTCTTTTCATTTTTTTAAAAAGGGAGTCAAAAGTTACCCATTTGAAAGACGTTAATAAATTTACTTTTAAAACATTTTATAATATGGTAAAATATATTGTAAAATTTATTTTGGAAATAATTTATTTTTATTAAATAAAATTTTTAGAACATTTTATAAAATATGGATACATAATAGAAGATACCTGATCTAAAATAAAATACTATATCGATATCACTTTCAAATAACTTTCTTGATATTTATTCAATAAATAATAGAGGAAATTGAAACCAAACATTTAAAAAAAATTCCTAACTAGTGGATAAGAACTATATGTGGTTAAATAAAATAATATCATATGATTTTCTCTAAAGGAACCTTTTACATGAACAATCTCAAAAGGAAGGGGATTGTAAAATCAATCCATTTACACTTTGGTAACTTTTCAATCATAATCATCATGAAAGAATAATATCAAATGATATGTTATATATCATGAAAATAAGGTGTTTCATGACATAAAATTTCAAAGGGTAGTATATACATCTCATAAATGAATATAGGTGCATATCATAAATGTTTGTCTCAAAGAAAGAGTATTTGAGACGAATAACCCTTACAAAAATCATACCATTGAATTTGGGAATTAATCAATGAATAGATTATGTGTATAAAATTTAAATACATATAATACAATTTTAAATACCATATAAGATAATCAAAAGTCATTACACACATAATCATCGAATATCAAAGTCAATGAAGATGTAATATAACCTAATTAAACGAAATTGAGTTATGATTTTTTTTACCAATTGGTAACTTTCAAGTCAAATCACCTTGGATGATATAATTAAATTTTGAACATAAAATACCATTATTTATGAATTATTAATGATATTATATGTAAAAAGTTAATTATATACATTAAAAAAAAAGAAATTTGGTAAATATGGAATTTGTCTCACAAAAATAAAAAGTGATATGAGAAAACCCTTACCTTGAGTCCAGAATTTCCTTATATATCCTTTAACTCCTATTTAATAATCTTAAATAAATTATTTTATTTCCTAATAACCTTTTTAAATTTTAATATCTTATAATTAAATCATTTATTTTTTTAATTATATATTTAAATACTTAATAAATTAAGTCCATGTCTAGTGTTTTGATGACGTTCTGTTCATTATTTCAAAACGAAATTGGTGTGTTAACCGTGGTCAAAGATGTCATTATTTTATCATATAATGAATAATAATCATGAAATATTTATAATATTTATGCAAAAATTATATTTTTAAAACCAATAATGAAATATGGTTACGAAAAATGTACTACATTAAGATCATGGAGACAGTAGGCCATATGTACGCATGAGTAAAATTTACATTCTATCAATGATCATAATGGAAAGATGGAAAATATTATTTTACCTTTATATAATAATAATAAAATCACAAATAACATATTATTTCTTAAAATAAATAATATATTTTGTAACATCCCATTACTGATCTATCAAGTACGCTCTTTACCTCGTCATTGTTCTCCTTTTTACTGTTGTTTGTAAAGGACCATGAAAAAATTGGGAGGATACCTATAATGGTGAAGTTATAGATTTGTTGGACTTTCAAATTTAACCATATTTTTCTACAGGATGAAGAAGTATTTTATGCCATGTAATGATTTTACACACAATGTAATAGTTTCTAGGTACAAACTGTGAAAGGGGATTCATGATGTGAAAGTTTATACGTCATAAAGAGTGGTTTCACATCATGAATTATTTAGTTAATGGATTTTTAATCCGAGGTGATGGATTATTTGTCACATTTGAACACTGTGGATTTTATAGTGTGTAACTATATTAAAAATTGTAAAATGAACCTCATATAGTTTTTAAAATAGGTGAGTGACTGTTTTGGATTTGGTTCTTTTCTCCAAGCCCTTGTCTCTCGACCTAGAGTTCTTCCCAAGCGATTCCGGGAGACTTTTATCCTTCTAGATTGATCCATTCCATGTTGGATCTTCATTATGGTTGTGGGGAATCTCCCTAGGTAAGATATATTTTTGTTTCTTTATTACCTTTGATCCTGATATCACCGTTGGTTGGTGTGTTCGGATCTGTTGGGTTAAGATAGTGTTTCTTCTTGGTTTCTTTTAGAACCATTGTGAGATCTCACTCCAGAGGCATTTTCTTTGTCAGTTATGGTGTAACAGGTGTTCATTATTGATGTATGTAGGTTTTTTACTTTCCATAAACCCCTTGGGTTCATATTTAGATCAATAATATTATGTTGATTGGATTTTAGGGACTTCATTGGCGTCGTTGGGTTTTCAGTTTTAGTGGATCTCGTTGTGGGCATGTGTGACCCAAGTGTTGAGGTAGGTGGTTTTGTTTATTGCCTTTGTTGATGAACCTTATTGTTCCTGATTTATAAATTGACTTATATAAGTAATTGGCATGATTGAGTTGTGTACGTTGAAAAGTGTTTTTAATAAAAATGGGTTTCCTCTATTTGTCGATAAATGGAAAGAAAATTGGTATTTTCAAAGCATTGAAATGGGATTGTGAAATGGTTTTAAAATGGTTTTAAAATCATTGAAATGATTTTTGAAAAAGAGAACATGGGTTACCTTGGGTAATTAAGTGAAAGGTTTATCTTAAGTCCTTATTCCATGTTTTGTGATTATCAGGAGGTTTTTACATGGGATTTTCCTATGTTTCCTAGGCCAGTTGTTCTAGGGGATAAATATTGACATTGTCAGGTGGGGGGGGGGTACTCATGGGGTATTACTCTTCCTCTTAGGCATGTGTTCTAGTAAATGGACTGTGCACTTGGTTTATTGTGGTACGATTAGTCTAATTGTTTGACCTAGCGATCCTTGGTATTGATTCATGTGATTTTATTTTATATTGTTTGGATTTGTTGTTTATCCTTAATATGTTTGCTTATACTTGTGAAAGATGATATGGAAAATATTATTTGAAATTGATAGACCTGATTTTGTTTTAGAATCGTGAAAAGGGAAATGTTTTCCATGTTTTATATAAAACTACTTTATTTCTTATCATGCCACGTTTTATTAAAATTGAGCATAAAATAATTGTTATATAGAGAATTGTTATAGAACACCTGGGTGGGATCCTACTAATCCAATTAGCTCATAATATACACACCTCCTCGATGATGCATAGACCTCTATATGTCTTCCAATGCAGGGAAATACAAGGTGCCATAGTGAGGCAGAGGGGTTCATGTCAGCTAGTTTTGGGTAGCTAATGGTGAGATGGTGTGAGTTCATCCACACCATCACATGGAGTGGTGTCTAGTTTTGGTCCTTATAGTTGGACTTGGTTTTGGAGCTTTGAATACATTTTCAGTTGTTCATTTCTACTATAATTTTTACTATTATGGAATCACTACTATAAAATGTTCCTTTAACAGCTTTGGAATTTACTAGTGATAGAAAAATGCACTAAGAAAGTCCATATTTATCAGCACAAAAATAAGCACTGATTAAGTTGTACCATTATCAATGCTAAACAAAAGCACTGATAAAGGGAACCCTTTATCAGTGCATTTTATTTAGCACTGATAAAATTTAACATTTATCAATGCTTTATTTTAGCGCTGATAGAGGTTACCCTTTATCAGTGATTTTTTTAGCAGTGATAAAAAGTACCCTTTATGAGTACTAAAAACAAAGTGCTGATAAAGGTCCACAATAAAATGAAATAATTAAAAAAATAAAATTAAAAACATTAATAATTTAATTAAATAAATATGTATGATAATAAATAAATAAATTCAACATAAATATATATAAATTTTAAAAATTAATAAGTAGAATATATTAAATATATAAATATGTAAAATGAATAAACTGAAATAATTAAACAAATAAAAATTTAAAATGAGTAAATTAAGGAAAATATTAAACATTTTATTAATTAAATAAATATTGATAAAAATGAATAAATTTAATATACATATATATAGATTATGAATAGTGATAAATAGTATATATTAAATACAGATATATAAATGAATATATAATTTAAAAAAATTTAAAATGAATAAATTACAAAATTATTTAAAAATTTATTAATGAAACAATTATTAATAAAGATGAGTAAGTAATATATATATTTTAATTATAAATAGTAATAAATAATATATATATATATATATAATATATATATATATATATAATGAATAAAATGTTAATTAAAAACATATTAATGTCTTATTTATTTTTAATGTTGTTTTATTTTTCAATTTAACATATATCAAATGTCTTGTGTTACATGGACTTCACATACATACATACATACATACATACATACATACATACATACATACATACATACATACATACATACATATATATATATATATTTAATTAATGAATTTTTATATACAAATGTATATTCAAATGTATTTACACAATATATTAAAATAAATACACCTAATATTTATGTAATTTAATCAAATTTTGGTTTATTTTAGAATTTAATTATAACATGATACATTTAATATATTATTTTTTAATAGGACAATTTTATTTATTTATTTTTAATACTATTACAGCTTGATCATTCATTTTTAATATTTTTTTATTTTTTTATTTTTTTTTGAATTTGATCGTTTTCTATTATTATTTTTATATATTTATTTACTATGTTTTAGTTTTTTAAATATGTATTCATATAACTTCAAGATATGTATATCTATATTTTTTTAATATTTTATACTTAATTAATAAATATCATCAATTTTTTCAATATTTTTAAAGTGTACTAATTTTGAATTATTAAATTTCACTCATTTTTAAAATGCATATTTTTAAGATTATATATCCACTAATAATGTTAAAAATATATTTGTAAATAAATATTTATAAATAAATATATTTAGAAATTTATATTTACTATATTTAGAAATTTTTATATTTATAACTATTATAAATAAATAATAATTATTTTTTAAATAATATATTTATATAATTATAAATAAATAAATAAATATATTTAATAATTATAAAAGTATAATAAATATATTTAAATAATTTTTTTATCAGCGCTAGAAAATTTGTGATAAAGATCGATCTTTATCAGCATTAAAAAATAACTATTAAAAATAATCTTTCTCAGTGCTAAAATATTAGCAGTGATAATGATGTTTTTTATCTGCAATTTCTTAGTGTTGATAAATCTTGAGATTTATCAACAGTTTTTTAGCACTGATAAATATCCATTTTATCAATGTTTATTTATTCAAGGTTGATAAAATGTATATTTATCTATACTTTTCTAAAAGTGATGTTAAATGTGTTCCCAATCTATTTAAAAGAACCCTAAATGGTACCCAGTCACTCGTGATTCTCAAGCTCTCGTGGAACTCATCTACTGCCGGCATGACTCTTCTACATTCCCTAAGATGAATCAAGGATAGAATCCAATTTTGTTATTTAATATTTTTCCTCTATCATTAATTGATTTTTTGTGTTCTGCAATTTGTGTTTTTTGTTTTGTGCTATTCTTAACCAAGGATAACACTACATCTCATCTCCTCATCACTACATTCGCGACTCCTGTAGGTTCATGTTAGGATCATAAAGATATACCATGATAATATTCCAAAATTTTTGTGGCCTGTAATGACGAAATGAATCAAATTATTCCACACTAAATTGTTTACGTAATATTCGGTGAGGGAAAAATTCAAAAAACCAATAAGTACACTTTCAATACATTATTTTCCTCTTAGGAAATGGGGTAAAATCATGATGGATTTCATGACCAATTTTTCAAGATCAACTAAATAGAAATATGTAGTGCGGGTTATGGTAGATCACCCAACTAAGATGAAAAACTTATTACATATTGAAGAGACTTCCTCAGTTGATGAACTCCATTAATTGTATGTCAAATAGGCAATAATGCTTCTAGGTGTCCCATCTAGTACTCTATCTAATATGGACATGTTGTTTTTATCTTGGTTATAGCAAGGAAATTAATTTTCAGTGAGGATATGGGTGAAATTTTACAATTCCATTATTCTATAGAATAATGGTCATTCTAACCAGACTATCTTGATATTGGAGGATATTCTTTGAGCCTTAATTCTTGACTTCAGGGACTCCTGGAAGGATTAACCTTCCTTTTTGGAATTATCTTATAAAAATAGTTACCAATCACTTATCCAGATGGAACCATATGAATAATTTTATTAAATACATTTTTACTTTCCTTTATATTGGATAAAGATAGAATAATCTCCAATAAATAGTCCTAGTCTTGTCTAAGAAATAATAGGCAGAGTGATGTTAATTCAAAAACATTTTGAAACTAATCAATGTTAACAAATGTCCTAAAGTAACCATTAGAAGTGACCCTTGTAATTTAATGTTAATTATCACGTTTTTATTAATATTTCCTTGATATTGGTTCACTAATGAATTATAAATAATAGGAAATTAACCTTGAAATAAATAAAACCTTTTAAAAATTGTTGGAAAAGTCTAGTAATTTGTTAACATCTAGAATTACACATATAAAAACCCAATGGTTGAATATATTCCCTCAAGAATCTGGTTGAATCTTATTGATTATGAAATTATTGAGGTGGTGGAGGTTTTAAATACTCTTCCCGATCAAACCACGTAACCCCATTTAATGTTAGGGTCTTGGTCTCATTTTGGGTGTATTTTGTGTTGATGGAGAGCTTAAAGAGGGATTAGATTTTTTGATAGGATACAATGGTGAAGAGATAGAGGAACCCTTTTATGGTAGGAAATAAGTACATGATGGAATAGAACTCGGTACCTATTGATAGGCTAGTGTAAGTAGGTCCATTGTTAACGCAACCAAGAACACAGTGGCCAAGTATTATGTATATGGTGGTAGTTTTGAGATTTTATTAGTGGTGGGGGATGTTGATCATTTTAATTATAGTAAAATCATATATTAAGTAAACTATGTACCTCTACCATGTCACTAGGTTAATCATGACTACTATTTTCTCATTATAGTGGTTTAGCATAAATTATGTTTTATTTTGGTCTCGATTATTGTGAGTAAGATTTTAAAATGATTTTTTTTTCTAAAATTAAAATTATTTCTTTCAAATGGTCTCAGATTGAAAAAAAATGAGTTTTAAAGGAAAATGTTTTGGGTTAAAAATTTGGTAAATTATTGGGTTTGGTGATAAAGTGGTAAGTGTGACCCTTGGTATTGTTTATGAGAATTTTAATATGTGTGGGTATGTGAGGAATTGATTCTGAACCTAGTTTTTAGATTTTTATGTTATTTAGAATATGCCGCCTAGAATGGTCCTTGATGTTTCTTGTGGATCTCACCCTTTTTCTAGTTCTCCTCAGTTGCTGCCCATATTCTATGCAAATGAAGGTTTGTTAGAGGTAGTGATGTGGATTTAGTAAGTTGATCACGTCTTCAGAGTGTTGGGAACTCCCAAATCCATTAGAGTTCATGCTGTTTTGGGTCTGCTTGGGGGTCCATATTTGGAAGAATGGGAGTTTCTTGCCTAGCCAACAGTGCAAGTTGGGATGATGTGGGAAGTTTTTAAGTCCATCTTTTTATGATGGTTTATAACTGAGGAGGTAAATAATAAGAAATAGGAATATCTCATGAGTGTCCATAAAGGTCAGGATATGGTGAAGGATTATGTTGAACACTTTAAAGACCTGCTTTCCTTTAATTTGGAGGTGGTGTCGCAGCATATGTTGAAAGCTTTGCTTTTCATTGGGGGCCTTTATCTAGGGATCAATAAGCACATCCTCTTCTTCAAGGATCTCTATTTTTAGAAGTTTATAGAGGAATCATTTTTAGTGGAGTTGTTTTGAAAGAAACATACAACATATTGGCTCAGTTGTTGTCTCCCGTGTTGGGGTGAAGACGTTCAGAGTTTCCTTGTTTTTGTTTTGTGGCTATTCTAAGTTTATCTTTCATTATAAAATTTATATGAAATAATCCTTTCATAGTTTAGATTTTTTTTTTTCTGAATATGAACCTTTAAATGGTTATCATTTCATGAATTAGTTCCCATATTTCTATCATTCATATTTGGGGATGTCTATTTTTTTTGTGTGGAAATCATTCTTTGTGCCTCTTGTGCAGGTTTGCAATTTAGTTCAAAATATTTTCTTAGTTTATTAAAAAATGATAGGGTTATATATGATTGGAAAAAGATGTTTATGGCAGTGTGTACATCATTAAAACTTAGGGAAATTATCCACAATTCATTTGAGATGTGTAGAAATTAGCTAGACCTCAATTCGACGAACGATGTGACCGCTATGACTCAATGTGTAATGCCTTTTCAAAAACCAGTTTCACCTAGAAACCAAAAAGAAAACATTCATATTGTTTTGATACTTTAGTAAAATTATCCATTAGTGATTTGATATGTGTATGAATCTTTTTCACCTCAATACGATGCACGATGTGACCGATATGATTTCAAGTGCGTGTTTTTATTTAAAATTAACATCAATTTTAGAAAAAAGGCCAACTAACCTACTCAAAACTGAGAAAACATATTCAAAATTTTTAAATACTTTAGGAAAATGATCCATAAGTTATTTTATTGTTTAAATACTTTATAAAAGTCATCCACAAGTCATTTGAGATGTGTTGGAATCAGCCGCACCTCAATCTGATGCACGGTGTGACCGGTATGACTCAAAGTGCATCTTTTTATTTAATATTGAAATCAATTTTAGTAAAATTAATGCTTTATATTAATTTATTTCTATATATTATTACTAAAATAATAATTTATTTCTCATATAGGTGCATTCTTTTTCTCAATCAGGGGTGGTTTGTTTGGCAATAACATGAGCCAGGTCAGGATTAAAAGATAAAGAAACATTGATATTTTTGAATATATGTAATAATTTGTATTTATGTAATTCTATAAACCAATGTTTGAAATATCTATAATATATCATTTCTTTTATTTTGTTTGTGTTGTAAATTTCATTTCATTTAAATCCAATATCAGCACTTGTTTTTATTGATATCTGGTGTGTTTCTAGTGTTGTGATGTGCTATTACAACACACTGCATAATAACCCTTTATCATCACTTTTAAAAGCACCGATAAAGTCACATTTATTAACACTTTTAAAAGTTATAATAAAGGTATACTTTATTAGTTCTTCTATAAGTACTTCTAAATGGCTCCTTTAGCAGTGTTAAATTAAAGCGCTGATAAATGGTTCCCTTATCAGTGCTTCTAAAATCACTGATAATGGTCCTATTTATCAGTGTTTATATCACCAATAAAGGAAACATTTATCAATGTTTTTTCATCACAGATAAAATACCAGGTCCTTTAACCTTGTTCATGTAGTAAAAACTTTTCTAGAACTGATAAAGGCCATTTATAGTGCTATTAATGACCTATTTTATAGTAGTGCATATATATTCATTTAGTCTTCCACTGTCCTTTTCATTATGTGTATAAATATATGCCATATGTTTGTTCAGGTTAGGTGAAATTGTTCCCTCTGGTGTGTTGTTCGATGCCATGGTGCTAGTCACCAGCTCATGGGGACCAGGAACAACCTTTGGGTATGTAACAGAATGGGTTGGGTGCTACGTTTGAGGGTAACCCAAGTCAGTTCATTAAAATTTGGTATCTGAGGAGGCATGTACACAATATTCCATGTATTGGGATGTTTATTATACTGGAGATGGTATTATCGGGACTTGAGAGGTATGTTGCGATACTTGCTTGTCCAACTCTTATCGTAGCAAGACTCAAGTTTCTATAGGATGTTGAAATGTATGTCTCTAGTGTTGGGTTTGGTTTTAAATATCAGTTTCTGCTTACAGGTTTTAGGGTTTAAACTGATATTTTTCTATTGTCTGATCACTATTAGAGTTCGGTATGCGACAATATGCCTCGGAGACGGCTTACATGAGTTCCTCAAGAAGGTGTAACTGATGATCCTTAAAGAAATATACATATAGAACATAATATCATCAAGACTATATAATGGGCAGTTCATTCTATTGATAAATATATTCCATGAGTTTAGAACAAAGTGTTTGAGGAACAACCAAGAGACAGAGGAGAGAGAGAGAGAGATCCGCGACAAGATTTCTTGCATGAGAACCCACCATCTTTTAATGGAAAAATGAACCTATAGAGGTAGAGGACTAGCTGGACATGATCGATCAGATCTTAAACATTCTAGAAACACTTGAGAATATTAGGGTGAAGTGTGAAACATTCAGGATCATGGGTTCTGATAAGTTATGGTGGGATTCAATGGGCCACGAAGATATGCACATGGACTTGGATTGGAAGAATTTCAAAAACCTTTTCTTTCAACAGTTTTTCCTCGAGTCCTGATGCTAGAACAATATATTTAGTTCTTATCTTTACAATATGGAGAGCATTCAGTGTCATCATACACCAAATGATTTTATGAACTTGCCTGTTTTTTCCAGATGCGGTGAAGAATGACCAACTGAAGGCTCAGAAGTACCTATAGGGGTTGTGAATGGATATTAGATCAGAGGTTTTCATGTTGAAACTTTCTACCTATATGGGAAGGTAGACATAACCATGATGGAAGAGATGACTATGGCAGGAAAGGTTGGTTTTCCCAACCCTCATATTCCATCAAGTGGGAATTTTAGTGGTGTGCATGGGAAGAAATAGAAGTGGTAGGATCATTATAGGAGTGGTGGAGGTGGGTCTCAATAGCGAGCCTCCTCTACAATGTCTATTGTAGCTAGAAATGTGCCTCTGACTTTATATGAGTGTGTAAAGGGAGGACACAAAATATTTTCTTTTTCTATACCCACAAATAGGTTCAATAGATGTGGAAACATTGGTTACTTATAACAATTATTTCAGACTCTAACTACAACTCATTATAGTCAAGGATCGTCAGCTCCAAATGCTACTACAGTGCAGTCAGAAGCTTGAAAGACTAGAGGGATCCAGCCAGAGGCCTCAGGAGTGAACCATTTTCACACAGTAGATGAGTGTCCAATAAATATTCATGTAGGTTCAGAAATAGTAAAATTTACTATCCTTATTTCATCTTCAATAGAAATTTCATTATTTGATACAGGTTTCTCCCACTCTTTTAAATATTCATGTTTTATTGATATTCTTAATCTTTAAACAAAACTTATGTACTTTACAATAGAGTTAGTGACACCTCTTATAATGAAGAAAGAGTATGGGTCTTGGTGTACTTGTTCATTAACGATATCTAATACACAGTTGGTTTGGGGTTTTATTGTTCCTAATCTAGATATGTTTGATGTCATCATTGGTATAGACTGTCTTATCACTCAGCAAGATGAGATTTATTTTTATAATTGGCATGTTTCATTTCTTACTACCGATGGGAGATCCCATGTGTTTTAGGGGATCGAGACTTGAGATTAGGCCGTGCAGGGCCTTCCCTTCTAGAGATTATGATTTTTTTGTCTGATGTTACATTTTAGAATGATGATGTTTCTAGTATTGTAAATCTTCTAGTTGTGCTTGATACTTTCTTTATGTTTTCCCAGATGGATTCTTCAGTCTTCCTCTAGATAGAGAGGTAGAGTTTACGATTGACCTAGTGCCAGGTATATAGAAAATATCAATACCTTCTTATTGTATGGAACTGGCAGAGCTAAAAGAGCTCAAGATTTAGTTAAATGACCTATTGGGAAAGGTTTTCATTTTACCTAGCAGTTTTCATTGGGTATCCCCTGTTCTCTTTCTAAGAAAGAAGATGGTTGACTTAGGTTATGTGTGGGATATTTGATTTTTTACCAGGTGATAGTTAAGAAGAAAGATACTCTGCCTCATGTGGATAATCTATTTCATTAGTTAATGTGGTAAAAGTGGTTTTCTATGATTGATCTTCAGTCAGGTTATCATTAGATCAGAGTTCAGGAGTCTGATATACCGAAGAGAGATTTCAAGAGAAGGTATGGACATTATGAATATCTTGTGACACCTTTTGGTTGGACTAAAACCCCTTCAGTTTTTAAGATTTTGATGAAACATATATTCTATCAATATCTTGAAACTTTTTTTATAGAGTTTATGGATAATATTTTTCTTTATTAAAAATATGAGTGTGAGAATGAGAACCATTTGAGTTTTGTTCTGGAAATTATGAGAAATCACCATTTTTAAGGAAATATTTCAAAGTGTAGTTTCTAGATTTAAGAAGTGTAGTTATTAGGGGACAAGATTTACAAACATGGATTTTTAGTTGTTCCAGAGAAGGCGAGGTCTATTTTTTCATGGAAGGAACCACAAAATTTATTTGAGATACGAAGCTTCGTTGGTATTACTGTGTACTACCAATAGTTTGTCAAGGATTTATCTATAATGGAATGACCTTTGATTACTCTTACCAAGAAAGCAGTGAAATTCACGTGGGATGCGATGTGTTAGTATTCTTATAATGAGATGAGACAAATTATAAAATTAACTTTTATTCTGATCTTAATTGATCCAGTTAAGGGATATTTTGTGTTTTTTGATGCTTTTGGTACTAGTTTGGGATACGTGATTGTTCAATATGACCATGTGGTAGCTTATGAATATCATTAGATTCAACCACATGAGAAGAATTACCCCACTCACGATTTAGAGCTTGCTATAGTTATGCATGCACCTAAATGTTAGTGACACTATCTTTTTAGGGATAAGTTCATGGTATTTTCTGATCATAAAAGTCTGAGTTATATCTTATCTCAGAAAGACTTGAATCTCATACATAGACAATGGTAAGAATACCTTCAGACATTTGAATTCTATGTCTCCTACTCCCTGAGAAAGGGGGATGTCATTACAGATTCTCTTAATAAGAAAGTACCATCATAGGCTGTTCTGGAATCAAAGGAGAGTGGAACCTTATGGGGATATTAACTCATTATCACTTGGATGCTTAGGAGGATGTTTCAGACATGGTTTTGGCAAGTGTTTAGTTTTCATCATCTCTCTTTGAGTCTATTTAGTAGGGTCAAAGTATGACAATGAGTTTCAGAGGACTCAAGAAAGCCTTTATGTTGGGGAGACTATTCCCAACTGGTCTCCTTCTTCAGATGGTATGCTTCACTTTAGGAATTAAGTTGTCATCCTGACATCTATAGGTGGTTTAGTCTTGTTTTATTTTTATATATCTTCATGGAAAATTCATCCAGGCACTATGAATATATATTATGACATGAGGTGCCGTTTCTAGTGGTTGGGTATGAAGCATGACATCACAGAGTTTGTGTCTCACTGTTACACCCATTAACAAATAAAGGTAGTGCACTTTAAACCTTATAGATTAGTTCATCCTTGTACAGTGTTTATTCGGAAATGAGATGAGGTATTCATGGATTTTTTTGATAGATTACCATAGAATTTTTGAAGGAAGAATTCTATTTGGGTGGCTGTTGATTTGTTAATGAAGTCTTCTCATTTAATTCCGATCAAAGACACCACTAAAGTTGAAGATATGGGTAAGTTGTATGTGAAAGAGATTATGAGGATACTTGGGAGTACATATATCGTTTTATATAGGGATCCTATGTTTATCTTAAGGGTTTGGCGTAATCTACATGAGGTAATGGGAACTCAGGTAAAGTTGAGAACAACTTACCATCCTTATACATATGGTTAGACGGAGCCTATGATTTAGATACTGGAATATGTGCTTCGTGCTTGTGTCTTGGATTTCAAAGGATAATGGGATAGCCTTCTGGGACTAGTTGAGTTTGTTTATAACAATAGTTTTCAGTCATGAATCAGAATGGTACCCTTTGATGTGTTTATGGTTTCCCGTGAAGATCACCTATTTGTTGGGAGGAGGTGGGAGAATTATATTTAGTTGGGCTAGGTCTAGTTTAGGAAACATTCATGACTATTCTGGATGTACATAGACGTTTGGATATAGCCTAGAGTCGATAATATTTTTACACAAATTAGAGATGTCTACCTTTTGAGTTTTCTATTTTTGATTAGGTTTTATTGAATGTTTCTCCTCGGTTGGGTCACCGTCGACTTGTAAAGTAGGGAAAGTTGGCTTCGAGATATTTTGGACTATTTTAGGTCACTAATTGTCTCAGACTAGTTGCTTATAGGTTTTATTTTATAGTTAATATGATAGGTATTCATGATGTTTTCCAGATGTCTCAGCTTAGGAAGTATCACCCTAATCCCACTCACATCCTGAGATGGGATGGAATTGAGTTTGAGTTAGGTGTTTCTATTTTGGAGAGACCAGTTGAGATCATTGAATCTCAAGTGAAAGTCTTGTATGGGAAGTCAATTATATTAGTTAGAGTTCTATGGAAACATGGATCAGATTCTCATGATATTTGGGAATGTGAATTGTTGATGAGGGAGTAGTGACCTCATTTTTTTCAGGGATTACATCTTTCACATGACTTCTGGGGGACAACAAGTCTTTTTGATGGGGAGTTAGTTACATTTTGTTATCGATCTATCAGGCAAGTTCTTGACCTCATCATGGTTCTCTATTTTCCCGTTGTCTATAAAGGATTGACAAGAAATTGAGAGGATAACTAAAATTATGAATTCAATGATTTTTTGTACTTTCAACTTTAACTATATTTTTCTATAGGGTGCAAAATTATTTCACACTGTGTAACTGGGTTACATTCCGTGTAACTATTTTTAACTATAATCCATGAAAGCAGATTCACACTGTGAAAGTTTACATGTTCTGAAGAGTGGTTTCATGTCATGAATTATTTAAATACTGGATTTTTAATATAAAGTGATGGATTTGTCAGCATATTTTAACACTACGGATTTCAAGGCATGTAAATGTATTACACATCATGAAACAAACCGCATATAGTTTATAAAACAGGAGAGTGACTATTTTGTCTTTAGTTATTTTCTCCAAACCCTTGGCTCTTGACCTAGAGATCTTACCATGATATTGTGGGAGACTCAGCTCCATCTAGACTGATCTATTCAATTTTGCATCTTCATTGAAGTTGTGTGAAGTCTCTATGGATAAGTTATCTTTCTGCTTTTTCATTGCATTTGATCGTGATATCACCGTTGGGTGGTGTGATTGGATCCATTGCGTTAATAAGGTGTTTCTTCTTGGTTTCTTCTAGACTTTTTTATGATCTTATTCTAGAGGCCTTTTAATTTATCATTCATGGTGCGGTGGGCATTCATTCTTGAGGTTTGAAGGTTTATTCCCTTCCACCAACCCCTTATGTTCATATTTGTATCAATCATGTGATGTGGATTGGATTCTAGGGCCTTCACTGTCGTCATTGGGCTTTTGTTGTTAGTGCATCCCATTGCGTACATATGTGACCCGAGTTTTGAGGTAGGTGGCTCTGTCTCTAGCCTATGTTGGTAAACCTTATTGTTCTTAATTTATAAATTGATTTACACACAGAGTATGCATGATTGATTTGTGTGTGTTTAAAAGAGTTTTTAATGAAAAATGGTTTTCCCTATTTGTTGTTAAATTGAAATAAAAGAGTTGTTTTTAAATAATTAAAATTAGATTTTGAAATGTTTTTAAAATGTTTTTCAAATCCTTGAAATGTTTTTTGAAAACGAGTACACGAGTTACCTTTGGTACTTAGGTGGAAGGTTTAGCTAAAAGCCATCATCCACGTTTTTCTCATGGGTATTTCCCATATTTTCTAGGCCCATTTTTCTATGGGATTGATATTGATATTGTCAAGGGGTTTAATCATGGGTTATTCATATTCTTCATAGGACTACATTCTAGGAACTGGATCTCACACTTGATTTATTGTGGTATGAGTAGTCTGCTAGTCTGACCTATAGCGATCCTTGGTGTTGATGCTTGTTATTTTGTTTTATATTTCTTGGATTTGTTGTTTAGCCTTGATATTCATTCTTGTACTTATAAAATATGATATGGAAAATATTCTTTTAAATTTATATACCTACTTTTGTTTTCGAACCATGAAAATGGGAAATGTTTACCATGTTTTCTATAAAACAGCTTTATTAATTATCATGCCATGTTTTATTTAAATTGAGCATTCATAAATTGTTATACAAATAATTTTTATGGAAAACATTGGTGGGATCTTAATGAGCCTATTATATCACACCTTTCACACCTCCTAGGTGGTGAATAGACCTATGTATGTCTTCCAATGTAGGGGATGTAAAGGCACCGTAGTGAGGTAGAGAGGTTTGGGTCTGCTGGATTTTGGAAGCAGGTGGTGAAATAGTGGTAGTTCCTCCATGCCATCGTATAGAGTAGTTGTTGGTTTTTCTCATTGTAGTTGCACTTGTTTTTAGAGATTTGAATACTTTTAAAGTGGTTTATTTATTCGGTATTTTTTACTATTATGGAATATTTATTACTTTTTTCTTCCTCTTCCCTTTTCATTATATGGATACAGATATGCCATGTGTTTGTTCAGGTTGGGACAAATCGATCCCTCAGGTGTGTTGTTCGAAGCCATGGCACTTGTCACCAGCACATGGGGATTGAGAACACCATTCAGGTATGTAATGGAATGGGTTGAGTTCAAGGTTTGAGGGTAACCTGGGTTGGTTCGTTACATATATCATCTATTGTTTTGGTGATGAAAAAAGAATCACATATTTTCATGGAAGTGGTAGTCCACATGCACGCATGAACAATGTTATAATTTTTAGTGTAAGAAAGAAAATGATATATTATATTTTTAGAAAGATAAATATTTCCTAAATATCATAATTATTTGATGTATATAACATATATTTATCAACATTATCCTTATTACCTTCCATTTAAATCATTAGTGAAAAAAAATCACATCACATCCCGAGGAGGTAGTCCGTCGTACACACGAGAGACATTATCATATCCCCCATGAAATGAAAAGTAAAAAGGTATATGTGATATCATATTTATATAATAAAAAATATTTCAAAATTATAATATATATTTTAAATCCATCATTATATCAAGTCTTGATAGGTAATTATGGAAAATGAATGACATCTGTTCGTGAGGCGGTAGTCCGCCATACAAATAAATGATGATTTCATATTCCATTTGATAGTAGAGGAGATGGAATTAGTTTATTAAATTAAAATAATAAAATTTTAGTACATGTTATATAATTTTATTTTTATATAATCATAATTTAATAATATTTCAAGGAGGTGGAAGAATAAATAAAATGAAGACACTCGATTAAGAATGATAACTCTTTTTTGGACAAACTCCTTAGGTAAGCACAAAAGGCTTCCTAGGATGTCTTTGTGATCAAAATAATCCCTCTAGAATATGGGGATGAAATAAAAGATGAAATATGGATATGTATTTTTTGATTTAAATGGATTTTCATGTGGGAATATAAGAGGATAGGGGTTGGCTGTTTATAAGTGAGGTGAGTGGCATACTTGTAATATTTGAAACAAAAAAGGTGTACTTGAGTTTTGCACATTAAAAAAGAGTCCAAAACAAAAATTTATCATTAATTAGAAATTATAAGGTCTAAATACATCCAAAAACTATATTTTAGATAATATTTTAGGCCATTTTAACCCATATCTTTGTATTTTAACCACCGGTAAATTGATTTTTACCTTAACCATGCTAATTAATTTTGACTGTTTTCATTATTCATTCTAGTCAAAAATTAAGTTGAAATTATTAGAAAATATAAATTATTATGATTCCAAATATTAAATATATTTTAACAAATTCAATAAATATAAGTGGAAATATTTAATTTAAAATTATTTCAGCAGGCGTGACAAAAAAGAAGGTTTTCAAGAAGGGTATTTTTCAAGAAACAACTAGTTTTATATTAACTTTATGATTAGTAATAATCATTGTATGAATATAAATTAATATTTATTGATATATATATATATATATTTAATTTAAATAATTCCTCATTAAATGTTGTTTTAATTAATTAAAATGGAGAAACATTACGTACATTAAAACAATTTTCAGACAAATCCAATTTTAAACCCAAAACAAACTTATACTAAAATACAATACGAATTTGATTAAAAAAATTATTGGATTAAATTTAAATAAAAAATACTTATATTAATTTAAATCATAGAAAAACACAATGGGTTATTTTAATTTCTTAATTTATTGAAAATAAATGACATATTTTCAAAAATATCGGTATTTTTTACTATCACAAAAAAAATCAATATTTTGAAAAAAATATCAAAATTTCATCCAAATTATTTTTTGATATTAAAATTTAAAATATTTAGTTACTTTTATCAGATAAATTTTATAAAAGTCTAGAAAATTAACTACAGTATTTTTTTCATGAAAAACAATAAAAATATTTTTTGATGAAAACATATTTTTGAAGAATATATTTACTTTACTAAAAATTAATTGATTATTTAATAAAAATGTATCAATAATTTATATTTATTAGGATATATATATATATATATAATAATTTAGTTTAAATTAATCATAAAACAAAATTAATAGCTAGGTCATAACGGTTATATAATTAGCTGGTCATTTAAGCTCGATGTTACATGTTGTATACGCTATCGAACACAAAAATATTAGGGTTGAGTGCACCAAAATATATCAAAGTGATTAAATTTATTTTAAAAATAAATACATTATAAGAAATCACTCTTTGGATCCTATAAGTTACCTCGTAGGAAAAGGAATCCCTCTTATATTCTATAAAATAGTACTTTGGTAGAGGAAACCCTATTGGGATCCTCAGAAAGAGGAAGTAAGAGGTGGTATCACACATAGGATACTCGAAAAGTGTAATAAGTGGAATAATCCTACACAAGATCCTCTAGATTAAAACATAAGAATATTGTAACACCCCGAGATTTTATGAAAAATATTCTTTTTAATTTCATTAATGTCTTGTGTTGTATGCTACACCAAAAGGTGCTTGCACAACACGCATCCCTGACTTGGCTTGCATTACACACAATCACGACCTTCCACGATAGCGTGTGTTGTACGCAATACTGAGTTTCGCTAAACAACGATATGTTATATGAACCACCCGTTATGAATAGTATCAACTACATTTTTAATTTTATATCATTATTATTCATCTTATACATTTTCTAGAACATGGTATGAGAAAAAAATCAATTTTTTCGAGTAAAATAAGTAATTTTCAAAAAATGTAGTTTTGCCGCCTTTTGATGGAGCACCCAATTTAAATCTTGTTTTTGACTTGTCTATAAGTTAAATTTGACAAAATAAAGTTCTTCTTTGGAATCAGGATATAAAAATTTACTTTGGATAAAATTTTCATATTATTCTGATAACTTTCATATTTTAATGAATAGTAAAAACATGCTATATTTTAATTAAAAACAACTTTTTTCATCGCAATAATTTATATGGTTATATTATCTTTTTAATTGGGTTTAAAGTTTAATTATAATGTATTTTTACCATTTAATCCAATGTTGTTCATTGGAATTAATTTTACTTTGAAATTGGATATAAACAAGTATCAATCTTTTGATTGTTTTTGTTTCTTAAAAACACGCCATTTGTTTTGATAACGGGAATTAAATTTAAAATTAATTAATGCCACTTATATTTTATGAATTTGTAAAAATATACATCATTTTTGAATTTGGAATATCAAATAATGCTTAGGCTGAATGTTTGGTATTTTTCTGAAAAACTTCAATTTTGGATGAATAGTAAAACCACTTAGTGGTAGTTAAAAAACTGACTTTTTTTAATTTAAATTAAATTTTACCACTTCTGTGAATTGAATTTCAAAAATCTGAGAGACATGGTTAATATCAAGGACTAAAATGTGGTTCAATGAGATGAAAATAATTTTTGGTGAATAGTAACTTTTTACTTTTATTTACCATAGTTAAAAGTAAATAGGATAATTAAGGGTAAAAATGATATTATTATTACCCTAACACATGTCCTAATTCTATGGGATAAGTGTAATTAGAACAAAAACAACCTTAGGAATAAAATATGACCATTTAGGACCACTTGGATTAGATTAGGACATTTAATATTAATTTATTTAAAGAAGGGTTAAAATAGTTAAAATCAAAGTTTAATAAGTAAATCATTCTTAATATAGGGTTATACATAAGATAAATTAGACTATAAATATTCATTATAAATATAAAAAGGTTTTCTACATAATGGTATTTTATTTATATTTTTTAGTTATTAAATAATTTAATTTATTTATGACACAAAGATGATGTAATAATTATCTTATTAATGAAATATTGACATAATTGATGTTATAAATACCCAAATAAATTTAATTTGAGACTTTTTATGAATTCCACTAATTTTATAGGTTAATATGACATGTTATTATTGATTTAAGTAGATTTTTTCGAACTAATAATTCTGTTATAAATTTCAAAAAAATCAAGTACCAAATAGTGTCAAAATTGACATAAAATAGTTTTTAAAACAAATATTATATTATCAATTGTTATTTTATTCCTAAAAATCTAAGGTTGATCAAAATGACATATATAAGGATATATATATTAATAATGAACCACTTGGGGTTCTTTTGTCTTGTTATAGTAAGTTTATGAACCTTATAGTGTAAGAAAACAAGAAGACACGGTAAAAGTAAAATTATTTAACTTAAAGTTAAATCTAAATGATAAGGTTAAAATAGGAACCTAAACTTGTCTAAATTATATTGTATGAGAGTATTTATACCCATAACAACCTTATCTTCGAAATAAATCAATTTGGAGCTATTAAAACTCGAATATGACTTTATAATAAAATAATATTTTTAGTTATTCCAAAGGTGCCCCTCTCCTCCTTTATAAAAGGGAAACTCCTCCCTCTCTGCCTCACACCACTTTGAGTATTCAAGCTCGGCCAAAACCAGCCAAATTATCTTCTACACTTCCATATAAGCATCCTAGAGGTTTTGGTCTTCTTCAAAGACCAATTTTAGTGCCCTAAGAGGAGGTCTCAAAGAGGCGCTTCAAAGAAGAGGTAATGTCCGTTACCGATTCTTTCAACTCTATTTCTTCTTCCACCTTTTATTCTTTAGTTGTTTCATTATTAAGTAATAACATAATTATAAATCATATACTGATATGTTATTATAAGTATAAAACAACCCTATTTCACCATCTATCCATCCTACAGAAAACGAAATCACCACGCGTGCGTACGTACGGAATACCGTCTCCACGCTGTGGTGAAATCTATTTTTCCACCAACACCTAACATGGATGGGTATAATGGTGTAAAGAATAACTATATATGGTTATTATAACATAATAATTATTCTTATATATTATTCCATCCACTACAATTCTATTAAATAATTATGGGAACAATATCATCGCTCGTGCGTACGTACGGATTACCGTCTCCACGACGCGATGAGATTCATTCTCCATGTTAACCATACATGAATGATCATAAAGTTTATATAATAAATAATAATGAAGTATATTAAATAATAATGCTACTATATTTATGTATATATATATGTATGTCATCTATTTAGTTTCATTCAATTCAATAAGGAAACGAAAACAGCATTCATGCGTACGTACGACCTACTGTCTCCATGAATGGTGTATTTCATTCCTTTTATCGATCTATAAAATATATATGTATATGATGAATGTTGATCCCTCTGGAAGATTGTTGAATTCTTCCTATGTTTGATGTTTTAATAATCACAAATCATTGTTACTTAATCCGATTGGATTTCTCATAAACTTATTCGCAATCTTGTAGTAGATCTGTTTATATCTGTTGGATCATGTTTATCTATGCTTTTATTGATTTACAAGTATTCTGGAAGTCTTCTGGATCAAACAGACACCTTGAAAGAACAGTCGCACCGATCCATATCAAGGAAGAATGGTCACACCGATCCATATCAAGGAAGAACGGTCACACCGATCCATATCAAGGAAGAACGGTCGCATCGATCCATATCAAGGAAGAACGGTCGCACCGATCCATATCAAGGAAGAACGGTCGCACCGATCTATATCAAGGAAGAATGGTCGCACCGATCATGACTCACTGAGGCTGATCAGATCATGACTCACCGATGCTGATCAAATCATGACTCACCGATGATGATCAGATCAAATGACTCACTGATGCTGATCAAATGTCTCACCAATCAAATGACTCACCGATGATGATCAAACGTCTCACCGATCATGACTCACTGATGCTGATCAAATGACACACTGATGCTGATCAAATGACACACTGATGCTGATCAAATGACACACCGATGTCTAGCCACCGATGCTGATGCTAATGACCTACCGATCACTTGACTCATCAACAGTCATAAACAACTGTTTGGATTTCATTATCTTTATCTTTATTTAATCTAACCAACGGTCATATTAGGTATATTTTAATACAATGACATTTATTTTAATAAAAGTTGTTGGATGTCAGGGAACCGTACCTCGTACCTACAAAAAGTAAATCATCTTTTGCCGGAGCTCGTGCTTTTAAATAAAGGGAGGATGTGCTACTGTGATGAAGACAAGATAGAAAACAAAGTAAAAGGGGTGAAGCAAAAAAGGAAACAAGTGACATAGAAGTGAAGCAAGGAAATACAGAAGAGCTCAAGAGACATATCAAGAAGATCACACAGAAGCTCATACACACTCAAGCTTACTCAAGAAGAGTTCTGTGCATCCACGAGGACACTGAAGAACTTCATCGACTACATTTCACTGTCTATGAACTTGAAGCATACGACACTCTGTTTCTCAAACAAAAATCAGAATAGAACTCAGAACCACTTCAGATCAAACTCAAGGAGTTTAAAGCTTCATTGCAATCACTAGAGCCATTTATAAACTCTACATCTCTGCTTTGTGATTCACTATTTTACATTTCGAGCAGTGTGTGTTATCTGCTACATTTAACACACACACTGTCTCCTGTAATTTAACTGGAGGATCTGTAAATCCTCAGCAAAACTCTTTTCATATTCTTTTCCCACTGTGGATAGTGGTAGAGGTCGTGTGTGACCTGGACAGCTGGTTGCTGTTGTTTTGTTTCCTATGGATAACAGTGGTAGAGGTCTTGGACCTGGACAGTTGTAAACTGTTGAACCCCGATCCAGGGTGTGGATCATCTTTTTATAAAACTTTGTGAGGACTAAGTCTCAGCTTGAGACTGAACCTCTTGGTTATATCTACTGTGCTATTTCTTTCAATGTTTTTATTCCGCTTCTAATTACTTTAAAACCAAAACTGTTTTAAAGTCACTTTGATAATTAAACTCTCAAGTGTTTATATTATTTGTAAATCACTAAGTTATTTTCAAAAGTTAATCAACTCTCCTGTTTTGATTAACTGGGAAATAATCAATCCCTTGAGAATACAATAGAACCTTTACTTTGATATAAATTCACTATAGTTTAATTCTGTGTTTTATTTGTGGGATTTTAAGACAAAGTTTTTTAAACAGAAATTTTAATTAGAACTCAATTCACCCCCCTCTTGAGTATCCACTCCGACCAACACTTGGTATCAGAGGTTTGGAAAAATAGTTTCTAAAGTACTCTTCTTTTGAACTTTGATTTTAGTTGTATTTTAAAGTTCTTAAAATTTATGTTATTTCTAAATTTTTATCTCTTTAAAATCTTTGATCTAAGTAAGTTATCATGGATAACAGACTGGAAGGTGTTGCTACCAATAGACCACCCTTTTTCAATGGCACTAACTATGCTCAGTGGAAACTTAAAATGAAAATTCATCTAGAAAGCATAGGTTTTGATATTTAGACTGCTATTGAATCTGAATATAAAATTCCCATTACTACTAGATCTACTTGGGATGAACCTAAAAATACTGCCTACAATAATAATTATAAAGCCATGAATTCCCTGTACTATACTTTAGGAGATGAGAAATTTAATAGAATATCTGCCTGTAAAACTGCATATGAAATTTGGGATACCTTAGCTGTTTATCATGAAGGGACAAATAATGTTAAGGAAATGAGATTGAATACTTATACTATTAAGTATGATAATTTTAAGATGAAGCCTGATGAACCCATTTCTGACATGTATCTCAGGTTTAATGAAATTGTCAACACAATGAACTCACTTGGAAAAGCTGTTCCAGCAAAGGAACAAATTAAGAGAATTTTGAGATGTTTACCAGACCGATGGAGATGAACTTCGGTCTCCATTAGAGAATCACGTGACATTGGTGAACTGCCATTCAAGGAACTAATTGGCAAGCTGATGATGTATGAAGAGGAACTTAAGGCGAATAAAGAAGAAGAAGATGAACCTAGAAGAAAGTCTGTTGCTTTCAAATATTCAACATCAAATAACAAGGATAAGGAGAAACTTAAAGCTATAAACGAAAGCTCAAGCTGTGAAGATAGTGAAAGTTCTTCTGATAGTGATGCTGAGATGACTCACATTGCCAGAAGATTCAAGAAGTTTTATAGGAAGAAGAATTTTTTTCAGAAAATCAAATTACAAAGGTAAGTATGACAACAAGGGACATTGGAAAAAGGACTGGAAGAAATATGAAAAATCAGATGAAGTTGTCTGCTATGAGTGCAAAATAAAGGGACACATAAAGGCAGACTGCCCAAAGTTGAAATACAAAAAGAAGTATGAATACAAGGACAATAAGCTTAAGAAAGCCATGAAGGCTACTTGGAGTGCTTCTGAGGACAGCTCCACTGAATCGGAAATTTCTAAAACTGAACACAAAAATAAGGATAACATGTGTTTTATGACAAACACTTCTGAGGTAACTGCTGAAGCTCATTCTTTAAATTCTTACTATTCTGAAAATGATACTGATTCTGATAGCATGTCAAAATATGAACTATTTGAATACTGTGATATGTTAGAGGAAACCTGTAATGAGCTGAAAGACAAGTACAAAGGTTTAAAGAAACATTATTCTTTAACTATTAAACATAAATATGATCTTGATGTTGAAATGGAAAAGAATGATTAGTTGCTTAAATAGAACACTGAACTGAAATTATCAAATGAGCAACTTAAGAAATTATTAGAGAAATTTACCAATGACAAAAACACTCTTACTCAAATGCTAGGAAAGCAAGTTGCACTAAGATACACTAATGGTATAGGATATCAACCTGGACAAAGGAAAATTACCAAAACTAGATTTATTCCTAAATCTGGACAGAGTATAGCTAGTTCTGGAAATTCATATGCCTCAACTAGTTATATTCATATCTATGGATCTAATAAGGTTTATCTTTCAAAATCTGTTGACTCCAGAAATCTTATGAGACCCATTAGAAAAATATGGGTACCTAAAGTGTTATTGGCTAACCTATCTGGACCCAAGAAAATCTAGGTACCAAAGTCATTTCCCATCTAAATCTGTTTTGTAGGGAATCTGTTTAAAGAGCTCCTGTAGAAAGATCTGGTACTTAGACAGTGGATGTTCAAGACATATGTCAGGAGACTTCTCATGCTTCAAAAGCTTAGTCATAGTTGATGGAGGTTTTGTCACTTTTGGTGATAAATCAAAAGGAAAAATCATTGGCTTAGGCTAGATTGGTAACCCTGACTCAGTATTAATTTCTAAAGTTTTACTTGTTGATGGAATTAAATATAATTTTTTAAGTATTTCTTAGTTATGTGATGATGGTTTTTATGTTAAATTTGAAAATGATTCTTGCAATTTTTTTAAATCTAAAAATGTTTTAGTATTTTCTCCCTTAAGAAATGAAAATTTCTATGCTGTTGATTTAAATTCTTTAGCTAAGAAGAATATTACTTGTCTAAATGATTTTCATAAAGAGTCTTGGCTGTGGCATAGGAGATTAGGAAACTGAAATGTATATTCACTAAGAAAACTTTCGAGGAAGAACTTAGTTAGAGACCTACCCAAACTTGAATTTCCAGTAGACAAAGTTTGTAATCCCTGTCAAAAGGAAAAGCAACATAACGTTTCTCTTAAATAAAAGAAAGAAGTTTCAACTTCTCAACCTCTCGAGTTGGTTCACATGGATTTATTTGTATCTTCTAGAGTTTCTAGTTTAAATGGGAAGCACTATGTCTATGTTCTTGTAGATGACTTTTCTAGATATACTTGGGTATATTTTCTAGCTCACAAAAGTAAAGCCTATTCCTGCTTTATAAAATATTCCAAGTCTGTAGAGAACCTTAGTGGACTTAAGATTAAAACCCTGAGAAGTGATCATGGCCGTGAGTTTGAAAATCATGAGTTTGAATCTTACTGCTCACACAATGGATATAGTCACAATTTTTCTGCCCCTAGGACACCCCAACAGAATGGTGTAGTAGAAAGAAGGAATAGAACCCTGCAAGAAATTGCTAGGACCATGCTCAATGAGTATGACCTACCTGTCTATTTTTGGACTGAAGCTGTAAATACAGCCTGTTATGTTATTAATAGAGTCTTGATCAGACCTGTTCTTAAGAGAAATACTTATGAGTTATGGAACCATAGGAAACCTAAGGTTAACTACTTCAGAGTTTTTGGCTGTAAAGTCTTTATTCTCAACACCAAAGACAATCTTGACAAATTTTCATCCAAGAGTGATGAAGGAATTTTCCTAGGTTACACCATTTCTAGTAAAGCCTATAGAGTTTTCAATAAACGAACCAAATGTGTGGAAGAATCTATTCACATAAAATTTGATGAAACCAATCCACATGAACCTAAGACATCTCTTGAAGATGATCTCTCTGGTTTGAACCTTAATGATAAAGACAATAGACCAATAGTTAAGACATCCAGTTCTGTAAATTTTCCAGAACCAGCTTCTTTTGATTCCCAACCTATTGATGAATCTGAAATCTCTAGTCCTACCTTTTCAAGACCAACTAAGACTCTAAAGAATCATCCTTTAGATGCTGTTGTAGGAAATTTAGATAGTGGAACATAGACTAGAGCTTCTCTAAGAAATCAGGTTGAACATCAAGCTTTTCTTTCACAGTTAGATCCTGAAAATATCAATGATGCTATCAATGATGAATTTTGGGTAATGGCTATGCAAGAAGAACTAAATCAATTTGAAAGAAACAAAGTCTGGAAATTAGTAGAAAGACCTAAGGACACTTTGACCATAGGTACAAAATGGGTGTTTAGAAACAAAGTTGATGAATCTGGAAACATCATTAGAAATAAAGCTAGGCTAGTTGCACAAGGTTACAATCAAGAAGAAGGAATTGACTATGAGGAAACCTTTGCACCTGTAGCTAGATTAGAAGCCATTAGGATCTTACTTGCCTATGCATCACATCTGGATTTCAAGTTATATCAAATGGATGTGAAAAGTGATTTTTTAAATGGTTTATTTGTTGAGGATGTTTTTGTAGAAAAACCACCTGGTTTCTCAAATCCTCATTTTACAAATCACGTTCTTAAACTTTCTAAAGCTTTATATGGTTTAAAACAAGCTCCAAGAGCTTGGTATGAAAGACTTTCAAACTTTCTTATTTCAAAAGGATTGACAAAAGGAACAGCTGATCCCACTCTATTTATAAAAAGTATTTCAAAAGATATTTTAATAGTTAAAATCTATGTTGATGATATTATTTTTGGATCTTCTAAAAATTCTTTATGTACTGATTTTTCAAAGGTTATGCAAAATGAGTTTGAAATGAGATTAATGGGAGAGATTAAGTACTTTCTTGGATTTCAAATCTTTCAAACTAAAAATGGTATTATTCTAAATCAAAGTAAATATACTAAGGATTTATTAAAACGTTTTGGTTTGGATAGTATTAAGGAAAGTGATATACCCATGAGTACTACCTGCAAATTGGATGTTGATGAAACTGGGAAACCAGTTGATCAAACCAATTACAGAGGTATGATTGGAAGCTTACTTTATCTTACTTCTAGTCTACTAGATATTATGTTTAGTGTGTGTATGTGTGCTAGATTTCAATCTAATCCTAAAGAATCAAACTTACTGGCTGTTAAAAGAATTTTTAAATATCTTAAGTATACTGTAAATTTAGGTTTTTTTTATCCAAAAGGACAATCATTTGATCTAACTAGTTATTCAGATGCTGACTTTGCTGGATGTAAGTTAGATAGAAAGAGCACATCAGGAACATTTCATTTACTTGGAAAGTCCCTAGTATCATGGTGTAGTAAGAAACAGAACTCAGTTGCATTGTCTACTGCTGAAGCAGAATATATAGCTGCTGGTAGTTGTTGTGCACATATTCTGTGGTCGAAACACACTTTATTAGACTATGGATTTGATTTTAAACATGTCTCAATTAACTATGACAACACCAGTGCAATCAACATATCTAAGAACCCTGTGTCTCACTCTAGGACTAAGCACATTGATGTCAGACATCACTTCCTAAGAGATCATTATCAGAAAGGTGATATTTCTCTAGAATTTATTAGTTCTGAACATCAATTAGATGATATATTTACAAAACCTTTATGCTCTGAAAGAATGAATTTTATTAAACAAGAGTTGTGTATGATCGATCAGTGAAACCAATCAGTGAAATCGATCAGTGAAACCGATCAGTGAAACTGATCAGTGAAACCGATCAGTGAAACCGATCAGTGAAACCGATCAGTGAAACCGATCAGTGAAACCGATCAGTGAAACCGATCAGTGAAACCGATCAGTCAAACCGATCAGTCAAACCGATTTTTTTTCTTCATTTTTTATGTCATCATTATTTAATTAATTACTTTTATCCTTATGGGAACCCTAAATGATAAAATAAATGATACGTGGCTATTTCTATTCCCCAAACCATCGACCTTTCATTTCCCGCCGAGCCTTTTTACATTCTCTTCTCTTCTACTTCGGACCTTCGAACTTCTACACTTCCTCAAAATCTTTAAATGGATAAATAAAAGAGACCAAGCAAAGGATCAGACAGTCCTATACCTCCGAAGTGTGCTCGAGGGGAATCGAGTAGTGCTACTCAAAAATCAGTAAATCCGAACCTGGAAACTCGGATTGTTGCTGTAGAGAAGGAAGTCAGCTCTGCCTGGCTGTTAACAAGTAAGTCGCTGTTGTTACAAGTATTATAATCGCAAGGATGGTTATCTTGGTTCTCAGATAACACTCATATAAGCTACCCGGAGTTGGTACGTGAGTTTTATTTGAATTTGCAAGTTACTTTAGATGGTATGGAGGCGGCCAGAATTTCGTCTTTAGTAAAAGGAAAGAAAATCTCCTTTTCATATAAGCAATGGGCTGAGTGTCTGAATGTACCCCATGAGGGTTGGTATGAGGATTATGCTGGAAATATTCCTCCAACAACTGATTACTTCTCGTATGAGCTAGCTTTAGAGCTTTTGACTGGAAACAGAGAGTCAAGGAGAATCACAGCTTCAGAGTTGGATGGAGAATGTAGACTTCTCTTTAAGTTTATTCAGCACCAAATTTTTCCTAGGAAAGGAGACTTTGCTACTGTAAAATTACAAGACGTTTTTCTATTGTTTCTACTAAAAACCCATGAGAAGATCAATCTATGTAGATATGTGATGGTGCACATAGCTGGAATGATGAATCTGTCTAAGAAAGCCACTGCCCTATTTTATTCAAAGATGATCTCTGTTATGTTAATGAATCTGGAATGTGTTGATAAAGCTGATGAGGTTGCTGAATCTGATGGTGCCTTTTGTCTTAACAAGTAAATTTGTAAAAGGATGAAGATAAATTGGAATCCATGGAAAAAATGATGGGTTGATGATGAAGACAAGCTGTATAAAGCCTACAATCCCACTGACCATGGAAAGAGGCCAAAGGGTTTGAGAGACCCTGGTCTGAAATCAGATGAGGAACCAGTTTACTCTGATGATGAGGAAGAGGAAGAAAGTAATGAGGCCATCAAAGGACAAGGGTTGGAAGAAGCTGAGACTGAAGACGAAATTATGTCACCTCCTGATGATAGGAGTGATCCTGATACTGTGAGCCCTAAGAAAAGAATAGATTTCGGTCCTGACAGTCCACCTTTGGCCTTACCTGAATCAGAACCAATTCTTGGTGATGAATAAGATACTGACACTGAAGTATCTGACAGTGAAGTTTCTGAGAAGAGTGAAAATGGGCATGATGATGGTGATGATGATGATGATGGTGATGAAGCTAATGATGATGGTGAAAACCAACCTATAAATGGTCTTGCTGAACCTTCAATCAGACCACATCAAAGTGTTGATACTGCTGATGATGATAACCAACCAATGGATGGTCTTGTTGAACCTCTATGTGAATCACATCAATCTGTGCAAGAAACAAATAACAGTGGAAAGAAAGTTTCGCCAGAACTCAGTGGAACAACAAGTTATGACAAACCGAAATATACCCTGTGTGCTGCTGTCTGGGATGATTATCCTGGTTTTGCTGTGTTGGGTTTAGATTATTCTAAAGAAGAAGAAGAGACATCAGAATCTGTTGTAGTTTAGAAGCAAAGCCAACCGTTTGAGGCAAGGTCTGCTTCTGTTGTTAATCCTGCAGATGTTCATCTACCTAGTTCTGCTATCTCTTAGTCTGATCTTGATAAGTTCAAGACTGAATTGCTTGTTGCTATGAGAGATACAGTCAGAAAATAAATTTCCACTTCTCTTACTCACATATCTCTACAAGTTTCTGAAGATTCTTTGGAAGCGTTCTCAGCCCAAGTATCAGATATTCTTTAACCAGACCTGGCCAATACTGGTGAGTTTATTGGCAAGCACATCACCTCTTTAAATCAGACTCTGAAGGATCTAAAAACTGGCTTAGTTTCTTTATCAAATGAATTTAGATCAACCATCTCTGGTATGATGGAAGTGTTGAGGAATCTAATTGATCATCTAAACAAGTCAGATCTGAGAAGGTTGAAGGCTGAGATAACTCAAATAGTTAGTCAAACCAGTACTGCCAAAGTAACCAAAATCACTACTTATGAGCTGGAGGCTCTAAGGGAGGTTGTGCATGATGAATTAGCAGCTGTTAGACAAGTTCTTGATTTGGAATCTTTGAGGAAAATGAAGGAGCAATGTGATCACAGTCATAACATGGCAACAGTATATTCACCAGATGCCAAAAAGGCTCTGAAATAGATCAAGGAAAAGGTTGATCATTACTTTTCAAAGATTTATACAAAGCATGAGATGGTTGCGAATTTCAAGGTATTGGAAGAGAATATAAAACTACCTCCAGTCACTCAAGCCTTCAAGGCTCAAGTTCGTCAATTTCAAGACTTTACCCCTACCTTGGCACAGTTCATGGAGAATAAGGATGATTTTGAGAAAGCTATGCAGTATGGTGCAGAATTTATTCAGGACTTAATCAATCTTCTAAAGCCTTATCTGAATGCCCAACCCACTTCCATTGTGCTTCCTACTACTGACCCGCTCAGTGCCTCTGCTATTGCCCCAATCAGCTCTCTGTTGCTCAATCTCTATCTCAATTACGGCCAGTTCCTCAGACATCTTCTCAACCAGCTACTGCTACTCAATGACATATCTTTGTGGCACCCTCTCCTCCACTTTCCAGAGTCATCTTACCACCTCTTCAGATTCACCCAGTTGATCCTGCCTCCAAACCTTCCAACTTACCAACCATTGATCCTAAAGACAAAGGCAAAGCCCCTTTGTATCCCCAGAAATAGTTATGTCTTGTTTTTGATAGGGTGAAAACTGTACTGATTGTATTTCAATGTTCTTTATATACTCTTTTCTCTCTCTCTATATTCTTTGTGTTTATATCTTTTACTCTCTTATTTCTATGTTTTCCCTCCTTTTTGATTATCCCAAAGGGAGATATTTATATCTAAGGGGGAGAAACATACTCTGGAGGAGGCTATTATGGCATGAAATGCTCTGTTTATATCAATATACCAAGGCCTAATTTCAGGGGGAGCTTATCATTTATCTCTATGATTTTATATCTATGGGGGAGGAACATATTATGGCATGGGATGCAATGTTTTCATCAATATATCAAGGCATAAATTCAGGGGGAGATTCATATCTCATTGTGTTTATTCTTACTATTATTGATAATATATTATTTTTATTTGATAACTAAGATTTGTGATTATCAAAAAGGGGGAGATTGTTGATCCATCTGGAAGATTGTTGAATTCTTCCTATGTTTGATGTTTTAATAATCACAAATCATTGTTACTTAATCCGGTTGGATTTCTCATAAACTTATTCACAATCTTATAGTAGATCTGTTTATATCTGTTGGATCATGTTTATCTATTCTTTTATTGATTTACAAGTATTCTGGAAGTCTTCTGGATCAAACAGACACCTTGAAAGAACGGTCACACCGATCCATATCAAGGAAGAACGGTCGCACCGATCCATATCAAGGAAGAATGGTCGCACCGATCCATATCAAGTAAGAATGGTCGCACCGATCCATATCAAGGAAGAACGGTCGCACTGATCCATATCAAGGAAGAACAGTCGCACCAATCCATATCAAGGAAGAACAGTCGCACCGATCATGACTCAACGATTCTGATCAGATCATGACTCACCAATGCTGATCAAATCATGACTCACCAATGCTGATCAGATCAAATGACTCATCGATGCTGATCAAATGTCTCACCGATCATGACTCACTGATGCTGATCAAATGACTCACCGATGCTGATCAAATGTCTCACCGATCAAATGACTCACCGATGCTGATCAAACGTCTCACCGATCATGAATCACTGATGCTGATCAAATGAAAAACTGATGTTGATCAAATGAAACACTGATGCTGATCGAATGACACACCGATGTCTAGCCAGCGATGCTGATGCTAATGACCTACCGATCACTTGACTCATCAACAGTCATAAACAACTGTTTTAATTTCATTATCTTTATCTTTATTTAATATAACCAACAGTAATATTAGGTATATTTTAATACACTGAAATTTATTTTAATAAAAGTTGTTGGATGTCAGGGAACCGTACCTCGTACCTGCAAAAAGTAAATCATCTTTTTCCAGAGCACGTTATTTTAAATAAGGGGAGGATGTGCTACTGTGATGAAGACAAGATAGAAAACAAAGTAAAAAGGGTAAAGCAAAAAAGGAAACAAGCGACATAGAAGTGAAGCAAGGAAATACAGAAGAGATCAAGAGACATATCAAGAAGATCACACAGAAGCTCATACACACTCAAGCTTACTCAAGAAGAGTTCTGTGCATCCACGATGACACTGAAGAACTTCATCGACTACATTTCAATGTCTATGATCTTGAAGCATACGACACTCTGTTTCTCAAACAAAAATCAGAAGAGAACTCAGAACCACTTCAGATCAAACTCAAGGAGTTCAAAGCTTCACTGCAATCACTAGAGCCATTTCTAAACTCTGCATCTCTGCTCTGTGATTCACTATTTTACATTTCGAGCAGTGTGTGTTATCTGCTACATTTAACACACACACTTTCTCCTGTACTTTAACTAGAGGATCTATAAATCCTCAGCAAAACACTTTTCATATTCTTTTCCCACTGTGGATAGTGGTATAGGTCGTGTGTGACCTGGACAGCTGGTTTTTGTTGTTTTGTTTCCCACGGATAACAGTGGTAGAGGTCTTGGACCTGGAAAGTTGTAAACTGTTGAACTCCGATCCCGGGTGTGGATCATCTTTTTATAAACCTTTGAGAGGACTAAGTCTCGTCTTGAGACTGAACCTCTTGGTTATATCTGCTGTGCTATTTCTTTCAAAGTTTTTATTCCACTGCTAATTACTTTAAAACCAAAACTGTTTTAAAGTCACTTTGATAATTAAACTCACAAGTGTTTATATTATTTGTAAATCAGTAAGTTAGTTTGAAAAGTTAATAAACTCTCCTGTTTTGATTAACTGGGAAATAATCAATCCCTTGTGAATCCAACAGAACCTTTACTTTTATATAAATTCACTACAGTTTAATTCTGTGTTTTATTTGGGGGATTTTAAGACAAAGTTTTATAAACAAAATTTTTAATTGGAACTCAATTCACCCCCCTCTTGAGTATCCACTCCGACCAAAAATGAATATATATTATATATAAATCATTATTTACATTCTAGAATTATGTAAATCAGGATATAAGTAATAATATCAAGAACGACAAGTCGAAACACATATGATAAATGAAATGATTTTACCCAAAATGCTGCTTTAACATGGAATTTACAAAAAAACGGGTAATATAAAGTCATAAGTGAAACATATATGATATCATAACAATGAATATGATTCTTTAACAAGTCAATGACATTATTTAAATTATTATACAGGAGGTTCGGATACGTACGAAGCATATCGGACCTAAGGTAAGAGATAATTTTTCAAATCTCATTTTTATTCGAGATTTCTTATTCGTAAGTATTTACTGGGATTATTTCTATCATCCATGTCCATGTTTTTTAAAAATTTATTCATGTATTTTTAAAGTCCTTTTTACCCATTTTTACTTTTACCCCTTGGTATGGAATGAATCTTCTTTTATTTACCCTACAAGGTACTTTTTTGACTTTTCCAACAAAAGTACGAGAACAATGTTTTTTAACGTATACGTCATGATAGGATTTTTACGATTTTATAAAGCCTTATTTTCATGAATCTTACTCCAAAATATTTCATTACTATTTTCAAAAAAATAATTTTATTTTAAAATTTAATGACATTTTGTGAAAAGAAAATGATTTTAAAGAAGAAAGGATATTTTCCTCAAGAATTCATTTCAAGTGTTTTATCAAAACCATTTTTCATCTATGATGAAATTATTTCATATGTGTATGTTTCAAGTATAATGTCTCTATGATTTACATGGTTTAACTTTACTTATTATGAAATGATATCAATTTCTTTTATATGGATTATGTAATGATGGGATGATATTTATGAAACCCATTTTATTTATTGGGTTATTATGAATGATGTATGTTTATTTTGTGGCACAAGTAAGAATGATTTCATTATGAGATGGGTGGGACCTATATATCACTCCAATGCATTGGGTAAAGATTTATATCTCATGAGATAGACATGGATGGAATGACAAGTTAAACCGGTTCAGTAATATAGGACTGGAACGAGAAGTGAACTCGATTCAGAAAGGGACTTTGTCCACTAAGATGGTGTTGGCAGCAATGCCTTGGCTAATATGGAAATAATATCATGTGCTTAATGGTTTTACACAATTACATGTTTAATTCCCATGCTATTTTATCATGATTAATGTTTCTTTATGATCTATGCCTTACGTACTTCCATGATTTATGTCATTTCTCAAGATTCTGATGTTTAAATATTATGTTCATGTTTTGAAGTTCAAATGTATATGATTTGTTTTATTTTATCCATGCTTAACCTTACTGAGAATTTGAGATCACCATTTATATGTTTTATTTTCCCCAGGATTTAGAGAAAGGTTTTAGGTAAGAAAACAAAAAGGGGAAGATCTTAGGGGAGATGTTAAAGATCTTTCACCATGATTAGATGATTATATTCCAAGTTTCCAAAGACACTAAACTATTATGATCCTTGTGTGTCTGTTTTTGTTATGTATTAAGTATTCCTATAAAGTAATGTAATGTCCATGTACATCAAGATTTGGGTCTCTACAGTTGGTATCAGAGGAAAGGTTTAGTCAACCTTTGGAAACTAGGATGCGAAAATTTTAGTGAGATCCCTAGAGATATTTCTAAGGTATGTCTAGGGATGTCCCTAAGGATAAGTATACGTATAGGATATAGTCCTAGAACTACGGTAACGATCTTATAATTTAACCTAAGATGTTAGATATTTAGGGCGCTTCCCCTTTACTATGTTGTTTTCCCTATCATGATTTTTGCCTCTCACACTATTCTTTTTGGGTTTTAGAAAATGGTTGGAAACAGGAAGATTCATGATAATGCAGGATATGATGAACAATGGAATGATATTATTCATGAGAAACCAAATGAAATGGGATTTGGAAGTCCAAAAATCGTTATTATTCCTAATTAGCAATCTCATAATATGATCAATAATCTCAACTTTGGTAAGTTTCCTGACTCAAATAATAAGAGAAAGATGGAGTTTCTTGATGATCATAGAGGAAAGAAAGCTCAATTTCCCTCATGTAAATCATGTGGGAAGAGGCATCAAGGATATTTTTTCAAAGGAACTGGAAGATTCTTTGGGTGTGGAAAAGAAGGACACAAAGCCAGTAAGTGCAAAGGAAAAGGTTCAGTTAACACCATGGATGAGGATAATGGTATTTCTATGACATCAACAATGGTTAAATGTTTTAAATGTGGAATTTACGGGCATTATGCAAACCAATGCCCAAAGGGAAAGTATCATAAAGAGAATCAGTACGGTCGTATGGGTAGTATTTATGTTGATGATGATGAAGAGACTACAAATGATATGTGAGATAAAATAATTGTTGAAGCTCGGTCAATGGTTTAAGAAGGTAGTGGAATGATTACATGTTTATCAAGTGTAATGTTGTATAAGCAATCTAATGGTACTATGGAATAAAGAGACATCTAAGGATTGTTACACTGTTTTCTTTCCTTATGCTTTGAAAGTGTATGATTAATGGTACCAGTAACCATGAAAGGTTATTCAGATATTTTTGGAAAGTAGATGATATGTGAATAATGAAGGGATAAGGAGAAAATTAAATGTTTGATAGTATTCATGATCTCATGACTGATATAAGGAGAAGGTTATATCATGGTTTGAGTATATAGAATTTTTGGATTTTGGTATGTGGAAAGAGTTAACTTTTGACAGCATTCGTGTTTTCACTAAGGTTTAATGGGTATTCATTTCCCAAGAGAATACACGATTAAGGTATTCACATGATTGGAATGTGACCAACAAGATATATGGGGGATAAATGATGATATTCACATGCTTAGTTGATAACATTTCAAGTAATCATTTTCTTTATACTATGACCTTGGACCAAAGTATTTTAGATAAGCCTAAAGATTGGAATGGATTATGTTGGACATAAGTTAGTATTTTTTAAGGATATAACTTTTTTCTATATTATTGATGGGATGTTATAGTAATGTAGTTTTAGAAAAAGGACAACCTGCCGGACGGGTGACAGCCCATCGCGTCAGATAAGGCTGTGGGAGTCGAACCCACAACCGAAGTGAGACTGGCCTTTATCGCCTACCACTGGCCTACAGGAAGTCCCTGTTTAGTAGAAACTAGTTTTATTATATTAAGCAATATGATATATGAAGTATAAGTCCATTTTGGGAACCATATATGATTAATCTCACTGTAGATGGACTTATGTATTTTTGATAACTTTTATAACCTTTTGTTTGAGACAGTTGGAATGACCCATCATTCTATCACATGATCTACTAACACTTCACGAATGACAAATTCAACTTCATTTCTTTAAGAGATGAAGTGGAAATTTTCCAAAGAATGACCAACGGTGAGACTGTACCAAAATCATGAAAGTATTTCTTCTAATTCCAATTTCATCAACTTTAGGGAAATGATCTTGAAAACCAAAAATGTTGTCCTAGTGCCCTTATATATGATGAATCAGATGGTACCTTAGATCATAAAAAATCTATGGCTTTGTGATTGATGGATTTTTCATAGCCATGTTCTCTACCACTCTCCATCAGAACTTGATGGTTAGATTTTTATTCCATATCCATATTTTCACCCATGTTATTCTACGTGGAAACCCAGTGATGAGTTAATTTGGGTAACCGTTACATTTCATACTTTAGTTTTTAAAGCCATGTTTTGGTATTCCTTTTTATGATGTGGGTTTCTATTAAAAAAACTTTCGAGTAGTAAACCATTTATAACCCCGACGAATTTCGAGGGAAAAATTCATTTTAAGGGGGGTAGAATGTAACAACCTGATATTTTATGAAAAATATTCTTTTTAATTTCATTAATGTCTTGTGTTGTACGCTACACCAAAATGAGCTTACACAACACGCATCCCTGACTTGGCTTACATTACACGCAATCACGACCTTCCACGATAGCGTGTGTTGTATGCAATACTGAGTTTCGCTAAACAACGATATGTTATATGAACTACCCATTATGAATAGTATCAACTAAATTTTGAATTTTATAACAATATTATTCATCTTACACATTTTCTAGAACATGGTGTGAGAACAAAATCAGATTTTCGAGTAAAATAAGTAATTTTCAAAAAATGTAGTTTTATTGCATTTTGATGGCACACCCAATTTAAATATTGTTTTTGAATTGTTTATAAGTTCAATTTGACAAAATAAAATTCTTCTTTGGATTCAAGATATAAAAATTTACTTTGGATAAAATTTTCATATTATTCTGATAACTTTCATATTTTAATGAATAGTAAAAACATGCTATATTTTAATTAAAAACAAATTTTTTCATCACAATAATTTATATGGTTAGATTATATTTTTAATTGGGTTTAAAGTGTAATTAGAATATATTTTTACCATTTAATCCAATGTTGTTCATTGGAATTAATTTCACTTTGAAATTGGATATAAACAAGTATCAATCGTTTGATTGTTTTAGTTTCTTAAAAACACGTTATTTGTTTTGATAATGGGAATTAAATTTAAAATTAATTAATGAAAATTATAGGTTATGAATTTGTAAAAATAGAAATCAATTTTGAATTTGGAATAACAAATAATTATTAGGCTGAATTTTTGGTATTTTTCTGAAAAAATTCAATTTTGGATGAATATTGAAACCACTTAGTGGTAGTTAAAAACAAACTTTTTTTTAATTTAAATTAAAATTTACCACTTCTGTGAATTGAATTTCAAAAATCCGAGAGACACGGTTAATATCAAGGACTAAAATGTGGTTCAATGAGGTGAAAATAATTTTTGGTGAATAATAACTTTTTACTTTTATTTACCACAGTTAAAAGTAAATAGGATAATTAAGGGTAAAAATGATATTATTATTACCCTAAAACATGTCCTAATTCTATTGGATAAGTGTAATTCGACCAAAAACAACCTTAGGAATAAAATATTACCATTTAGGCCCACTTGGATTAGATTAGGAAATTTAATATTAATTTATTTAAAGAAGGTTTAAAATAGTTAAAATCAAAGTTTAATAAGTAAATTATTTTTAATATAGGGTTATACATAAGATAAATTTGACTATAAATATTAATTATAAAGATAAAAATATTTCATACATAATGGTTTTTTATTTATATTTTTTGGACATTAAATAATTTAATTTATTTATGACATAAATATGATGCAGTAATTATCTTATTAATAAAATATTGACATAATTGATGTTAGAAATACCCAAATAAATGCAATTTGAGACTTTTTATGCATTCCACTAATTTTATAGATTAATATGACATGTTATTATTTATTTAAGTAACTTTTTTCTAACTAATCATGCTGTTATGATTTTCAAAAAAATCAAGTACCAAATAGTGTCAAAATTGACATAAAATAGTTTTTTAAAACAAATATTATATTATTAATTGTTATTTTATTTATAAAAATCTAAGGTTCGGCCAAATTAATTAGATAAGGATATATATATTAATTATGAACCACTTGGGGTTCTTTTTTCTTTTTATAGTAAGTTTATTAACCTTATAGTGTAAGAAAACAAGAAGACACGTTAAAAGTAAAATTATTTAACTTAAATTTAAATCTAAATGGTAAGGTTAAAATAGGGACCTAAACTTGTATAATTTCTATTTTATGAGCTTATTTATACCCATCCTAACCTTATCTTCGATATAACTCAATTTGGAGCTATTAAAAACCGAATATGACTTTAAAATAAAATAATATTTTTTGTTATTCCAATGGAGCCCCTCTCCTCCCTTATAAAAGGGAACCTCCTCCCTCTGTTCCTCACACCACTTTGAGCCTTCAATCTCAGCCAAACCCTACCAAATTATCTTCTCCACTTCCATAGAAACATACTAGAGGTTCTGGTCTTCTTCAAAGACCAAGTTTTGTGCCCTAAGGGGAGGTCTCAAAGAGGCGCTTCAAAGAAGAGGTAATGTCCGTTACCGATTCTTTCAACTCTATTTCTTCTTCCACTTTTTCTTATTTAGTTGTTTCATTATGAAGTAATAAAATCAGTATAAATAATATACTGATATGTTATTATAGGTATGAAACAACCCTATTTCACCATCTATCCATCCTACGGAAAACAAAATCACCACGCGTGCGTACGTACGGAATACAGTCTCCACTCCGTGGTGAAATCTGTTTTTCCACCAACACCTTACATGGATGGGTATAATGGTGTAAATAATAACTATATATGGTTATTATAACATCATACTGATTATGATATATTATACCATCCACTCCAATTCTATTCAATAATTATGGGAAATATATTATCACTCGTGCGTACGTACGGACTACCGTCTCCACGACGCGATGAGATTCATTCTCCATGTTAACCATACATGAATGATCATAAAGTTTATATAATGAATAATAATGAAATATATGAAATAATAATTCTACTGGATTTATGTATATATATATACATGTATGTCATCTATTTAGTTTCATTCAATTCATTAAGGAAACTAAAACATCGTTCATGCGTACGTACGGCCTACCGTCTCCATGAACGGTGTATTTCATTCCTTTTATCGATCTATAATATATATATGTATATGATGAATATATATTATATATAAATCATGTTTTACATTCTGGAATTATGTAAATTAGGATATAAGTAATAATATCAAGAACAAAAAGTCGAAACACATACGATAAATGAAATGATTTTACCCAAAACGCTGCTTTAACATGGAATTTACAAAAGAACGGGTAATATAAAGTCATAATTAAAACATATATGATATCCTAACAATGAATATGATTCTTTAATATGTCAATGACATTATTTAAATCATTATATAGGAGGTTCGGATACGTACGAATCATATCGGACCTAAGGTAAGGGATAATTTTTGCAAATCTCATTTTTATCTAAGATTGCTTATTCGTAAGTATTTACTGGGTTTATTGCTATCATCCATGTCCATGTTTTATAAAAATGTATTCATGTATGTTTAAATTCCTTTTTACGCATTTTGACTTTTACCCCTTGGTATGGAAGGAATCCTCTTTTATTTACCCTACAAGGTACTTTTTTGATTTTTCCGACAAAAGTACGAGAAGAATGTTTTTTTAACGTATACGGCATGAAAGGATTTTTACGGTTTTATAAAGCCTTATTTTCATGAATCTTCCTCCAAAATATTTCATGACTATTTTCAACAAAATCCTTTTCTTTTAAAATTGCATGACATTTTGTGAAAAGAAAATGATTTTGAAGAAGAAAGGATATTTTCCTCAAGAATTCATTTCAAGTGTTTTATCAAAACCATTTTTCATCTAAGATGAAATTATTTCATATGTGTATGTTTCAAGTATAATGTCTCTATGATTTACATGGTTTCACTTTCCTTATTATGAAATGATATCCATTTCTTTTATATGGATTATGTAATGATGGGATGATGTTTATGAAACCCATTTTATTTATTGGGTTATTATGAATGATGTATTTTTATTTTGTGGGAAAAGTAAGAATGATTTCATTATGAGATGGGTGGGACCTATATCTCCCTCCAATGCATTGGGTAAAGATTTATATCTCATGAGATAGACATGGCCGGAATGGAAAGTTAAACCGGTTCAGTAATACAGGACTGGAACGAGGAGTGAACTCGATTCAGAAAGGTACTTTGTCCACTAAGATGGTCTTGGAAGCAATGCCTTGGCTACTATGGAAATCATATTATGTGATTAATGGTTTTCCACGATTACATGTTTAATTACCATACTATTTTATCATGATTAATGTTTCTTTATGATCTATGCCTTACGTACTTCCATGATTTATGTCATTGCTCAAGATTCTGATGTTTAAATATTATGTTCATGTTTTGAAGTTCAAATGTATATGATTTGTTTTATTTTATCCATTCTTACCTTACTGAGCATTTGAGCTCACCCTTTATATGTTTTCTTTTCCCCAGGATTTAAATAAAGGTTTTAGGTAAGAAAACAAAAAGGGTAGGATCTTAGGGGAGATGTTGAAGATCTTTCACCATGATTAGAAGATTATATTCCGAGTTTCCAAAGTCACTAAACTATTATGATCCTTGTGTGTCTGTTTTTGTTATATATTAAGTATTAAGATAAAGTAATGTAATGTACATGTATATCAAGCTTCAGGTCTCTACACATATGAATAATATAAATTATCCTTAGTCACACCCTAGTCTGTAACAACCCATTACCTCATAAGACTAAATAGGTAGACCTCTAAGGAAGGCATCTTCAATGGAAAATATTAGTAAACACTAGTCTAGGGTGATGGTTCATGACCCATTTATGATCAAAATATCAGCGTAATTTGGCCCCCAAACCCAACCTATTAGTCTCCTCAAATCAAATCTCAATCTCACCCACTCGATATCTATTCCGAGAAAACATAAAATGAGGACATTAATAATCTCATTCTATGTACGTCGACCATTTTTCACGAACCTTAACCGGTCTCATTCCATGTGTCATTTACTAAGTTATATGTTTTCATTTACTAGAAGAAAAACATACCTATTGATTCTATGACCCCAAAACACATCCTAAAAGACCATGAAACACACCAAGGGATCTTCCATCATGATATATATAGAAAATCACACATAATGGACTACTCATGTACCCCATTTTAACTTAGTGGAATCAAAAAATGAAAAAAATATAAAAAGGGTAGAAAGGGAGAAGTATAAAACATGTATACACTAGTACAGAACTTGTATCCTCAATACTGACTTGGGTGTATACTTCATGTAAAATTTGAATCTCAAACCCAAGTTCACAACATATAGGTAAAGTACATGGTGTGTACCCTACATGGGGAACCAAACCATGAAACTCACATGGCCTGGTCATGTTTCAAGACTTACCCTATTCATTTACACGACATGTAACACACATGAGGTTTGGCCATGTAATCTACCTTACCAAGTTCCCCTACATGGTATATCTATCCATTTACACAACAACATGGCTGAGTATACTAAACGACATGTACAATTGGTACAAAATATATATTTCCAAAAATTATATCTTCCCATGTACTTAGATACATGTCCAAGAACTAGTAAATGGTGTGTAATATATGTACATGACATTTACTTCCAAAAATTCATCTTCAATGAATAGGAAGAGCACATGACATATGTTCATAGAATCATACACTGTGTGATCAGGATTTTCTAAATAGAAACCCCTTTAATCAGCTTCAAACTACAATTTTAACCATTTATGCATAGATAAATCCCACAGGGGACCTTATAAATCATAATAGATACATAAATATAGAGATTAGTAAATATACAAGGATTTTGGACATAAACTTAAAAACCTACCTTTTAAATAGTCTGTTTATGCTTCACACTAATTCATATTCCACCACTAGTGCATGATATTCAGACTCACCTCGAGCTTCGTAACAACACTTTTCTTCCTCTCACTATATATATATATATATCCATTTATCTCTCTTAGTCATGCAATGAAAAAACTAGAAGTAGAATGCATGAGAATCCAACAGAAGGTAAGAAAGAAAGGGGAAAAGAAAAGGAAGAAAAAGAAAAGAAAAAAAATGAAAAAGAAAAAGAAAATGGAGTCTGTGCCTGACCCTAGAGAATGAAAAGAATCTATACCTTGACTAGGAAAACATCCCATTTAGAACTAAATAATTGAGGTGGAATCTCATTATGATACTCAACTCAAAATATATTTATGAATGAAAATATGAAAATAGATTAATAAATAAATAATTATTAAATATTAATTATTCAATGATAATTCAAACATATTAGATTTCCACTAAAATTATTTTTTAGTGTAAAATATATATTTTAAGACCAATATAGTAGTTATAAAAACCATCCAAGATCATGTTTTATGGGAACCGACCATTTTAACCATCCTGAGAATCCCTAAGAAAAAATTCAAATTTCTGTTGAATTTTATAGTCCAGAAAAATGTGGGTCATTACAACCTACCCACCATATCCCTTCTATTCCTTAAGAAGTATTTGTGGTGAAACATTATCCATTCTCCCATCCCAGGCATCTAAAAAACTATTCTATCTTGTTCATCCAACATCCATCCTCATAATTTCCTCAACTCTTCAATCATGAAAGATGCTTAACCATAACCGATCTAGTATGCCCCACCATAGGAATACCATTATCATCACCTCAAAACCAATATCCAATATTAATTGCCCACAATCCATAAATCACCAATTTTGATGACTAGAATGACCAAAATGGCTCATTCCTGAGTGCCAACCTGCAACATCAAAACATTCCTATTCTCACTTTCCAAGAATGTGTCCCACAATAACCATTGAATTTCAAATTTTAACAAGGGTTACCACCCTCAAACAACCAATGGAGAACTCCCAACAATATGGATAACATTATACCTCCCCTCAAGTGAAAATCCCATGGAATCCCTCTACAAAAACATGAAAAGGTATTTAGATATCTTGTTACAAAACTAATGCTCTATTAGTGTACATAGGATGATGTCAAGATATAGGTAAAGATTATCTACAAACTAAGAGTACACTAATATTCCTTTGATAGGTGTATATCAATCTCATCAATACATTCTCCTAAAAAACTATGACGTACTTTCCTTAACTGAGCCCCAATACAGGATCTCTAGACAAATCATATCAAGGTCCAACCAAAGGTCGAAAGTACTATGGAAATCGATTCATTCTCGATTCTTCCTCTACCAAAAAGATACATTTTCTAATTTTATCACATATCTTGGGAAACCATGCCTATTATTAGTCTTTGAAACCATGAGTTATCAGATCACACATAGAAACTCATTGATTTACAATAAAAATGATACCATGAGTAATCGACGCGTACCATTACAATCACTCCTAGAAAAATGGGTGTACAATCCCATACAACCCAATTAAAAACTTGACTCATGCTTCTGAGAGTCAGCCAACAAAAGGATAAGTTATCCATTCTAAATGAAACTTATGTCTCAATAATCTAGATGATACCTTAGAACACCTCTTCAAAATCAAGAATCCCACTCATTCCATGATATATTCCATTACCAAGCATCACATGGTGTTATATTATATAATTAAAATATCAACTTCACAACCACTAGCCAATAGGTCTAGAAACCCGAATAGTCCTTTACATGGAATATTGTCTCGATAAAAAAGTTCCCTAGGTTCTTTATCAAAAAACAAAGGAATCATCAAGACTATATTGAAAAACTTGATCACCTCCCATGTGTCTATATATACATGTGAAAATAATGAAGATCACTACCTAAAAATGAATCTGCACATGCCAATACAACACCTATCACAGGTTTCCCTTGATCGAACTAAATATAAACCTATAAGGGTTTGAGTCACGACTAAGGGCATCCATTCATCCCACCAAGCACTACAAATTAAGGCTCATAACAGGGGCACTAGGTCTTTATGCCTAGACTATAAGAAAATCCTATCACCAAGTTATATCTCACTATGTGTTATCTATACACTCATCTCACCACAAGGCATCTATCACACCTTTAGACCATCATTAAGGGAGGTAAGGGTAATATCAAACTACAAGGGTCAAAACATTCAAACATGGGTACAATTATATAGGTTTACAATTTTATATTATTGTGAAAAATACCTTTTTTTTATAATTATAATCCAATTTATTCTCAAACCATTAGTAACTCATAACAAAAGGGAGGAATCTAGTATTTTAAAGATTTAAATAATCACCTACCTAGAATTAACCTACTATGCCCTAATCCTCAATGAGCATCCTCATGAGGGACTTCCTTCTAGAGTTTCATGATATCAAGTAAAATAAAGATGGAAAACTTATCCTCATTGGGAATCCATATATGGTAATACCCATTGAGGTTTCTTTTTGACTATAGATGTTTAGGTACCTACGAGAATATCCATTGATGATGCAAATAGTTCACTCTAAATGAAGGCTGGTTAAGAAAAATATTGTAGTAAGATTGATGGGAAAACTCCATGTAGGTTGTTAAAAACCATTAGTTAACTGCACTTGAAAATGATACAACCATAATGTGATTAATGAAAAGGAATCAACAACCAAAGTTGACCTATAAAAATAAATAGTACAAACACAACAACATCCTAAATGATATGTGTTGTACCCTATTTGTGGTTCTGTTAAGTAGAATTCCATTGAAATATTGGTGGGAAAACAATATATAAGTTGTTACTGACACATTAAATAATTGAAACTCAGTAACAAAACCATATGTGAGGTATAACACATAGGCATTATGTTCTCTATTGACCTAATTTGGACACTTACCATTTTTTACATTAGGACTAAGTCATAATCCTCACTGTTAAACATATCATCATTGATCCACATAACATTCCATTAAAAGGATATATATATATATATATATGTAGTCCTAACTGAATAAAATTAAAAAAAGAAACTATATAGGAAAAACCATTTAGGTTTTTGTTGAAACTTTTAAAAGTTAGACTCTATCATTGGTAGTAAAATTACACACCAGAAGGAATATAACATGTGGACCCTAAATGCCAAATATAATACATGAAACACCTTTTCACTCTTTTTAAAAATAATCAAATTCAATCAGTGGCCTCTCTCCAATGTTCCAAGATCCATAAATCCATAATAAATCACAAAATCCCCACCAAAAGTTCATTTATCAAAGAAGAAATCATAAAAAACTATAACATCACATATCAAAAACATCAATCCCATATCCATTGAAACTAGGACTTCTTATTAGAACAAGTGTTTTCGACACACTAGTTTGATATTAATCACAAGTTCTGAAACATTCCTACTACTCATGACTACCATATCACAAAAATATATATAACAAGAAAAGAAATGATCTGATACCACTTTGTCACATCCTGAAACAGCTCAAAATATAAACAATAACTAGACCAGTTATTGAAAAAGACTCAAGTGTTCCTTCCCATATACCAGAGGTTATCGACTAGAAGTGATGTACAAGGGTGTGTTAGTGGGGAGGCTATTCCCTCATATCAGAGTAAGATAAATAAAAAAAATTGATAAAAATAAACCATTGTAGTATATAATTAGAGTGTGGAAGAAATAAATGTAAAAGAGGATGTAATAATAAAAATAAATGTTTTAAAGTCCCAAAAAACCATGTCATAAATATAATAATAATCACCCACTTAGACAATCACATGTATAGGAGAATATAAATGATACCAAAAAAAGTAAATAGATCTAAAAATAACTCCAAGATGAACCACATACCCAGTATCCATAACACTATTAGGCTCTTCCAGACCAATAATAATAATCCACTTGAGTGGTTCTCCTCAATCATAAAACCCTGGGCCTCAAGCCTCTCTATCATAAACCCATGCTCAGCCTGAAAGGAGATATAAGGTCTTCACACACACAAAAGAAAACATATAGGGGTGAGAAATAAATCTAAATAGTCCACCACAATAGTTAACCTACAATATTCTACAATAAGTTAATCCCCATGAATTATTCTAAGCTAAGATGAGAAAAAAAATAAAATAAAATAAAATAAATAAATACACTATCAATCATTAGGTCTAAGTTTCTGATTTATAATACCTACATTCAGAAATTTTGGAATAAATATGGGAACTTTAATTGACATAAATAAAATCTGGACTAGAGGTACATAACCAAGGTGTTCACCCTGACCCTAAGAAGTATCTCAAGAATTAATCCAGGAGATCTTCATCAATATCTGAGAATGTAACAATATAAAAATCTCAGGGGAAGTAAATCGATTCTAAAATTATATATATAGAATTATATGTCTAATAATCTTGATCATAACTGAGGAACACGATCTCAATTGATATTGTTTATAATTTAAGAATGTCATGTCCACAAATATCAATCATAAATGAAGAATTTTAGGACCACTGATCTAAATCCCAATAGATTAAAATCATTTACAAAAATCTAAATCATAATTTTGGAATTTCATGTCCATTGTGGAATGCTGTGTCCAATAATTTCATAATAGATAAGGATCTCCATATCCATTATCCTGATAAGATAACATTCAGCCAGTGGGGCTCAAAATCTAGATCCCAACAAGTACTTATGGGAATCCTTATAAATCAATATTAAATCAAATAGTCATAGAATATATATTCAATCAAACCCGTATGGGCATTCCCATCTTATCATCACATCAAATCAGGCCCCAAGGGCTGAGTTCTAGGAAGAACTTCTGGAATCATAGCTACATCAAAAATCATTAAGTGAATTAATAAATAAAAGAATGAGTTTGGATGAATTCCTAAACCTATCACTATTTACACAACCCCTAAGGGTTATATGTATGGTATGAGTTATAAGGTTACAACCCCTATTATATCTATCCAAACCCATAACACTCTAGAAAAGATTTGGTTAAACACTAGGGCACCCACTAGGACCATTAGGTAAAAACACATGAGTGTCATCCTACTCAGGATCCTAAAGGTTCACACTTAAGTGAAAACATTAATCTTGTGAGCCTTTATGTTATCATGTAGGAAAATTAACCCCTCATGGGATCATAGAAAATAGTACTAAATTAGAGGCATCCCTCTTAGGATCCTTAGAATGGGGAAGTATGTAGAGGCATCATACACCAGATCCTCTAAAAGAGTAGTAAGAAGAGAAATCCTATATCAAATTCTCTAGGTTAAAACATAAGATTAATAATCATATAATGCATCCTTAGTCACATAATGGTGTCTAATAATCCAAATAATCACAATCCTAAATAGAAATACCTCTAAGGAATGTTTCCTTAAGGGAAAATATACTAAAACATCATTCTAGGGAGATTGGTTGTAAACTATCTCAGATTAAAGTCTCACCATAGGTTGGACCAAATTACCAGCCTATCCATCTCCTCAAATAACATATTATTATCACCAACGTAAAAAAAATCCTAATAAAAATTAAAATGAGGTCATTGGCGATATCATGAAATTTTCATCAACCATTTATCACAACCCAAATCCAGGTCTCTTTCCATGTATCACTTACTGGAGATGACAATAGTTTGCATGAGGAAGATCTTCCCCATTGATTATATCATTCCAAAAATATTTTTAAAATACCTAAAAAACCACAAGGCTTCCACCATCATGATATATATAGAAAAGAACTTAGAATAGACTACTCTTGTGTCCGATTTTGACTCCAGGGTGTCAGTAAACAAAAACCCTCCAAAGGGTAGAAATGGAGAAGCAAATGACATGTATACCCAATTACACAATGTGCACCCCAAAATCCTAACCTGGGAGTGTATTCTATCTGGATATGGTATGAAAAACCCAATTACATGGTGCATAATTCATGTACATCGTTTTTCCTCTACATGGGGCACCTGCCCATGTACCTCATATGGAATGGGAATGTGTCTTAGCCTAGTCATGCACTTTTACAAAGCATGTAACCCACATAGGGTCTGGCTGAGTACTCTACAAAGCCAAGTTCCCATAAATGGGATATCTAGCTATATAATTAGATATACGTTTGAGTATGACTACACAACATATACCACTGGAACACATCATGTGGTTTCTAAAGTTCTATTTTCCCATGTACTTGGGTATGTAGCTAAGACCAAGTATATAATGTGTAATCCATATACATAACATTTACTTCTAAAAAGTTTTCTTCCCTGAATAGAATGTGTGAATGGAATTGTTTTATGGAACCACATAATGTATGATCTTGGTTTCCTAAATGGGAACCCCTGAAATTGAACCAAAATTCATGTTTTCACTACTTAACCATAGATCAACCCCGTGGGGGTCCTTAAAAATCATAAAAAGAACATAAAACTAGAAAAAATAAAATATAATAGGATATATTACATAAACCTAAAAATTTACTAACTTTTAGTGGAATATGATGAAGCTTACCACTAATTAAATTCCACCATTACTGCATAATAATCTATCTCTCCCAGAGCTCTAAAACGACACCTCTTTTCCTCTCCATATCCCTCTCTCCCCATCACCTTTATATATATTTTAAATGAAAATGGAATCCCATAGGGGTTGGGTATGAGTATATAAGGGAGTATAAGAATGAAAAGGAAAAAAGTATAAGGAATTAAAATAAAGGAAAAAAGAAAATGAAAAAAAGGGACCCATGTCTAACATTGACATATGATATGAGTATATACCTCATCCAAGGAAAAAACCTTGTTCCAAACATAATAGTGGAGAAAAAATCTCAATATGATGCTCTTTTAAAAATATATACATAAATTAATCCTGAAAATAAATCAATAATTTATTTATTTATTATGGAATGTTTATTATTCCATGAAAATTTAAACCAATTATATTTACACCAAACTATTTTCTTAGGTAAAACACCATATTATAGGACCAATATATTCATTAGAAAAAATATAAAAGATAATATTATTGGGAAAAAATACAATTTTATCTCTCATGAAAATATATAAGAAAAAATAAAAAATCTATTGAATTTCATAGTTTAGAAAACCCGAGTCATTAAAATTAATGTTACTGTTATTTTTAAATGAAATTTAAAATTCTGTGTTTTATTTTTTCACCATAAATTTTAATTTATTATTAGGATATATAGTGTGTATATGATCCTTATCATGGTTGGTTGGGGTTTCCACTCTATATCCACTACAGCTGGGGTTTGATTCCTTATCGCTTCCTGGTAAACCTCCATTTGAGGGAGGGGGCATTATATTCATGGTGTGTGATGTGCGTGGAATGAAATCACCATGACACCACCACTTGATATCGATGGTAGGGAATAACTCGGGGATAATGGGAAGTGACCTATGGTTATTTTAATCACTTGAGGGAAGTAGAAGGTAAATAAAGGGATGATAAAAGGGTGTTAGAAGTGGCCTTCAGTTTGGTTAGGGATGACAGTTTTGGTGTATCATAGGCAGTTTGATAGTAGGATTCCTCTAGTGGTTACGTTCACACAAGGGTGGTGAAAGGTGAAGCTTGTGGATGAAATCACTATATTATAGTTATATACCTATAGTCTTATGGTTCATGGATCTAAGTTTCTTCTGGTGGTATGAAAATGAAGTAGGAATAAGTTGATGTAGTGAATGCCGAGGGTATGTGGCATACAAGTCATAGACCTTAGGGCTAGTTTCCTTGGGTATTATCCCCCTCATTGGCCTAGGGGTTATGTAATGTGTTCTTATATACCCCCAAAAGATAGAGGTTCATTTGTTTAATTATAAAAATTGTATTCACCAACAACTTGAAAAAATTGTTATAATAAATAGAAAATTACATTCATTATATCATAGTTTTTATAAATTATAATGAATAAATGTTGAAATAAAGTGTGATAATGAATTGATGATTATTTTAAAGTGGTTAAATATTTGATTGAATTTTCTAAATAAATGTTTCAAACAATGAACTACTTTTCCACTCTCTTGTGATGTGTTTAAATAAAAAACATCTCAGATTAAATGAAATTAGAGATCATTTAATTTTAATCACTTTAAATCAAGTTATAATACATTGACCTAGCATGGTAAAATAAAATATAATTTATGATACAACGAGGATTCCAATTTTCAAAATGATAAATTCTTTCAAATAGAGAACATGATTCAAAAATCAAGGTGGAAATAATTTAGAAAACATCAACGATTGAGCGACTATATAGTTTGGTTGAAAAATATATATCTAGGTTGTATCATATTTATAAGTTTATCCATGATGTTAAATTATTTAACCTTAAATTCATTAATTTATGGAGCAGTAATAGTGTTATGAGATTGTTTTAGATAATAAGAGGCATACATCCAAAAGACAACGATCTATCTAATTAAAATTATAATTCAAAAAAATTATGTCTGATGGTATTGGGGTATAAGAAGTTACATGAATCAACCAATGATTATGTGTTGTATTTAAGGGAATATAAAGTTCTGTTAGAGTGTCCTGAATTTTAGAAATCATGATATAAGTTTATGGAAAGAGTTCATATTTATTCACCTATTATGTTGAGTTCTAAAATTTCTACTAAAGAAACTTTTTTTATTCCTATAATTTCTCATTTGGATTATTTAGTTCTAAATTATAATTAGTGAAAAAATTAAGATGACATGAATATGAATGAATAACCAATGGAAAACTACATCGTCTACTATATTCCCCAAAATGGATTAAAATTGATCCAAAATTTTAATATTTCATAAATGAAGTTTGAAATCATAAATTAGGACTATGAATAAGTTTAATGAATATATATTTGATGACCCATCCTAATGGGGCCTATGTCGTGACTCCCCAATCCCACCTTTAATAGGCTATGGGCTGGTGACTAGCATCGAGTAGGCATATCACTAACATGGGAGGAATTAACCTAAGCACCTATGTACACAAACTCACACATCTCCAAGTCCATACAATACTAAAATGTAAAAAAACTGATAAACCATGAATGCATACATCTAAATACCGTAACTAAAGTACATCAATAAATAACATAATACAAACATGGCTAAATAAAACCCCATAATAAAGATTCTAAAAACAAGTACGACCTATAAGTAGATATGGGGACTGATGTCAAGATAACCACAGGAACACACCTCAGTTTATCCATCTCACTAAGAAGCAATGGGTCTTGATCCCTCTAGGACTCCATCAAAAGTTTTATCTCCTACATAATAAACAACATGTGTAGGAAAATACCATAGGGGTGACTATAACAATATCAAGTAAGACACCTGAAACCACAATTCATGTAACAACAAGAATTACCATCATCTATACATAGGTATATTTCTAAAAAACATATAACAAGAATATACATATATTATCAATAAAGAAACACAGTCTCAAGGTAATTTCACAACCATAATTCCAACCTAGTGTTCCTACTCAAAGGTTCCACATAACATTCATCTATGAGAACATACTCCCCGAGCTAGATAACACCGATCATGTCTATTCGATAGGCCATGCTCATTGTGTCTCATCATAGGAAGGATGCACTAAATGACTTAAGAGATATTATACATAGATGAGGATCACACCTGAGGATTGGGGTATACAAAAAAATCAATATGGAATAAAATTACATGTAGAGGATCGATGCTCGCTTAGTGTTGGTCATAAAGATACCAAGAACCCCACCTAGGGAAAGAAGATGATTAAGGGTATCACTTCAGCCCTCATGGAAGGATTCTAGAAACTCTATCTCAGAAGTCATACTAAAGGGATCAATATTATATGTGTAAAACTTGATTCTATACTAACTTTAGGGAAAATGATATAAGGAACACAACCAAACAAAAATTTTCCAAGATACTGAGGACAAGGGATTCAAGCCTTCTTTCAAGGAGTACATGGTGTGTACTAGTAGTATATGTCATGTCCTTTCGACAATGATTCCTTACTATTTATATGAACCATGACCATGTCCATGTAAAACTAAATAGTGTGTGCTTTCATATGTACTTATTCCGGTATCCATGTACATGGCTATACCCATGTAAACTTGGCTTGACGATGTCCTTGTCGGAGTACACAATGTTCCTATGTTAGTGTAATCTTAGACATGTCCTCATACCCTATAAGGTACATGTCAATCCATCTAGAAAGAGGTCACATGATTTATGATAGGGTCACATTCTGTATGATACTTAACATCATCTAGAAACCCTATCCACTATTTTGAGGGTCCCATATGACATGTAGCTCCACTGTATATGCTGTGTATTATGTGATTTCTCCATATTTCTAGATTCGAAAACCACACCATCATCTTCACCTTTATCCACTGATCTAGATGTTCCCCATTCTAGAAATTTATTAATACCATTGGTCATTAATTTCCATCATTGAACATAAAAATATGGCCATCAAATCTATTCGACAAACACTACAATGCATCACTCAACATTACGCGCCGAAGAACACCAAACAGGTATCCCAAATCCATCTAATCAGCTACTACTTCTGTTGGTGCATGATCCTCACACTGTACCAAGCCCAGATCAACAATATCGATTTTTTATGTTAATAAAATAGTGAAAAAATTCTATTTTCTATACATATTGAACCGCAGGTGAAGAGATTCACTTGCAATGAATGAAGAAATGGGAGAGAAATGCACAATAATAAAAACGAGGAATGAACCTCAACCAATTATCATGTTGGACTCCATTCATTTCTATTAGAATGAAAAAAACAGGTTACCAAATAATCAAAAATAAATTCCCTCAAAACCCAGATAATTATAGCCCGCCCTCGCAATACACATGATCCATGAATAAATTCATTAGTTGATTGATTCACATTCATATTAGGAATTTAAGATAGGAATAAATCCAAGAAAAATAATCATCCTACCTTGATTAAAAATTTTCACTAATGAAGACTAAATATTCATTGTCATAATTGGAAATATCCTCTTATTTCGTTACACACCGATACTGAAACTTCAATTCAATTGTCGTTCGTCAATAGATCCTTCTCTAATGTCTCTCCAATACTCTCTCATAATTGTATGGTTATGAAACCCACCCTTAAAATCTGGTTATAATATTGTATTTATGGTTCAATATAGGTCACTTCATCAAAAAATAAACTAAAATAATTTATTTAATGATTTTAATCATTTTACGCCTGCGATGGATATTTCACAAATGGCCCACACTAAAAAAGGTCATGTGACACCTAGGGTAAAACCCATTCTCTAAACACAATGGTACCCTCATATTTTTGATTTGAGCTTCCTTTTATAAGTTATTCTACCTTTTTAGGAAAACTATTCGTGGGTCTATTTAATATATTTAATATACTTCAAAAATTTATTTTGGGCACACTAGGGCTTAGAATCACACAATGTCTCGACAGTAGTTTCGAATATAATCCATAGAATATCCAAAAATAAAATCTAGGAAATATGAGTCATTATATTCTACCCAAACTGGGGATTTATATCCCAAAATCTAAAACAAGTGGCTAAAAAAAGATGTGGGTACTAAGAAAGTATCTAAGTCTTATGCTCCCAGGCTCTCTTCTGAAAATTCCCTTACTTACACAAGACACACATTAATGGAATTTCTTACCCAGGAAAGATTATCTCTAACTGATACTTGATATATACTAGTTACTCAGTATAGGTATCCCCATCCTTAATGACCAACTCTCCCTAGTCGATAACGTGAGATGGACCTTGCACGTTCCACCTCAGTTGCGACACGTTGAATAATTCATGTACCCAGTCTAAATATATTTGTAATGACAAGAGATATTACACCTCAAAAACTCTACGTAGTATCTTAAAGGTCTAATGAATCTCAGAGATAAAATTTCCACCCTAAAAAAATCTCTGTAATCCATATCATGGTAAAACCCATAGGAACACATGGTCTCCCTCTTCAAACTCCAAAGTCCATCATGTTTTATCTATATTAAAATTTTGATGGATCAAAATAGTTATCATATTCTCCTAAATGATTTCTACCTTATCAGTAGTAGCTCAAACCAACTATGGGCCCTTGAGTGATGACTCTCTTGGGTCAGTCCAAAAAAGTGGTGACCTACAGGGTTTCCCGTACAAGGCCTCAAACTGTTCCATACCAATGGAGGAATGATAGCTATTGTTGTATACAAAATCCCCCAATATTAGGTGATCCTTACAACTACGACCAAAGTCTTTCATGCACACTCACAACATGTCCTCACAAACATAAGTTGTCTTATTAGTCTAACTTTTAGTCTAGAGGTGAAAAATCAATTCTCAAATGCAACTGAGTCCCAAACACCTCCTGAAATCCCTTCCATAACCGATATGTAAATCAAGTATCACTATTAGAAACAATCATCAAGGTAAATCCATGGATTTAGACCATATCCTTTATGTAGGGGCATCCCAATCTCTCTACGGAATTCTGCTCCTAAATAGATAAGGAGTGGGATAACTTTGTGATTCAGTCTAAGATTGCAAAGATGGAATCATGTCCCCTGGACATACATGGTAACCCCCTCATGAAGTCTATAGACATCTTATCCCACTTTCATTTTTTAATTTCAAGGGGTTGAGTCAATCCTAATGAAACATGGTTCTCTGCCTTCACTAATTGAAAAGTAAGGCATCTAAAGACAAAATATGCAACTCCATTCTATATATATTTCCATCAAAACCGATGTTGAAGGTACTTGAACATCGTTTCCACACCTGGATGTCCCGCCAAAGGAGATGAATGAGACTATATTAGAACCTCCTCCCACAACATGACTAGAACCATCATACATTCTCTAAAAATAATGATATGATCCCCACCTTCAGAAAATACACTAGTAGCATGTCCAGTGGATATTTGATTATATAGGATCTCACAATTAGTATCCACAAGACATGCCTCCATATTTTAGTATAAAAATGGAGTGGGGGGGGAGGTGAAAACCATTTATTAGAGGTAATATTCTATATATCCATCAACAAAGGATATCTATAATGAGGCAAACTGCTCTTATGCCTCATTCAATAACTACGAACAGGAACCCATACTAAGAGTATCTTGTACTACATTCCCCTTCCTAGGAGTATAGAAAATCTCAAAATCATAATCATGGAGGTACTTTAGAAATATACATTGTCTCATGATAAGATCATTCTAAGGGAAGATATACTTGAGACTATTGTGGTCAGAATAGATAATTAATCACTCACCCATCATGTAGTGTTTCCACATCTTTAATGTGAAGACTACTGCTGCTAACTCAAGATCACAGGTCACATTGTTATTCTCACTTGGTGTCAACTAAAGTGAACCATAAAAAATCACCAATTTCATCTACATAAAAAAACTAAGACCGATTCCTTTTTCATCCTAGAACACTACGTAGTCGCCACCATCCTCTAGTAATCTCAAGATAAGATTTCTTGTCAATATAAATCTTAACTCCTAAGAAGCCTACTAGAACCAATATATCCAAAAGAATGGATTATCCTTTCAGGTTAAATCTATTAGAAGTTCTGATATCCTGGAGAGGTCAGGCATAAATCTCTAATAGTAGCTTTCCAACCAAAGTAAGATTCACACCTCCATCATGCACTTAGGTGGATTGAAAGATAACACTACCTCGACATTCATTGGGTCTACTACCAAACCATCTGATGAGATAACATGTCCTAGAAAGTAGACCTCATGAATCCAGAACTGGTACTTAGATAGCTTCCTATACAACTACTGATCTCGATGTATTATTAGAACCATCCTCAAGTGTCCTGTGTGCTCCTCCTAGGATGTTGAGTACACTAGGATATTGTTGATGAAGAATACCAAAAAATATTTTAAGAAGGTAAAACATATATGGTTCATGATCCCCATGAACACTACTGGGGAGTTCTTCATGACAAAGGGAATCACCATATACTCATAGTGACCATAGCAACATCTGAATTCCATCTTTAGTATATCCTAATCTTGTACTTGAAACTGGTGTTTTCATAATATGGGGTTAACCTTCGAGAACCATGGAGACCCTATCAATTGATCAAATAGGTCATCAATACTTAGTAGTGGACACTTTTTATTTACATTCACCGTGTTTAGGGGATGGTAATAAATATAAAACCTAAATCTTTTGTCTACCTTCATGGAGAACAAAACTAGGGATACCTAGGGTGAAACACTCGGTCTAACAAATCCATTCCCCTAAAAGTCATCTAACTACACCCTACACTCATGAAGTTCCATGGGATCCATCCAATGTGCTGACATAAATATCAGGGTAAACCCAGGGTGTAGATCAATTCATAATTCTATATCTCATTAGAGAGGTAATCCTAGACTATCCTCAGGAAAGACATCCTCATACTCTGATACCACTGTAGGGAACTAAATAAATCATAACATCCACTACACCAAGGGTCATTATAGGAAAACAATGAGTAATAAGGTGCAACAATATATTCATGAGTCCATAATGCACTACATGAGTTTCCTTGTCACTCACAAAGGAAAACCTAGTTCCATCACTGTAGAAATACCACATCCTCCACCTCAAACAATTTATCTAAGAATGAACCATGGATAAGCAATCCAAACCTAAGAAGTTTTCATAAGGCATAATAATTGATAAAAATAGATCCCAACAGAAATTATCACCTCCAAGAGTGTAACATCCCAAGTAAATAATGAATAATATATATTTTTATCTATGTCTACTAATGAATTAGATAGTGTTTTAGAGTCTTAAAATGCGAATAAATCCAATCCTAAGCATGGAATACACTAACATTTTTAAAAGATTATTTTACTGACTTTTGATGGAAAACCATTTTTTAAATCAAACTTTTGAAAATTTTATAAGGTCTATTGTCGAAATAAACTTATTCTTTATTATTGGGACATTTAAATTTACTTTGGGTAAATTTTTGGTATTTTTCCGATAAAGTTCATTTTTTTAATGAATAGTGAAAAATGTTGTATTTTAATTCAAAACCTCTTTTTAATCTAATTTATTTATATTATTAGATTATCTTTTGAATTGGTTTTAAAGTTCAATTAGAATATATTTTTACCATTTAATCCAATAGTGGTCATTGGAATTAATTTCACTTTGAAATTGGACTTAAACTAGTGTTAATCTTTTGATACTTATTGTTTCATAAAAACACGCTATTTGCTCTGACAGCAGGAATTAATTATTAAATTAATTAATGTAACTTATATGTTTTGAATTTTGTAAAATAGATATCATTTTTGAATTCGGAATATCAAATATAGATTAGGGTGAAGTTTTGGTATTTTTCTGAAAAACTTCAATTTTTGATGAATAGTGAAACTACTAAGTGGTACTTAAAAACTGATTTTTTATTTAAATGAAATTTTACCACCTCTGTGTTTTGAATTTAAAAAATATGACATAAATTGTTGTCATTAAGAAGTAAAATGTGGTTCAATGGGATTAAAATAATTTTTTTGGTGAATAGTAACTTTTAAGTTTATTAATCGCGATTAGAGGTAATTAGTGTAATTTAAGGTAAGAATAATGTTTTAATAAAATTAAATGACATAAAAACATGTCCTACCCTTATTGGATGTGTCATGGCCGATCCAGACAACCCATGGGTCTATTTTTGGGACCCCATGAAGCCACTTGGGTAAGATAATGACATTAATGCCTTTTATTTAAAGTAAAAGTAAAAATGACACAAACATGAGTTGTTTTACTAAAACAATTTTTAAATGGGGTTATACAAGTCATATTTTTGAATAAAAATATTAATTAGAAAGATAAAATGATTTACTACATCATTGTATTTTTTTATAATTTTTAGACATTAAATAAATTAAATTATGTATGACACCATGATGATGCAGCGATGACCTCATTATTTAATGATTTAAATAAAATGATAAGATAATGTAAAATCTAAGACCTAAACATGTCAAAAGCCTATTGGATGTGTGTATTTCGAACTATTATCACATTATACTAGAAAGTTATAATTGTGGGACCTTTTTTAGCCAAAAATAATTTTATAACAAAGTATCTTTTCTTAACTTTCCAAGAGTGCCCCTCCTCTCCTCTTATAAAAGGCCCCAACCTCTACCACCTTAACCACACTTCCAAAAACTTTGGATCGGCCAAACCCTAACCATTTTGTCTCTACACATACCTCTATTACTCTTAGAAGCCTCACTTTTGTTAGAAGTATTCCCAAGGAAGCCTTTGAGGTCAAATCAAAAAGAGGTACCCAATTTAAAGGTAGTGTCTTCTTTTGTGTTCTTATGTTTTATTTTGCTTCTCCAACCCCCTAAACTCTTTTTATTCATTTCTTTTGTAATAAAAACAGTATCTTCCATATACTAGGATGTTGTTATAATAGTTATTAGAGCTACACTTACACACACATACATCTAATGGTTAAAGAACATACTGTTTCTGTGGATGGTGAATTTCTTCCCCACGAAACGATGATTGTTCAATATTCTTTTAACACCTTCAAAGGTGGCCATTAATATGAAAATATATTTATATATGATATATAATATGTTTATGTTTTACTTAAGCTTATGTATTTTTCATTTATGGCATACCTTTATGGTTTCCATTATGGGTAAACGCGGTATCTTCATTTTAGGAAGTACGGACTACCACCCCCTCAAAGTGATTTGATTCGTTAATTCCATATGTGGGACGTATAAAGGATTTAATTAATGATTTTATATATGATATTATACTATAATTATAATATACCTTTATATCATTATGATTCCATTCCATAAAATACAAAATAGAAATGAAAGTAGCGTTCATGCGTACGTACGGCTTACCGTCTCCATGTACGATGCATTTCATTTCTTACCTCTAAACGTTATGTAATATTAGAAATGCATGTATATACTGGATATATATGATATATATGATATCTACATCATGATTATAAATCTTGATATAATGGATACATGAACAACGTGTAATTATAAAGAGTTTATTTTTTTTGACTCAAGTACCAATGATCGTTAAAATGACCGTTATTAACTTAAATAATTACATAGTGTTCATGACATGGTAATAAGTGATATAAAAGGAATAATTAACTTGAAAAAGGTTCTTAATCAAGTAGAAATTAACTCAAGTTTATTATTCAGGAGGTTAAAGAAAGATTGAGTCAAGTCGGACCCGAGGTATGGGACTTCGTCTCAATCTCCTTTCATTGAGGCATATTTTTGTTTTATACACAACCTTCTTTTATACGGTGTATAAACCCCTTTGAAATTTAAATTTATTCAAAATGAATCTTTTTTATATAAATAATTTTAATAAAAGACAAAAGGAATGTTTTTTTGTCGTACGTATGTGGCGACAACGACTTCTCTGCCGCCGTGACCATTATTTGAGTTTCAGCTTCCTCTACAAGCCATACCTTTTTAAAAAAAAAGAAAAATAAATACCATGTTTTTATTTTATTTTATTTTGGTATTGAAAATGGTTTTCATAATGTTTTTATTATATCAATGTGTTGTATTGATATCTTGTGATTGAAATATGGAAATTTTATGTTTTATTTATGTATGTTTTATATGATACGATTATGTTATGGTTCTTGGGAATTGTTATGAAGACGAGTGGTTCCGTGATAAAATAAGGGCGGGTGAGCCCAATATAGCTCTCCAATGCATTGGGTAACATGAATGAGTTAAAAATTAAGGTTTCTCCAAATAGATTTAGGGAATATACTGTGATGGGTATTCCAAACGTAACCAAGAGGGTTACTCCCTACGTAAAAATGTTATGAATGCCTCAAGTTACCTTTATGTCTTATGATTTCTATAATTTATTCAAAATTTGATGAGGTATGTTGAAGTGCTTATGTTTAATGAGTAGAGTATGATTTCATTGGTTCTTGTGTATACATGTACTCATGTTTCCTTTCCATATTTTTATATCCCTTACTGAGCTTTTTATGCTCATACCAAGTTTTTGAAATGTTTTTCACAGGTCAAGGGAAGGGTACATGATATGATGATAGTGTCAAAGAAGTGTCAAGAAAGAATCCATGTTTTATTTTAAATATGTTTCTGTTGATGGGAAAAATGAATACTATCTTTTATGTAATCACTTTGTTTAAATGTGGAATGTAATGCAAGTTTTACGATCTAATTCTCTAAAACTATAAACCTGAAAAGATCCTCAATGTGTAATCTTGTAATAACTCAAGATTAAGTAAGGTTTAAGGCTGGGGCCTTATAGTTGGTATCAAAGGTTGGTTTAGATAACTTTAAAAGTTAGAATTCTATTAAATGATTATCCAAAAATATTTTTTCTTATGGTAAAATTGAAATGACATAGCATTTGAAGATTACCATGTTGCTTCATCTAAGACATGTTTGTTAAGAATGGTTTTCCACAGAGGAAACAGGGAAGCAGTGCTAGGAAGGCATACAGAAGGAAATAACCTTTCGAATCAACATCCTGAGATGGTCGGAATTAGAACTGAATAGTTTTTTGCTGTAATGGAACATTTGACTCAAGCGATAAATGGTGGAGGTATCCATGCACGAGATCAGCCAAATCAACCGCAGAGGAACATGTCAGTGGTGGAACATTTCATGAGGCAGCATCCCCCATCATTCAGAGGATCATCTGACCCTGTGCTAGCTGAAGGGTGGATTAAAGCACTGGAGAATATTTTCAATGTCATGGGGTGTTCAGACAATCAAAAGGTTAGTCTTGATATTTACTGTTTGGAGTGTGAAGCAGATCGGTGGTGGTCGATGGTTAAAAATATCAGGGATGCTGATGAGATTGATGCTCTCGACTGGGATGAATCCAAAGGTATGTTTCTTGAGAAGTATTTTCCTAAGGCTGTTCGACTTAGGATGGAAAAACAATTCTTGGAATTGAGGAAAGAGGAAGACTCAGTGGCTGCCTATGAAGAAAGGTTCACTCGATTGGCAAGGTATGATCCAAATTTTATCTGAGACCTTGATAGTAAAATCAATCGTTTTTACTCAGGATTAAAGCCAAAATATCGAAGGGAATTATCTTCTCATGAGTTTAAAATTTATGAAAAGATTGTTCGATGTGATGAGAAGATGGAAATGGAGTTTGCCGATAATCAAGTGTTCTATAACAACTAGCAGAAGAAGAGACCGAGGTGGCAGAAGAAAGGAAAGAATTCTTCAAAAAGGTCTGACAGTAAGAAAAATAAGTTTCCAGTTTGTGATAAATGTGGTAAAAAGCATGCTGGGGAATGTCTTCTGAATTCTGGAAAGTGCTACCGATGTGGTAAGATGGCACATAAGGCTCGTGATTGCACTGAAAAAGATCAAGGTGATGGGTGATGTGGTAAGTCCAAATTTGATTTACAGTTAGTAAATTTTTTTAAGTGCAATGAGATGGGTCACTATGCAAACGAGTGTCCGACAAAGAGCTTGAGTGATGGGAAGTAGTTAGACTACAAGAAGAAAGGGGTGGTGAAATCCTTTGCAACTACTTCAGCAGATGTTGGGCCATCAAATGAAGTTGTATCAGGTACTTTGTTTTTTTCTTCTTCAGATTATGCTAGTGTGTTGTTTGATTCGGGGTCTACACATTCTTTCATCTTTGAAAACTTTTCTAGTAAAATGGGAATACCATCTCAAGAAATGACTCCTGAAATTTTTGTAAAAACACCTGGGAGAAATGTTGAGGCATAAAGAATTTATAAGAATCTTCCTATCCTTATCTATGGAAAGAACCTACTTGCAAACTTTTTTGTTTTACCTCTAGTAGAGTTTGATGTTATCCTGGGTATGGATTGTCTCTATTTAACATGCTAAGATTGACTGTAGAGATAAAGAAGTTTCTTTTCAGAAAGACTTTCAGTTTGTGTACAAGAATGAACCCTTACTGTTGATAACATATCAAAAGGCCGAGAAACTTGTAAAATATGGAAATGAATATTACCTTACACACAATGTTGAAAACAAGGGAACTGTTTAGATTAATGATGTTCCAGTGGTAAATGAGTATCCTGATGTTTTTTTGATGAGTTTCCTAGAATAATACTAGATAGAGAAATTGAGTTTACTGTAGACTTAGTTCCTGATGCTAAGAGAATTTCAAAACCCCCTTATCGAATGGCTCAAACTGAACTTTTAGAGTTTAAGGAGCAATTGCAAGATTTATTAGAGAAAGGTTTCATTCGACCTAGCACATCACCATGGGGTGATCCTGTCTTATTTGTTAAAAAGAAAGATGGTTCTATGAGACTTTTCATTGATTATAGAGCCTTGAATAACATCACTGTTAAGAACAAATATCCTTTGCCTCATATCGATGATTTGTTTGATCAGCTCCAGGGAGCTCAGTATTTTTCAAAGATTAACTTGAGATCAGGGTACCATCAGTTGAAGGTAAAGGAAGCAGATTTTCCAAAGACTATGTTTCATAAAAGATATGGCCATTATGAATTTGTAGTAATGCCTTTTGGGCTAACCAATGCACCTGCTGTATTCATGGACTTAATGAATAGAATTTTCCATGAGTTCTTGGATAAGTTTGTGGTTGTTTTCATTGATGATATTTTGGTGTTTTCTAAAAGTAAAGAGAAGCATGAAAGACATTTAAGGGTTAGTTTTAAAACCTTAAAAGAAAAGAAATTGTATGGGAAATTCAGAAAGTGTGAGTTTTGGTTGCAACAAATTTCTTTCCTTGGTCATATTGTATCTAAAGATGGGATAACTGTTGATCCTGAAAAAATAAAGGTTGTTGAAGAATGGCCAAGACCCACAAATGTAACAGAGATTCATAGTTTCCTTGGTTTGGCAGGCTATTACCGAAGGTTTGTTAGAAAATTTTCATGGTTATCTAGTCCAATGACTAAGCTAACTCAGAAGGGTGTTAAGTTTATCTGGACAAAAGAATGTCATGATTGTTTTCAGGAATTGAAAAGAAGATTGGTGAATGCTCCAGTTTTGGCACTACCTTCCTGGAATGGGGAGTTTGTTATCTACAGTGATGCTTCATTGAAAGGACTTGGTTTCTTCCTAATGCAGAATGATCAGGTAATTGCTTATGCTTCACGTCAGTTGAAAACTCATGAGGTAAATTATCTTACACATGATTTGGAATTAGCTTCTATTTTTTTCACTTTAAAAATTTGGAGGCATCATTTGTATGGAGTAAAGTGTGAAATATATACTGATCACAAAATTTTAAAGTATATATTCACTAAGAAAGAATTGAACATGAGACAGAGGAGATGGCTAGAATTAATCAAGGATTATGATTGTACAATTCATTACCATCTAGGAAAAGCAAATAAAGTGGCTGATACTTTGAGTCGAAAAAGTAATGTTTCATTAGCAATGTTGCATTTAGAACATGATCCTTTGGTTAAGGATTTGATGAAATTTGGCATAGAAGTTTTTGGTGTAGGATGTCCTTCTGTTTTGTTTCAGGTATCAGTGAAATCTTCTCTATCAGACAGAATCAAGCAAGCACAGAAGCAAGATAGTGAGTTGTAGAAAAAGGTAGTGCTGGTTTAGAAGGGCAAGTTGCCTAAATTCAACATTGATAATGATTGTGTTTTGAGATTTGGGAAGAGATTGTGTGTGCCTTGTGATTCACAGTTGAAGAGAGAGTTGTTATGTGAAGCTCATAGTTCTCTGTTTTCAGTTCATCCTGGCAGTACTAAGATGTACAGAGATCTGCGAGAGTATTACTGGTGGGATGGAATGAAAAGGGATATTGCTGATTCTACTGTGAAGTGTTTGACTTGTCAACAGGTTAAAGCAGAGAGGCAGTTACCGAAAGCGATGATTCAACCTTTTCCAGTGCCATAGTGGAAATGGGAGGATATATCCATGGACTTTGTTGTGGGATTTCCGAAGACACCTCGAGGTAATAATGCAATCCGGGTTATTGTTGATCGCTTGACTAAATCTACTCATTTCCTTGCCATACGAGATACTTTTCCCTAGATTAACTTTCCCGTTTGTATCTTAAAGAGATAGTCAGGTTACATGGAGTTCCTCACTCCATTGTATTTGACCGTGATCTGAGGTTCACTTTTAACTTTTGGAAAGGCCTTCAGAAGTCGTTGGGAACTGAATTAAATTTTAGTACAACTTTTAATCCTCAGTCAGATGGACAGTCAGAACGAACAATTCAGACTTTGGAGGATATGCTAAGTGCTTGTTCGATGGATTATCAGGGAAGTTGGGACCAACATATTTCTTTGGTTGGGTTTTCTTATAATAAAAGTTTTCATTCTAGTATACAAATGGCACCATTTGAGGCGTTATATGGGAAGCGGTGTCGAACTCCATCTTTCTGGGATGAAGTGGGTGAAAGGAAGCTGATGGGACCAGAATTGGTAGAAGAGTTGGCAGAAAAAGTTCAGATGATACAAAAACACATGAGAACAGCTCAGAGCAGGAAGAAGAGTTATGCAGACAATAGGAGGAAGGATCTCTCTTTTGAGGTAGGTGATCATGTTTTTCTCAAAGTATCACCACAGAAAAGTGTGATGCGATTTGGTAAGAAAGGGAAGCTGAGTCTAAGGATCATTGGACCATATGAAATTCTGGAGAGAGTTGGATCAGTTGCATACGGAGTGGCTTTACCTCCGAGTTTATCTCACGTACACAATGTTTTTCATGTTTCGATGTTGAGAAAGTATATGCCAGATCCATCTCATGCTTTGAGTCCAGAGGTAGTTCAGCTGGAAGAGAACCTATCTTATGAGGAACAACCGGTCCAGATTCTTGACAATAGGGAGCAAGTGTTACGGAATAAGGTGATTCATCAGGTAAAAGTTTTGTGGAAAAACCACATGGTTGAAGAGGCAACATGGGAATCTGAAAATGCAATGAGGGCTAAATACCCCCAATTATTCGATAAGTAAATAAATTGCGGGGACACAATTTTCTAAAGGGGGAAGGATGTAACATCCCTAGTAAATAATGAATAATAGATATTTTTATCTATGTATACTAATGAATTAGATAGTGTTTTAGAGGCTTAAAATGAGAATAAATCCAATCTTAAGCATGGAATACACTAACATTTTTAAAAGATTGTTTTACTGCCTTTTGATAGAAAACCATTTTTTAAATCAATATTTTGACAATTTTATAAGCTCTGTTTGTTGAAATAAACTTATTCTTTATTATTGGGACATTGAAATTTACTTTGGGTAAATTTTTGGTATTTTTCCGATAAAGTTCATTTTTTAATGAATAGTAAAAAATGTTGTATTTTAATTCAAAACCTCTTTTTAATCTAATTTATTTATATGATTAGATTATCTTTTGAATTGGTTTTAAAGTTCAATTAGAATATATTTTTACCATTTAATCCAATAGTGGTCGTTGGAATTAATTTCACTTTGAAATTGGACTTAAACTAGTGTCAATATTTTGGTACTTATTGTTTCATAAAAACACGCTATTTGCTCTGACAACAGGAATTAATTATTAAATTAATTAATGTAACTTATATGTTTTGAATTTTGTAAAATAGACATCATTTTTGAATTCAGAATATCAAATATGGCTTAGGGTGAAGTTTTGGTATTTTTCTGAAAAACATCAATTTTTAATGAATAGTGAAACCACTAAGTGGTACTTAAAAACTGATTTTTCGTTTAAATGAAAATTTACCACCTCTGTGTTTTGAATTTCAAAAATCCGACATACATGGTTTTCATTAAGAAGTAAAATGTGGTTCAATGGTATTAAAATAATTTTTTTTGGTGAATAGTAACTTTTAAGTTTATTAATCGCGATTAGAGGTAATTAGTGTAATTTAAGGTAAGAATAATGTTTTAATAAAATGAAATGACCTAGACACATGTCCTACCATTATTGGATGTGTCATGGCCGACCAAGACAACCCATGGGTCGATTTTTGGGACCTCATGGAGCCACCTGGGTAAGATAATGACATTAATGCCTTTTATTTAAAGTAAAAGTAAAAATGACACAAACATGAGTTGTTTTACTAAAACAATTTTTAAATGGGGTTATACAAGTCATATTTTTGACTAAAAATATTCATTAGAAAGATAAAAAGATTTTATACATCATAGTATTTTGTTTATAATTTTTAGACATTAAATAAATTAAAATATTTATGACACCATGATGATGCAGCGATGACCTCATTATTTAACGATTTAAATAAAATGAAAAGATAATGTAAAATCTAAGACCTACACATGTCAAAAACCTATTGTATGGGTGGATTTAGAACTATTATCACCTTATCCTTGAAATTTATAATTGTGGGACCTTTTTTATCCGAAAATCATTTTATAAAAAAGTATATTTTCTTAACTTTCCAAGAGTGACCCTCCTCTCCTCTTATAAAAGGCCGCCACCTCTACCACCTTACCCACACTTCCAAAGCATTTGGCTCAGAAAAACCCTGACCATTTTGTCTCTCCACATCCCTCTCTAACTCTTAGAAGCCTCAATTTGAGCAGAAGTCTTCCCAAGGAATCCTTTGAGCTCAAATCAAAAAGAGTTACCCGATTTAAAGGTAGTGTCTTCTTTTGTGTTCTTATGTTTTATTTTGCTTCTCCAACCCCCTAAACTCTTTTTATTCATTTCTTTTGTAATAACACCAGTATATTCCATATACTAGGATGTTGTTATAATAAGTATTCTAGGTACAATTAAACACACCTACATCTAATGGTTAAAGAACATACTGTTTCTGTGGATGACGAATTTCTGCCTCACAAAATGATGATTGTTCAATACTCTTTTAACACCTTCAAAGGTGGCCATTAAGATGACACTATATTTATATATGATATATAATATGTTTATGTTTTACTTAATCTTCTGTATTTTTCATTTATGGCATACCTTTATGGTTTCCATTATGGGTAAACGTGATATCTTCATTTTAGGAAGTGCGGACTACCGCCCCCTCAAAGTGATTTGGTTCGTTAATTCCATACGTGGGATGTATAAAGGATGTAATTAATTATTTTATATATGATATTATAATGGAATTATAATATACCTTTATATCATTATGATTAAATTCCATAAAATAAGAAATAGAAATGAAAGTAGCGTTCATGCGTACGTACGACTTACCATCTCCATGAACGGTGCATTTCATTTCTTACCTCTAAACGTTATGTAATATTATAAATGAATGTATATACTGGATATATATGATATATATGATATCTAAATCATGATTATAACTCTGTATATAATGGATACATGAACAACGTTTAATTATAAAGAGTTTATTTTTTTGACTCAAGTACCAATGATCGTTTAAACGACCGTTATTAACTTAAATAATTACATAGTGTTCATGACATGGTAATAAGTGATATAAAAGGAATATTGAACTTGAAAAAGGTTTTTATGAAAGTAGAAATTAACTCAAGTTTATTCTTCAGGAGGTTAAAGAACGATCGAGTCAAGTCGGACCCGAGGTATGTGACTTTGTCTCAATCTCCTTTCATTGAGGCATATTTTTGTTTTATACACAACCTTCATTTATATGGTGTATAAACCACTTTGACATTTACGTTTATTCAAAATGAATATTTTTTATACGAAGAGTTTTAATAAATGAAAAAAGGAATGTTTTTTTGTCGTACGTATGCGGCGACAACGACTTCTCCGCCGTCGTGACCATTATTTGAGTTTTGGCTTCCTCTACAAGCAATAACTTTTTTTTAAAAAAGAAAAATAAATACCATGTTTTTATTTTCTTTTATTTTGGTATTGAAAATGGTTTTCATAATCTTTTTATTATATCAATGTGTTGTATTGATATCTTGTGATTGAAATATGGAAATGTTATGTTTCCTTTATGTATGTTTTATGTGATACGATTATGTTATGGTTCTTGGGAATTGTAATGAAGATGGGTGGTTCTGTGATAAACTAAGGGAGGGTGAGCCCGATATAGCTCTCTAATGCATTAGGTAACGCGAAGGAGTTAAACGTTAAGGTTTCTCTGAAGAGATTTAGGGAATATACTGTGATGGGTATTCCAAACGTAACCAAGAGGGTTACTCCCTACGTAAGAATGTTATGAATGCCTCAAGTTACCTTTATGTCTTATGATTTATATGATTTATTCATGATTTGATGAGTTATGTTAAAGTGCTTATGTTTAATGAGTAGAGTATGATTTCATTGATTCTTGTGTATACATGTACTCATGTTTCCTTTCCATATTTTTATATCCCTTACTGAGCTTTTTATGCTCATCCCAAGTTTTTGAAATGTTTATCACAGGTCAAGGGAAGGGTAAATGATATGATGATAGTTTCAGGGAAGTGTCAAGAAAGAATCCATGTTTTATTTTAAATATGTTTCCGTTGATGGGAAAAATGAATACTATCTTTTATGTGACCACTTTGTTTAAATGTGGAATGTAATGCAAGTTTTATGATCTAATTCTCTAAAACTCTAAACCCAAAAAGATCCTCAATGTGTAATCTTGTAATAACTCAAGATTAAGTTATGTTTAAGGCTGTGGCCTTATAAAGAGTCAGGTCACACTATCAACACAAATTTTTCATTGTTGAGTCATATATTGTAGAAGTCTCTATGTTCAAGGGTTGGGCGAAGGGCTCAACAAAAATCTCTATGTCTCGAACTAGATATGTGGAAATAAAAAAATTAATAGCACCTATGTATATTAGTACTATAGATAAGGTATAAAAGACATATATTTTACCTCGTATCATTTTTGAAGCCTTTGGGTTGTATGCCTCGACCGACTATAACTTCCCCACCCTTGTTCCACAAGTCTCTGAGACTGGTGTGGACCACCTGGGGGTGGTGGTGGTGGTAACAAGTCATAGCATCTACCACCTTCATCTTCTCTTATAAATCTAATCACATTATTTCCACCATGCAGACCTATCTACTCCTACCACTTCCTCTACATTGGTGAACCTTCCACTATCTCCTTGTATATCGTATAATGGGTTGGACAATCTCATATAAGATGTCACTTTCCATTAAATGAGTATAAATTCTTATCCCTACCCTAAATGGACCTATCCTATGAGCCGTGAACTATAGAACCTTGGTTTTGGGATATCCTCCAAAAATTCTTCACATGTACAGGTCCTTGATATTGATGTTGGCTGCCTACAGTCAAAGTATCTTCTTCTGTGTCCCCAAAACTGGAAACCAATTTCTACATTTTCTTATCCAGGAAACTCTCAACCACCAACTATCTCTATATAACCCTAGAATAAGTAGTAATTCATATGGGTATAATGTTAGGTCAAATATCCCCATGTAGTCCTCGCTTCAAGGTCTAATCCTAGAATAATAGATCACAAAACATATCCATTGAGTACCTAAAGAGGTTGGTGAACCTCGATGAATACTCCAATACAGTCATAATTCCCTGATGGAGCTACAAAATCTCATGGATATGCACAAATTTCCGCAAAGATGGAGATAAATATTATTTAAAAGGGTGATAAAATCTAACCATGCTAGATTTATATTTTTGTATGACTATAAAAAAAACCCCACCATCTCCCTACTGAGACATAGAGAAGAATTTATTCTAGTAGCACCATCTGTCCTTTATGTGTCCTAAAAAGATAGAAAAATTATGTCACAAACTCAGGATAGTCCACATCTACCTATGGTTCAGGCATTCCTCAAAACCTGAGGGGTCACTACTACTGAAACTCATGATGTGCACTCAGCCTACGAACCAAATCTAATAGTACTGTAGGTATCATCTGTTTATCAATAAAAGTTGGTATAACTGTTGCAACACCTAGAGGAAACACCTCTGAAACTGGTCCCTATATCGATGTCTCATCACTGAGGGGATCATCCTCATGATATTGATACCGAATCCAACCTAGCATACATCACGTTGGCATCTTGATATATGAAAGATGTATCATGGTCAATGAGTATATCTAAAGAGACGACTCAAGAAGAACATGGAAGCCACAACCCATTCCTATATGATGCATGCACCATTTTTTTCTATACAACTAGTTCCCTCTTGTACCGACTCAAAAGGAAGGTGATCAGAGTCCTGGTTTATGGATATGTCGACTGCCACACCAACGCTTGAGCCCCTAGCCTGAAAGAAGAACTCAAAATACTTAAAACTATTTCCCCAAATAAATATCACAGATTCTGGTCCTATGGTAGAACCAAAACCTATGATACCACTCTATCAACACCCATCCCAATGGGGACTATGCCATGACCCCCAAACCCACCTCCAATTGGTCAGGGGATGGAGACTACCACTGAGTAGTAATATCACTAACATATGATCCCTTAGCCTATTACTTACACACACATACAAGTCTATATAGTGCCAAAATGTATAAAAACTAATAATCCATTCATGAATACATCTAAATCCCATAACTGTAGTCTAAAAACAAGAAATATAAAGTAAACATGTCAAAATACAATCCCACCACAAACAACATGAAAACAATCCAAACTTAAAATTAGATACGGGGACGACTGTAAAGATAACCACAAGAAGACACCACAATATTTCTGGCTCACTAAGTACTTCCTAGTACCAGTCCCTCTAGAAATCTGTTAAAAGGTAGATCATCTGCACAAGATATGAAATGTAAGGGAAAACCCCACATAGGGGTGATTATAACAATACCCAGTAGGACACCCTAAAACCACAAAGCATGTAACAGTATAAATAACACTCCACTACATAGGTATATGTCTATAACAAATATTAACATAATATCGAGATATACCCAATGAAGACACATAGTCGCATGGTTAAATCCAAACCATAATTCCAAAATAGGATTCATACACTAATGTTCAAAAGAGTACTCATTTGCGAGCACAAAATCCCTGACTTATATAACACCAATGACATCCGTCCTAGAGGCTGTGATCATTAGGTCTCATCCCTAGAAGGATATACTGGGAGTCTAATGTGATATTATACATAGACAAGGATCACACCCAAGGCCATGGGGTATACCAAAAACTCAATATGGAATATCCCGCTAAGTAGATGACCAGTATGCACATAGTGTTGATCATTCCAATACCAAGAACTCCACCTAGGGAAAGAATATGATAGAGGATCTCACTATAGACCTCACAGAAGGATTCAAATGACCATGTATAAGAAGTCATGCAAAAGGGATCACTATCCTATGTGTTGGACACAATTCAATACTAACCCTCAGGGAATAATATATAGGGAGCGAAACCCAATGAAAAATTTCCAAGATGATGAAGAAAAGGAATTCAATCATTCTTTTAAGTATTACATGAGGTGTACTATTAGTACACAAAATGTATGTTCAACACTAGGTCCTACCCGTGTAAACAACCTATGCCTATGTAAACAGCTTGTGCCTATGTCCATGTAAAAGTACATATCATGCCAATTCCTTTATACTTCTACCCCTATCCAGGTACAGATCTCTACCTATGTACACCTAGCCTAGAAAAATTCATGTCATAGTACACGACATACTCATTCTTGTTTAGTGCTGGCTGTGTCTGTGTACCATCAGAGGTACATGCTGACCAATCTGGGAAGAGGTCGCATTCCGTGTGATCGGTTCACACACTATGTGATACGTAAATTCATTTAGAAACCCTAATAACCACTTTGAGGATTCCACAAGGTATGTGGATACAATTTATAGACCATGTACTATGTAATTTTCAAAATTTAATTATCTAGAACCTATGCCATCACCCACACCTTCAGCCACCGATTCAACGATGTCCCATGTTGGAAACCAATGAATACCATCAGATAGGACTTCCCATAATTGAACACAAGAATCCTATCCTCAAATCTATTAGAATAATTATATCATGCACCATTAATCATCATACAATGAATAAAAAAATATTGGATTCCAAAATCTATCAAATCCATTTCCTCTTCTATCATCACACCATCCACACATTGTATAGGTCCGAAATCTATGATATTGAACCATTGAACCCAATAAATGGGAATGCAATGTTCAATTTTCTAGTACACATCAAACCACATGCCTAGAGATTCACCCGTGATGAACTAAGAAATAGGGGAGAAAAGTATAATAAAAAACATGAAGAAAAAAGCAATGTTTTCATTTTCCTTGATTTGTTACTATTAAAATGAAGAATGAAGAGATGAAAAAATAATCACAAAGAAATTCCACAAAATCTTGGATAATTATTACCCACACCTATATTAAACATGATCCATGAATCAATTCATCAGTTGATTGATTTGTGTTTGTCATTGGAATTTAAAATGAGAATAAATCAAAGAAAAAAATCATCCTACATCAATTAAGATCAATATTTGATTAAGAATGAATCCACATTGTCATCATTTGTGAGATCATCTAATTTCTTATAACACAAATCGTGGAACCTCAATCCAGTTGTCATTCTTCAATGGATCATTATCCAACAGTTCTCCACTGATCTCTTAGATTTTAGGAGTTATGGGAATAACCATTAGAGTATGTATATAAGAGCATATTTACGGTGGAGTCTAAGTCAATATGTTAATGAATAAAGTAAAAAATTTTATTTAATTTTTTTCCTGTGATGATTTGTTTTTCACAAAAAAACCAACGCTGAGAAAGGTCATGTTACACCTAGTGTCAAATCCATTATCTAAACTCAATTGAACCCTCGTATTTCTGATTTGGTCCTCTTTTTATATGTTATTCCACCTTTTTAGTAAAACTATGTGTGCATGCTATTTAATATATTTAATATATTTTAAACATTTATTCTGGTCACACCATGCCATAGAATCACATGTCGTCTCAATGCCTGGTCTTGAAAATAGTCCATAAAATATAAAAAAATAATACATGGAAAATCCAAGTCATTACACTAAATCGGTTATATAGTATCCAAAATCATTCCTAACCTATTATGTTGGTAATTTACAGATTATCTTTATCAATTGGTATAAATTAAAAATATGATATTTCGATCATAAAGTATTATGAATCAGATAATCATGGAAATGATATTGATATTTACATGTAATAATTATTTAATGATTTCAATATATTCTTAGAGAATTGTAATAGAGTGCTTGATTTTTGTAAAAAATTGATTTTTTCAATTACAAAGCATGATAATGAACTAATTAAATTATTTCATATCACATTTATTTTTTTGGTACAATATTTATGGGCATAAATAATGTCGAATTTTGAAAGAATAAAATTCATATCATCAACAAAAATAAAAGAGTTAGATAGTGTAGATGGGTTTTTGAAAGATTCCATGTGTGGATCACACTTATCAATGATTAAAAAAAATAAAATGGATCACTATAGTTTAATGTTTCTACAAATAAATTTTCACCTGATCAATATTTTGAGTGGATAAAAAACATTTAGGTCGCATTTGAAAGGATAAATTATTTAGAAATATATTGAAATTAAATTCAATATAATTTATCATTATTATTAAAGGTATATAGAGTTAAAATATAATATTGATGATGTGAATGTAGAGAAGAATATATGAGATAATTTTCTAGGAATATTTTTAAATATTAAAGGAAATATTATGAATGGATTGATTGTAGGATTAGACTTATTGTCAATAATAATACAATTTGAGAAATCACATACTTATAAAGGAAAATAGAACATACTTTCCTACTGATTTACATCAGTTATCTATGAGATAGAAAATCCATTTTACATGTATTTACATCATTTTAATGTTACTCATGGATTTTATTAAAATATTTTTTTATCATTATTATATTTGATGTTAGTAGGCATAAAATATCCTGATTTTTATGTTTTGATATAAAAAATTGTATCTATTACATTATCTAAAGTACAAATGATATGTATAAGAATTATAATCTTAAAGATTTGTTAGTTTTTTAATTATATTCATATAAATGTTACTAATACAAAATAATTATTCTTTTTTAGAAAAAATCAATCAATATACTTTTCAATTTTTAATTTATCTTCCACAATATTTATTTAATATCATAGTATATTTAATGGAATATTCAGTATGAGAAATAATATTATGTGGGAATGAATACTATCATTAGATGTTTCCTTTTTTAAATTTATATAAATATTTTAAATGTGTATGTTAAAAATCTATATTATGTATAGGAATATATTATTCAGAAGTATAAGGAGGTGATTTTAGTTCCTTTCATACTGTATCTTTGAAGTGGATCATGTCACTCTGCCTATGTCTCTCCACATGAGAGTCTACATAGGAGGAATGGTCGACTATAGCATAAAAATAAATTTGTTGACATGTGATCAAATAATTTTATCACATTTATACATCTTGAATAACACCACTAGTGTTTAGTTTTATATAATATCACTTATTAATGCATTAAAACAATGTTATCTAAATAAGAAAATTATATATCTAAGAAATGATTATAACAAATATTTGTCCCATGGTTTAAGGGGAGCCTGAAATGTGATTCACTTAGACCTGAAACATAAACATAGAAATTAGGAGGCCATTATTTAAATGTGATAACATAGTCAATGTAAGTCATTAATGATTATAATTTTTTACTAATGATCGGGATATAAAATTTTAGTTTAGAATAGAGGTGTAATAGTTTTCACTTAAGAAATGATGGTTTTGAGTTTAAAAGATAAAAACTCAATCTATTCTTTAATTTTATATTATAGAGTAATTTATAATATTAGAGAGATGAATTAAATGAAATTTTGAGTCTTTGTGTTCAAATATTGTTTTTTATTGTATTAATGGTGTTACACATGATGGATTCAAATTTACACCAATAGATCTGAAATTATTGGCATAAAAGGGTAACCCTTTTTCTAAAGAAACAAATGAAAAATAAATTTTATATGTTTTTGATCCATCAAATGAAAAGTTTAATATATTATTTAAAGAAAAAATATAGTACTTGTATAATGAAAATATTGAAAATTTGGATGGCTTGTGTGAGATTACTCTATCCATAAAATGGTCTCTAGTAGAATAATATAATTCATATAGGGGTTTTAACATCATTTATATAATAAGAAATGTAATTTTTTTACATTGGTTACAATATAACCTAGTCAAAAACTTTGTTAATGTGGGTTTTAAAATATGTTTTTACACGACCAACATGAAAATTCCTATTGTAATGGTTTTTAAGGGAAATTATTATGTCCCCAACTTGAAAAACCTAGGTATTTTATTTTATTACATAATTACCGATGTTAGAACCCATGTTAAGGTTAGTTTTCATGAAAATTATATAATATGTTAAATAAAAACCTTGGATTTTGATGTAAGTTATATAATAATCACTATCAAAGAAGAAATTTCACATAACACACCATCAATCATTTAAATTTTCACAGAACACCCTTCTGGTTTTTTTCTTTCTACCTAAAAATTTGTTGCATCATAAGAACACTTTTTCTAATACAATATTTATCATTTATTCTCCCTATTTTTTTACAATTACCAATATACTCCTCCTTATAAAATAAAAATATTCCTTTTTCTACTAAATATCTATTCCACCACTTCTCCATGTTAGTTTTAATTAATCTAGAATCATTTTTTGACAGTTATTTTACATAATTATATATTTTCTTAAATACTTTTTTTTAGAATGACGACTCCTTTAATTTGAGTTGAAAAGATAAAGCATTTCCATGAAATTTATAAAGAGAATATCACAATGCCTGATGTTTTCTTCCCTATAATAAACATAAATATCAATAAATGGAATTTAAATTTATATAACTCCACCATAATAAAATAAATAAATCTGAATCATTTAGTCACTTTTTTTATCTGAATTTGGTTTCTACAATTTTATAGTCATTTTATCTTTTATTTTCTTCATAGGGAGTCATGTGTATTAATTTTTTTAATGAAAAATCAGTAGTATTTCACATTTTATATTTTAATAAGTGATATTGAAAGATATATATATAATCATTTATTTTTATAAAAAATGTCATTGGTGAGTTTTGATACCGATTATCAAAAAACTGATGAAAAAACCACCATGAAAGAAGTTCTAACATTAGTTGTCAATTAAAAAATGTGCAAAATTATCTATAATGTTGGTTATTTTTATAACTAATGACATACATTAATTTTGACGTTGTTTTTCAAAATTACCTTTGTCGAAATCCTTAAGTGTTAGTTGAAATAAATATTTTTATGTTATTTTACACAACCAAAGATAAAAAATATACTTATAATACATTATCTGGAAAATTGACAATAAAAAACAAAAAAATTGAGGATAAAAGGTATTTTTAAACTAAATTATTATTACAGGATACATATTCCTATTATACAGACATGGTTCATGATATACATAATGATCATATGAATGATAGGAAAAAATATTTTTTTAATACTCTAGGTACTATAAAATTATTTCTATTTACTTTTAAAATTATTCAAAGTGATCTATAAATTTTTTATTGATAATATTATTATTATTATCAGAATTATCAATTTTACAATAATAAAAATTATAATCCATATTTAATTAACTAATTTGGCCTACCCATGATCTGCATCCTTAAGATGATTTATGATAGGGCCTAAAGGGAATTCCTGATTCCCATGAGATGAAAACTAGCTCCCAGCATAAAAAATAATCATGTGGGAATGATTTAACAAAATAATCAAGGATAAACATGGAAAATCCCCTCAAAATCTCTACATGATTACTATTTACATTGATGATACATAGACATGAGGAAAATTAGTTTAATAAATAAAAAAACCAAACATGACATATATTTAAAAAATAAAAATCATAAGAAATAAACGAACAAATAAAAAATATAATACAAATAAGAAGATTAATAAGGGAGTTTTGATATGGAATGTTAAAATTGGAAAACGTACTCAAATGAAAATAAGAATTCTTATAACCTTCCCCATGTGATATGTGAAACATCTCTATTTACCACATCTACTAAACCTAAACTTAATCCAAGAGAAATCCAATTCATCCAAGAAAAATATACATTTAAACTAAAAATAATATATATGATCTTAATACTATAATATATCCTCCCCCAACCCATGAATAATATTTTAGAATAAACCCACTTCATGCTAGTTTTAAATAAAAATATTAATGTATGATTTTCACTTTTATTTAAAACCATTAACATTATGATTTGATTTTATACCATTCCATTTGAAATATTAAGGATATAAATTTTAGATAGACAAGAAATTTAAAAAAATAGAAAATGACATTTTATTTATTAGAAATAGTTTTATAACATTCATTAAAGATGACCTTAAGCAGTAAAAAATGGGAAATAATCTCAATATGTTTAAAAAAAAATTCATTTAAATTAAAGAAGTCCCACAAGTTTTTTTTAAAACACCAATGAAAAAATGAAAGAATTATGATAATTATATTAGTAGTAAGAAAGGTAAATATAAAATAATATCTTGTCAACTAACACATAAACAGATGAAACAAAACCATCTTAACATAGTTAAAAAATAGTGATCATGGGAACACCTAGAAGTTCAAGGGGAAATCTAGAACAATAATATATAGGATCTATCCTATTATAATTTTATAAGAAATTCAAACCCCCTAATGATCACTCTAACTCCATATAGACTAACATTGGGGAAAATTATTAATGTAGGGTGAACACCATACTAGGATTCACTAGCTATAAAATAATCATAAACTTGTGAAACATGTGTACTCAAACATCCAACTACATACTCTTGCTTACACAAGATTTATATACATGAAATGTTGGTGATCTATAAACCAATATTAAATAATAATAAATAAAATTAAATAACCATAAACATAACCTCAAATCAGAATACCATTTTTAGAAACAATCTCTTCCACCCAGAATAATAATATACAAATCAAGAATTATAATATAGAAATTTTATATACTATAAAAAAGTGGAACGAGAACATTCTTGTGGTATATTTTCATTATGAAAATTCTTCTTATAATGTTTCAACTTAGAAATTGAAAAATTATTTTCATAAAAAAATATATGAATTTTTTTAGAAAAAAATTCCTACAAACATAATTAGCATATATTATAAAATAAAATAGAAAAAAACATTTATAAGGGGAAGTAATAACACCTTAAATTTTTAATGTAAAATATTTTAATGAAAATTTAAATGATGGAACATCTCCTTTATATTTGAAATCCCCTTATAAGATATATTGATGAATTTTAATGAAAAATGGATGTGAATGGTCATTTAAAAACCGATTTGATACTTTAAAAAATGAGATTGAACCCTTATAAATCAATTAAAACCAACTAAAAACCAATATCCTATTATAAATGGGACATAATAAAACATAATGCTATCACCATATATATGAAACAAGAATTTCATTGGGAAAAAATTATGTATTTAAAGTTAATGATTATTATATGGAGAAATACTTTTGTAAGTCATCTCTTTCACAATAGGAAGAGTCAATATACCTGAATGAGTCAATAAAAACCCATAAATAATCAATTTTAACCTCAAAACAGAGAAACCAACAATGAAAAGTTTGATAACTCAAACCCATTGGTCACCAAAACCATATAAGAGTAAGAAACAAGATGAAATGGAAGGAAATACATGAGGGAAGAAGGTTTAGAATACATTACCCTGAATAAATGAACTAAATCATTGATAAATCCTATAGAATCATAATAGAAAGAGGGGAAAATGAAGATTCCATTATGTAGAGGTTGTGGGAGTCAAATTAGAGGAGGGGGGTTTAGGGGTTAAATTCAAAGGAGGGTAGGATAATAAATTTTCACCCTTAATGAAATAGTTAATAACACATAATTTACCATACCATTCTCCTATAATATAGACGTAACTGAAAAAAATACAGTGTTCCACATGGTTATTCAAACATTGTGCTAATTTTTGACTCAACTCTATAATGTTGTAGTCATTCGCATGGGTGGGTTTCACAATTTTACCAAACCATGAGAAAACCATGTAACATGAACTAATCCCAATTTTCTCAGTTAATTAAATAGAAAAAGGCCGATAAATAAAGAATACAGGTAAATAAATAAATAAATAAATAAATAAATAAATAAATAAATAAATAAATAAATAAAATTAATAAAAACAGGATGGTTGGGGTGTGATAATTCTAAACATCATAATACTTTATACCTATTGAAAATAATAGTATAAATGTTTGGAGAAATAATGTATGGGGTTAGTATCCTCCATAATTTTCCAAATCCATAAACTATATAGCACCCTGTCATCCACTAAGACAAGGTGTAAAATAGGGCTGTGATGTACCCCATAACAAAACATAATATTACCTTCAAAATAACCTCAAAGGAAAAAAATTTAAACTAAATGACCATTCATCAATACAACTGTTGATCATATATACTATAATGACTTCTCTTCTTATATGGGAACCACATGGGGCTCCATAATTATATTATAAAAAATATTAAGGGTTAAGGAACCTATAATCCAATTTAGTGAAGGGTTTGGTAAGAGAAAAACATTATACACCTAAAAGCTTTCATCACTTCCTCTTTAAGGAAAAAATGAATACTTGATAGAAAATGAACAATTATGGTGGCCTCTCCACCATATTTAGAATTATTATAAAACACCAATTCCCCAAAAAAGATAAGTCACCCCAAGAACTTCAATAGGAAATAAATGACTCGATAAAAGAAAGGAATTCAATATGAACCTCAACAACTTGGTCCTCACATTACTTGAGTGAGAAATCATCTATAAATTAGAAAATCCTTAGGTAAAAAAACTTATAAATCTAAATTAAAAAATAAAACACCATCCATAACAATTTTTCAAAATCATTCCCAAAAAAGGGTCAATAAACAAAAACCATATAAAAAAACAAAAAAGAAAAAATTATTACATAAAGAAGGCACTAGGTAAATAATAGGTTCAATAATTTGAAAAAGAGAATCCCCTAAAGTGATATATTGGGCTATAATCCTTATTTATATGACCTTGTAAAAAACAATTACTGATCACCTAAATGAAAAAAACTATAGTAGATCATCAAATATTTATAACATGATGCATTTTTAAGACCTTAATTATTTGAATAATGGAGAAATTTTGTTCCAATCTTAGAAGATTAAAGTGAGGAGATACTATATGGCCACTTGATTCCACCACCCATCTTTATTGAATCGAACTTCTTATCCATTCCCATTAAAAAATATTCCTCACTACTCCCAGGAAAAGAAAATGTAATAACCAAGTCAATCACTCCAGTAACACTTGCTTCAACTCGAACAACCTACTATACCACCTCCATATACGAGGTTAAGAAAAACTAGGGGACCATAAATAAAATATGAGGATTAAAATATCGATAAAAATATTTATATTTCAAAGAATCATACAAGGCTAGATCAGGATGAAAGGGTACTAGTTCACTGAAACAGTGGGAACACTTCAACACTGTTTGATCAACCTACTCATGGATATAAAAATTCATCACCATATACACTTTTATGTCCTTATAAATTGTCCAATAGATGAAATATTCCCAAAAATAATAACATTAATGGTGCCTCTATGAATCAGTTTGAAAAAGAAACTTTTAGTACTTCCATCATAGAGCTTCAAGAATAAATGTAGTGAACCTAAACATTAGGGAAAAAATAAGTTATAGAAGTCTAAAAATCAATTTTATATTTTGCATATTTAATTTTTATTTATAGATATTTGGTTTCCTATAAACAGGTGAAGGATTGAACTTCTGAAACTCTATAAGGTAATATCTAGGTTGATTAGCTAAATGGCCTACCTTCAGAAAGTCTCCCATAACATACCCAAGAGAATCCATTAAGAAATTGTGGGGAATTAATCTAAAAACTAATAATAAAGAAACAAAATCAAAACATTTATATATATATATATATATTTACCAAATAAAAGAGAAATATATCAGAAGGAACCCAAATAAAAATTTCATAAAATATCAAAGGAAATCCACTTACACCATCCTTTTTAAAATATTTTTAATAAATCAATCTAAATCATATAAATCCTAATTTAATTCAAATATTTTATAATAATTTTAAAAATGAGGGAAAAAATATAAGTTACTTTTTTAAAAAATTATTTATATTGTTTGAATTCATGAAACTCCACCCAATTGTTTTTTTTCATTTCATTAGTTCATTGTTAAAATCAAATTTTCAAGACCCAAAATATTAAAATTATTTGAATTATTTTACAAAATAAAGGAAATTATGTTCACATTAAATCCTCTAATAAAATTATCATATAAATTTTGAAACCAAACTTTTACCACTTAAATAAAATTTTTAAATACAAAATAATAATAAAATCCAACCAAGTGACATTAAATCATTACAAAAATATTTTATAGTCTACCACAATAAGTAACACCCATAAATAAAAGAAAATTAGATGAAAATGTGGTTCAATATAAAGATTTAAATGGGAATAATGTTTGTTCATGGTTTAAAGGCATGATTTGGAAATCCATTTTGAATGAAACTAATGAAAACATTATTAATCTGTCAAACAAAATCCACTTACTCCACCCTTTTTAAAACATTTTCAACCCATCGATCAAAATCACAAACATCTTAATTATTTTTCAAAAATTTTCCAATAATTTTAACAAATGGTAAAAATAAAATAAACCATTAATGAACAATTTTAAAACTTTTCCATGTATTGTTTAAAATCAATAAATTTCACTCAGAAGCTGTTTTTTTCATTTAATATATCTTTTTTTTAAATTAATTTTATATGAAATAAAACATTAATCTTATTTCAATTAATTTCTTGAATGAAATATGATAATATTCCTTCAAATAATCTTAGGAAATTCTATTATAAATAAAAGAAAACAACTTTTACCTCATAAATCAATTTTTTCAACACAAAATAATAATACAATACAACAATTTTTCATGAAAATATCATAAAAATATTTGATAATAAACACCAATAAAATACACACATAACTAAAAGAAATAGATGAAATTGTGGTTAGAAATAAAATTATTAATGGGGTTTTAGCTATATATCATTTGGATTCATGGTTTACAATCCATCCTCCAAATGTGAAACTACCACTCAGATCATAAAAATACCATGTTCATTTGTTATGCACGGTTTTACAGACCATGCGAGCTAAACATGCACCTCCAGTTCCATGAATATTTTCTCCCAAAAACAAGTAAAACTACTAATAACCTATATAAAAAAAATATAATATCAAGTACCATCAATATAGATTAATGAATACCATATATAAATGAATAAAAATTAAAATAGAGGACTCACAAGATTAAATCCCATGGAATTTTGAGTATATGAGTGGAAAAGTTCCTGATAGTTTCTTATCACACCACCCTATTGTGTTTTGTTAATCCTACTAAAGTATACCATGAATACCCAAAAAAAAAATTTCAATTTGATACCATTTTTCAATGAACCATAATAGGATACCCCTGATCTAGGTTTATAATCTTATTCTTAGTAAGGCCTGAAGAGAGTCTCGGATCCCCACATGTTGACAATAATTTATAGGTTAGCAAAAAATACGCAAGAGGCATTAATTTCACCCAATAAAAAACTATAGATATAAAACATCCCATCAAATTTCCACCATTAACACTCTATACATTATATATCTAGGAACATATAGAACCATAATTTTATAAATAAGAAGAAAAAATATGGCATAAGCATAAAAATATAACTCATAAGAAATAAAAGACCTAATAAAAATTCAATATAAATTGAAAGAGTTAAAAATGGAAAACTAATGTGGCACATTAAAATAGGATTGAAAAAAAATCAATAAAACATTTTTAATAACCATCACTATGTATTAAGTGAAACATCCCTACTTATCCCGTATACCAAAGACAAACCGAATTCTATGGACATATGTTGCATCATAGAGGAACCTGTATTGTACTTTAAAATAAAAGGAATAAGCCTAAAAATCAATAGGTAATCTCACCACACCCCATAGATAATATTTAAGAATAAATTATCCTAATGTGAGAATGAAATAGACTTATATATATATATATATATTCATTTACTGAAAACTAATAATAGTATATTTTTATTTTAAACCATTCCATATAGAAACATAGAAGATATATATTTGAGATAAAATGGTCCTTTAAAACATTAAAAATGAGGAAGAATCATTTTTTTGAGTAATATTTTTGTAATATATATTTAAAAGTTTCCATGTATAGTATAAATAGGGAAATAGTCCCAAAATTACTAATTTTTTTTATTTTGATTAAAAATGATCATATTATTCTTTTTAAAATAGAAATATGAATAATAAACGATAAAAACAATAATAATTGTTCCAATGGTAATAAATGGAAATATAAAATAATCTCTTTTCAATTAACAAATAAATAGAGGAAAATATAACCTTGGTATCATAGATAAAGACCAATTATAATAGGAATTTCTAGGATAATAGGAGAAATATAAAACAATAATTCATAGGAACTATCTGATTATGGTGATTGATGTAGTCTAACCACCCTAATTATAGTTCTTACACTATATGGAATAACCGAGGGTAAAATTTCCAAAGAAGGTTAAATATAATAGTAACGTATACTAGTTAGAACATAATCATAAACTGGTGCATCATGTGTACTTTGACATACCACTACTTACTCTTGGTTCCCCTCATTATACATATATGAATTATGGATAATATATAAAAAAATATCAATTATCTGCATATACTCGATGATAACCATAAACACACCCCCACCTATGAACAAAATTTAAGGAAACATACTATTTTATAATGAATAATAAGATAACAAGAATTTACTACAACATAGAAAATCAATCCACTTTAAAATAAGAAATATAAGTGGGTCATTCCAAGGGTATGTTTTCATAAATAAATTTAATTTTATAAAGTTCCAAATATGGAATTGAAACATATATTTATAAAATAAGTTATAAATATATTTTTTGGAAATTATGTCACATAAACATCACTAATATATCTCAATAAATCAAATATCACATGATATCTATAAAATAAACCCAGAAACATTTAATTTCAAGAGTATAATCTTTGAAATTTAGTTAAAAATATAAAACATATCCATTGATTTTGAAATTATGTTATAAGATCCATTTATGTATTAAAATAAATATTCAGTGTTCATGTCCATTTGAAAAAGATTTGACCCTTTTTATAAATATGTGTTAAATATTTTAATTCAATGAAAACCAATTAAAAAATAATATACCCTTAAAAATGGGCCATAATCACAAATAATACAATCATAAAATATCCAAAACGTGAATTTTATGGGGAAAACAATCAAGGTTTCAAAACTAATGATTCATCCAAGAATAAAATCTACCTAAAATCATCACTTTCATAATGTGAAATGTTAATCCACCACAAGGAGGAATGAAAAAACCTTAAATAATCAATCCAAACCATAAATAAAAATACAAAATTTAACTTATATAACACAAAATCCCATGTTTCCAATACCATATTTGTGTGATGAAAAAATAATGGAAGGAAATACCTGAGAGAAGGTGTTTCAAAACACTTTACCTTTAGGAACCAACATCAATACATAGTTAAATACTATTGAATCACCAAATAAGGAGGGTAAAATAAAAGGTATGAAACCTTGATGTCATTGGAGTCAATTTATTAGGGGGTTTAATATTTGACTTTAAAGGAGGGTTGGATATTATGTTAACAATTTTAATGACATATCATAGGACTCATGGTTTACTAAACCATGTGTGAATCGTGAAAATGGACCTGGACAAACTTGATATGTGGATAGGTTTAAGCCACCTATTTTTTCAAAATATATGGTAACCACACACCCAAATCTAATCCTTTGTTGGCCTTTACATGACTTGGTCACATGGTTTCCACTAATAGTTTGAAAACTCTATGTCACACACTAATCCATTATTTATCATTTATTTCAATATAAAAGATACTAGAAAATGAAATACAAGGATAAAAGTAATCAAATAAATAAAATAATGGAGAATAAGATGGACATGATGTGGTAGTGTTTTATATGGAATTTATTACAAAAAACATTTTATTTATTTATTTTGTTATAATAATTTTAATATCACTTATGTTCATTTTTCTTCTAAATACATTATTTTATTTAATATAAATGATTTAAAATTATTATATATAATTAGTATTTTTTTTGTATTTTTTGACATCATTAATTTTACTTATTATATGTCTTCCAAATATTATTCAAATTTATATGTCCATATTTTATTTAAATTGGTTTATTATTATTCTGCACTAATTTATTATTTATTTGATTGACATGAGTATTTTAAGGGAAATATTGATGAATGTTATTAATTTTTATAGGACAATTATCTAGTTTTCCCTTGTGGAAGATATAGATATTTTTGAATTTCAGCGGGCTTGGACCTTAAAAAGGATAAAATTGTAATTGACTATTGTAAATTTCATCATAAATATTTTATAAATATTTTTTAATTCTCATAATTAGATGTTTACCCTTGGGATGGGATTTGGAGATATTTTATGTCAGTTGATCTTTTTAGGATATTTAATATTTATTAAATATATATAATTAATTCATGCAAGTAAAAAAATTTATATCTTAGAAATGGTGATTGAGATGGAAATTATGAATCTATGGTTGTGTCTAGAATATGTCGTTTTACCTAGGAAATGTATAATTTATAACTACGTTTTGGGTCTCAGGCTAGGTCTCTTTTGGGATTTTAATTTAATTTTAATTTCATCATTTTTTTTCTCTACTCTGTGGACATATGCATATATAGACTAGTGAGGTGGATACCTCTAACTATTTATTACTTGGGTTGAAGGGAGGTGAGAAGTGGTGGAGCTCAACTGAGGAGGGAACTATATTCACAAATAGAAGATACAAATCTAGAACATAGATTAATAACATTTACACCTTAAAGAATTTATTATTTTTCAAGAGGTAGGCATAATTATTTTCATTTCCTACTCTTTAGATTGTTTTTTAGTTTTCTAGATATAATATTATATGGGATGAAATAATGATGGTAGATGAGTTATTTATAATGAAATAGGATGATCAGGATGGTTCACAAATTTTATGTGTATATAATTTCTGATCACATGATGTGTAGTGACAAAACACATAACATGTAGTTCATCGGTTCATCTATGCTTGATGACATATTATACAGGGAATGATTATCATATAAACATGTAATGTTTTAACTTTAGGTATATGAATATGGATTAAATATAGTACATATCTATTCACCCATTGTGTGGTACAAAACATGAGTTAGTACACTCTATACTGGTCAACATGACATGAAATGAGATAAAACACATGAAATGAGTAGTACTCGGGTCCCACACATCTAATGGTTCAGAGTACATGTTTTATTGTTTTGGACTACAAGACCTGAAATCTTAGTTTTACACCTCAATTAATACTTTGGATCTACACACTATATAAACCATATGTCATGTTTCAAACATTGAGATTATATAATAATACATCACTGGTACATGCATAGATGGAGTCTATGTGAATAAAAACAATTTGCACAAGTGAACACCATGTACTTTTCCCACACTGTGGGGGGGGGGGGGTTGTTCATTTTTCTTGGCCATGATTAATATGAGAAAAAATGGGTAGTCTAATTAGAGTATTGTTCCATGTAAATCATGATGGTGGAATACTCTTTACTATTATTAACCATTAGAAATATTTTTTGTGACTATTTTTGGATCTTATATCTACGTGTATAATTCATTGGAAATAAAAATATGGTAATACTAGTTGAAATATTATGATTGTGAACCATGAAACCATTTCTTGAGTTTTAGAATTCAATACTATCCAAGAGATTTTAAGTTGTAATGGATCCTTTCATAGGTGATGGAGGGGACATAAAAAATGGAGTTTGGGAGAGTTATTGGTGGTTTTGCAATTATCAGTGAGTAGTCAAATGTTTATTATATATTGAAAAGGAACATAGGAAGATTCCATCCTTTCCATTTACCACTAAGTTAGAGGTGGTTTATGTGATTTGGATGAGAGTATGGAGAGTAAGTCATTCATTAATGTTACACTATGGTCTTCTTAGACATATTAGATTATAGATGGTGAATATAATCTACCATATATAACTACCCATGATTTTTCACATGGGATGAAGGGTAATGATTTAAGATCATTCTTAGTCCTGCCTTCATCTGATCATCATCTCTAATGACTGTAATGTGAGAGAGGCATGGAAATGGGATTTTTCTACTCCCTTGAAGATGTTATCTTACCAATAACGATATGGAATTTTCATTTTTAGTTATTAAATATAGGTAGATAATCATTAATTATATAACATTTTGGACCACATTGTAATCTTATAGGTCTAGTTCCATAGTAATCATAGAAACATAAACAACTAGTTTATAAATGATCTACATCACATCCCACTAAGTTATTTTAAAGTATCACCCTTCTTAGAGACATCATTTCTAAAACATTTCATCATATCCAAGGGAATGGAAACATAAGAAAGGGTGAGATCAGATTCTTAGTAAGGGTAAACCGAGGATATATCAATAATTACATAATAATTACATGAGTATAAGGGTGTGAGTACATGAACTTGAGATTTGAAATCCACACCCTATAGAACGTCGATCATAATCATGAGTCGTAGAATAATGATTGGTAGTTCATAAGACACTAATCATAAAAGAATAATAGAACATAATCTATATGAGAATAAAATTGACATAATACATAGAGTTGTGGCATTCACATAAACTTATAACTTTTTGAACATGTATAAATAGAATTATGTTCTCTCATTAAGTTAAGGACATGAAATCAGTCCCCTATATGAACGTATAGACATGAAACCAGGTCCAGGCATTATCTTATGAACATGAAATCCATGTCGACACATAAACTTGTGGACATGAAATCAATGTTCACACATAAAATTATGGATATGAATTCTAGGTCGACACATAAAATTATAGAAATTAAATTAGGTTCACAAGTAACATATTTACCTAATGAATTATCCATATTTACCCAATGCATTAGAGAGAGATATAGGTCCCACCCATCACATAAAGGAAATCATAAAAAAGTGTTCCACAAGGTCATAAAACATTAACCTTCTTAGAACTAATGAAAAGAAAATAATTTCATCAAAGTATAAACTATGAAAAATGGAACGGGTTTTATCAATATATTATCATCAAAAAAATAAACCATACAAAAAAAGAATATGGGTGGTATCCTTGGATCATATTTGTAACATCTCGACCTTGGTGCCACACACTGGTTCCCCAAATCGGTAGGTCACTTGACCTAAAGCATGCCTCCCCATACGTCAAAGGATGCCGACTAGTAGTGAGGGTATAATATTAGTCATGGGGAGACTATAAATTATTTATCATAGTAAAACACCCATAGAAAATAAATAAACAACAACCAAGTTACATATTCAAAACTATGACAATAACAGTACCAAAAGATGACCAATGTTTGAAATATAATATCAAAACTCTATAGTAGATATTCATTGATAAGTTACATGCCATGTTTCAAAATTTAACTCGAATGTAAAGGAACTAATAACTCCCTAAGAAGGTCTTGAACCACGTCTAGTTCCCTCATCCATTCACCATCCCAAATTAACTATCTAACATAGGAGGTTTTCCATTATCCTATCTTGTAACAATAAAATCTATTTAGGTAATGACCTGGCATTCTGAGTTTGGTGTGATTAAAACTCATTAAGACACCACTAATGATGTCTTAAACAATATCTAGTCAATAATAGTGTATATAGTTTTATATGTAAATGATTACAACACATATGTAAATAGTTATAACATTATTAATTAATAATTATTTAACCGCATAAACCCACAGTTTCCCATAGACACTCATACCTCAATAACTGCTTTGGCTCATGCCGAAGCTCAAATCATGTTTGAGGGATATCATATCTCATAATTCTGTTATTACCATTATTTAATTAATACTTTATTTCCCATGTTACCATTCATACTTCACAAAATTTAATGATCATTTTCCCATTTTTTTAATTCATATTCAAATTCCCATGATACTATTCATTCTTTATACATTTGGAAGACCATGTTACCGTTATTTAATTCAAAATTTAATTCCCATGTTACCATTCATACTTTATACAATTGAATGACCATGATTCCATTCTTTATTTTACAACTGAATGAACATGTTTCAATTCATAATTTCAAAATAGAATGCCAATCTTACCATTCATCAACACATAATTAATTAAATAATTAATTATCCACATCAATTTTATTACTAATAAAACAATTAGTCAATGACAACATTCCATTAGTTAACTCAACAATGAACTCATCACATTAATAACATTAATTAATTCAACAACAAATTAATCACATAAAATCCATTTGTTAGTTCAACAATTAACCAATCACAACAAATCCACTAGTTAATTAAATAACTAACCAATAACATAAAAAAACTCAACAAATTCAACAATTAATTAATCACATAAAATCTATTAGTTAATTAAACAATTATCTAATCCCATAAAATCCATTAGTTAATTCAACAATTAACCAATCACATAAAAACATTCATTAATTCAATAACTAATTAATCACATCAATTCATTTAGTTAATTAAATAATTGAATAATTATGTCAATAACAATAATTAATTCTACAATTAACTAATCACATAAATTCCTTTATTTAATTCAATAATCAACTAATCACATCATTTCATTAAGTTAATTCAGCAATTAACTAATCACATCAAAAACATTAATTAGTTCAACAATTAATTAATCACATAAATTCATTTTTTAATTAAAAAAATTAATAGATCACATCAATAAAATTAATTAATTCAATAGTAAGATAATCTCATCAATTCATTTATTTATTTCAAAAATTAACTAATCACATCAAAAAAATTATTTAATTAAATAATTTTTTAATCACATTAATTTCTTTAGTGAATTTAATAATAGAAAAATCAAATCCATAACATTAATTAACTAAACAATTAAGTAATCAAATCAATAAAATTAATTATGTACAATATTAATTAATGACATAAATTAATTTAGTTAATTAAACAATCAACTAATCAAATCAATTCCTTTAGTTAATTTAAAAATTAACAAATCACAAAAAAAAATATATTTAGTTCAATAATTAATTAATAAAATAAATCTCCATAATTAATTCACCAACTAATTGTTCACTTATATTCCATTAATTAATTCCATAATTAATTAATCACATTTAATCCCTTAAATTAATTCACTAATTAATTATTCAGTCCATTTCCATTAATTCATTCTAAAATTAATAAATCACATTCAATCCCTTCAATCAATTCACCAATTAATTATTCATGCAATTTCCATTAATTAATCTGACAACTAATTAATCACATTTAATCCCTTAAATAAATTCAACCATTAATTGTTCAGGTCATTTCCATAAGATAATTCCATAATTAAATAATCACATTAAAAAAAATTCATAATCACAATAATCTCCAATAATTTATTATACTAACTAAGTGACTATAATATATCAATAATTAATTCAAAAATTAATTATTCAATTTCAACAATCTCAATATTTCCATAATTAATTCAACAATTAATTATTCAAAATAAAAATTTCATAATCCCAACCATTCCCATTAATTAATTCAAAAACCAATTAATCAAGTGCAAAAACTTCAATAACATCATAAAAAAATCAATAATTAATTATTCATCTCAATCCTAGAAATTAACTGAATAATTAGTTAATCACCTCAATGTCATTAAATAACTCAACAATTAATTAATAATCTCAATGTCATTAATAACTCAACAATTTTTTCATTAGATCAATCATGCTAATTAATTCCCCAATTAATTAATCACATCAACACAATTAATTAATTCAATAATTAAATAATCAATATATGCAAAATAAAAATCCCATAATTAATTCAACAATTATTTATTCAATTCAGAATCCAATTATTCCATAATTAATTAAATAATTAATTATTTAATACACAATTCAATATTCTGATAATTAACTCAACAAATACTTATCCCCAAATCCTAATTAAATATTACAATAATTAACTAAACAATTAATTATCATCAAACACAATTAAATATTCTGATAATTATCTCAACAATTAATTATCCCTAAATCTGTAATATGATATATCCTTAATTTCCTATCTCCCTTATTTAATCAATCCACAAAAATAATTAATTCAATCTAGAAATAAATTGGTAATCATATAAGATCAATTATATAATTAAATACACATAATTTCAATCATAACATTTGGTTTTGAATTATAGACAACATACCTCAATTTATTGAAGAACAATATCCGAACAGAGAACCCCGATTTGAAGCAGATCAATCAAGAACACGATCTAGATCTGAAACCCTAATTCAAGATTGAATAATCAAGATACCACAATCCTTGATCTTGATCCAATAATAAACGATTTAAATCCAAATAAACATAGAATAAACTCCCTCCAAAATAGGAGTATGTGACAAAAAAGGAAAATGAAACTAAAAAGGATAGGATCCTCTTACCGGGAGAGGATAAGATCTTCAATCTGACCTTTGATTCTACAAGAACTGAGGTGTGAAAGGATTGGAATCTATCCAGGAGGATCCAAAATCATGAATGAATTATAAGGGTTGAGTGGGGGTATATTTTGGGTTAATACAGGGGTTTGGGAAATTAGAAATCTAATTTTTATTTTAATATAATCCCAGCACACAGTTTTCTAGGTAGAGGTGCATAGTTTCCCTAACTGTGTGCCTTAACCATATACCTCTTTTAGTGGGTGAACAATTTCTTCTTTTAGAGTGCGTATTTTGAAAAACCATTTACTATAAGTATAATACCTCTCTATCTAGAGTTGGATGATTTACTGGGAAAGGGTGGACGATTTGGAAAAACTGTACGCCCACCACGCACTTTCCCACATCATTCCAAAATTTTCAATTTTCAACCAATCACACCCTATGGTAAAACCAAAAAAAGTTATACTAAAAAAAGGAAGAAGAATACATCTAATTTTTTTGAGAAATGTCCATAAATATAGGGATCTTACAATCTCAACACCTTATAATAGCTCATCCTCGAGATGTACTCCAATATATCCTTAAGATTTGAGTAAAAAATATCGGGTCCTTGAGCCCTCATATATTCTTTTATATCCCATGTTTACTCTTGAACATGGCCATGTTGTCATAATACCAGAACTATTGTCACATTCCTTCCTCATAACACCTTCTCACTGTGACACAACCCATGTATCAGATACTGCTCAAAGGAGGCCTGTATCTCAATCTTAACAATATCCACAACATACCTGATACATTTCCTAACTCATCATGTCCAACAACCACAATAAAACCAACAAACATTGGAATGTATCCTTTTAATCAATACCACCAATAATGGACGTATATCCACTCCCTCCAAGGCCCACCTAGCCTTTACTTAAGGAATTTAAACATTCTCCTTATATGTTTTTCATTTTATAAACTGTCGATGATGTACCTACCACCAACTATCTCCACATATACATCTTTATAAGTGGAACCTATAAGGGGCCCTATATCTAACTAAAACACATTCAGGTATCTAGGGGTAAAGCTATAGCTTTATCAGCTTATCCAGGATGAGGTTAAGTTTGGGGATATGATGGTCAAAAATTAAAATTTTTCGAAGAAGTTATTGGGGAAGACCATTGAAATTCATCCATCATTGATGTCACCACCCATTATAGAAACACCTTAACCTATCAAAATTCTCAGCCTTCCCTACCCACTATCATCTCACTACACCAATACAAAACTAGATGGTCCCCCACACAACCATCAACCAAGTTCTCTAACTAGGGAATTCTCACTACTGAAACCATCGACATCAAGGGATAAATAAACAGTACAAATTATTCTCATTTCAAAACATTAACACAGTTACCAAGAGGGATTTACCCAAAACCATGACAAGTTTTTCCACATTTTTATTATCACGTGGTCAAAATAGAGGCAATATCACTACCCTTAACCATACTACCTCTAGGTCATGGTTTATAAGGGTAAATTCATTCTCATTATTAAAATTTCCCATTTAGACACCCATTTATTCTCATCTTGAATCATTTTACAATATTTTTCAATTTCATGTTTGACATCTTTTTTAGTTCAATTTTATAAGCAAAGAAAAATTGTTCAAGTTCAACAACATACCCACAACCCATTTTACCATGCGTTTCTAAATTGATGTATGTCACAAAAGTAAATAAACCAAAAATTCCCCATGTGGGTCCCAAACCATGTCTGGTTCCCTCATCCGTGCTCCATCCCATATTAGCCATCTAACATAGGGGCCTTGCCCTTATCATATCCTGTAACTATGAAATCTATTCAAGTACCAATCAGGAATCCTGATTAGGGTGTGTTGACAACCCAGTGGGCTACCACCAATGACATATAAGACAATATCCAATCAATAATTGTGTATACACTAATAAAAAGAAATAATTACAATTCATAAGTAAATAGTTATCACATTATCAATTAATCATTATTTAACAATATAAACCCATGGGTTTTCATTGACACCCACACCTCAATACTTACTTACACTCTTGACAAATCCCAAAGTATGTCAAGGGGATTTAATATATCACAAATCCGTTGTTACCATTAGTTAATTCAAACTTTAATGCCCAAGTTACTATTCATACTTCACATAATTGAATTCCCATGTTCCCATTATTTAATTCATACTTGGATTCCCATATCACCATTAATATTTTGTACAATTGAATGAATATGTTCCCATTATTTAATTCATACTTGACTGCCCAAGTTACCATTCATAATTCATACAATTGAATGGCCATGTTCCCATTCTTTATTTCATAACTAAATAACCATGTTACCATTCATAAATTCATAATCAAATAACCATGTTACCATTCACTAACACATAATTAATTTAATAATTAATTATCCACATAAATTTAATTACTAATTAAAAATTAGTTATCTACAAAAATTCCATTAGTTAATTCAACAATTAAATAATCACATCAATAACATTAATTAATTCAATAATTAATTAATCACATCAAATCCATTAGTTAATTCAACTGTTAACTAATCACATAAAATCAATTAGTTAATTAAAAAAATAACTAATCATATAAAAAACATTAATTAATTCATTTTTTTAATCACATTAAATCCATTAGTTAATTCAACAATTACCTAGTCACATAAAATCTATTAGTTAATTCAATAATTAACTAATCACATCAAAACAAAATTAATTAATTCAAAAATTAATTAATCACATCAATTCATTTCGATAATTCAATAGTTAACTAATCACATCAATTCCACTAGTTAATTAAATAATTAACTAATCACAACAAAAAACTTAATTAATTCGATAAATAATTGATCACATCAATTTCATTAGTTAATTAACAAATAGCTAATCACATGAATAACATTAATTAATTCAATAATAAATTATTCCCATCAATTCCTTTAGTTAATTCAAAAATTAGCAAATCACATCAATTCCTTAAGTTAATTCAACAATTGACTAATCACATGAAAAATAATTAAATTAATTCAACAATTAATTAATCACATTTATTTAATTAAACAATAAATTAATCATATAAATAACATTCATTAATTAAATAATTTATTAATCACATCAATATATTTAATTAATTTAACAATTAACTAATCACATAAATAACATTAATTAATTATACAATTAATGAATCACATCAATTCCTTTAATTTATTTAGTAATTAACTAATCACGTAAATTCCTTTAGTTAATTCATTAATTAACCATCCATATCAAAACATTAATTAATTCAATAATTAATCAATCACATTAATCCCCTCAAAAATATTCACCAACTAATTGTTCACTTACATTCGATTAATTAATTCCACAATTAATTAATCACATTCAATCCCTTTAATTAATTCACCAATTAATTGTTCATATCATTTTCATTAATTAATTTCACAATTAATTAATCACATTTAAACCCTTAAATTATTTCACCAATTAATTTTTCAAATACGTATCAATTAATTAATTCCATTATTAATTAATCACATTCACACAATTTCGTAATCACAAAATTTTCCAATAATTAATTATATAATTAATTATTATAATTGAATAACTTTAAAATATCAATAATTAATTCCTAAATTAAATATTAGATATCAATAATCTTAATATCACCATAATTAATTCAACAATTAACTTTTCTAAATCGATATTTCATAATTCCAACCATTCCAAATAATTAATTCAACAAACAATTAGCCAAATTCAACAACCTAAATAAATCCTTAATTAATTCAAGAATTAATTATTCATCTTAATCCCATTAATTAACTCCACAAATAATGAATCACATAATTTTCATTAATTAACTCAAAAATTAATTAATAATATGATTCTAGTTGATAACTAAACCATTAGTTAATCACATAGATCCCCTTAATTAATTCCGTAATTAATTAAGCACAGCAACCCCATTAATTAATTCACCAATTAATTAATAAATATCCACAAACACAATATAACAAACAAAATTATTCAATTAACAATCCCATTATTCAATAATTAACTCAACAATTAATTATTTAGTTCACAATTCAGTATTCTAATAATTAACTCAACAATTAATTATCCAAAAATAACAATTCAAAATTATAATAATTAACTAAAAAATTAATTATCCCCAAATCACAATTCAATATTCTGATAACTAACTCAACAATTAATTATCCCTAAATATATAATATCAAATATCCCCAATTTTTCATATCCCTTAATTAATAATTCACCAAATTAATTAATTCAACCATGAATTAAAATGCTAAGAATCTAATAGAAATTCTAAAATTACATACACATAATTGAAATCGTTAATTTTTTATTTGAATTATATACCACTGAACTCAATTCATTATTGAACAATTTCCTAACATAGAACACCAATTTGAAGGGGATCAATAAATAATGCGATGAAGAACAGAATCTAGATCAGAAACCCTAATTCAAGATTGAAAAATCAAGATCCCACAATCCTAGATCTATATCCCAAAACCCTAGATCTTGATCCAATGAAATTGAGGACAACTTAACTTTAAAATTTTAAGGATATATGATAAAAACATGGAATCCAAATGGGAAAATATCCTCTTACCAGGAGGGGTATATATCTTTAATTTGTCCTTCGATTCTCTAATAATTGAGGATGGAAAGTCTTGGAATCAATCTAGGAGGCCCCAAAATCATGAAATAATTTTAGGGATTGAGTGAGGGTATATTTTGGGTTAATATAGGTTTTTTAAATTAAAAATATATTTTTTAGGTTAAATTAATCCCCTTACATGGTTTATTGGGAAGTGGTTCACATTTTCCCCTAACCATGCTCCTTAACCGTGTGCCTCTTTCATGTGGGTTCATGATTTATCATTTTAGGGTGAATGGTTGGAAAAACTATTCTCCCACCATATAATCTCTCTCTATCTAGGGTTTCATTGTTTACTGGTCCAAGGCACACGTTTTGGGAAAACTGTGTGCCCTCCATGGACTTTTCAACTTCCTTCTGAAATTTCAAATTTTCACCCAAACGAACTCTAAGGTAAAACACAAACAAGTTATTCTTAAATTAAGGTAAAATAATACCTATAAACTAGCCCATGAAATCTATAGAAATATCAATATCTTAAAATATACCTAGTAAAACTAAATTATAATAAATTTATTTCTTCAAATATGGGAAAATTACTTTGAATGATCATTTTGAATAATTATTAAGGTAAATAACTTTTCTATTTTAAAATCATTTCTCTTTTTAAAAATCGATTCACATATAAATAAAAAAAATTTATTTGAAAATAAACTTGTAAATTGGTAAAGGGAGCTACGAATAATAAAGGTGTTATGATGGTGTAAAAATCCTCTCATACCGTATAAGTTATAAATACATTCTCTCTGTAATTTTATTTAAAAAATTCAAAAATTAAATATTTTTGAAAGTGAAAAAAATATTACTTTAAAACCATTTATTAAGAATTAAAACATGGGTAATTTTTTTTTAAAACAATTTTAGGATAATATTTAAAAAAATTTATTTTTTTATAAAACATCTACACGGAAGATAAGTATTCCATAATGAATATTTAAATATAAACAATCCCGAAAAATGATGAGATTGTGAAATAAACCCTTACCTCAAATCTCACCCTAACTCATTCACGTTCAAACCAACTATATAATAAATATATATTTATTATAAATTTATTATATAAAAATATATCTATCATACTATATATGATTTATTTATAACATCTTATCACCTGTTTGTTAGAAATTTCTTTTTTAAAATCACTACTCTGGGAGATAACTACTTAATTTTCTAATCATGTTTCAATTCGATAGTAAAAATGATTATAATTTGATCATGGTTACATCATTTCACGAATGATAATATAAAATTATTTATAATCATTAATTAAAATTAGAGTTTGAAAAATGAATTAAATCCTTCATGGAGATGATATATAGTACGTATGTTTGAACATTGCTTCCATTTTTTGACTGATGGAATGAAATAAAGGTAAATAATAATTCACCTTTACATAATTATTTTTATATCATATAAATAATATATATTCATAAAATTCATATGTTTTACCATCCATGTGAAATATAAGTGAAAAAAAATCACATCACATTATGGAGATAGTAGTCCATACATACACCCGGGCGACATTATCGATTCTCCAAACAGTGGATGATAAGAAGATAGAAATGAAATTATAATTAAATATGTATAATTGTTTAATAAATATCATATTTAACTTTAAAACTATCACAGTTATCATCCATAAAATATTGTGACAAAAAATAATTTTTATCACCACATGGATACTGTAAGTTGTACACATGCATGAGCGATACATCCACTTCTTATTTGATAGAAAAGTGGGTGTATAATGGAGTTTCATAATCATATTAACATATAATAATATTTATGATAATTAATTTATTTATTAATTACAAATATCATATATTTATAGGTGGTATAAAAGATTAGAAAAAGATAGTGATCAGTTAGAGAGATTACCTCTTCTTCTAAATGACTCCTTTAGATATCCTCTAAAGGGATCTCAGGTTTGTATTTTTGGAAGAAAATCACCTATAAAATTTGGAAAAGGAATATAAAAGAGAATTTGGTAGATTATGGCCGATATATAATGCTAAAATTAGTGTAATTATGTGAGGGAAGAGGTTCCCAATTTATAATAAATGCGAGGGACACTTTTAAAATTTCCAAAAAAATATAATATAATAATACTATTCTAGAGTTAAATATTTTTAAAATGGTCATTAATTCTAACCCAGGGTAATATACGGTTGATATATCATAAAAAAATAAAATTTTTATATGTTTAAGTGCTATTTTAATCCTTATCATTTGATTTATCCCCTTAATTAACCTATTTTAACATTAATCAAGATAACATATTTTTCACTCTTAAAATTTATAATTTTACATATGAGGTAAAAAAATAATAAATGGAAAAGGGATGAAATTCTATACCATTATCATCTTTTCCCTCATTTATGATTCTTATGATTTTTAAATAATTTAATAAAATATTATTTTCATAAAATATCATTATTTTCAATTGTGACCCTATTTATTACTTTGACTTTGATAAGATTAAAAAGACAAATATAGATCGATGCAATTATTTTATCACATCCCAACATGTTATGGTATTCAATAAATTTCAAATATCATCATAATTATCTAGAATTATAACACTTTTAATATTTTTTTTTATTTTTTTTATTTCAATTAGTTAAATAAGAAATTAATCAACATTGTATAAATATTTCACATAATTATCTATTTACTGAAATTTTTAAATAAATTACCATCATGAAAATAAATTAATTAGGAAAAAAATAATATTTATATTCTTTCATAACTTATTTTCGTCCCTATGTGAAGTCACATATGATATTTAAAACTAAGAGAGTGACATTTTGTCACTTTCTTCTGCTTAATAAATATTTAATTAATTTTCATAGAGAAGTGACTATTAAACAACTCAAATTATTGAATAATGTGATAAGGGTATAATTTAATTCACATAATAATACTTATGATGAATAATTATGCCTACATCACTTAGTTTAAACCTAGATTTAACTTATTTACCCATTATCGAGGTAAAATATTCTACCATGATTACTATTAATTTTGATAAAAAGGTATTATTTAAAAAATTGGAATATAATTATTATAAATATATTTTATAATTGGATTTCTATAGTTGGTAGAAATTACTATTCATGTAAATGTGTAAAACATAATGAAAACAGTTTTTAGAAAAATGTGTTTTGAGGGAAAAATGTAATTATACAAAAATATTGTATAAGGATGATTCAAATGAAGTTAATTAGATTAAATAATAGATATGTTACATTGAGTTTGAAATAAAATTATAATGATACTTTATATTAAATAAAAAATGACATTTTTGTAAAAAAAGTTATTTTCCACTCTTCAATGAAAAATTATCCTTTTTAGAAAAATATTGAAATTTCACCCAAATCTAATTTTGGTATGTTTATTTAAAACATTATATCCATTTTATCCAATATATTTTTTAAAATTTTCATAAAATAATTAAAATATTTTCCCCCAAAATACAAATCATTTTTGAAAAAAAATATTTTTGAAAAATAAAATGACACTAATAAAAATTGAGTGATTAATTACTAAGTATTTATATTGAGTAGAGACTTTTTATGTAATTTATATAGAAGTTATTACTATTAATTCCCTAAAATTTTAAATCTAGGTTATAACATTATATAATAATATTTTAAATAGTATATCACGACTTGCTTAAACTTACAACTGCGTGTAATGAAATCTATTTAAGAAATTAAATATATTTGAAAGAAATATTTTATAAAATATTAGGGTGTCACATTATAGAGGTGTGGATATACCATTAAATTTATGGTGGTGGTACCTGCATGGATATGTGGGGCACATGTCCTCTACGATGAGTTGTTTTTTATACCTTCATTCACGGTGTAGTCTATCCTTTACATGGATGGTTTAAAAGTTAGTAGCACCCTAAGATATAAGGTTGATGTTATCCGCTCTGGGATATAATTTATCAAATCCCTCTTTATGGTTCACAATATCGATGTTGTGGTTAGAAATGGTACTCACCTCAATTGTTCTTGACTATCAGTGGGGTGTAAGATCTTCCCTAGTGGCTAGCAAGACCCTCAACTAGTTTAAACTCTATAATTGTGTGTATCAATCCCCTTACCTATTAGGGACCTCTCCTAGACCCTATATGAAGATGATAGTAACCAATGAAGCCTACCTCTAATGTGCACCAAGTTGGCGACTAACACTAAGGGTATAAAAGGTATAAATAAGATGAATTACACTCTTATAACCCTGGAATACATAAATTAACTGCCAATAAACCCCATAATATAAACAAACAGTGGTCCAAAATAATCTCATAATATATGAATATATAGATAAAAAGAAAATCACCAACTAAAATTCCAATAAATTCTTAGGTAGAAACTCTATAGCGAAACCCATGATCTAATACAGTACTATCCATCTCAGTCCCTAGACTCACCCAGGAAACCAAAAAAATAGTTTATATATATAGGTGTATGTGAAGAATTTATATGTAGTAGGATCATACTCAAGACATATCATGCTAATGTGGAAGGAGAAAACTAATTAATCAATGAACAAATAGTAGATTCAACTAAGGATTATTGGTTCAATTACCACCCAACCTCACAAAGGCACACTAAAAAAGTATTGTATCCAATGTCAAATAACATAATATTAAGAATATATGAAAACAAGAACCCAAAAAATACATCACTAATGATTTTATACACTCATGCCCCAATTTTAAATGAGATATGATTAATCCCTCAAACAATGATGTGGGTTGGGTAACAACCCAACCTACCCTAACCTCCCATAGGGTATAACATATTATGATGGAATCTATCTATATAAATGAAAACCATACCACGAGCCATAAACACAAAATTCTCATCATCCCATATCCATCGTAACATATCACATATCCATAATAATGAGGTACAATGAACATGAATGACACCAACCTCATGCCTAACTCCAACCATTCATGAACCCCACTGTAGATACCACCTCATCATCTCATAACCACAACATCCATATCCATTATAATTGGGTATCATGAACATGAAGGAAATCATACTCATACCCTCCTCCAATCATGCTTTACCCTCACCATGTTTCAACAACACTATATAATATGATATAAAGGAGATCGGGGAAGAGGGGTTATCCAGAAATCTACACTCACTAACCTAGAGGCTGGGGAAATCATCTAGAACCTAAAAAATTAGGGTGTCGGTAATGTTGAATCATGTGGGGTGTGTAAATAAATCCCAATATATATATATATATGTATATATATATATATATATATAAACACAATCCCAACCTAGAGGGACTACATCAATACAATACCACCATATCCAGTAACCATCTCTACACTACCACATCTACACAATTCAACTATTTCCATCTATAACACCAAAAAACTTCTCACTTTACCACACAAAACATCCACTATAAAAATTTATAATTTCCCAATTATTCAGTCCACTATAAAATTTCTATATTCATCTTTACCATCCTTATCACACTCATTAAGCTACTCAATTACACAATTAATGAAAAACCACTTTATTATCTTTTATTATTTTTTTTCACACACAATTATTCATTAAATTATAAACCATACCCATTACAAGGTTTGTCAACACTATTAATATATTTCCTTATACTGGGAAACTAAACTGAACCCCACAATTACCAACTATGCTATCATTAAATAAAAACTATACAGTCTATCTTACATACCAAATAAAGGCCATCATTTACCTACTGTAAAAACCACACTAAAATTCCATCCATAATTAATGAAACAGTAAAAAATAACTCTAAAAATATCCAATACCATCCAATGAAACACTACTACCACACATATACCAACCAATACCATCATTCTACCCCAAGAAATCCAACCAATTCGGCCACATACCCAATAAATGTTGACCAAGACATCCAAATAGATCCATGGAAAATACCCCATAATATTCTCCACATAACCCCACAAGTAAATCCATAATAAATTTCCAATGAAAGCTAAAAAATCATAATAAGAAAATAAAAACCAATTCCACCAATAACCCTTACAATAACCTTATGTTACCAAATTTCTACACAATAGGATCATTTACCATATTTATGTGACTAAACAGTAGAAAAATTGATTTCCACATACAATTTATAGTATCAACACACATGACTAAACAAAAATAATTATTTTGAACAATAAAAAAAACATAAATTTCAGGACAAATATCACAAAATCAAGTAAACAAGTGTGATTCAACTGATTCCCATAAACTCTTTTTACTATTAATTATCATTTCTAAGGTAATAAATTCTAGTTATACAATGATAAGAAAGCATAAAACACCCATAATATTCCTATAAAATAAGAGAGTTATTGAATCCACCAACATGGTTTAAGGATTCAAGGAATCAACAGAGACAAATAAGATAATGAGGGATCAACCACCACCAAAATTAATGGAAAACACTCTAGAACCTAACTATAAAAATTTAACTTTAATAAAATCCCAATAAAAACATAAAACCAAATAAAATCACCATAGTAAGCCTACATACAGAGAAAATGATACGTGGGAAGAAGAAAAGAGAAAAAAGGGCACCTTGATCTAAGAGAGATTGATCTAATTGAATTAGGGTTTTAAAAATTGTAAGAGACATGGAAGGAGGCCAAGGAGAGGGACTAAGGTCATCTACAATTAAAAGGAATATAGTTTAAATTGATCTGAGCAAGGTTGGACCATTTATTTATAGATAAGGTTTAATTGGCCTCCACCATGGCGTGTTATCTTCAACCACTTACATGGAACCCCTTGCTCAATGGAGATACGAGATTTTATAAATAAGAAATATCATGACCTCCCAACCCTCATCTATTTTGAAAAGCATAAAAAAACTTCTGATTGGAACCACACCATGCACCAAGATGTGGAAGAAGCTATTTAAGTACCTTGGGAAGCCACTATGACCTCTCACTATAGCATAGTTGTGAATCTGTCTCAATTTTAGATCACCACACCCATGAACATTATGTGGGGATTCCATGATCAATGTTTCTACACCCTTATCATAAAACATGACATATTTCCTCAACTACTCACCACACCCATCGAACTGGGCATTTCAGTGGTTCTTGTATCCTATTAGTAAACAATAAATAAATTACACCCCTCAAAATGAAAATAGACCATGGTGTGGTAATGCACTCTCTTAATGAAGGGAAGACATGAGGCTTCATGTGTTATTATTCCATCCACAATGGCATATATACCTTTCCCATTTAACATAGGGGAAAACATCCTGGAATATTCTCTACACCAAGGATACTCTATGTGTTTCACTCAATGCGGTGTAGCAACAAACCCAAAGTCATCTTGTAAATGAAAATAATTCAAAATGACTTTCCCAAAATGAATAAATCCATGACTAAACCTCAAATTAAAAACACCACTAAAAGAATTTTGAACCCTTCATATACCCTTATACTAAAATGGCCAAGATCCCTAGTTGAATCACCAAAATGGGCATCACCACTACCACCACCATGCCTGACTCCAAGGAGTGATGACCCTATGGGTGGGAAAACTAAAATTTCACATGAGAAACAAATTTATACTCCCTTTAGACACCCCAATACCATAGAATACATAATTTTCGGGATCTAAAAAACAAGGCCCTTATATTAGATACCCATGAATCCATTTTTACCCTTGACAATTAAAACAAAATAAAGGAAGGAATGAAAAATAGGGATTAAAATAAACACCCCATGATATACCTCTCAAGGGTATTAGTAGAAAAAACACGACTAATACATCCTAAGGATAGAGCACCTAAACCAGAAATATAATCAACTTTCTTATAAATGAAAAAGTTTATAGATGTCATCTCAACAAAAATGGGTGAAAAATAAAACTCTAGATATTGAGTAGGAAACTGAGTCTCACATTATAACGGACTCTCCTATATACCTCTATACCTACAAAAAAATCAATCCAAATTAATGTATTACCTACAAATGACATTCTATCAATGATCTAGGATCATAAATATCTTTACTATAAATGTCACATATCCCTAAATATTCAACATTATCTAAAAAATAAATTTAGAATATTCATTATAATATTATGAAATAAATGATACATTGAACACATCATGAACCAAATTATGCTATGAAAAAATTTCCAACTCATATTCCTACTTTCCAGTACACTACGACACCGTAATTGGACTGATTAATCATATAGAGAGATTAATACCATTGGAGAACGTCAATTTCTCATGATGAGGGAAACCCTTAAGAACACATGGTCAACAACCACAAAATAATGATGTATCATTTACTAATCTACATGTAAATTATGATTGTACTGCACTTCCATCATTCACTCATGAACTATCAATATGTTTTTTATCATTCTCTATACAACATATTTTCCAAGGACTCGTGACTCTATAACCATGATCTAATATAATGAATAATGAAAAGAATTCCAAAAAAACCCTAAACATATCCAAGTTAAAATTATATTTAAGATTTATGTTATAAGTAAACTCAACCATGGAAATTCACATCAAGAAAGATCCAAAAAAATAAAAAATGCAAGACTACCACATATCCACTGGTATCTAGATGGTCCTCTTTTCCATCCCATCCATTTCAGGATATAATGTAGTGATAAAGTGAAACTAGGGTCCAAGGAAAAGAGGTATTCCTCTCATGAAATATGAGTTAAAGTAGATATCTTGATAAAAAATGCTGATCCTTGATACCCATGAAGACACACTACTAACTTTCGATGTTACCTCCATAAGAACTCCACTTATTACAACTTTTTGATCACTAAGAAGTGATTTTACCCCATTAAACACTCTATGATCACCTATATAGAATCACAACCTCCTAGAGATCGAGGAAAATAGTGAAAAGTCCATAAAGATGTAATACCACTCCACTAGTGAAAATTAAGTGATTGAAGAAACTTACCAGGAACACAATGATAAACTTTCACCCTCTGGAAAGAATTCACAATGATAAAAAATCTACAAGAAAACTCTTCTTATATTTCTCCCCATCGAGAATCCTCTAACTGCTACATTAAGGAAGATTTCACTAACATATAAATAAGAAACCACTATCTTTACCCTCTTCGATATTAATACATATCACCAAAATCTCTATTATCCTTCTCAAAACATCTATGATTCTTAAACAACATATTCCCATGACTCTGTACTCAGTACATGTAGAATTACATTCCCCTACCCTTGAGTGTAGGATATATCAAAATCATATTGTTATGGAAACATCGTCAAACTTCATTTTAACAAATTTAAATATTGTTAAGAGAAAAAATACCTCAGTATATCTTAATATGTGAAGACCACAAAGATCTCATAGAGGAGGTAATTTCACAAAAAATTAATAGAAAAAACCAACTAGGAAAACTCTAGATCATTGGCGTCATAATTATTCACATGGGAACATAACATCGTAAACCTATATGATATTAAAACCCTCTGATGCATCAATATAGAACTAAAATTGAGACGAGATGTGTCAAAAAACACCTCAAACATCACTCCTTCATATATAATCTCTAGAAAAATACACTAAACAACATCTCCTTTAAGTATTCCAAATCTATATGACACTAATTAGTATATATAAATTCTTAGCCCTTATTGGTCAAGGGTATTAATGGGGCTATGACCTGAGATAATTTGTACATGATTCTCTGAAAATAGCCCATGATATTGAGAAAACTATGAATATTGAAAATATTATTGGGTTTTTCCTAATAAATAATGGCATTAATCATCCAATGATCCACTCCCACTATAACTGAGACACCGCATGTCTATAAAAGTTCATATATCACTTACCAAACACACACATATATATCTTCCTACAAATATAATGGTGTTTATGTACCTCTATGATAGACTTAAGGTTTTATCATGATTCTTCAATAACCTTTACTATAAAGGTATGAATTCATTGAACTTGACTATAAACTAGTCCTAGAATACATGAAACATAAAGTTCATGAGTCCTATAAACATGTAAGGGATGTTTGTGACCCGCAATAACAATGCCATAAACTCAAAGTTCCCATAACAACACCTAAATTTGGTCTTAGGGATGTCCTTCCCCTAACTTGAATTTGGTGATATTAATAACATAGATCAATCCTCAAGAAATAGTTTGACCCCAGTTATTTATCAAATAGATCATCAATACGTGGACATGGCTTCTCTTCTTTAATTTAAACTAATTAACCAATCTATAGTCTATATATGAATATAGACCACCTCTCCCATTTTTAAAAAATAACATAGGGGAACTCTATGATGATACATTGGGTTATATAGATAAATTCTATATCTAGTCATGAACATAAATCCTCAACTCTCATTTCTTAGAAAGTACCATGTAATAAGGATAAATTGAAATTGTAGAGGAACTTATTTGTAACTTCATCTCAAACTCAGTATCTTGTAGAGGGTGTAAATACCTATCCTCATCAAGGAGATAATCCTGAAACTCATCCAAAACTATGGGGAACACCAAAACCCACTCTTCCATAGAACCCAATAAAGATTTTACTAACTAAGATAATAAAAACTCTTAGCATCTATAACACATCCTATTGTACTAATCACCAATGAACACCACATGCTAAATAAACTCTTCAAAAAACATAACTATCAAATAAATGTAATTATTAGATGAACACATTGAGTTAAACTAGTTGATGAAAGAATGATGTCCCAAAATTGTATTTTTATTATGAAGAAATTACTAATAACTAATTATTCCACATTATTATCCAACAACCATGATACACCTCAAGAAGAATATTCTGACCTAATATTGGTGTAATTAATACCATGGAAACTTGAAGCTTTGACACCTAGATCATGATATCATAGAACATGGTGGGTGAAATAAACAAGTGTGGAGCTCCAAAATCAAAAAAATAAAAAACCACAATAGAATATAGGAAGATGGTATATAAGACGATATTTAGACCCTTTAGCACTTGTAAATATTCATAATGAAGTTTTCTATATCTGGATCTTCTATGTCACTACTGAAAAAAATATCTATGGGTGTGCTCTTACCTATAACCTTGATAAAAGGTAAAATCATGGAACTAAACTAAAAAATCTCTATCTCTTCTTAGAATAATACAATCCTGGTAAATCAGCTACTGATAAGGCCTTTATGGAAACTTCTCTTGTTAGGGAAAATAATGGATCTAGCCTCCCAAACCATGTTTTACCCCAAGAATAGTTATAAATTTATAAAATAAACCAACACATGAATATAATATTATGGATAATATTCAAATAGGGACATGGGAACTATTACCCATTGAAAAAATCGTTGGAATAAAATTGATGAGGTCAACTCTTAGTTGATCAAAGCCTCAACTACCCTAAATCCTATGAACTACTACCAATAGATGTAATCCTAGAAAAAACCTAATGTTCCCCCTCTTTAGATGAACCCATATGATCATGTATCCTCTCAATCACCTCATAATACTTATATACCACCATGTATATAGGTAATATAATGGGAATTTGTCCTTGTTTGGTCTATAAATTGGGCTGAATCAATGTTTTTTGTGAATGACTTGAAATTGAAAAAATACATGATTTTTATAAAATGTTTTAATGTGAAATATATATTTTCATTGAAATGGTTTTTTAAAAATGGTTTGAATATAGTTTCCTAAAATTTCTAGTTGAATGTGTGTTTTTAAAATGGGATTTCAAAAGAGTGTAAATGGATCAATACTCTATTATAGGATATTATTGAGGCTTGTTTGCCACATTTATAATTTGTTTTATGATGTGATTTTGTGACCACCTTGGGAGACCTTTTTATTTTTATATTTGATGTGGAATATGAACCTATGATTATAAGTTATATATGATTGGTGGTTTAGTGAATAATTTTTTTTAGGGGATTGGCTCAGATAAAATTGTATAGTTTTTATTTGAGGTTGGTTCATGATGGAAACTTTATAGGGGTGGTTAGCTTAGGTTTTTTCCATGTGACTATTGTGTGGAAATCTCTCTCTAGAGTGAGTGAAGTGGTGTTTTTGGTGGTAGATGCCCATGTTATCCTTGAGATAGATAGAAAACCTCCAGTATTTGGGGGGGGGGTTGTTATTTTGCGTAGATACCGATGAGTTAGATGGGGTTGTCATGTTATACTTACTTGAGTTGTTTAGTCAAGGATATGTGTGTGAGACTTGTGTTATTATCAATATAGAATAATGAAAATGCTTGTCTTCCATAAGTTATGAATTCATTTTTGAGACTTTTAGTTTTCAAAGGCTTTGAGAGGTGTATTATTGGGTTGCTCTAGTTTACATTGGTTGTAAGAATGTGAGATGTTTGAGGTATTTGGTTTGTGATAGTACATGACCTAGGAATTGGATATATTAGGTGGCGATGCTCGACCTGTATGGGACCAAACATATGGATTTGAAATTTTATGCCTTATTTTTCTATAGTGTGATCTTAGTGAGAGTTTTTGGGCCTTAGGAGTCGCTAAAATGAGCCTTTTAGGATGTTAGAAAAGACAACAGTGGAGGTGATAAAACCACCAGTTGTTCATATTGTTAACCATGAGTTCATTCCATGAATGGGTTCATGAGGAGTTTCCTGATAAGATTAGTATGAGTATGGATTATTTTTATATTTTATTTTTTTCATGGAAATAAAATATTTTCCTTAGAGTGATTGAATACCATTACATATTCCTTGGAGTGAAAATAACACATGAAAAATTGTGTTCTTGATGTCCGATAAGAAGTGATGTTCTTGGAGAAGCATATTGAAAGCCTTATTATCCTGGTTTTTAAGGTTCAAGGAACCTTAGGTTTTAAAAAGGGTCATTTGAGGATTTTATTTTATAGAGTAGTACATTTTTTTATGAAATAATGATGGGTATTTTCTTATAGTGTGTTGGGTGCGATTGGAAGATCCTTATATGGGTAGAACCATTGTGAACTATATTGGGAGTTGGAATACCGTGGATAATAAAATATCCTTGTGGTGTCTTCACCTAAGGGTGGGTGGTGGTGTGATCCTAAGATGAGTTGGATCAATGATTCATCAGTTATCTTTAGTGGTGCATGAAAATTAATTTGGATGGGTGAGTATTTGACCATGGTTCTGAATTGAGAGTTGGGTTCAGACGTTAGTGTTTGAATTGAATGTTTTTGTTCTACACTAGGGTGTGAAGGAATCATTGTTTGGAGGCCATATAACATCGGTAAGTGAGGTCAAATACCTTCAGAATAAGTTATCTAGAGATGTAGTGATCTATTATATTAAATAGAAACAGATTCGATTTGTTGGATACCATATTTGGAATGTCACATTGGATTTTTCTAATGTGGTTTGGGGATTGAACCTGAGTTTTTAGAGAAATTGTGGTGTGATCTAGCATGGTTTTTAGAGTTTCATAGAATAATAATGTTTGAATTTTTATAGATGAAACAATGTGTTATAATTGAGTTGAAAACTAAGGATTGGTTAATATAAGTAAGGTAAATTATGCTGTTAGAAATGTAATACCTAATATGAGCGCCTCATATTGAGAGAGACAAGTCTATTGATAATGGTTATTGACTGATGAGACAAAGAAAATGATGAAACAATGTATTAGGGTTTTATTAGAGTGGATCAATGAATGTATGTTCGGTATTCTATATAAAGGGTAGATATCTATATAAATCAGTGTGATTCTATGGTTATAGAGGGATAGTTCTAGTATTTGGACTCTATAAGGTATTCCTCAATTGATGGTTTATAGATTTAGGTGGATTCTTCCATTGATTCCAGTGGATAATTTATTTTGGAAGGCTATTAAGGGGTTGTTTTCACAACAATATGTTTTGGGAATATAATGATTTATCCCTTTTGTTGAGTACAATAGAATTCCGGAAGGTAATACTATTAGAGAAGTTTTGATAGTGCAACATGGTTTCAGTTTTAAATGGATATTGAGGTGAGTCATACTTGTAGTTAAAGTGTATCTACTAGGTAAAATTTGGAGTGTAGTGTAGGTGAAACTAACCTATGGTTAGGGGTTATAACTGTGCTTGCATGTAACAAATTGAGTGGTATTAAAATGAGAGATATCCATATCTAGGTATTGATCCTAGGAAGTATGTTGTGAGATGGGGGAGTTGAATAAGATAAATGGGAACATGATTTTGGATAAGCCTATGGTGAAAGCTAGTGCATTTGTTATGTTTTTATGGGGTGAATCGTGTTTTGTGACATGGTTCTTGGCATGTAAAACTATTTCATCGCCTGATTTAAGGTGTGTATCTATTTTATGATGTGATCTAAGGGGAAAAACCATGTTTCATCTCTTGATTAATGGGTTGATTTTTTTCACATGTTTCATGGGTGAATTATGTCACGAAATGTCAAAATGTTTTATTTTATAGCATTTATAATTGAGGAAGCATGACGAGTTGGTATCATGGATCATAGGGGGTGCGAAAAATCCCATTCACAGGGTCTTATTTTGAAAATACCTAGATTTTTGTAGTTTTTTCCTATATGGGGTATCCAATGTGTGTTCTAGGAACAAAACAAGGAATGGTCTATGAGTAAGGGTAGCTCCTCTCCATTAAGTGTTGTGGTTGTGTAGATGTCTTGGTGAAGGATTTAAGATCAGGAGTTGGATGTTCAGGCTAGGAGGCTGATTATTTTGGGTGATACACATATGGACCCTTATATTGATCAATTAAGTGGGAGAGATTTTAATTCTTCTTTAATTTAAAGGAACATTATATTTTATGTTTTTATCCTAGACATGTGTGATAAGTTATTTTTTTACTGTAGGAAGTATTGTGGTAGATTTGGAGTGTTTTTGGGAGGACTGAGAAAGACCTTCAACTGATTAGGAGATGAAAAAGGGATTTCATGGTGTGAAATATAGGTTCATGTTGTGAAAAGTCATGTTATGTCCCCAATGGTGATACACTATAAATTATATAGTGTGAAACAAGATTCACACCCTAAAAGCATAATAGGGGATTTTTTATGGTGTTGCATTGTATTTAAGCATTCTAACCCTTCTTAAACCTTCCCATTCCTTCTTCCAACCCTTACGTGACTTAGATATACTAAGGGATCCTCCCATGAAGTATTTTTACCTACCTACCCCATTTTTCACTAATTTTAATATTATTCATCCCTATGGAAATATTTCAGTTAAACTAACACCGTTCTACCATTAAATCTTGATTTATTTTGGGTTTTCCTTGATTCCCATATCATAAAATCTAAAATCTAATTTTTGTGTTGAATTTATGGATTTAGTTTGATGGGTTTATTTTTTATGGGGATTAAGGGTGTTTTAGCTTAATCACACCTAAGGAAGAAATTAACTCTCCAGTTTTGGTGTTTTCAAGAAGATATTTGTATTTCTTTTTTATACTGGTGCATGTGTAGCCATGAGAGACATCTCTCTATGGTGTTAAAGTGACTAGTTAGGTATTTATAGATTTAGTAGACCCATTATATGTAGAGAAATGGTTTATTGATCAATCAATATTGTGATTCAACATGGATTTTTGGGTTATGTATGGGTTTTTCACCCAGGTAAAGTTTCCTTAATAGAGTTTTTCAGGATCAGTTTCAGTTAGTATGGATATGATTGTTGAGTATATACAAGGGTTAAATTTTAATATGTTTTTGATATTTTTTTGATGCATTTTTATATTATGATTTCTTATGGATGTGACCTCCAAAGGACCCTCTGGATAGATCATCATGTATGTTTGGTCCTCCCAAGAGCCCTTAGGATGGGTTAATATATATATTTAGACTTCCCAATAACCCTTGTTATGGGTTGGAGTGTATGAGATGTTTTCGCATGAATCATCAGGATGGGTCAACATGTACAATATAACTAGCAAAGGACCCTCTGGATGATTCAATACATATGATAATTCCTCAAGTGAGAAAGGATGGATGAGGGATCTGATGAGGTTGTGACCTTTGTGAAAGGCATCAGACATGGGTTATATCATGATATTGTGGATATAACATACTATTCTTCTGATATAGATCAAAAATAGGTAGGGATATATTTTTTTATATATTGGTTAGTTCATGATGGCTCAATGGTTTTTGTGTTTTTTATATTTGTTTTTTGTTAATTCATCCACTATTATACACTTGGGGAACTTATGTTAAGGAAATATTTATGATATCTTACTAAGTTAATTAATTAAGCATAGATATTCATGTAAATGATCAAATCGACAACATTATAAGGTATCTTGTAAAGGGATAGTGACCTACAATAGGTACCGAGTTTAAGTTGGCAGATTGGGATAGATGTGATGACAGGACATGTGTAGAGATATTTACAGTGGTTCCAATTTTAATTTTACTTATTTTGATTCATTTTGTTAATTTATCAACCACAAGTGGGGATATTTGTTCTAATATATAACTTGGATAATCTATGTTATTATGTTATATGTTGTTATGTTGTTATTATTTTCTAAAGACCCTAACCCTAGTATCCCAGAGTTAATGATTACTTTATTACATTGGAATATGATTCAATGAATCAAATATCAAAGAAACAAATAGTTTATAAGTCTTGGTAAACTAGATACATACTTTCATTTCACATATATTTGAAAATATAACAAAAAAAGTAATTTATTCCAGAAATTATTTATTATCCCTAGCATGTCCCTGTATATCAATCAAAAATCATTTTTAGATGTCCATATGGATGGAAATAAAAGATATAGGTAAGCTATTATGCTCAGTAAGTGTTTGCATACAATGAAATATATCATTAATACTAATACATAATCAATATTTAAATACAAATAACTAAAAAACATTCCATTTAATCAATACAATTAAAAATAATAATAATTTGGTATGAATAAATGATGATAAAATATTACCATATATATAATCACATAATATTGAAAATTCACCATGGATATTATAAATAACAAAATAATCATATGTAACATTAATAAGTAATATCATAATGAGGGAGTACATAATTATGGATATCATAACAATTCCATCAAGTCCACTTTTGAATAAATCATTTATAAATGGGTAAGGCTTCAGAAGAAAACACAATATAGTATGCCACATGAGACCTATTAATGCATAGAGGGGCTATAGGGACCCACACCTATCACATATTAAGTCCAATTAATTACCCAAATGAAAGGAATGAAATATAAAAAACAAAAACATTAATATTAAAAATATAGAATATAAAATGTTAATACATACCCTAACCAATAAACATAATCCTAAACCATCTAGAGTAATATGGTGAATGGTAATAAAATAGTAGATACTTAGTCAAACTAATCATAAACCATCCAAATAAATAATAAGTATGGTTTCATTACAAAATATCCCCTATGGATAAAAATTAATGTAAGGGTTGTTGTCATTGATGGATATATATTCCACAAAAAGTTCCTTTAAGACATTATTTATGAAAATATCATTCGCATTTTGAAAATAAATTTCTATAACCATATTTTCACAACATATTTTGAAAATACATTTATTTTAAAATAACCATTAAAAATAGTGAAGTGATATTCAAAAAATTGAGTGGTCATGATGGTAATAAATTCTGTTCACACACTACACATTAAAATAAATATTTATTTCACATTTTTAGTAAAATCCAAATGAGTCTTGTTTGGAAATGAACATGATGAATCTTTTAATTTTTTTTGTAAAATTTAAAAAATGTTTAAAAAGTTCTTTACTAAAGAATTTCATGAATTTTGTAAAAAAAAATTGAAATATTTTTATAATACATGATTTTGGAAGAAAAATGATTTTTGACTGAAGAGAGAAATGATGATGGATTTTTTTAAAATAATTTTCTCAATAATTTCAAGTACCAATGAGATAAATATGGTACTATTACATGAAAAAATATTGAATAAATATAGGATAATAAAATTAAATAGGTTTATTACGCAATGATCATATAATATATTTCAATTGAAATTCAACTATAAACAATCCTGATTAAAACGAGACTTAAACATAAATATCTGACAACTTTGGTAACTTTTGAATAATAAAAAAAAATCAACAAATAACATAAAATGAAGAATAAAATACTATTAATATAAATATAATAATTATATAAAATATAAAAAGGGTCAATATATGCACCACACAATAGAATATGTGGTGAATATGGCATATGTCTCATGAAATTAAAAGTGAGTTGAGAAACTTTTATGATAGGGCCAATTAACGACATATGAGTTCAAAAATACATTATAATTAATATAGGTTTATTATAAACTTATTAAATAACCATAAGAATATATTTTGTACCATATATTATTTACTTATAGTCATTTACCACTGTTTATTAACATTTCTTGGTCAAAATCACTATTTTCGGTGATAATTGCTTCATTTTTATGTGTGTTTTGGTTTAGTAATTTCAGCGATTTTACGTTGAAAATTATTCCATAATATCCAAATCTTTTACCATTATATAATTATCATATATATTTACTATTTATTTATTTATTTTAATATATATGTTTGAGATAGAAAAGGGATTAAACCTTTCATGGAGACGGTAAGATGTACATATTTTGAATTTTTTTTCCATTTTTCTCTCAATGGATGGAAGGTGAGGAAAATAAATATAGATGAACCTTTTTAGAATCATTATTATTTTATATATATATTTTATATTAATAAAATAAATACTTATTACAATCCATGTAAAAATAAAATGGAAAACATTTCACATCGCTACATGGAGGCGGTAGTCCACAAGTACGCACAAACAACGTTATTATTTTCCAATGGATTAAAATGTTAGAATTTATATGTGATATTATAATTACATGAGTATTTTTTTTATAAATATAATATATAATAATTTAATTTATCATTACTATCTCATAAGTAAAGTGTAACCCAAAAATGAATCACATTGCTTAGCGAGGTGGTAGTCCACTGTACACATGAGCATTGTTAGCATATCCCCCACAAAACGGAAAGTAATAAGGTATATTTGATATAATAATTACATAAGTAAAATAATTTAATATATATTACAAAAATATATTAAATACATCATCATATCCATCCTTGAATGCTGTTTATGGAAAATGAATTATATAAGTTCGCAAAGCGGTAGTCCGCCAAACACACGATCAACATTTTCTTTTCCCATTTGATGGAAGAGGATATGGATATAGGTAATTACCTAAATATAATAACACATCATTATATGTGATATATTTTTGTTATTATATTATCATATATTATGAAAATTATGTGGAGTTATAAGAAGTAAAATGAAAACACATAGATAAAATGATTACCTCATCTTTAGGAAACCTCTTTAGGTTTGACTAAAAGCATTCCTATATTTGATTTATAATCTAAAAAGGACTATAATATGTGGGTATGGAATTAAAGAAGATATATGGGCATTTATGTTCTAAAAAATTGTTTTTTATGTGTTAATAGAGGAGGATAGGGGGTGGCCTTTTATAAGTGGGGAGATGACAATAAAGGATTTTTCAAAAAGATAAAGTGGAACCCACATTTTTATCCTTAAAAAAGATTTAAAATGGTTCATTATATATAATTATAGGTTATAAGATGTAAATATTTCCATAAAATGTGTTTTGGAGCAATTTTAGGTCATTATTTCCCTTATCGTCTTAGTTGAAGCCTTCGACAAACCCATTTTTACCTTAATCGTGGTAATTGAATTTTACTATTTTTCACCATTCATCATGGTCAAAAATTAAGCTGAAATTATTAGATAATATGAATTATTATTATTCCAAATATGCAATCCATTTTTACCAAGTTGGTTCATGGAAGTGGTAGAATTGAATTTAAAATTAAACATACAAATGCATTTAAAAAAATGACTTTTCCTTAAAAAACTTTCAAAAGTAAATGTGTTTTTATATCATAATTTAATAAAAAAATTTCTCAAATAAACTAAATTAGTAGAATTATTATATTTATAAAATAATTTATCTTTTAAAAAATTAAAAATATATAGTTTAAACATTTAAATAATTTAAATGAAAATATTATTTTTAAGAAAAATTAGTATTTTCACTATTCATTAAAAATTCATATTTTTAAAAAAATCCAAAAAATCACACCAATGTAATTTTTTATTTACAATTTAAAAATAATTTTTAATTTTTTTAAATAAATTTTAAAAAAGAGGTAAAATTAATTTTAAATTATGTGGAAAAAGCGCAACTAAATTGCCTTTTAGAAAAATATAGGTTTCCAAAAAAACATTTTTCTTTTTCTTTCAAATGAATTTTTTATTCATAATGAATATATAACCATGGAATTTATTTTATACATATGTAACACCTATAATTTCCATAAATTTTTTATTCCTATTTATAACCACTAACTTAATGGATATGTTATAATGGTAATTTTTAAATAATAATATTTTAACAGAGTATCACATTTTGTTTAAACTAAAGATTTCATGTATCGTAAGATATCAATGAGATTTAATTAATTTAAAATTAAATATATTTTAAAGTATCAATATGGAAAATTTTCTTTAAATTTTTGTGTTTCGTGGAAAATACGCTATCAAATACGGTGTTCCTCATTTAAAAATATCAGGGTGTTTCCTTTACCCCCATAAATAAATTACATCTTCAAAATTTAATCTTGATATATAAAATTAAGGGTTTTTCATTTACAAATAATCTTTTTTGGAATCCACATCATAAAAATCTTTAATAAAAAATCCTCTTGATAAGATGTAAATTTATGTACAAAGGTCACATAGAATAACTTATAATTTTGTTTCCAGACAGGAGAAAATTAGTGGGAAGGGACAATATGAACTTGAAAGAAAATAATAAATAATTATAGAGAGTGAAAGCGATAATTGATAAAAAGAAATTGAATGATCTATGAAAAGTTATGGACCTAAAAACAATAAATTTCTGATGATTGAAAATACCATTAGATTAATCTAATTTGAAGTTAATATGATAAATATTTTATTTCAAGATCCTTTTACAAAAGTTAAGGAATTATATTACTATCTAATAAAATTAAAAAATACTCTTACTTAAAATATTTTAATTTTATAAGAAAAATTTAATCCTTTGGTTTTGATTTGATCAATTTCCACATCATCTCTTACTTTAAGAAATGAATATCAAAAAATGAATTTTTTATGTCTAAAGCACTAAAATCATATTTTATTTGATCATAAGATCCATAAAAGAGTAACAAACCTTTCTTCAAATATATAAATATTTGTCAAAACCAATATGGTTGGAAGAAGTAATCCAATATATTATATTAACCTCTAAACCTCAATAGCAACACCATTGGATGAATATTAAAATTTATCCATAAAATCTGTTGGGTAAAAAAACTAAATATTAACCAGAACATCATGTAGGCCAGTGGTTGGTGTAAAACCCTTGTCTCCACTTAGTTGTGGGTTGAAACTCCACATCCTTGCTATATGTGATGGGTTAACACCCAACATATAGTTTTTCCTTTTTCCAATACATTATTAATATAATTCCTTTAATGTTTCCTAATTTTTGTAACCCATAATTACTTCAACATCAAAGGTAAGATAATCCTTAAATGTTACCAATGCCTTAATTAAAACCTCTTAGTAATTATTATCTCAAAATCTGGAACCCATTAAGGGTTATCCTCTCTCAGTAATGTTTTTAATAATTAGTTCAACATTCCACTAAATAAATTTTCCTGGTGATCGATACCATTCAATATATACTCTCAAATGCTTAAATAAAAAGTACTACAATACAATCCTCAGGTATTTTATAATTATTATAACCAAACAATCATTGATAAAATACTCTTATAACATAATTATTTAACCCACACATAGGAAAACTAATCATTCCATTATATCTATAGTAATATCCTATTCTTAACCTTGACCCCTTAGCTTATTTTCAGGTACATCCCCTTGAAGACTGGGGAATTTTCATGGAAATCAATCTCTTTACAGTTGAATAATTTCACATTTTAAAATTATTCCTTTTCATTATAATCATGTGGATGGTGTAATTTCTCTATAAACTTGTCTAAAACTCCCAATCCCTTCAAGTAAGTGCTAGGTTGTTTCTTTCTACAATTATAATATGGGGGATAATACTTCCTTATGTGCTTCCCTTTATTGTTGTTTTTATCTTCCATCCTCTTCTTATCTTTCTTCCCTTACAATAAATAAGACTTGATGAATTATTTATCTTTCATTATACCACATGATATGAGGTCTTGTTATGAAAATAATATTTGTGAGATAACTTCCCATCAAATAATTTCCGTAATATCATCAAAGAAATGTAAAATATTACACTTTGGATTATGTATGTAGTCCGTAGAATTACTTGCTATCTAGGTACAATTGGATTCATACTTAGAAACATTTTTATCTTCTTTTTGTCTTAGATTTATGAATTATCACTCCATATCAGCTCATTCATCCTAAGGAAAATAATTTTCCAAGAATAGTACCTTTAAATCCTTTAATTCATTATTTTCTATTTATTATTCATCCTTAGTGTTTTGAACCAATGACCAAAATTGATAAGAATCTCTTATTATATGATAATCTACCATGAAAACATTCTCCCTTTGTTTTTATCCCGAGGTGATAAATATCTTATCTATTTTTTTTTCTATTTTTCAGCTAAAATTGGAATTGAATTTCCATTAAAATATAGAGGCTTCTGATGCATAAAGCAGTTTAACATTTTTAAACCACATAGTGGATCAGTGGGATACTCCATAAATTCTAGGTTGTTGATCATAACCCAATTCATTTTCCCAAATATATTTATAATTTGACCAATTATATCTATAACTCTAGCTTTAGCTAAATTATATTTTCTTGTGGGAAATCCCTATATAGGGCACATTCATTGATATGGTTCCCATTACTTCTACCAGGATCCATTTCTAAACAATTATATACACTTGATTAGATCATAAGATTAAAAACATAATGTATATTCCAAAGTAAGTAAAATACAGAACATAAATTGAAAAATCTATCCACAACTAATCTCATAATAATATACATAGTTTTAATAAGAAGTTTTTAAATAAAAAAATATTTTAAAATCACTCAAAATGGTTTTAAATAAAATGTTATTTAACCCTGTTATATCCCCTAAGAGTTTCAAGCTAGGTGTGAAGTAAGGACCATTGTTTTGCACTAGGTAACGGTCGAGTCAGGCCCAGAATTTATTTTTAGAGTTATTAAACCTAAGTACATCGGTTCTAAAATTAAATTCACATATATTTTCTAGACATGGATATATTACTTGGGAAAACCAGATGATCTCTACCTTAACAATAATTTAGTATGTTATTCTATAATTATAATAAATTTATATCATTGGGTTATGTTACTTAATATATGTTTTTTTAAATCTTGTTTCTTTGGTTTCTACTAAAATTCCTCTGATAATAACTATAAAGACCCAAACCCTAGCAGTATAGAGTCATTGGTAACTTTATTAAATCAGAATAAGATAAAAAAATAACATAAAAAAGAAACAAATAGTTTATGAGTATTTTTAAAGTAGATATATTCATGAATTTCAAAAACTTTTAAAAACATAAAATACAAAAAATTATTTTGTTTGGGACCATATTTATTCCATCTAGTATGTTACTACATATCAATCATAAAACATTTACTAGCATCCTAAGGAATGGAATCACAAGAAAGGGGTGAGTTCTAATGATCATTAAGGGTATGTGTACAAGGGAATCCATTATGAATACATAATAATCAATCTGTAAGGAAAGGTAAATAAATAAAACACATTCCATTTAATCTATAGTAATGTCATGAATAATAATACAGCAGGAATAAATTATTATCAATTAATTACATATAAATAACGACTTGAGATTGAAACATATCCATTGATATTATAAATAATCAAATAATCCATTGAAAAATCTATAACAAATATCATAATTAGAAAATTAATAAGTCCAAAAAACATAACCACACTATCAAGGCCTCAATCTAAGACATTTTTCATAAAAAGGTAAGGCCTCATCAGAAAACCCAATCTGGTTTGTATCATCAGACCTACCGATGCATCAAGGGGATATAGTAGGCCCCACCCATCACTTATTAAGTCTAATTAATTATTCATTTGAATGAGTTAAAACATAATCAATATAAAAATTCATATTTAAAAACCAGAATATGAAATTCTAATACTTACCCCAATAAATAAATAGTATCATAAATTATCAAGGGAAATTTGGTTAATGGTAATAAAAAAATAAATACACAATAACATTGATCACAATTCATCCCAATAAATAATAAGGTTGGTATTATTATAATATATCTCTAGTAGATCATAAGTAGAATACAAATTTTTAATGAATAGAAATTTATTGAAAACTACCTTTAAAATATTCTTAAGGAAAATAACCTTTTCCCTTTGAAAATAAAATTTTAAGACATAATGCTTACAAAACATATAAAAAATAATTTAATTTTAAAATAATCTTTTAAATATATAAATTATTGTTTAAAACACATAGTGTTTATGATGGTGGGAAATTCCGTTTATTCCATACACATTAAAATAAATATTACTTTCAATTTTTTGATAAAATCTAAATGAGCCTTGTTAAAAAAAACAGTGAAGATTAATTTAATTTTTTTTGAAAAGGTAACAAAATGGGTAAAAATAACATTCATAATTCTTTTGAATAATTTTAAAAATATTTTTGAAAATATTTTAAGAAAATATGTTTTTGGAAGAAAAATGATTTTCAACAGAAGAGAGAAATGAACTCATATTTAATTAAATTTTTTTATTAATAGATGTAAGTAACAAAGAGGGGAGTATGATACTATTACTTGAAATCTTTATGAATAATCATAAGAGAATAAAATAAATTTTAGGATAAGATAATATCCTTCTATGTAAATTCAAACATGAATAATCCTGGTTAAATTGTGATTGAAACATTAATCTATTACCACTTTGGTAGCTTCTGAATCATATGCCCCATGAAAGAAATAAAAAAAAATACTATAAATAAAAATATATTCATGATATAATATATAAAAAGGGGAAGTATATACACCACATAATGTTATAAGTGGTGAATATCGAATATGTCTCATCTAAGTTAAAGTTAGATGATAAACCCTTACTTTAGGCACAATTTCTGTCGTACATGTTATAAGCTTGAATAATAAATATAAGATTATTATAAATATATTATTGAACCATAATAATATATTTAATAGGTCATATTACTTTTTTATTGTGTTTTATCACCTGTTTATTAGTATTTATTTGTTAAAATCACTATTTTATGTGACAAATACTTTGTTTTTATGCATGTTTTGGTTCAGTAATTTTTTTCATTTTCATTATATAATGGTTAAATCATAAAAAATGTTAAATATGACATTAGTTTCATATATATAAATTAATTATATACTTATTTAGTGTCATATATAAAATTTAGAGATAGAAAATGGACGACACTGTTCTTAGAGATGTTAGGCCATATGTACGTAAGAACAAAATTTCCATTTTTTTCTTGACAAATATAATAATAGGAAAGTAAATATTAATTAAACATTAAAAAATAATTATTATGTTATATATAATTTATATTAATAAAATACATCCTTATTACCATTCATGTAAAACTAAAATGAAAAACAGTTTACATCACTACATGAAGGCGTTGGTCAAGATGTATATACAAACACAATTACAACTTTCCAATTGATTGGAAGGTAATAAGTTAGATATGATATTATAATTCCATTTTTATGAGTTTATAATAAATATAATTTTTTTATTAATATTATCCTTAATACCATCCACATAAAGTGTAAGTGAAAAATGAACCACATCGCTTCGTGAGGTAGTAGACCACTGTACACAAGAGAGACATAATCATATCCCCCATGTGAAAATTAAGATATAATATGTGATATCATAATTAAAGAATTATAATAATTTCATTAATATAATATAAATAATTTAAATCCATCATTACATCCATCCTTGAAAGATGGTGATGGAAAAAGAATTACATCGGTTCACAAGGCAGTAATCTTCCATACAAACAATCAACAGTTTCCTTTCACAATTCATGGATGAGGCGATATATATTGGTAATTAGAATAACAAAATAATATATTATTATATGGGATATATTTTTGTTATTATATAATCATATAACAAGAAGATTAAAAGGATATACAAGAATAAGTAAAATGAAAACAAATAGTTAAAAATAGTACCTCTTCTTCGGAATACCTCTTTAGGTTTAACATAATGCCTTCATAGATAAGATTTATGATCTAAAAAAATAATCAAGTAGGTGGTTAGGGATGGAAGATATTTGGTTAGGCCTTTTTTGAACCAAATGGTTTCTTATTTTTGAATAGGGGAGGAATGTGGGTGGCCTTTTATATGTGGGTGAGAGGACATACATGTAATTTTTGAAAAATTAAAGAGATAACCATGTTTTTATAAAAAAAAACCTTCTAAAATAAATAATTATCGATATTTAGAGGCCATAAGATCTCAATATTTCCATCAAATTATTTCTTAAAAAAATTTAGGGTATTTTTAACCCTGATCATTTTAGTTTAACCCTCAGTAAACCCATTTTTTACCTTAGCCATAATAATTAATTTTTACTGTTTTTACTATTAATTATAGTAAAAAATTATGTTTACATAATTATATATTATTAATTATTTTGTTTCTAATTATGTAATTAAGTTTTATAATTTCATTTCATATAATTGGAGTAATTCAATTTAAAATTAAACTAATAGATGCATTAAGAAATTGTTATTCCAAATAAAATCATTATTTTTTTGAAAACTTTACATAGTTGAATTAAACAAGAAATTTATCTTAATTAGTTAAATTTCAATATTATTAATCTAATTTTAATTTAAAACCAATTTAATATATAATTTAACATTGAAAATAATTTAAAAGACAAGGAAGGTTTTAATAAAAATATGTATTTTTCACTATTCATCAAAAAATTAAACATTTTAGAAAAGTATCAAAAATTCTCTCCAAGAAAATTCTGAAATTTGTATTTCAAAAAATAATTTTATTTTCTGAAATAAATTTTCTAAAATAGGTAAAAATTAATTTTAAATTATGTGTGAAAAGTGTGACTAAACCATCTTTCAGAAAAACACAATTTCTCAGAAAACATTTCTTTTTCTACTTAATGATTCTTATTTTATTTAAAAATCATAGAAAAACATTGAATTTATTTTATAAATGTGTAAAACATATAAGTTTTATAATTTAGTTAGTCCTTTATATACCCACCAACTTAATGTCTTGGTTATAATGGGCATATTTAAATAATAATATTTTAACTAAGTATCTTATTTCATTTAAACCTAGTGTTTCCTGCAACGTATGATATTGAAGAGATAAAATTTTCTTTAAGAAGAAACAAATCATAAAGTATCATTGTGTTACATTATATTTTATGTTTTTTGTTTCAAGTCTTTTATTCTATCAAAGAATATGTTCCTCTTCTAAAATCTTAGGGCGTTACATATTTCTTTAGTTTATTTTTCTGATACTTCCTTTTGTTTTTATTTTTCTTCCATATGATTTTTTGAACACAATAAGGTATATCTATTTATGAGGGAATGGTCTCCCCATTTTAAATTAAGGTCCTCACCACTATTCTACAACCTAAGGAATTATTATGGCTCTGTTGCATCTCATCGGCCTAAACTAGGTGATTTCAGATGGGGCATTACACCTGTTAACCTTTACTAGTTAATATTAAAATGGGGGTGGGGATCAAACCTTACTATTTGGTATGTAACTAGGTTGATTTACCTTAGTTTGATGACTGATAATTGGTTGAGTATGATTGGAAATAACCATTTTGTCTAATGGAAGGCATGAAACCCTTACCACCCTTCGGTTATGGTTTAAAGCCACACATCCTTGCCGGTTGTGATGGTTTTTCACCCAACATGCTGGTTTTCCTTTTTGAAAAACATTATTAATATAATTCATATTATGTTTCCAAATTTTAATAAACCATAATTACCTCAATATTGAAGGTAAGATAAACATTAAATGTTTCCAATAAATTCATAAATAAATCTTTATCAGTATTATCTCAACATCGTGAACACATTAAGGTTTATCCTCTATGAGCCATGTGTTTTATAAGAAGTTCAATTTTACACTAAATCAATTTTCCTAGTCATCAGTACCATTCAAAATATACTCTCAAATACTTAAATAAAATGTATTATAGTATAATATATATAAATTTTATAATTATTATAACTAAAATATCATTGATAAAATACTTTTATAAAATAATTCATGAATCTAGACACATGAACATTGATCATTCCACTTTGTCTATAGTAATATCAAAATATTGACCTTGAACCATTAGGTTATTTTGAGGTATTTTCCCTTGATTATTGGTGACTTTATTTTTTATTACTCTATCTCATTAAATTTTTAGCATTTAACTTTGGAATATTATTCCATTCCCTTATAATAATGAAGATGATGATGTTTCTCTCTAAACTTGTAGAAAAATCCCATACCGTTCAAGAAATTAACAATTTGTTTTTTCATACAATTATCACATGGAGGAAATCCTTATTTCCCTTCTTCCCTTTATCCATGTTTTTTGTTTCTATAATCTTTCTCTATTTCTTTCCCCCCAAGCCATAAAAATTGAAGAATACTTTCCCAATCTTTATACAACATGATATAAAGTATTTTTATGATAAGAATGTTTTGGATAAAATTACCCTTCAAATAATTTCATTAATTCCAATAATGAAATGGTTAATATTTCTATTTGTATTATGTATATAATCTGTAGAATTCTTTTCTATCTGGGTAAAGTTGGATTCATACTTATCAAAGTTTTCATCTTTCATTTCTCTTATATTAAGGAATTTTCTCCCCATATCTACCCATTTATCATTAGGAAAATACTTTTCCATGAAGAGTACCTTAAAATCCTTCCATTGATTGTTTTCCATTTCTTCTTCATCCTAGAGTTTGGAATTAATGACCATCATTGTTATTAATCACCAAATTGATGATAAATTATCATGACAACATTTTCCCTTTAATTTATTCTTAAATTGATAAATATATTATCTAAGGAACTTATCTATTTCTTAACTATAAAATATTTTGTACTCCCATTAAATGATAGAGGTTGACGAATTATAAAGAGTTCTAACATTTTCACACCACATAGTGGATTTGTAGGCTACACCATACATGAAAGGTCTTTTTCTCATAAACCAAGTCAGTTTTCCCAATATTGTTATAATTTGATTAGTTCTATCTATAACTATAGCTCCGAGAAAATTAACTTTCTCAGAGGGAAATCCCAATATAGGGTAAATTCATTGATATGGTTCTCATTCCTTATGCTAGAAACCATTTATAAAAAAGGGTAAACACTACATTAGATCATAAAATTAGGATAAATAATTTATATTCTGAAATAATAGTGAAATACATAACATAAATTAATGATTTATACACATGTAATCCCATAAAAATAAACCTAATTTTTTTGGGAATGTTTTTGAATCATAAAAATATTTCTAAGGCCTTCATAATTATTTAGAATAAAAATGTGAATTAACCCTAGTATATCCTGTCTGAGTATCAAACCAGGCATGCAATAATGCCCATCATTTTTTACTAGGTAACACTAAAGTCAATCCCAAAATGTCTTTTTTAGATTTATTACCCCTAGGTACATTTGTTCCAAAATTACACACACTTATACTATCTATATAGGGATTTATTTCTAGGAGGAATCAAATAATCTCAACCATATCAAAACTTTTGGATGTTTTTCTATACTTATAATTAATTTCTATCATTAGGTTTTCCCTAATATATGTGTTCCTAATTATAGTTCCTAAGGTTTATACTAAACATAGTATTATACCAACTATAATGACCCAAACCCTTATAGCCCAAAGGTGGTGGTTACATTATTACATTGGAACAAGATACAAGAAATCACATCTAAACAGATAAAATAAATTAATAGTCATATTAAAATAGATACATACTTGAATTTCACATACATTTTAAAACATAAAATACAAGAAAATATTTTTCTTGAGAACATCATTATTACCTATATAATTTCCTTTAATATCAATCATAAAAAAATTTCTAACATCCAAAGTAAAGGGAACAAAAGAATGGGATGAGATCTAATTCTCAGTAATGGTATTTGTACAACATAATCCATTATAAATACATAATACATAACCAATAAATAAATATAAATAACTAAAACACATTTCATTTAATTAATTACATGAACATGAATATTATTATTTCTATTATAAATGAATATAAAATAATTCTATATAAATAATAACATGATCTTAAAACATATTCATAGATATTGTAAGTTATCAATTAATCTAATTAAACATTAATAAATAATATCATAATGAGGGAAGGTATAATTTTACACATCATAATCATACCATCAAGGAATCATTCCAAGAAATTTTTCATAGATTGATAATGTATCTACCAAAAATTCAATCTAGTTTGTCTCATGAGACCAACCGATGTATCAAGGGGATATAGCAGACCCATACATCATTAATTAAGTCAAATTTATTTATCAAATAAAAGGGGTGAAACATAATCAATATAAAACTTTATATTGAAAAACCAAGCTACTAAATGCTAACACTTACCTCAATCAATAAACAAAATCAAAAACCATCAATAAAAATATGGTGAATAATAATAAAATAGTAAATATCCAATCAAACTGATAATAAAACATCATAATAAATAAAAATGATGGTATCATTACAATATAACCCTAGAAAACAATAACTTGATCATGTTTTTTTATCATTTATGAATAAAAATTAAATGAAAAGACCCTTTAAAACATTCTCATAGAAAACTACCTTTACAATTTGGATATAATATTTTAAAACATAAATTTTAAATTACATTTTAAAAATAATTTTCTTTTAAAATAACCTTTGAAACTTATAAAGGATTCTTTAAAAAAATTAAATGGTCATGATTGTGGGAAATTTTGTTCATTCCAGACACATTAAAACAATGATTCCTTTCACATTTTTGATAAAATCAAAACATCCATTGCTCATAAAACACGATAAATATTACCTTCATTTTTTTTTCTAAAAGGTCAAAATAGTGTAAAAATATCCTTAATTAATCATATCAATAATTTTAAGAAAATTTTGAAAACATTTTTAGAAAACATGCTTTTGGAAGAAATAGAATTTTCATCCGAAGAGAGAAATGAATTCAAATTTAATTAAATTTTTTTTATTAATCATTTTAAGTACCATAGAGAAGAATATGATACAATTACATGAAAAAATCATGAATAATCATATGAAAATAAATTCAATGTGATGATAATATAATCTCATTTAATGGAAATTCTAGTACAATCTATCTCGATTAAAATGAGATTGAAACATAAATCTCTTACCACTTTGGTAACTTCTAAATGGTAAGCCCCATGAAATAAATATAATAAAATTAAATAATAAATATGATTAATAGAAAAATATTTATGGTATAACATATAAAAGGGTAATTATATACACCACACAAGTTAATAACTGGTGAATATGGCATATGTCTCACAGAAGTAAAAGTGAGATGGGAAACCCTGCCTTATGCCTGATTTCATTCATATGTGTTATAACCTATTGTATAATAAATATATGTTTATTATAAATATTTTATAGAACCAAAATATTATATTTTATACCATATATTATTTTCATATATACTTTTATCTTCAGTATATTAGCATTTCTTTATTAAAATCACTATTTCGGGTGGTAATTGATTCATTTTTATGTATATTTTGGTTATGTAATTTATTTCATTTTTGTTTGATCATGGTTAAATCATATAGAAATATTATAAAATATATAAATTTTATATAAATTTATTATATATGTATTTAGAGAAATATATAAAATATTGAGATAGAAGGTGTATTACACCGTTCATGAAGACGATAGGTTGTATGTACACATGAACACAGATTCCATTTTGTTCTACATGAATATAATTAAAGGAACATAAATATTAATATACCTTTACAAAATAAATAATAATATTTATATATAATTTATATTAATAAAATAAATCCTTATTACCATCCATATAAAAATAAAAATAAAAACATTTCCTATCGCTATGTGAAGGCATTAGTCCACATATAAATATGAACATTGTTATTGTTTTCTAATGGATTTAAAGTTAAGATGTTAGATGTGATATTATATTTCCATTAGTCTTATTTCTTAATAAAAACTAAATATATTTATTAGAATTATCTTTAATACTTTTCATGTAAATTGTAAGAGAAAAATGAATCACATCACTTCATTTAGCAGTAGACCACTGTACACATGAGCGTCATAATCGCATCCACCATGAAATGAAAAATAAGAAGTAATATGTGGTAATAATGTTATAAATATCCTTCAAATAAGTAAAATCCATCACTATATCCATCATTTAAAGGTGGTGATGGGAAATGAATTATATCGGTTCGTGAGGTGGTAGTCTTCAAAATAAACAATCAATGGTTTTGTTTCCCATTTGATGAAAGGAGAGATGGATATATGCCATTAACTTAACATAATAAAATATTAGTATATGGGACATATTTTTGTTATTATATTATCATATATTAGTAATATTATAATTATTTAGAAGAATAATTAAAATGAAAACAAATAGTTAAAAACTTTATATCCTCTTCAGGAAACATATTTAGGTTTAACATAAAGCCATCATAGATTAGCTTTATGATCTAAAAAATTACTCTATTATTTGGTAAGGTATGTAAGGAATATATTTGTATAGGTATTTGCTGAAACAAAGTGATATGTAAGTGAGAATAGGGGAGGGGATGGGGTGGCCTTTTATAAGTGGGGGAGAGGACATTCATGGAATTTTTAAAAATATAGTGATAATCACATTTTTCTCATTAAATAGTCTCTAAACGGATAAAATATTGATACTTAGATTTTATAACATCTAAATATTTCCATAAAATGGGTGTTTGACTTTTTTTAGGCCATTTTTAACCCTAATCATCATAGTTTAACCCTCAGTAAACCCATTTTTACCTTAACCCTGATAATTAATTTTACCATTTTACTAGTAATTGTGGTAAAAAATTAAGTTGAATTTATTATATAATATAAATTATTATGTTTATGAATATTGTATTTATTTGTATGAATTCATTTTATATAAGAGGAAGAATTAAATTTAATATTAAACCAATAGATGCATAAAGAAAACATTTTTTCCAAAGAAAAACATTTATAATTTTAGAATGCTTATATATTATAATAAAACATGAAATTGATTAAAATGACTTAAATTAGTTAAATTTTAATATAATTTAACAAATTTTACTTTAAAAATAATTTAATATATAATTTAGCATTGTAAATAATTTAAATCAAATTACAGTTTTCAATAAAAATCTTTCATTTTCACTATTTATCCAAAAAATACCTTTTTCAAGAAAATACCAAAAATTCACCCAAAGAAAACAATGAAATCTATTTAAAAAAAAATTAATTTTATTTTTTTAAATAAATTTTCTTAATTTTTTAAAAATTAATTTTAAATTATGCATGCACATCTCGACTAAAACACATTTTTGATAAATACATTTTTTTAGAAAACATTTCTTTTTCTTTAAAATGATTGTTATTTTATTTATGATCAATATATTACCAATTAATTTATTTTATACATGTTTATAACTTAAAAGTTTCATAATTTTTATTCCTATTTATACCCACCAACTTAATGTCACAGTTATAATGGACATGTTTAAATAATAATATTTTAACAGAGTATTCCATTTCATTTAAAAATGGTGTTGTGTGCATTGTAAGATATCACAGAGATTAAATTTACTTAAGAATTAATATATCATATTGTCTCAATGCATAAAATTATCTTTTATGTTTGGTTTTGTGTTTTTTATATTCTATCCAATAATATGTTCCTCTTTTAATATCACTGTGTGTTACAAATTGCTTTAGTTGATTAATTTACTATTTTTTTTATTTTGATTTTTATTCCTTACAATTATTTTTTTAATAACCTGATATATATATATTTATGAGAGAATAGTATCCCCATGTACTATTTAGGTCCTCACCACTAGTTGACAACCTAAGGAAAGCTTGTGGCCATGTGGCGTCTCCTCAGCCTGGACTAGGTGATTTAGGATGTGATGCCACATTTGTAAACATTGAATATTTAAAATGTAATTGGGGATGGGGATCATAGTCTACTATTTTTTATGTAACTAAGTTGATTTATCTCAGGTTGATATATGTTAATAGGTTGGTTATGATTTTATATGACCATGTTATAATTGGTTATGATTGTTTAAGAACATTACCCTTTATCTAGAACCCAACTTAGGAAAAATGGAGGAGAATTGGACTAGGGATTCTAAAAAATATTTTAATTGAAATTTAAAAAAAAATTATATAATTACACAAAAAGGTGAGAAATTTTAAATTTAAATTCCAAATGTACTTGATTGTGTATTTAAAAATATTTTTATATTTAATAGTCATTAAAATAGGTATGTAAAATTGTACGAATATGTGATTAATATATTAAATATTTAATGTGGTTTTTTGAATTTAATTCATATGTTTGGGTTTATTGATATGTGTTTAATTTATTAAATAAATTTTTTTAGTATATATTAATATTATAATATTTTTTTTGTATCATGGAAATTATTATTAGGATCATTTCATTGGTTCCAATTGAATGGGGTTAGATTCTTGTTAGTTGTAAATTATTGTCAAAATTTGACACCCATGTGATTTATTTTACTTGTAAATTATGGGTAGTTTAGAGATCCATTGTTTTATTTAGTTCAATAACATGGAAATTTATTCGAATTTAATCCCTTTAACTAACACATCCTTAATGGGATACACTAGAAAGTTTATGTCATATCATGGGGACGGAGGATACACTGTGTTGTGTTGTAACATTTATTATTATGATTATAATTATTGTTGTTATTGTTATTTTTTGTTTCTATTTTATAAAATTTTATAAAGGAATGGGGTGTTATAATAAAATAGGGGGAAAACCTAATAGGGTTATTTATAGATGTAGGGATAAAAAGAGAAGGAAGACCTCACTTCCTCAACTACTTAATCTATTTCGTAAATCAATAAATTGATATATAAGAAAGGAAATTTCTTATTCACTATCTATTTTCCTACCCACTATCATTCCCATTATATATGAATCACTAATGTATAATATATGTATTCATAGGGACTATATTTTTTGGGTTTCTCTATGGGATAACAAAACCATTAATTATAGAAAGTGTTTTCCCTATCTTAGAAGAGGGGGATAATTCTTAATCTCATTAAACTATTCTTTGGCTAAGGTGATTATTATTCAAAGACAATTGAGTATGTAAAAACCTATGCCTTAGTGGAATCATATTATTTTACAGAATAAATTATAATCTTGGTCATTAATGGTTATTAGGTTTCACTGATTGATTTATATTTTTTATTATTTTTTGCTTAGTTTCACAGATTCATAGAGGGAGAGGTAATATTCCACTTCTATAAATTGATAAGAAATTTATAGTTCAATGTTTAAAATTATTTTCTCAGGAAAATATATTATCTGTATATTATTAATATATTTTAATTCTTTTGTTCAATATTCTTGTTTGATACTTTACTTGGTAAATGCATTGTTTAAAAATCACAAACTACAAATAATGTAAAAATATTATTAAAAATTCTTTGAAAATTTATAAACATAGTTTTTAAGAATTAATTAGTGAAAAAATCAAGTATTTACTTGATATAATTTATAAATATTTTTTAAATTTTTTTATAACATATTTTCAAGAAAAATTGGTGTTTTTCTTGACTGAAAGTGTTTTATGATTTGTGATATAATTAGTTAGATAATCCAAAATTAAAATTTTTAAGGATTTATGTGATATCATGGGTAGACATTTTTTATTTTTTAAAGGTAATATTACATTTGAATTATTTGAAAGGATATAAATTTTTTGATTATTGTAAACCAATTGGGAGAACCTTGAGTACATAGGAGGGTCCCTAGGAAAATCACCCTTGATTGATATTGATGAAACATAATATAAACTTTATTTTTGAAGGATAATATATATGAGGAAATATAACTCCCATGGAGATAAAAAGTTGGTTTATGAACCTCATACATGGATAAATATTGTTTTGGTTCACTTGTTTAGAACCATAATTAAATTTTTGTTCAGTGGTTAGGTGTACTATATTAATTTCTCACATTTATAGATTCTGTTTTTATCATATCTTATCTATCAATTTGATTCACCACTCCAATCTCCATTTTGGTCTGTTATGATATCCCTTACAGTGGGTTGAGATCCTATTGATATGTGAATCCTAGTATTTCTTGTGGGTGTGACTCACAATGTCTCCACCCTTCTTCTTTCATCTTTAGTTATCATAGTACTATTGTGGGATGGGTTTTTGAAACTGTTAAAACAATAGAAGTATAAATTTACAAGATTGATAGAAAGAGAATATATAAGAAATGTGGATATTACACGGTGTATATATCTTTCTATGTGGCTCCCAAAATGGTGTAGTATGGTTTGGAAGGATTATTCAGATAGGGATTAGGTTACAACCTATGTTCTTTAAGTCTATCTGTTTACCCTTATTACATATAAAAATGTGAGTATTCATGATTCTAATGGTCTCCCCATCCTATTTTTTTAAAATTTGGGATAAAATATTATTTATATAATTAAATCAAAGAAAATTTTCAATCTAGGTAGAGGGATACCCATTATATTTCCCAAAAAACCAAGGCCACATGGCCCATGAACAAGGCCCAAGGGACTAGTGCAGTATCATGCCGACATCATCCTGCTTGCATCACTAGGTCTACATCATGCTTGTGTCACTGCCTGCTAGCATCATTCCTACATAACCACCTACCAACATCATGCTTGCGTCACCGCCTGCATCCGAAATCCTCCAAGGGGATTTCCAAGATTCAAAACTCGGTATCCTCTTATAATTACTTCAAATATTCTATACTGTAAACCATAATATTTTAATTATCTTAATCTTGTACATGTTTATTTATAATCTTTTTTTCTTTTTATTTCTTCTATAACATGTTTAGTTTTTAAGAAATTACTAAAATGGCCATTTTTATGTTATTTTTTTCTCAGGATTTTTTTATAAATTTATTCAAACTAACATTATTGATTTACCTTTTTGTGGAATTTTTATTTCACCATTTACAGAATTTCTTACTATGTATGTGTATACTCATACTTTGTATATACACTCTGGTGGATAAAAATATTTACTTCCTTTGGTTGATTTTAGGTAAATTATGGTGTCATTCATGGTTTATATCATTGGAGATAAATTATTTTCACTTTAAAAATGTAGATTAGTTAGTGGTGGTCCGTAGAGGATCCTAACAAATTAGGTTATGATTATTAATATTTTTATTATTATATTTCATCAAATTTTATTAGATATAAATGTTTTTAATATACGAGATTTGATATAATTATTCAAAAATATTTCATTAATGTTTTATTTTGAATGTTGATGGAAATCCAAATTATATATTTGTTAATTTTTAGGGAAACCATTCATCCATATTATAGGGTTATATCTCTCCACTTGGTGGAAACCTCTATTGATTAGTAGGAACACACTTGATGTTAATAGAATAATATCACCCATTCATGGTTAAATCTAGTGAATTTTGTTACTATAAAAGAAACATTGTTTTTCCACCCCACTTTTCCCATTTCGAGTATGTGTTATTAGAAGAATAATTTAGAATTGAAAATAACAAATTTTTGATTTTTTTTAAAAAATTACTCAGCGATTCTCATTATTTGGATGGTCATGATAACCATGCATAATGACCATGTTGGGTTGAAATTTATATTTATAGGATGGTTCATGGTCTATTAACCACCTTAAAGACTGTTCAAGGAAACTATTCATTCTTAAGATTTGACCTAATACTCTATTTTTCATGTCTAGACATCCCAAGACTTATTATGACCAAATTATGATATTTATTATTGTTATTTATATATTATGATATGAATGTAATATATTTTGTTTCGATTTTTATAAAATTAATGTAAAATTGAAAAGTTATGTATTTTATTTGAAAATTATTATTTATTTTTAAGAATTCACATTAACATTGATTACTATCACATGGTGATACAAAGGAAAATCTATATTTCATTCATCAGGAGAAATGAATAGATTCTTATATTTTCTTTATTATCATTATTATTATTTATTATTATTTATTGTTTTTTTTAATTTTATTCATTGCATTTATAGCAACCCGATTAATGTATAGTTATTATTACACGTTTTTAGCATAATAATATGAAAATCATAAGGGAAGGATATAAAGATATAGTGTCTTTGGAAGACTAGGTAATATCTGAATAACAATTCAAGGATCTAAATACCTTTGAACTCCTATAACTACCTTGGATAAATTTGGGAATACATAAATAAAAGGGGTGAGCTAAAAATATTATTATGTGAATAAATATGATATAAATCCTAACATATGAATCAAATTAAATATCATGATATTATAAGAGTAAAGGAACATGAATGATCACATGGAGGCATGGAATGAGTATACATGAAACATAAGATTAAGGAATCATAGGAATTCTGTAAAAACATAGAAAATTACATAAGTACAAGTAAAGAAAAACTACCAAGATAACATCACATAGTGGAAAAAGACCAATCATGGTTTATATTTATTACCAAACACCATACATATCATCCCATGAGAAAAAAATTACCCAATGCGTAGGAGTGTGATCTTGACACTCCCATCATAACTTGAACATGAATATTTTTACATATAAGTAAATTAGACATAAGACATTAGAATAAAAAAACCCATGGAAATATAATAAGTTACATAATCAAGTCTTTTAAAATATCCAAATCAGATACAAAAATAAATTTCATAAATGTATAAAATCCGTGGATGCTATGAACTGACTATAATATAGATACTATTTTCTAATTTAGAATATTAGAAGAGAGAAAGGGGGATATTACATAGATATAAGAAAATATTATATATTCAAAACACTAAAATTACCATACCATCATGAATAATAAGAGATTAAGGATGTAGAAGAATGAAAGAGTTAAAGAATTATTTGATGAGAGTGTTACTTTCTCGTTTCCATGCCCTTCTTAGGATTCCACTTATGGAACATTGGGATTAGAAATTTTAGGAGAGCGATGCTTATAGGTATGTGGGGAGATATATGAGGATAACATTGGTTTGATTTTGGGAAATATATAATTCTTACAAGGTGTGAGGAGAAGGGGTAGTGAGGGGAGGTAATTATATTGGGTGGATGATACATGTTTTTGAATACAATATTCATTAGTTTATTATTTTGGCACAATTATAGAAATTTTAACAACAAAAATCCATTAAACAAAATCCATTATTTACAATATTTCATTGGTACAAAATAAAATGGATCCAATCATATATGATCTATTAGTTTATAAGTCTTGGAAAACAAGATACACACATGTTTCCTATATAAAATTAGATTTATAAAAATATATCATAAGAACCATTCTTGAATCATTGAAATAATTCATAATATACTTCTTTATATATTGGAGAAATGAAATAAATAAAGGGTTATATCAGATTCTTAGTAATTTTTATATATAATTGAATCTATCATGAGTGAATAAGAAACAATCAATATGGTATAGTGGATAATAAAAACACATACAATTGAATCAACAACATGATTTCATTGAACATAAATAGATAATATCAACATATAATTCTCATGGATATTTTAAAATGAATTATTAATAATGGAAATGAAAAAATAATAATATTCATGAACATTCTATGAAGGACTCAGCAAATTATCATATATATTACAATCAAGGCCTTTCAAAAAGGATCTAATTATTAATAAATATGACGGTGTAATAAAAATTCCCATTTGTTATAGAATTCCTACTGTGTTGTATCAAGAGATATGTCGGGGAATTGAGGGGATATTTATAAATAAGACCCAAGAATAATTTTCACATCCTATTTGGTACTTAGGTTTTTTAATGACCAATAAAATTCATTTTGAAAATACCTTATAAGTAAACACTTATTTGCATTGAATAAAAAATACATAACATGAATATTTCCCATAAATCAACTAAATTACTTAATAATATTACTTAAACAGATACAATTTATAAAAATGGTATATATTGAAACATGACCAATTTAATATAAATTATTTTGAATTCATCCATGATATAAAAATATGGACATGAAGGAGAAAAATAATGTCTAATGAATAATGGAGAGTGATAAAGAAAATGATCACAAGAAAGTTAATGATCTCAAAATAAGATATAAAACATTATTGGAAAAGTATGATCAATTTATTTTGATTCCTTAGATGTGAAAGGTTTTTTAGTAATATCATAGAACATTTACAAGGAATAAAAATAGTTATAAGGAAAAAATTAAAAAATGATTATTATATGAAAGTCGCTTACATGAAACTTACTTATTGATTATTAATTAAACAATTTAATAACTAGAAAATAAACATGTAAAACATAACATAACCAAAGTATAATAAAATATATTTAGTTTAATTTATTGGGTCATATAGTTTTTCTACTGTAAATATAAACATTAATAATACAAAAATAAAACAATATTGTAGTATAAATAACTTACCTTGGGTATCCTCTTATTTGTACATGTTTGGTACTCCTATATAATGAATTTAAATTTACTAAAAACCATCATAATAAAAATTTGCATATATATATATATATATTAATTTTAAATGTTTATTTTATAATCACATGAAATAAATTCATTGAATATGACTTTATTACATAAAACACTTTACGGTTTTTCAGAAAGTTCCACCAATATTACATCGGTGTATTTTCCGTGGTTAAAAAAGTTTTAAATTTTTTCCATCATCTCTATAATATCATACATTTCATGAATAATTTTTTTATTCTTTATGTAAAATTTTATATTCTTCTATCTATAGTGGTAATAGAAAAATGAATCACATCACTTTGTAGAGATGATAGTCTCCACATTCGCGTGAGTGAAATTATCATTTTCGATCAAATGAAAGAGTAATAATCTTGATTATATCTTATATTTAAACAATCATAATAATTAAAAATGTCATATATATTTTATTAATTTAAAATTTATAACAATACAAGTAAAATGGAAATTAAAAATTAATTAAACCGCAATGTGGATATGATAGGCCTTACATATGAACGAGCAATGTTTTAATTTTCTATAAGATGGAAAGGAGGTGTAAAATGATTTTAAAATAATCAGAATGATATAAATATTTATTACTGATACTTGATTTATTATTTTTGTATGGATAAACATATTTATAGGATTTATAAAATAAATAAACATTGAATGAATCATGTATAACAATTACCACTTCATTGAGATACCTCCTTTGGCATACACCTTAATCCTTCATAGGATGGTCATAGGCTAATAAAAAAAGATAAAAAATCATGGGATATAATTTATGAAGGTTTTTTGGTTTGTATTGTATTATATATGGGATCAATGTTTTTGAATAAATGAGGAGAAGATGTTATTTTTTATAAGTGTGGGGAGGGGCGAACATGTAATTTCTTAAAATACTTTTATAATAAATATTAATTATCATTTTAATGTTGATCCAAATTGAAATTTATTATAAGAATATAAGTTTAACATAGAAATGAAAAAATAAAAGGATTTTTAATCAAGTGTTTTGTGTTATCTTGAAGCATTATCCCTTTATTTCTACCCATTTTACTGTTAATGAGTTGATATATATTTCTCTGGGTTACTATTTATTATGAACAAAATATAAGTTGAATATATTAGATAATATTAATTATTATTATTCAAAATTGGGAATCCATTTTACCTGATTAAAATATTATATATTACATAAAATATATTTAGTATATGTTTTCAAAAAACATCGAAAATTGTTTTTAGAAAAATATTTGTTTTATAAATAAAAATTATTTTATATTAAAATAAAGTATAATGTTGAATACTATTTATTTAATTGTATTTTTTAAATTAAATGATTCTTATTTTTTTAATCAAACAAAAACTGAGAGGTTACTTTTAAATACTTGATTAAAATAAATGAATTAAAAGCAATTTTTATTTGACAAGAAATATTACTTAGACTTCCAAAATGTTAATTATATATTTATAAGATAAAAAATTATATTTTGATATGAATTATATTAAATATATAATTTATATTTTATCTATAAAAACTTATCATAAACATTTAAGTTACTCATATATAATTATAAATTCATAAAATTGACAGTTTTTTATAAAATCTGTACTTTTTTTACTATTCATAGAAAAATCAACTATTTTTGAAAAAACTAAACAATTTATCCTAATGTAATTATTTCATAATAAATTAAAAAATGAAATAAATTTATTAAAATTAAATTTACAAAGTGTTTCATTTTTGTTATTAATCACATTCTTATATAAAACTACATGCATTATGGTATAGTTTCATTAGAATGAAAAGATAACATACTATAATTAAATATATGGTATTGGTTTCTGCCCTTTAAGAAAAATTTCATTATCATGATTTTGAGAAGGTCACCTCATGAATATATTTGGGTAGTTCTTTATCATAACTTTTTTAGGTTATCACACCACATGTTATATTTTATGATTTATTTAATGTACCTTAACCAATAAAGTCATCTAATTGTGAAACATTTGTTTTTTAGAGAAAATAATATGAATAATATATTCAGAGTGAAATAAATTAGGTTATAATTCTATTTTCTCAAAGGTGAGAAACAAAATTGTTCTGGAGTATACTTACTCAATATTATATACGGAACACATCAAGAATTTTAGAGTCCTGGTGTAATTTTTTAATGGAAAGACACAACTCCAACTCTAATTAGAATTTTAAAAGTCCTGATATACATAAGACTTAGTTTCCTTATAATTATAAACCTTATAACACTATTACTAGGGGATAAATTCAAGAAAACATGATATAGTATTTTAAATTATAAATCCTTCCCTTGATTATCCACACAACTCTTGTTCATTCTCTGAGTTACACTAATATGACTCTGAATAGTTCTCACATTCACTATTGTCTAATAAATAAGTTATCAGACAAAATGATTCCTTTCACCAACTTTATTCTAATAAGTTCACATATACTATATTTTTCTATACAATTATTCATATGGTTCCATTTGGATTCTTTAATTAAGGCTTTTATAATATAAAAATACCACTAAAGGTAAATACCCATCCCATGTACCTTGAAACTTAAGATAAAATGAATCAACATGTCTTCAAATATACGAATAGTCCTTTCAGACTATCCATATATCTATGGATGATAAATAATTCTCAAAATTATATTGTTATCAATACCCTTTTGAATACTTTTCTAGAATTTCAATTTAAACATAGGGTCATGATTAGATATAATCTAGAGTAATGAAACATGAAGTCCCATAAATTCATTAATATAGATATGCATGAGGCACTTAAGAGGTAGATCTTCTCTTATAGTGAGAATATGTACAGACTTGATAATATGATATACAATAAACCAAATGACATTATTCATTCTTAGTGTCTTTAGTAATATAGTAACAAATTCCATAGTAATATCATTCCATTTCTATAAAGGAATAGTTAGAAGTTTCATTATTTCTTTAGGATGTTGTATATCAGCCTTTAGCTATCGAAAAACCATGAATCTTGATACATAGTCTACAATTTACCGTCTAATATTTTCCCACAAAAAATGGTTCATAAAATCAAGAATCATTTTGGTGAAACAAGGGTGTATAGAGAAATTTGGGATATAATATTGAACTAATAAAAATATTTTTGTCTCATGAATGGATAAAATATATATCCTATTTCTGAATTTATATATAACATCTTTATAATTCAATTCTACTAATATTACATCATTGATGACTTAAATGTTCTTTTTAAAAATCATATCATCAAGTGGGGAACTTTTTGTTTTTAATAATAATGATTGTTTGACTATAATTTGGAATACATGTTCTTTTTCCCATTCCATAATGAATCCCATATCAAAATTTATTAAATCCATGAATATATGATATTTTCCAATCATTATTTTAGTTAAAAATATCTGATCTCTCCAACTTAATTCATCAACCACATTGTTTTACAACCAAGGGGGTAGTATATTAAGTAATATTATCCTTGAGTAATTATATATGTCACTTTTTCCTCATGTTGATCTCTTTCTATGAGAATATTTATTTCATGTTTTTTGATCCATATATATTTAACATTTTAACTATAATGATAATGCCTCCATATATTCAACACAATGATTAAATTAAAGGTAAAGATCCTGGTGGACCTTTCCTTTATGAGTTTTGGGTGTTGGAGGTGTTTATAGAAGGTTCCAAGGAGCTTGGAAGGAAACATGGTGAATTAAGGGGAAATTTTAGCTATATAGGATTCTGTAGTATAGATGTTTGAGTTGCAATATATGGGGTTTTTAGTGTGGTGTAGGAGTTATGACTATAGAATAGGGCATTATAAGAAAAAGTTTAGATCCAATAACATTTTTTACATGGCTATAGAATGGAGGTAGGATATGGTTTATCCCTTACCTAGGTTGGTTATCTTTTACGGTGTAGAGAATCCTAGATATGATATAAGGGTTTGAGGTGGTTATGCCATTTTTGGTACCCATATGGCTTGGAGGTAGGATATGACATAGATTCATACTATTAAATGACATGGATAGGGAATGGTGGTCTCGACTATAATGTCATAATATTCTTAAAATAGTAGATATGATTAATAGTCTGCAACATGTTCCTTTGACCAGTTACGTTGTGGTGTGGTACCTTCCATTATACAGTATTTTGTCATAATTTAATCAACTATATGGAATAGTGTGTAATAGTGTTCCATGATGTTGTGTTTTTTATAATTCATATAGATAAACTGATCCCATATGAAACAAAATTTCTCCAAAAATTTTCTCCAAAACCCTAGGTTCCCAATATATATTTTTAAAGTATTTTTAACCCCTTTTTATTGGTTTTCTTCCCAATCATCCTATTTTGATCAATGGGGATCCCAGGCTATTTATCCCTCTTTATAGAAGGGTATTATCAATTTTAAATTTCTTATTCATGTTCTATATTTTATTGTTATAGAGATTTATCTACACCATTCTAATATAGTTCCTTTTTGATGTTGTCAGTGTTGTTGTGGCACAAAAATCATAGATAAATATCGTTTTCTTATAAGAGATGTGATCAAAGATTAGTGTTGTGGTTCCATTCCCTCTTCGAGAAAATTGACATATTGATGTTGAGGATTCATTAAATATACTCTTCTTTATGTGAAATAAAAAATTAAATATGATTTAACTAATTTAGTTGTGGTGAAATTATCCCTAACAAAGGATAAACTAGATTAATGAAATAATGGTTTATAGTTTGGGATCATATGTTTTCTTCCACAAAAAAAATAGTTTTCCTCTTGATTCATTTGATAGTGAGATATATATGTTATTATTTACTTTCATGTATTTTATTTCTGATTTATCTTGTTAAATTGATTAAAATAATAAAATAACATAATGTCAGTAATTACCAGTTTTCTAACTAAATACCAAGAGGCATGTTTAATGAAACACTTATTCTTGTAATTTGACGGTAATCAAATTGATGATAAATATATGATTATTATTTATTCCTTCCATGTGATAAATTAAATGGATAAATAACATTAATCTATAATTCCATGTTTTTAATGATAATAATAAATGGAATGTTAAATAATAATGTTTCTTCTCATTGTTTAATAAAACTGGAAATGATATTAGATAGAATGATTAAATATTTTAATATCATGAAAAAGATGATGCCATAGGTTACTTATAGTTAAACCTTTGATAATGAATCATTTATTTATATATGGAATAAATCTAGTTGTTTATTGAAGATAAATGTTTGAGGACCAACAATCCTATTTACTTTTAAAGGCTGAATGAATTATGTTTGGGGCTGAGTGAGACTGTTCTCTTATAAATGGTTAATGCCTTTTGTTTAGGGTTGAGTGAGCTTATTTTATAGTAAATGATGAATTTATTATTTTAGTCCCTAGTTTCTATAAGAACCCAGCCTTAAACCTTACTTAATCTTGATTTATTACAAGATTACACATTGAGGATCTTTTTAGGTTTAGAGTTTTAGAGAATTAGATCATAAAACTTTTATTACATTCCACATTTAAACAAAGTGGTTACATAAAAGATAGTATTCATTTTTCCCATCAACAGAAACATATTTAAAATAAAATATGGATTCTTTCTTGACACTTCCTTGACACTATCATCATATAATGTACCCTTCCCTTGACCTGTGAAAAACATTTCAAAAACTTGGGATGAGCATAAAAAGCTCGGTAAGGGATATAAAAATATGGAAAGGAAACATGAGTACATGTATACACAAGAATCAATGAAATCATAATCTACTCATTAAACATAATCACTTTAACATACCTTGTCAAATCATGAATAAATCATAGAAATCATAAGACATAAAGGTAACTTGAGGCATTCATAACATTCTTACGTAGGGAGTAACCCTCTTGGTTACATTTGGAATACCCATCACAGTATATTCCCTAAATCTCTTCAGAGAAACCTCAACGTTTAACCCCTTCACGTTACCCAATGAATTGGAGAGCTATATCGGGCTCACCCACCCTTAGTTTATCACGGAACCACCCGTCTTCATAACAATGCCCAAGAACCATAACATAATCATATCACATAAAACATGCATAAAGGAAACATAACATTTCCACTTTCCAATCACAATATATAAATACAACACACTGATATAAAAACATTATGAAAACGATTTTCAATACCAAAATAATAAAAAAGTAAAACATGGTATTTATTTTTCATTTTAAAAAAGATATGGCTTGTAGAGGAAGCTGAAACTCAAATAATGGTCACGACGGCGGAGAAGTCGTTGTCGCCGCATACCTTACAACAAAAACATTCCCTTTTGTCATTTAGTAAAATGCTTCATATAAAAAGATTCCTTTTGGATTAATGTAAAAGTCAAAGGGGTTTATACACTGTATAAAAGAAGGTTGTGTATAAAACAATAATATGCCTTAATGAAAGGAGATTGAGACGAAGTCCCATACCTCGGGTCTGACTTGACTCGATCATTATTTAACCTCCAGAATAATAAACTTGAGTTAATTTATACTTGCTTAAGAACAATTTTCAAGTTCATTATTCCTTTTATATCACTTATTACCATGTCAGGAACACTATGTAATTATTTAAGTTAATAACAGTCGTTTTAACGATCATTGGTACTTGAGTCAAAAAAATAAACTCTTTATAATTACATGTTGTTCATGTATCCATTATATCCAGAGTTATAATCATGATGTAGATATCATATATATCATATATATCCAGTATATACATGCATTTATAATATTACATAACGTTTAGAGGTAATAAATGAAATGCATCGTTCATGGAGACAGTAAGCCGTACATACGCATGAACGCTACTTTTATTTCTATTTCATATTTTATGGAATGAAATCATAATGATATAAAGGTATATTATAATTCCAGTATAATATCATATATAAAATCATTAATTACATCCTTTATACATACCACATATGGCATTAACGAATCAAATCACTTTGAGGGGGCGGTAGTCCCCACTTCCTAAAATGAAGATATCACGTTTACCCATAATGGAAACCATAAAGGTATGACATAAATAAAAAATATAGAAGATTAAGTAAAACATAAACATATTATATATCATTTATAAATATAGTGTCATCTTAATGGACACCTTTGAAGGTGTTAAAATAATATTGAACAATCATCGTTTCGTGAGGTAGAAATTTACCATCCACAGAAACAATATGTTATTTAACCATTAGATGTAGGTGTGTGTAAGTGTAGCTCGAATAATTATTATAACAACATCCTAGTATATGGAAGATACTGGTGTTGTTAAAAAATAAATGAATAAAAAGAGTTTAGGGGGTTGGATAAGCAAAATAAAACATAATAACACAAAAGAAGACACTACCTTTAAATCGGGTAACTCTTTTTGATTTGAGCTCAAAGGCTTACTTGGGAAGAATTCTGCCCAAAGTGAGGCTTCTTAGAGTTATATAGGGATGTGGAGAGACAAAATGGTCAGGGGTTGGCCGAACCAAAGGCTTTCGAAGTGTGGGTAAGGTGGTAGAGGTGGGGACCTTTTATAAGAGGAGAGGAGGGGCACTGTTGGAAAGTTAAGAAAAGATACATTGTTATAAACTGATTTTCGGATAAAAAAGGTCCCACAATTATAAATTTTGAGGAAAAGGTGATAAGGGTTTGAAATACACCCATCCAATAGGTTTTTGACAAGTGTTGGTCTTATAATTTTCAGTATATTTTCATTTTATTTAAATCGTTAAATAATGAGGTAATCGCTGCATCATCATGGTGTCATAAATAATTTAATTTATTTAGTGTCTAAAAATTATAAAAAATATATCATGATGTATGAAATCATTTTATTTTTCTAATGAATTTTTATAGTAAAAAATATGACTTGTATAACCCCATTTAATTTTTTTTAGTAAAAAAACTCATGTTTGGGACATTTTTACTTTAACATTAAATAAAAGGCATTAATGTCTTTATCTTACCCAAGTGGCTCCATGGGGTCCCAAAAATCGACCCATGGGTTTTCTTGGTCGTCCATGACACATACAATAAGGGTAGGACATATGAATAGGTCATTTCATATTATTAAAACATTATTTTTACCTTAAACTACACTAATTAACTCTAATCGTGATTAATAATCTTAAAAGTTACTATTCACCAAAAAATTATTTTAATCCCATTGAACCAAATTTTAATTCTTAATGACAACCATGTATGTCAGATTTTTGAAATTCAAAACACAGAGGTGGTAAAATTTCATTTAAACGAAAAATCATTTTTTTAAGTACCACTTAGTGGTTTCACTATTCATCAAAAATTGAAGTTTTTTAGAAAAATACCAAAACTTCACCCTAAGCTATATTTGATATTAAGAATTAAAAAATTATGTCTATTTTAAAAAATTCAAAACATATAAGTTAAATTAATTAATTTAATAATTAATTCCCGATGTCAGAGCAAATAGCGTGTTTTTATGAAACAATAAGTATCAAAAGATTGACACTAGTTTAACTCCAATTTCAAAGTGAAATTAATTACAAAGACCACCATTGGATTAAATGGTAAAAATATATTCTAATTTTACTTTAAAACCCATTAAAAAGATAATCTAACCATATAATTAAATTATATGAAAAAGCATTTTTGATGTAAAATGCAGTATTTTTCACTATTCATTAAAAAATGAACATTGTCAGAAAAATACAAAAAAATTATCCATTGTAAATTTCAATGTCCCAATCATAAATAATAAGTTCATTTTGAAAAATAGAGATTATAAAATTATCAAAAGTTTGATTTAAAAATGGTTTTCCATCAAAAGGCAGTAAAACAATCTTTTAAGAATATTAGTGTATTCCATGCTTAAGATTGGATTTATTCACATTGTAAGCCTCTAAAACACTATCTAATTCATAAATAGGCATAGATAAGAATATATATTATTCATTACTTACTTGGGATGTTACATCCTTCCCCCTTTTGAAAATTGCGTCCCCGCAAATTATTTACTTATCGAATAAGTGGGGGTATTTTGCCCTCATTGCATTTTCAGATTCCCATGTTGCCTCTTCAATCATATGGTTTTCCCAAAAAACATTTACCTAATAAATCACCTTATTTCACAACAGTTCCTCCCTGTGGTCAAGAATCTTGACTGGTTGTTCCTCATAAGATAGGTTCTCTTCCATCTGAACTGCCTCTGGACTCAAAACATGAGATGGATCTGGCATATACTTTCTCAACATCGAAACATGAAAAACATTGTGTACCTGAGATAAACTAGGAGGTAAAGCCACTTAGTAAACAAATGATCCAACTTTCTCCAGAATTTTATATGGTCTAATGAACCTTGGACTCAACTTTCCTTTCTTACCAAATCGCATCACACATTTCCATGGTGAGAATTTGAGAAAAACATGATCACCTACCTCAAAAGATTGATCCTTCCTCTGGTTATCCGCATTACTCTTATGCCTGCTCTGAGCTATTCTCATGTGTTTCTGTATCAGCTGAACTTTTTCTGCCAACTCTTCTACCAATTCTGGTCCCATCAGCTTCCTTTCACCCACTTCATCCCAGAAACCTGGAGTTCGACACCGCTTCCCATATAATGCCTCAAATGGTGCCATCTGTATACTGGAATGAAAACTGTTATTATATGAAAATTCAACCAAGGAAAGATGTTGGTACCAACGTCCCTGATAATCCATCAAACAAGCACATAGCATATCTTCCAAAGTCTGAATTGTTTGTTCTGATTTCCCATATGATTGATGATTGAAAAGCTGTACTAAAATTTAATTCAGTACCCAATGACTTCTGAAGGCCTTTCCAAAAGTTAGAAGTGAACCTAGGATCATGATCAGATAAAATGGAGAGAGGAACTCCATATAACCTGACTGTATCTTTAAGATACAAATGGAAAAGTTGATCTATGGAAAAAATATCCCGTATAGCAAGGAAATGAGCAGATTTAGTCAAGCGATCAACAATAACCCAGATTGCATTATTACCTCGAGGTGTGTTCAGCAATCCCACAACGAAGTCCATGGATATATTTTCCCATTTCCATTCTGGTACTGGTAAAGGCTGAAGCATCCCTTTCGGTAACTGCCGCTTGCTTTAACCTGTTGACAAGTCAAACACTTCACAGTAAAATCAGCAATATCTCTTTTCATTCCATCCCACCAGTAATACTCCCGCAGATCTCTGTACATCTTAGTACTGCCATGATGAACTGAAAACAGAGAACTATGAGCTTCACATAAAAAATCTCTCTTCAACTGTGAATCACAAGGCACACACAATATCTTCCCAAATCTCAAAACACAATCATTATCAATGTTGAATTCAGGCAAATTACCCTTCTGAACCAACTCTACCTTTTTCGGAAACTCACTGTCTTGCTTCTGTGCTTTCTTGATTCTGTCTGATAGAGAAGATTTCACTGATACCTGAAACAAAATAGAAGGAAATCCTGCACCAAAAACATCTATGCCAAAGTTCATCAAATCCTTAACCAAAGGATCACGTTCCAAACACAACATTATTAATGAAGCATTACTTTTTCGACTCAAAGCAACAACCACTTTATTGACTTTTCCCATATGGTAAGGAATTGTACAATCATAATCCTTGATTAATTCTATCCATATCCTCTGTCTCATGTTCAATTATTTCTGAGTGAATATATAATTTAAACTTTTGTTATTGGTATATATTTCACACTTTACTCTATACAAATGATTCCTCCAAATTTTTAAAGCGAAAATAACAATAGCTAATTCCAAATCATGTGTAGGATAATTTACCTCATGAGTTTTCAATTGACGTGAAGCATAAGCAATTACCTGATCATTCTGCATTAGGATGAAACCAAGTCCTTTCAATTAAGCATCACTGTAGATAACAAACTCCCCATTCCTGGAAGGTAGTGCCAAAACTGGAGCATTCAAAAATCTTCTTTTCAATTCCTGAAAACAATCATCACATTCTTTTGTCTAGATAAACTTAACACCCTTCCGAGCTAGCTTAGTCATTGGACTAGATAACCGTGAAAAATTTATAACAAACCTTCGGTAATATCCTTCCATACCAAGGAAACTACGAATCTATGTTACATTTGTGGGTCTGGGCCATTCTTCAACAACCTTTCTTTTTGAAGGATCAACGGTTATCCAATCTTTAGAAACAATGTGACCAAGGAAAGAAATTTGTTGCTACCAAAACTCACACTTTCTGAATTTCCCATACAATTTCTTTTCTTTTATGGTTTGCAAAATAACCCTTAAATGTCTTTAATGTTCCTCTTTACATTTAGAAAACACCAAAATATCATCAATGAAAACAACCACAAACTTATCCATGAACTCATGGAAAATTCTATTCATTAAGTCCACGAATAAATCAGGTGCGTTGGTTAGACCAAAAGGCATTACTACAAATTCATAATGGCCATATCTTGTATGAAACACAGTTTTTGGAACATCTGCTTCCTTTACCTTCAGCTGGTGGTACCCCGATCTCAGGTCAATCTTTGAAAAATACTAATCTCCCTAGAGCTGATCAAACAAATTATCAATATGAGGCAAAGGATATTTTTTCTTAACAACGATGTTATTCAAGGATCTATAATCTATGCAAAGTCTCATTGATCCATCTTTCTTTTTAACAAATAAAATAGGAGCACCCCATGGTGATTTGCTAGGTCAAATGAAACCTTTCTCTAATAAATCTTGCAATTGTTCCTTCAACTCTAAAAGTTCAATTTGATCCATTCGATAAGGGGGTTTTGAAACTGGATTAGTATCAGGAACTAAGTCAACAGTAAATTAAACTTATCGATCTGGTATTATTCCAGGAAACTCATGAAGAAAAACATCAGGATACTCATTTACCACTGGCACATCATTAATCTGAACAGTTCCCTTGTTTTCAAAAATGTGTGCAAGGTAACATTCATTTCCATATTTTAAAAGTTTCTCGACCTCTTGATATGTTATCAACATTAAGGGTTCATTCTTGTACAAAAACTGAAAGTCTTTCTGAAAATAAACTTCTTTAGATCTACAGTCAATCTTATCATGGTAAACAGAGAGCCAATCCATACCCAAGATAACATCAAACTCTACTAGAGGTAGAACAATTAGGTTTGCAAGTAGGTTCTTTCCACGGATAAGGATAGGAAGATTCTTATAAATTATTTTTTCCTCAACATTTCCCCCAGGTGTTTCTACCACAAGTTCAGGAGTCATTTCTTGAGATGGTATTCCCATTTTACTAGAAAAGGTTTCAGAGATGAAAGAATGTGTAGACCCCGAATCAAACAACACACTGGAATAATCTGAAAAAACAAACAAAGTACCTGATAAAACTTCATTTGATGGCCCGACATCTGCTGAAGTAGTTGCAAAGGATTTCACCACCCCTTTCTTCTTGTAGTCTAACTGCTTCCCATCACTCAAGCTCTTTGTTGGACACTCGTTTTCAGAGTGACCCATCTCATTGCACTTAAAACATTTCACTAACTGTAAATCAAATTTGGATTTACCATCACCTTGATCTTTTTTAGTGCAATCAAGAGCCTTATGTCCCATATTACCACATAGTTAGCATTTTCCAGAATTCAGAAGACATTCCCCAGCATGCCTGTTACCACATTTATCACAAATTGGAAACTTAGTTTTCTTACCATCAGACCTTTTTGAAGAATTATTTCCTTTCTCCTGCCACCTCGGTCTCTTCTTCTGCTAGTTGTTATAGAACACTTTATCATCTGAAAGCTCTATTTCCACCTTCTCATCACGTCGAACAAGCTTTTCATAACTTTTAAACTCACGAGAATCCGATGCACTTCAATATTTTGGCTTTAATCCTGGGTAAAAATGATTGATTTTACTATCAAGGTCTCGGATAAAATTTGGAGCATACCTTGCCAATCGAGTTAACCTTTCTTCATAGGCAGCCACTGAGTCTTCCTCTTGCCTCAATTCCAAGAATTGTTTTTCCATACTAAGTCGAACAGCCTTAGGAAAATACTTCTCAAGAAACATACATTTGAATTCATCCCAGTCGAGATCATGAATCTCTTCAGCGTCCCCGATATTTTTAACCATCGACCACCACTAATCTGCCTCACCCTCCAAACGGTAAATAGCAAGACTAACCTTTTGATTGTCTGAACACCCCATAACGTCGAAACTATTCTCTATTGCTTTAATCCACCCTTCAGCTAGCATAGGGTCAGATGATCCTCTTAATGATGGGGGATGTTTCCTTATGAAATGTACAACCACTGACATGTTCCTCTGCGGTTTATCTGGCTGATCTCATGCATGGATACCACCACCATTTATCACTTAATTCAACTGCCCCATTATTGCAAGAAACTGTTCAGTTCCAATTCCGACCATCTCAGGATGCTGATTCGGAAAGTTATTTCCTTCTGTATGCCTTCCTAGCACTGCTTCCCTGTTTCCTCTGCAGAAAACCATTCTGAAAAAACATGTCTTAGACGAAGAAACATGTTAGTCTTCAAATTCTATATCATTTGAATTCGACCATAAAAAAAATATTTTTGGATAATCATTTAATAGAATTCTAACTCCTAATGTTATCTAAACCGACCTCTGATACCAACTATAAGGACCCAGCCTTAAACCTTACTTAATATTGAGTTATTACAAGATTACACATTGAGGATCTTTTCAGGTTTAGAGTTTTAGAGAATTAGATCATAAAACTTGCATTACATTCCAAATTTAAACAAAGTGGTTACATAAAAGATAGTATTCATTTTTCCCATCAAGAGAAAAATATTTAAAATAAAACATGGATTCTTTCTTGAAACTTCCTTGATACAATCATCATATCATGTACCCTTCCCTTGACCTGTCAAAAACATTTCAAAAACTTGGGATGAGCATAAAAATCTCAGTAAGGGATATAAAAATATGTAAAGGAAACATGAGTACATGTATACACAAGAATCAATGGAATCATACTCTACTCATTAAACATAATCACTTTAACATACCTCATCAAATCATGAATAAATCATAGAAATAATAAGACATAAAGGTAACTTGAGGCATTCATAATATTCTTACATAGGGAGTAACCCTGTTGGTTACGTTTGGAATACCGATAACAGTATATTCCCTAAATCTCTTCGGAGAAACCTCAACGTTTAACCCCTTCGCATTACCCAATGCATTGGAGAGCTATATCGGGCTCACCCGACCTTAGTTTATCAGGTAACCACCCGTCTTCATAACAATTCCCAAGAACCATAACATAATCGTATCACATAAAACATGCATAAAGGAAACATAACATTTCCACTTTTCAATCACAAGATATCAATACAACACAGAGATATAAAAACATTATTAAAACGATTTTCAATACCAAAGTAATAGAAAAGTAAAACATGGTATTTATTTTTCATTTAAAAAAAGTTATGGCTTGTAGAGGAAGCCGAAACTCAAATAATGGTCATGGCAGCAGAGAAGTCATTATCGCCGCATACGTACGACAAAACATTCCCTTTTGTCATTTAGTAAAACGATTTGTATAAAAATATTCCTTTTGGATAAATATAAAATTCAAAGGGGTTTATACACCGTATAAAAGAAGGTTGTGTATAAAACAATAATATGCCTCAATGAAAGGAGATTGAGACGAAGTCCCATACCTCGGGTCCGACTTGACTCGATCGTTCTTTAACCTCACGAATAATAAACTTGAGTCAATTTATACTTGCTTAAGAACCGTTTTAAAGTTCATTATTCATTTTATATCACTTATTACCATGTCATGAACACTATGTAATTATTTAAGTTAATAACGGTCGTTTTAACGATCATTGGTACTTGAGTCAAAAAAATAAACTCTTTATAATTACACGTTGTTCATGTATACATTATATCCAGAGTTATAATCATGATGTAGATGTCATATATATCATATATATCCAGTATATACATGAATTTCTAATATTACATAACGTTTAGAGGTAAGAAATGAAATGCACCGTTCATGGAGACGGTAAGCCGTACGTACGCATGAACGCTACTTTAATTTCTATTTCGTATTTTATGGAATGGAATCATAATGATATAAAGTTATATTATAATTCTAGTATAATATCATATATAAAATCATTAATTACATCCTTTATACGTCCCACATATGGCATTAACGAATCAAATCACTTTGAGGGGGCGGTAGTCCGCACTTCCTAAAATGAAGATATCGCGTTTTTGCATAATGGAAACCATAAAGGTGTGCCATAAATGAAAAATACAGAAGCTTAAGTAAAACATAAACATATTATATATCATATATAAATATAGTTTCATCTTAATGGGCACCTTTTAAGGTGTTAAAAGAATATTGAACAATCATCGTTTTGTGAGGCAGAAAGTCGCCATCCATAGAAATAGTATGTTATTTAACCATTAGATGTAGGCGTGTGCAAGTGTATCTAGAATAATTATTATAACAACATCCTAGTATATGGAATATACTGGTGTTGTTACAAAATAAATGAATAAAAATATTTTAGGGGGTTTGAGAAGCAAAATAAAACATAAGAACACAAAAGAAGACACTACCTTTAAATCGGGTAACTCTTTTTGATTTGAGCTCAAAGGCTTCCTTGGAAAGAATTCTGCCCAAAGTGAGGCTTCTAAGAGTTATAGAGGGATGTGGAAAGACAAAATGGGCAGGGTTTGTCTGAGACAAAGGCTTTGGAAGTTTGGTTAAGGTGGTAGAGGTGGGGGCCTTTTATAAGAAGAGAGGAGGAGCACTCTTGGAAAGTTAAGAAAAGATACTTTGTTATAAAATGATTTTCAGATAAAAAAGGTCCCAAAATTAGAAATTTCTAGGATAATGTGATAAGGGTTCGAAATACACCCATCCAATAGGTTTTTGACAAGTTTAGGTCTTAGATTTTACATTATATTTTCATTTTATTTAAATCGTTAAATAATGAGGTAATCGCTACATCATCATGGTGTCATAAATAATTTAATTTATTTAGTTTCTAAAAATTATAAAAAACTATAATTATGTAGGAAATAGTTTTATATTTCTAATTAATATTTATAGTAAAAAATATGACTTGTATAACCCCATTTAAAAATTTTTTTAGTAAAACAACTCATGTTTGTGACATTTTTACTTTAACATTAAATAAAAGGCATTAATGTCTTTATATTACCCAAGTGGCTCCATGGGGTCCCAAAAATCTACCCATGGGTTGTCTTGGTCGGCCATGACACATCCAACAAGGGTAATACATGTTTATAGGTCATTTCATATTATTAAAACATTATTTTTACCTTAAACTACACTAATTACCTCTAATCGCGATTAATAAACTTAAAAGTTACTATTCACCAAAAAATTATTTTAATCCCATTGAACCAAATTTTACTTCTTAATTAAAACCATGTATGTAGGATTTTTGAAATTCAAAACAAAGAGGTGGTAAAATTTCATTTAAACGAAAAATCAGTTTTTTAAGTACCACTTAGTGGTTTCACTATTCATCAAAAATTGAAGTTTTTCAGAAAAATACCAAAACTTCACCCTAAGATATATTTGATATTACAAATTCAAAAATGATGTCTATTTTACAAAATTCAAAACATATATGTTAAATTAATTAATTTAATAATTAATTCCCACTGTCAGAGCAAATAACGTGTTTTTATGAAATAATAAGTATCAAAATATTGACACTAGTTTAAGTCCAATTTCAAAGTGAAATTAATTACAATGAACACAATTGGATTAAATGGTAAAAATATATTCTAATTTTACTTTAAAACCAATTAAAAATATAATCTAACCATATAATTAAATTATATGAAAAAGCAGTGTTGATGTAAAATGCAGTATTTTTCACTATTCATTAAAAAATGAACATTGTCAGAAAAATACCGAAAAATTATCCATTGTAAATTTCAATGTTACAATCATAAATAATAAGTTTATTTTGAAAAATAGAGCTTATAAAATTGTCAAAAGTTTGATTTAAAAATGGTATTCCATCAAAAGGCAGTAAAACAATCTTTTAAGAATATTAGTTTATTCCATGCTTAAGATTAGATTTATTCACATTTTAAGCCTCTAAAACACTATCTAATTCATAAATAGGCATAGATAAAAATATATATTATTCATTACTTACTTGGGATGTTACAGTTTACCAACATAAGATGTTATCTTTTCAATTCATTCTTCATTTCTATTGATGTGTACTATGCTATATGATGTGGTGTGAGCCTATGATGGATGTTGCCTAATGAGTTATAGGTGGGGTGATCTGGGTTTATGGTAGTTGTTTATGATTTTAACAATGTGATACATAGTGATATGAATGTCAGTGTCAGGTATATGACCATAGTTGAGGTAATAGGTTATAAATATGCTTTACCGTTGTTGTTCTTAATGCTGGAAATAAATCTTGATAATTTTTTTCAAAGGTCAGATGGCCAAGTTGCTTGTTCTTACATTCCTTTCTCCACTACTTGAGGTAAATGTTTATGCTTCGTTATTTATCTATTTGTGGTATCTACTGATGTTTTCTAGATTACATGAGATTAAGTAATGGTAATTATTAATAAATTTTTTAACCCACAGGGCCAATGCTTGTTGGAATATAAAAGATGTTAATCTTGAGAAACTATGGACAATGTGTTATTATGTCTGGAGGCCATGGAATTCACTTTGAGGGTTAATGAAATGTAATCTGAATTAATGAAATCTAATGGATATTAAATTAATAAATATGATGATAATTTTTAGGAAAAATTAATTAAGAAATTTTCATGAAGATCCATTAATGTATTGTGCTTATTGGATATCTATTCCTTAGTAGTGACAGCCGAGTGTCCGAGTGATGATAGACATAGTTGTGCCTAAGAATATGTTGATTAATAGAGTGTGATTGAGAGATATATTATATTCATTATGTTTTTTTTTATTTCATATGCCAACCCCCTTTTTTGGTAAGTATAATGATACCCTATTGACTCTGGGAAGGTGTTTTCCCAAACATCCAGATTGGCGGGGGACATATGGTCGAGTACCTCATCTTTCTCTACAATATTTTCTTGGTAGTATTTATGTGTCAGTATGAACTATGGTTATCATTCCCCGTATTTGTGTATAGAAGGATGTAGTGTATTATGGTTATTTCAAACACATTTATCTCCATATATAGTATCCTAAAGATTATTATAGGTATGAAGTGTATGTTCCATGATTGGTTCAGGTACATTCCTTAATGTATAAGTTATGATGGGTTGAGGTATAACAACTAATATATAATTAATTATATATGGGATATGATGGATACCGAGAAATACTCAGTTACTATAGGATTTGTGTCATGGGATTATAAGATGAGGTGATACATGAGATGCATGTTGTGATAATTAAGACTAGTTTTTTTGGGATACCTTATTTTTGAGGGTGATGGATTAGGACATATGATTTTTGGGTAGAGTGATAAACTAGTGGGGAATGATCTTTTCAATTCTAATAGCCCAATGATTTTATGGTCATCATTTTCACCCCCCCTCAGCAGGGAGGGACCTTTATTGTTTCCTCAAGGAGTATCTAGAACCTTCATGCCATTCTAAAACACTGATTTCTATCCTCCTTTTCCCATAATCTCATTCTGCACAAAAATTCCACAGATTTTTTAAGGTTTCCCTAACCTTCTAATATTTACTACAAAGCTTTCTGAAGCAACATATCTCTTAAATCTTACTCTCCTTGCTTAGTTAAATCAGTGTCAGATTTTGGTGAACATATTTTACATGATTTATTTATTTTTGTGGCTTACAAGATTTCATAATAGTAGGTTTAAGTGATATAAATAATATAATGACTCATTTTGCAACAAATATTGAGCTAATCAATGTGTGGTCCCGTTCTCCCCTCTCATGTAATGGGTTTCAATTTTCAATTCTCAGTTGGTCCTTTTATTTTCATATGATACGTGACACTATGACAATGAAAATTTGGTTTAGTCTCCCTAAACAACCATTAGAGTTCCAAAATCCTTAAATTTTATAAATGATAGGGAATATGGTAATAAGATACATGTGTTATGATAGTATAACTAGGTTCTTGTGTCATCCAACATCCCCTAAAATTTGCATAGAGGCAGACATATCTAGAAGGCTGGTCGATCTAATTTAAATTACTGTTGGAGAATAATTTCATTGGGAGAAACCTTTGATCGTGGAGTCTTGGATTGAATTATATCCATTGTGCAAGAAACTAGGTCATGGACTATCAGTCTACATGAATAGGAGGCAGATGGACATAGGTTTAGGAGGCAATTATAGTATCCTAGTTGCTGGCTCTAGTTAAGGACATATGGAGAAACCATCTAAGGGCAAGGAATAGATTTTTTAGGGAAAGAGTAAAGAGGGTAACCTGAATGTGGAAGATATTTGTAATCACCTAAGGTAGTATATAGGAGGATCCCAAGCTAATGAAAATGCTCTTGTGGGTTCAGTTGGAGTTGGTGTTTCGAATTCTAAGGATGTTGTGTTTTTCAAACCATTGATATTATGAGATGGAATTGTGTGAAGGAATTAGTAACATACATGATGGGGGGGGGGGGCTTCAATAAACTAGGGAGGGAAGTTCAAAGGATGGTCAGAAGTGGGTGGATCTAAGGGATGGTGGCTGTAGTTGGATGAATCCAAGGACTTTGTCCTATATCAACCCAAACAACCGTTTTGATGGTCCAAGTGCTTATGGAGGGGTAGAAAACACCAATTAACACTCAAAAATATAGTTTTATAAAGATATAGTAGGGTATAATAATTGTTTGAATAGTCCTAGGAGAAAGAAGGTAAATAAAGAAAATAGGGACACGAGGAGTTGTGTTGTCCTCAAGAAGAAGAAATCCAAGGGACGAAAGGACTAATCACATATACTTAATCCAATGGGGACAAGATCATCCAAAAAAGTGGTAAATCCCTGGAATAGGAGCCCTAGACAGTGGAAGGTAACATGGAGGATCAACAAATAGGATATACTGGGTCCCTAGAGAATGAAAAGGTGGGCTCACAGGCTGAAGATACCTGAGTAGCTTTGGTGACTTTTTCAAGGGGATGAAAAAGAGATGAAAAATGATCAGAATGGGTATATGAACTTTCAATTAGAGGATGTGTAGCTAGAGGTGGCTTCATATCCTCTTGAACAACAGTTTAAGGAATTCTCTCCCAAAGACCCCCAGTGACAGGAAGCTTATGTTCTAGAAAACAGGGAATTTCTCAAGCACTCAGGTGAAGAAAAGGTGAAGGACGTTATGAATATTATGGTGATGATGGAAGAGGTTGACCAAATCATGGGAAGATTCCTCTGAGTGGTAACTACCAAGGATCAAGGAAAGTTGAATGATAATAATGACCATGTATTTGTTAGAGGATTTAGCATGGGGAAGATTAAAAATAAGGAATACATACAATCTTGTGACTACTTGGTGTATCATTATGAATACATCTTAATGGAAAATAACGACACTCATGTAAATTCTCTTCCCTTGAAATTGTTTAAGGAGATTGATTCCAATTGGATCAAACTTTACTTTAACAAGCCTATAGTCTCTTTTGGTGTTTGAAATTATTAGCTATGTGGGTTCTCACTTTTCCCTTAAAAGTGTTAGGAAATAGAAAAGTTACATTGAAAAAAAAAACTAGCGGGGAAGCAGTAGTATAGTACCTCAATTTGTTATTATATTATATGATCTATTTTATGAGATACACGGTGAGATATATCCTTGGAAAGGCTGATAACTTAGTATAACTATTTTGGTGACAAGTTAGCTTCACTTATTGTCCAATGGGATTTAGTCCGATTTCTTTATCTTTTACATGAGATGCTCCAGAGAGGATCCGAATGAGTATACTTATTATGCTCACCCCATGTATATGTAACCTACTTTTCAGGTTAGTAAGAGAAAGTAAAATATCCACCAAGATTTTACAATCTCATGAGCTGTTTTGGAGTTGTTTGGGCTTTGTGGTCACTACCAATATTATCATTTGGGTAGTTCAAAATATCTTTTTTGTTGTATTAGTTATTATATAAAATTACAATCTTTTACTTAGGTTTTATTTATCTTTATGAGTATGATTTGATTTGTTTACTTTTCTTGACTCTCATTCCCCAATTTCAATTAATGGATAATGCCTCCCATTTGTATGTCTGATATACCTTCAGTTATTTTCACCAATTGATGGTCTTTTGAAGGTGGGATTTGGGAATTCAAAATATACCTTTTTACATTTTTTTCTCTATAGTGTTACCCTTAGGGTGGGGGTGGGGGTCATAATAGGGTGTTACTAATGGTTCAAGTCAAGGGATAAGATGAAGTTTGGAGTTAGACACAAGTGAGACTACATGTTTTGGTTCAGAAATGGAGTCATATAAGTTCGTTAAGTAATGAATAAAAAAGATACTGGATGAGACATAGATATTTTGGCCCCCTAGTGAATTAATGCACAAACCTTTAAGTTTACTGAGATTATTTAGAGAAGTGATAAAGGTTATGGGGTAGAGACATATGAAGGGATCACACATCATTATTCTTCTACCTCTGTTTGAAATGGATAGACATCAAAATTAGTTAAATATTAAATAAAAAGCAAATAATTAATTAATTTTAATATTCTATATTCCATTTTTATGAGTCACTAATTTTTTTTATTTTATTGATATGGATATGGGTTGATGTCCCCATCAGTTCTTCATAGAAGATATTCAAAAATACATGCCATCAGATCACCATAGAGTAGTGGTCAATGGTGATGACACTTGGATGATGAAAGTTTGAGATTTTCAATTCCTATGTCTATATAAATATGAGGGATCTATCTTAGACATAGTGATAGAATAATAGTTGGAGTAGGTTTCCATAAATTTCAGTTTGATATGTGCTTATAAGGATCCTTGAGTTTCATTTTACACAAAGAAACATCATGGAGAAACGATGTAGTGGTGTATATTGTTCCTCAATGATAAAAAATATTATGTGGTCTCATGGATGAAGTCTAGTTACTATTTTAGATTAGATTTTATTTCTTTCATTATATAGGAAGCTAGTCAGTAGGAGAAATTTACCCTTTGATTGGGGAGTTCTAGTGTGTGGTAGTTTGAGATCCATTTCAAGACCCATTCTGTGTTATGCATCAAAATATTTTCTAGATGAGGATGCCATATTGATGAATTTCAAGGAGGTATTATTTATAGATATTTATTTCAAGTTAACCCAATTTATACTATCGATGTATCTCAAAATACAAGTGATAAAAGAGGCTGTTGAGTGGATTATGTCCAAATATGGTTCATCATGAGAGGGGATTTTTCAAAATTTCTCATGATGTATTGTTGTGGTCAAAGATTTGGTGTTTTATACTCACATGTGATTTGGGATAGAAAATGGTAGGTCCCAACACTCATCATCTCATTTTTCTAGAGGTGAAGGCTCTCAGACCCTTTCCATGGGATAAGAAACTTGTTTTTTCATGTGAAGGTCGATGCCATCTATGGTGAGAGTGCCAAACCATTTTATGTAGGAAGAAAGCACTTGATGATCTAATTTAGGTTCTTATTTTGAGGTAGTTTCAGATGAAGTATTAGTATAATTATCTCTCTTAGAATCACTAGATAATAGATTGGGTGGGTAGAGGATAACCTAGAGACACCCCTCATCCCAGAAGAGAAGATCACATGATATAGGTGGTATTCATTAGGGTCATAGAGGACATGTTCAGATTCATTCCTTGATGTCACTAGTGTTGTAAAATCCAAACATCATTCGATGTAAAATTTTTATTTTTTTACATGGGTTCATGCATTGTTTGATTCTAGAGTGACATAATCCTTCATATAACCTACCTCAATCCATGGTTTTGAACTTTTGGTAGAGAGGCTTCTAGTTCCCTTAGTGTTGAAAATACTAGTTTGAGGTCAATTTTATTTTTATTTAGTATGATGTGATTGTGAGAAAGTTCTAGGGTAAAACCTTTTTTTGGGAGACTACCCTTGTTTATAGATATATCCCTATAACTTCATCCCTAGAATTGAATAGTTATATTTTGTGTAAGCTATTATGGATTGATTAAGGTGATAAAATGTGTTCTATGATGCTGATTAAGAGTCTTCTATTATCATTGGTGAGAGATTTCCTCATATGGGGATGATGTGTGTTCAATAATTATCTTCCTTGATGGAAATGATCATGTTGAGTTTGTTAGAGGCTTATCCATTGGTGTTTCCTAGGGTTTTGGATGAGTACCCTAAATGTTTTCTGAGGAGGTTGTGCAATTATCCCCTTTCTAGGAGGAAAAATTCGGGATATTTCTATAGTTGGAAGCTCCTCCAATCATGATTTCTCAATATAGGATGACCCCTTCTGATTTGTGAGAGTTGTGAATATAGATTGGTAATCTGTTATAGTAAGGTTTTATTCAGCCATGTGTGTCACCTTGGGGTGAAAAAGATTTGTTCATGAAGAAGGTTGATTGAATTTTTCATATCTATATATATTACCAACACTTGAATCAAGTGAAAATGTAGAAACACTATTCTATTACATAGATTAAGGGTTTATTAAAATTAGTTGACAAGATAAAGTTGGTTCTAAATGATCGATCACTGGATATGATATCTCTATATACAGGTGAGTGATAAGGTTATTCTAAGGATTTATTTCTGATGTCATTATTGGAATTATGAGTTTTATGTGATGTTATTTATTATAAATTACACTCTATATGTGTTCCTATGTATTTTGAATTTAGTGTTTATTGAGTTCCTCTATCAGTTCATGGTGGTTTTCATCGATGATATCCTCATGTGCTCTGCATCTAAAGGAGGGAATGTAGAACATATACGGGTAGTTTAGGGAGTTTTTCATTCTCAAAAGATTTTTAGGAGGGTTTAAATGTCTGCGTTATGGGATCATGAAGTTTGTTTCATGAGGAATGTCATATACCAGTAAAAAGGAGATGTAGATCTTTCAAAGAACAAGTCAATCATTTCTTATGAAACTCCTAAAAATTTTATAGAGTTTTAATGTTTCCATGATATTGTAGACTATTATAGGATGTTCATAGATGGTTTCTATCAGTTTCAAACCCCACTTACTTCTTTGACTAGAAAGGATAAATTGTTATTATAGGATGACCATTTTTAGGAATATTTCTTATAACTAAAGGATATGTTGGTCAATTATCTAGTCCTTTGTTTTCCCATAGAGGGAGTGTAGTTCAAGGTATTCTGTGAAGCTACACATCTTTCATTGGGAAGTGTTCTGATGCAGCATAGATAAGTTGTTTCTTATGGGTATTAGTAGTTATGTCCCAATGAGTGAAATTATGCCACCTATGATCTCATGGTGGGAGTAGTTGTTATTTCCTTGATGCTGTGGTGACAATACCTCGTCATTAAACATATTTTAGTTTTTACCGATCATAATATCCTGATGTATGTCTTCTCCAAGCGTGACCTAAACTTGTGACATAGATGTTGGATAAAATTATTACTGGATTATGAATTCATAATTTTCTATACACTAGGAAAGTTTAATTTTGTGGCTAAAGCACAACTAGAGGATTCTAAGGTGGAGGTATGGATAAAACAAGATGTATTTGGTGATGCCCATGATGGATGATTTTAGGATAAAAAATATTGTGTGTCATTGTAGTGTAGTATTTTCATCCTCTTGGTGATGTATGAGATAGTTATCCTTGAGTTCCATAGCTCACCCAATGTAGAACATCATGGATGAAAAAGATATACTGAACATTAATAATGAATATTTGTTATCTTGGGTTGAGGTGTGAATCTCTAGAGTTTTAGTCGTGATGTTTGGTTTGTTATAAGTTGAATGACAAGCATTATATTTCTAATGGATTAATACAAGCATCGAATATTTCTCATTGAATATTGAAGGACATCTTGATAGAATTATTTTTCAATTTAATTCAATATCATGGAGGATTAAATTATATATAGGTGATAATAGACTATTATATGAAATGAAACCTGTTTATATAAGTTAAGGAATAATTTTTAGTGGAGGTTTTTTTGAGGTATTATCTAGATGAAGTTGTGAGACTCTACAGAGTCCTGAGGACAATCATAACTGATCATGATCTTTATTTTACCTCTATAGTTTGGAGAGGTCTTCAATAATATTCTTGATCATAGTTATTCATTATCACTACTTTTCATCCATAGATAGAAGGAAAAAAGAGAATACTGCCTATACTCTTGAGGACTTTTTGTGTTCTTGTGTAAAATATTTTGGAGTTTTGTGGATGATGTATATTCCTTCGGTTGAGTTTTATTAAAAAAATATTCTCCACCACACCTTTTTATGGAAGTATTTGAAGCTTTATAGGATCAACATATGCATTTTTCATTGTACAAGAATAGCGTTGGAGAGTTAGTAATTCTCCTGATAGAGATGGCATAGAACATGATAGAGATAGTTTAAGTAATTCATGGTAGGATTAAGGTATCATATAATTTCCATAAGTCCTATTATAATCATAGGTGGAATCCTCTCGAGTTGATGTTGGAGATCATGTGTTACTAAAGGAGTCTCCTTTTTATGGTAATTCATGTTTTGGTAATGGTAGTAATCTTTCTCTCCATTTTGTTGGGCCTTTCAAGGTGTTGGATCACATAGAAACCATGTTGAATTGGATAACACTTCCACTATGGATGAGCCGAAAATATTATATCTTCCTTATTATGTAAATTTTACATTATGTTCATGATGATTCCCATAATACTGATTGGGGAGAGATCAACATTGATGATTATGAGACCTTTAAGGAGCACCCTTTTGAGATCTATAACTTCTAGAAGAAGGTGCTGCATGAGCGTTCTATTACCTTGGTTCATGTATGATATAAAAACCATGTCATGGGGGAGATAACATGGTAACATTAATCATATATGTTCTCTCTATATCTATAGCTATTTTTTATCTCTTCTCATGTAGTGATTTTTTTGTGGTTGTTTACCCTTATCTAGTTTATATAATGGTTTGCTCTTGCTTCTTTGTTATTGTATTTATATTGTTTGAGAGGTATATTTCCATAGAGAGTGTATATAATATGGTTATTTCTATTTTTCGGATTCACTCTTGGTTCTTCAAAGTGATGTGGTTGAACTCATGTGATGAAAGATCATTGATGGGTATCTCATAGGGTGGTTATTTAGACAAGCTTTGTTTATTTATTTCTCTATCACTGTGGTATTATATTCTAAAAGATATGAATTTTTTGAGAGGTATATAATGTAAGGTTACATATATTGGTATAACATTCCATTTTATTTTTTGGGTGTTGCATGTGTCTGGAGATTTTTCCTTAGACATTGGGAGGAAAAAGGTGGAATTTAGCTGAAATTTTAGTTGGAGAGGATTCTATTGCACATAGCTTTGTACAATGTCAAGGAGGGTAGTCACTACAACTTAGTGGGTATCACTACAATGTATCATCTTGGAATAAGAATTTTGGATCCACTAACATTTTTGGCATGGATATGGTATGAAGATAGGATATAGTGAATCCCTTTCTTAGGCCATTTGTCCTATGAAGTGTGGAGAATCCTAACTAAAGCGTAGGGGTTTGAGGGTGTCATACCATTTTCTATACCCATGAGGCATAAAGGTTGGATGCAACATAGATTTATCCCTAGAAATGGGATGGATATCGAATAGTGGTCTCGGTTATGGTGTTTCCATCTTCTTATAATATTGGATCTACGAAGTGTTCTATGTTGTGATATTTAGAAATGTCATTGCACTGTTAAGCTATAGTGTTATCCCTTCTATTATATTTTAGTCTGTCAAGTTTCATCCAATTATATGGAATGGGGTGTATTTAATCTCCATGGTTTTTTGTTTTTTATAATTACTATAAATACTCTGATCCCTGATGAACTACCATTTCCCCCAAATTTCTCTATCAAACCCTTTGGACCAAAGATTTCTTTCCAAAGGAATTTGAAGCCCCTTTCAATCAGATTTGATCCCTACTTATCATTTTCATCCATGGTTATCAGAGGAAAGTTATCTCCATTTTATATTAGTTTATTTTTCATTATATATAATTTCTTCCCATTCTATCTTTTGATGTTATGGAATTTGATCTCCATCATTGTAATGATGTTTCGTTTGATGTTATTGGTGCAGTTTTGGGGTGAAATTCTGGGAGTTATTTAGTTTTCATATGAGAGATGTGATCATAGGTCCTCAATGTAGTTCCATTCTCATTTTAAGAACATCAACATCTTGAGGTAGGGTATTCATTTATTCTCCTTTATTTTATATTCAATTATTAATTGACCATGATTTAGATTTTTGGGTAGTGGTGGAATTAAAACCAATAAAGGTTAAACTAGAATAATGAGATAATAGTTTATGGTTAGAAAATAAACGAGTTCTTCAAACAATTTAATTATTTGACACTAGATTTACTATATAACACTCTATTTATGTTCTACTTTAGTGTATTTTTTAATATTTTGTTAGCATGCTAATTTGATGAAAATAGTTAATGAACATAAATCCAATTATTGTTGGATTACTAAATAAATGTAAAGAGACATGTTTAATAAAAACATTATTCTTATAATTTGATGGTAATAAAATTGACACTAAATGCATAAATAATTGTTTTGTTAATTCATTTTTTAAACATGATTTATATATAATATGAATCTATAATTCATTTTTTGTTGATTATAATAATAAAATATGAGTAAAATGAGAATTTTTATTCCCATAGATTATTGAAACTATAATTGATGCTATATATGATGTTTAAATAATTTAATATATTGGAATAGATGACACCTAAGGTTACTCATAGTTGTAACATGTGATAATTATTTAGTTAATTCAAGATAAATTAAAACTAGTTTTATTATAAAAGATAAATTTTTGGGGCTGGGTGAACACAATATCCTATGAAGGTTAAATTTCATTCATTTTGAATAGAGTGAGTCTATTGGCATATAAATTCCAAATTCATTCTATTTAGGCTCAAGTGAGAAATTTTTTATGTAATGTAAGAATGCATTATTTTAGGGCCAAGTTTCCCTTTTGACCTTGTTGGTTTTTTGTTTCATTATTTATTGTTCTAAACATGAGACTTTACTTGAAATGTGGTGTGAGCCAAGGATGGATGATGGACGATGGGTCATGGTCTAGGAGGCATGGTTTTGTTTCTTTAGTTAACACATGTGATATAGAGATATATCGTGATATGTATGTGGGTGTCCGAGATGAAACCGAAGTTGATGGAATGGGTTGAATACAGTCTTACACATTATTGTTATTAATGCTGGGATACATGTTGGTAAATCATTTTAAAGGATTAATGACCAAGTTTATTGTTCTTTAATTCCTTTCCCAATTGCTTAAGGCAGATGGTCATGCCTGGTTATGCGTCTCTTTGTGGTATATTAACATATTTCTAGAGTACCTAGTATTATGTAATTGTAATTATTAATAAATATTTTTAACCTATGAGGTTATTTAATGTTGGAATGAAATATATATTAATCTTGAGAAGTTAGGGACTGAATTAGAGTACACATGGTGGGATCAGACTTCACTCAGATGGTTAATGAAATGTAATTTTAATTAATGTAAAATATTGGCGAATGAATTAACTTATGTATGTTTAATTGTTAAGAAAATTGAATGAATAAATTTTAATGATATTCCATTAATAATGAGTTCTTATATGATATCTAGTCCTTAGTATTCACAGCTAGGTGTTCATGTGATGATAGCGGTAGTTGATCCTCAGACTATGTTGATGTTTATAGGGTGGTTGTGAAATATATATATCCTGTTTGTTTTATGATTTCATAAACTACCTTACCCTTGTCGATAGGGATAATGAAACCCATTGGAATCAGGGAGGATGTTTTCCACAATATCTAGGTTGGTGAGGGATGGATGGATGACTATCCCCTCTGGATCTATTATATTATCTTGATAGTATTTATGTTCTAGTATGAACAATGATTATCATTCCCCATAGTTTTGTGTAGATTTCAGTATTGTATTCTGGTTATTTGATACACATGTATTTATAGATATTGTATCATAAGGATTACTATAGGCATGTCCAGTATGGTTTTATGATGGTTAGAGGTACATTACTCTATGTATAATCTATAATGGATTGAGGTAGAATACACGATGTATGAGAAACAACATTTGAGCTATGATGGGTCACAAAAATACTTAGTTACTATATGGAGACGTGGCATGGGATTATGAGATGATGTGCTACATAGGATGCATATTGTAATACATATGCCTATATATTTTTGGGATAGCTTCTTTTGGTGAGAGATGGCTTAGGATGTATGATGTTGAAGAAGAGTGGAAAACAAGTGGGGATGTGGTAGTAGGGTAAATTTATTTGACATTAAATTATATAATCTATTGTATACAATAAAAGGTTGTATATTTCCATAGTGAGGATGGGAACTTATTATACCTATTTAGGTGATGAGTTAGATTTAATGGATGTTCGCTGGGCTTTAGCATGCATTCTTTATCTTTTCCATGATAGGTTCCATGGAGGATCCTACTGAGTATACCTATTATGCTCATCCAATATATATATTTAAATTATTTGAAATTTAATTATGAGTAGGTTGGAGTTTATGCTATATTTAACTAGCTGATGAGTTGTTCTAGATCCATTTAGCATTTATGGTCACTACCAAGATTACCTTTTTGGTAATTATAGTTACTATTTTAGTTTTATTAGTTATAGTGTTTCCTTAAATGCATGTACTTGGGTTTAATTTATCTTTATGATAATGATATAATCAGATTACTTATCTTATCTATATTTACTCATTTTATCTTATAGGTAGATTTTTATTATTTGTATGTCTGATATACCTTCAATGCCTATTACATACACGTGGCCAATTAGAGGCAGGCTTTAAGTGATCACTATCACCCTTATCTCATTGCTAACCCTAGAGGGGTACCCTATGGGGGGAGGGGTTCATGACAATTATGGGTTCCAACTATAGATCTTGAGTTGGATAATTTTAATATTAAAATTTGTCCACCCAAATTCATATAAAATAATTCTGTCATTTTTCATAAGGACACATCAAATTCAATTTTTTGATTCATTACTTTATATCATAAATCCACCCACTCATATTATTAAAGTCAATACTGGTGAATTAACTAATCTTGTATTTATTTATTAAAAAATTTATTTATATTATTCAATCCATATTAACTTAACCATTTTCATGTGTCAAATTGGTGATGGGTCAACTAATCAGGTAAAATTTTGAAAAAATCATAGATTGTAACCTATTAATCAAAATAAAATAAATCCTTGAGTTAAATTTGTTTGTTCTTACCATTTTATCACTACTATTTTTTTATGAATCAATTGATATTCTATCATTCAAGAAAATATGACCAAAAAAGAAAATTCATAAAGCAATAATCTATATTTTTAAATTTCTTTATATAACTCATTTTCTCTTAGAGTCTTAATAATGATTTAAAGATGAACCCATTTCTCATTATATATTCAATTATATATCAAGATATCATTATAAAATAAAAAAATGAAATTAACAAGGCAATCCATGAAAAATCTATTCATTAAATCCATGAAGAAAAGGTTGAATTATTCTATACAAATGGAATTACTACAATTTTTTAATCTCCATACCTCATTCTAAGTGTAATATTTGGAATATATTCCTTATTTACAAGTAGTTTATGGTTACTCGAACAAATATCTATATAAAAAAAAATATAAATTTCAAAAAGGTGATAGGAAAATTTATCAATATGGGAAAGAAGACAGTTTTTCTTTATGGTAATGGGGTTTATTTCCATATATTCAATGCACAAACTCCTTTATCCTTATTTCTTATTAACAAAAAGAAAAAGGGTTTTTTCATGGTAAAGAACTAGTGTGTATAAATCCCATATCAAATAACCCATTTAGCGGTTTATTTAGTTATAAAAATTACACTATGTCTATCTTTTAGGGATTTTTAGATATAGGTTATTCATGAGGAATGATTTTAATAAAAACTCAACTTCACACTCTGGTGGATATACAAATAGTTCTTTAGGAAACACATTATTGAACTCTATCATGATAGGTACATATTCTATTATAAGGATATATTTCCCATTTATTATGTTTTTTTTATCTCCCTATAATATTTTTTAGGAAAACCTACTAGTAGTGGATCCATAAATGATTCAAATGTTATAGTATATTCTATAATGAAAAGGGATTACACTTCTACATTTATAATTATAACCACACTCGCTTGGAAATTATTTTTTGAATTATAATTTTAAAACCAATACATACCAAGGATTATACACATTAATACCAAGGAATAAATACCATTTTTTCAAATAGGGAATATCTATTTTTTATATTGGGAACTGGCTAACAGATCTTTGTTGAAATTTGATTTCCACTAAGATTCATCATTAACAACTCCCTTAAAATAGTGTTAGGGATTTTATTTTAAATAAATAAATATATAAAAGAGTGAAAAAAATCTAAAATCAAGTATAGAATTCGATTAATTTGATGTTATGCTCAAATAACATGCCAACACATATTTAGGAACTCCAACCACAGCTATAATAATCAAATACTCCTTGTCTTATCACCTTATCAACATCTGTATGAGGTTCCCTTGACGCATGTGATATTGATTTGAATAATTTACCATCTATATATTGATGAAGCACTTGATAAAATTTATTTCTTTCTTTACCATGAATTTAGAAGCCTTATGAATGTTTTCTCCCCAGTTAAAACAAATTATTGTCTGCGTTAAGTAAGTAATTGGTTGTTTATTTACATAAATTTTACATGTTGGAAATACAATCATCCATTTATTCTTTTTAGACACATTTTCTTTCCTTTATTCTCAACCGACCTCTTCGTCTGTTAATTTCCCTTAATGATACAAGTCCTACAAATTGTTTTCCTTATCATGATGGAAATTTATAATTTTTTTTAATAGGTTGATGGCCAAGAACCCTCTACTAAACATAAAAATGTAAACCAATTTTGATAACTTGGAAAATATATAACCCATTACTTAACATAAAAGAAAATAAACCTTAATGAAAGATGAAGCAAAGGTAAAAAATGTCTCGAAATTCAAAAAGAAAGATTATATCAAGGAAATAACCTTAATAATTATCATCGCCCCCTCACTAGATAATAAAATAGTAGAACCATTTTAAGATGATGTGTTTCTCGCTACCAAGAAGGTGAATGATGTTGGTAGAAAAAATATGGCATATAACCCCTCTATCCAATACTAACATTTGGGTGAGGGCCGAATGAAAGGTACCAAAATACCTTTCTCTCTTTAAAACTTTTCACCTGATAGAGTAAGAAAGAAACTCACATCAAAGTAAACATGATTACATGGAAGACCATACTAAAGGTATAGTAAAAACTTTAATGGTAAGGTTCCCATATTTCAATAACAAACAATGAATTATGGATGATGATGTGTGTTATCACACCCATCCTGCAATTGAGGTCTCCCACCCAACGACACCAAACAAATAAAGCATCACATGAGAAATGAAACAAAAAAAGTCCAATGATAACAATTATATATTCACCCCAATAAACCAAAAATCCCAAAATTTAGTGAATATAAATATAGAAAAATGATTGAAAGAAAAAAATTTAAAATAAATGAAAACCAGGTTCCCTTGAACTGTGCTTGAAACCAACGCCACCCAATAGACTTGAAAAAATCTATATTCGTAACTAAAAACTAAAATATAGATCTTCACCCAATCACCATTGTGACCTCTCACCATAGCTCAAACATAACTTACCTCTTCCTATCAAACTCTGATTCTCATTTCCCACATGACCCTATGTTGTCCGGACACCAGGTTTCCTCCTCCATAGAACTATCAACAATAATAGATTTAGTGCTGGTGACCAGGTCTGGATGAAACCATATATAAAGAGTGGGAGGAATCACACACTGTAAAATTTTATCATTGACCAATGGAACTACCACCACCACCATCACGATAAATAAATATAATGATACCATGTATAAGATGAGAAATGATAGAGGAAAATCATAAAGGACATGGGTGATCATTCTTAGACAGAAATGTAAAGAGGGAAAGTCAATAGTGAAGATTTAAGGTCCATTAATACCCATAATTTGAATCTAAATGGATAATGTTTATCCCATAAAGGCTAAATAAATTATTGGGAGTATAAGATAACCATACCACTGTGAGGGGATCATGAGGAAAACCTAGGGGAGGGGATTGCGTTCCCAGGTGAGTGTCGTGCCATCCTCAGGATAGAAATTGTTACTATATAATCATATATTGAATTTTTATGAAACCATTTCTCTCTTGTAAAACCTTAAAATTATAACATATGAAAATTTTATTTTATAGTGTATGTGACATACAAAAACAATCTTAAATGACCCAGAAAATATATGTCCTTAAATTTAATCTCTTTGATAGCTTGAGGAACACACACCCCTAATTTTAAATAACCTATAATATTGTATATCATTTTAACCTAGCCATTAAATTGGTGGGAATTAATAATACTAACTAAATTATGAAAATTATAGTTATGTATTTATTATAAATTAAATAAGAATAATTTAATATAAAAAGAAATGTTTTTAGAAAAACTGTAATTTTTCTTGCAGACAGTTCATCCACGCATTACACTCATAATTTAAAATTAATTATTACCTATTTTAGAAAATTTATTTCATAAAATGAATATAAATTTTTAAATAATAATTTTGAAGTTATATTATGATGATTTTTTTGGATTATTATGACATATTTCATTTTTCAATGAATAGTGAAAACTTATGAAATTTAACTGAAAAACTCAATTTTTTTAAATTATTTAAGATAGTAAATTATATTTATAATTGGTTTTAAAGTAAAATTAATTCAATTATATATCTATTAATACAATTTAGGTCATTTGAATCATTTTAATTTTGAATTCAGATATATAATCTTTGTTAACATTTCAACATTTTCTCTTTAGAAACTCAGTTTCTCATCACATCTACGAGATTAAATTTACATTTAATATTTTCACTTATATGAATGGAATTTCAAAAAATGTATTCCATATTTTTAATAGGAATAATTTATATTATATAATATGGTTAACATTATTTGTGATGGAAATGAATTGTGAAAACACTAAAAATTATTTTCCACGGTAAAGGTAAAAATAGATTTTCTAGGGGGAGTAAGATAAGAATATTAGGGTTTAAATGACATAAAATATTATTCCAAACCCATTTTATGATCATATTTATACCATTATAATATTAGGTTCAAATTTTATGAGTTTTTTGGGAGAATTTTCCATGAAAGTGATATATATAATCAGTTACAAAAAGAAAAAGATATAAAAGGAACCTTAATTTTAATATCTATAAATATTTTATGACTGGGTAAGAAACATAGGTTTGGATATAAATGTTATTTTGAAAGAGAAAATTGTTTTTTAATAATGATAGTTTATCTTTAATTTTTAGTGATGATGAAATTACTTTAAATGCTTAATAATCCCAAACTCAGTAATTTAAAAGTTAATGTAAAAATAAAAAAAAAATGATACTGAAAATATTAAAAGTAAAACAAATTGAATTAATTGATATGTTAAATTAATTTTTTAGATAAATATATCATGCCAACCTGGTAAGAAAAATCAGATCCTAATTCCATCATTATACCGTTATTTTTAAAATCTATTTAATTGAATAATTTCAAAATTGACATTAATTCTATTTTATAATAAATGATTTTTTATTAAATGATTTAAAATTCATAAAGATCCTCTATTATTACCAGGTATTCATAAATTCATAAACATACAAACCATGTTGCATTAATAAACTAATTTTTGTTTAATAGTGACTATATAAACCAATAAATATTTAAAACACTATTAGTGCTTTTAAGGTTAAAAAGACGTTTTTAAATTACATGTGTTTATGCTAAAATTAATTCCCAACACACATATAATTTTTATTTGAAAAATTTGATCTCATTTTTAGAATGAGTGGGTATAAAATATCTAATAAGTATCATTTCATCATAATAATGAAGGATAAATTACCTGGGATAAAAATATTACTTACCTTAGTGAAAACAAAAAATGGTAAAAGTAAGGAAACATATAATTTAAGGAACAACAAGTTTAAAAAATGAGTTTTTTATTAGATGTTTAGATCACTATATCATTGTTCTAAAACATTAATTATCAATTTTTGAGCTACTTGGGGTGAGAGTAATTTCCCATTATTGAATATATTTTGGAATTTAAAAAAATTCCACTCCACCTTAATTATAAAAGGTAAATAACTCCCCTAACTTCTTCACACATCTCAATCAATCTGGATCAACCAAAGCCTAACAAAATTGTTTCAAAAATTCCCTACTATTATCTTAGAATCCTTAGTTTAGTAATTAATCCTTATAAGGGAGGATTTTTTTTGTGAAAACCTATTGAGGTTGCCCAAATAAGAGGTAATGTTTGTCGACAAAATTTTTTATATTATTTTATTTGTTCCTCCACCTCATTTAATTATTATTAAAAAATCTTATATAAAGAAAAAATATCCTCCCTATACTAATAAGTTTTTATAGTAAGTTAATGACCTACAAAAATCCCCACTTTCATAAAATGGGTGATGAAATCATCTTTAATGTGTATGATGGACGACTAACTCCTCATGAAGTGATGTAAATAATTATTCCATTACCACCACTCATGACTAGTTATAAAATATGACAACACCACTCATGTGTATGGCAGAATACAACATCTTGAAGCGATGTGATTTGTCTTTCACTAATGCATTCCATGGATCGAGAAAAGGGAAATTTTAATGTTTGACATAAATGAAATAATTATTAAATTAATGATATTTTTATCATTTTTAAAAGATAATATATATAATTTTATTTCTTACCATTTTACTCAATGATAGATGATAACATCATTCATATACGTGTGGACTATTGCCTTTATGAAACAACCTAAATCTATTTTCATCAACAAACCACATGGATGATATATAATAATACATTTAAGGAAATAATTTATAGTTATAATTATGGAACTATAAAATATTACTTACCTCATTTCCATAATGATCATTTAAATATGGAAATGTTAATCATGTGTATACATGAAGTATTGTCTCCATGATCATAACATACCTCATTGATCAAAATAATCATTAAAGATTGGGTTTCAAATAATAATTTACATAAAATTATGATAATTATGTAACGATTATTATTATGTAGGTGAGATAACTATATAGTATTTTTAGGAACCCAAACTTTCATAATGACACACGAATGAGAAAACAAGGCTATTAACACATGAAATAATGAAAACAATGAAATATTATTTATAACAGGGTGGTAAAATGTTATAAGAGGATCATATATGATATTATAAATATTATTATGGTTTTATATAAATTAATAACATGATTAAAACAATTATACATGATGTTAAATAATGTTTAACTAAAATTAAGAGCGAGTAAGAGATTTCATCTCAATTTACATTCCATTAAGTCTTATTTTTTATTATGCACCAATTAACATTTATGTGTTGTATATACTACCAATTTGATATTTAATATCATGATTCATTCATGACTAATTTTATTTTAAGTTTCCATTTGAAATACTTTAACTGAGGGGATTTGAATTGTAAATTACTAAGTGGTAAAAGATATTGTTCAATGTAACTTTCTTTTTTTTAATTATTAATTTTTTCTTGAAATTATCACTTTCATGGGATCACTTTTCCTTGGAAATTAAATTTTTATTAAATATAAATATTCTTAAAAGATGAATATGAATATTTCCTAAACCATATACCTATTTTACATATGGTATTAACATTGAATATTAATTGTCTATCTGGGAAAAGTTTGATAAATATTTATCCTTTACTTAATACAGATATTTTTTTTGAAAGAGAACATAGTTCATTAATTAAACATGTCATTTAATATATGAGAAATTATTTGTATCTATAAATATGGGTGGTTCCTGATTATATATAACCCCTCGATGAATCGTTATGTTTCACAAGACAAGCTAGTTGGAAAAATCAGATGCATTTTTACCTAGTAGTTTTAAATTGTATTTTGGATAGATCTTGACTATAATGGTATCATTTTCATAAGACATGGTGTAAAATAATGACTAAATTCCTTCATTTGTAATTTAGTTATCTTATTATGCATGAAAGTTTCACGATGATATTATCTCAATATTCATTTCATTCTCAGTTTATTGATTAAATGGCATGTGCTTTCAGTAATTTAACTTTCCATATTGATTATTTCTTATCTTATCATGATAGTAATTTTTTTAAAATGAAATATATGTTTAGTTATTTAACTTTTAATATTTATTATACTTATTGATTAATTATATATTCCACTTTATATAAACCTTACTAATCATTTTAGCTCAACCTTATTTTGTTTCCTTTCCCTTGGATTTGAAGAATAGATCTTTGAATTAGTTTCAAAGGTTGAAGTTAATTTCCATTTGTTATATATTATGTATTATTTGATATTCCTAATATATAATGGGTATCATGTATGTATCTGGTTCTCTAAAACTACCAATTTGATATGTCCTTTTTGATTTTATTCTTTATATCTATGATAATTTAATAAATATAGCACCGACTCATGGTTACTAGAGTTGGTTGCTAGAGTTGGTATGAGAGAAAGTTCATTAGAACACTATAGATCTATATTTATGAAAATAATAATTAGGAAACCTAACCATATTATATAAATTTAGGATAAAAATAGAATTTTTTTTGAATGCTTTCATAAGAAATATTTTATTTGGTTCTTCCTTGAAATACATTCGTGTATGGATACTACAAATAAGCATGGTTCTAAAATAGATGTACCTAGGGGTAATAACTATGAAAATGGTGAATTGGGATTGACGATATCATCACCTGGTATATTAATGTAGGACTCACTATGCTTCAAGTTTTATACTCATAGGGGATATGATTGGGATAATTTAATTTTTTTATAAACCACTATAAAATATTTTAAAAACAATATATCCCCAAAGATACCAAGTTATGATGCATATTTTTTTTATTTCTTCTAAGTGTTACACTATATTTAAAATTATAAATTATGATTTAAAATTCATAATTTTATGATATAATCAAGTGTATTTCATTGTCTATAAATGGAACCTGAAAGGAAGAAGGGTATCAATACTCATGGCCACTGTTGATATTTACTTTACGAGGAAGCCAATATAGCTGGTATTAGAAATATTATAATTATGGTTATATTAGGATGACTTAATCAGTTTATGAGAAGTAACCTTTTCTGAAAGAAGAATACTATTACACAATATTATCCTCTTATGTAGGATCAGTTTATGTGATTGAAACCCTAATCATTTGATGGGACTACAAATCCAATGGAAGAATAACGCTAGATTAAGTCTCTGGAAAAGATATTTATAGCCTTGGTATTTTGTGAAAAGGAAACGTTTATTCTTGTAGGGTATTTTTTCAAAGGTGATGCTGATCAATGGTGGTCTGTGATACATAATACTAAAGCGGAAGAGGAAATATAACTCATATAATGAAAATATTTTAAAGAGACATTATTCAACAAATATTACCCTCTTGGGAGACAAATTGAGATAAAGAGGAAGTTCCTTAGATTAAAGGGAAAGGGAGAAGAATATGTTTTTGATTTTGAATCTAACTTTACAAGGATATCTATGAATTATATGGATTAAAAATTCCACATAGAGTACATGAATGACAATTTATTTGAAGGGATTAAGACACATCACCAAAGGGCACTGGCCTCTCAAACATTTACTTCATATGATGAAATAGTTTTTTGTGTTACAAATATAGAGAAAGTATTATCAAAGTCTTATGTATTCAAAGGTAAGAAAGAGAATAAGAGGATTAAAGAGAAAAAAATGGATAAAGTTAGTAAGGGAAAGAAGTATTTTACAACTTATGATAATTTTATAAATAAACACCATGATAATATCTTGAAGGTAATGGGAGTTTACTACCAGTGTGGAGGGAAAGGAAACCATGATCATGATTGCAAGGGAAAGAAATAAGTTTCATGTGTGAGATCATTTTACTATAAAACGATGGGGCACTATGTGAATTAATTCTCTAAATGTAATGAGATATACTACATAAGAAGCCGAGGGATCAAAGTATATTTTATGCTATTTATACAACTGAAGTAGAATGATAAATGTTCTTGTGTATTTATATCCAATATATAATCTAAAAAAGTATTTTATTTATGATATTCTCATTATAATAATCATGAAACATATAATTATTGTACTTCAGTACTATTTCTTAAAGTATTTGAAAGCATGTGTTCAATGGTACAAATAAAAGTGATTCATTGTAATGTTGAACGTTTTATAAAACACATTATTATAGGAATATAACCATTAATATGTTCTGTATTTTGAGTTAATAATGACAATGATTTATTTATGAGATTTTATTGGTGTCCATGAAATTGGTATGTTATTTCATGGTTTATGTAATCTTTGATAAATTTTACTAATTTTATGGATGTTTAGAATACATTTGACAACCTGAGATTTTATTTTTGAAAGTATGCTTGTTTTCATTATTGATTTATAGTGATCATGGTATTCAATTTTTTTTGGAATGTGAAATTAATATACAATTTATATTTTATAGGGAATATAATATTGATTTGGTGACCTTCCTTCTAAATTTGGACAGACATGTTTTGGACAAGACATACACTCAAATATTTATAGAAATAATTAAATTGAAATTTGGTAATAAATTGGATAACTTTTTTATAACTATTTTGGTTTTAGTAAATATAGGTGGAAGATATTGTTACTATTTTATAGATCTTATGATCCCTTAAAATTTAATTTCTGTGATCCAAACATAACAAAATTTACTCTTGGATATTCATTTCTTGGAGTAAGATATGAAGTCTAAATTGATCTAAACACAACCAAATTTTAAAGTTTTTAAAATGAAATAAAAATATATATCATGTTTTTATATTTCATTACATTGATAGAGACTAAAATAATTACTCAAATTAAATAAATTGATCCTAAAACAAAAATATTTTTCTATTATAATCATTTTGTTGATATCAATGAACCTTTTCACACATATGGTTTATAGATTTTTGTAATGTCTCATTACCCACTTTATGGTAATTCCCTTCTCTATCATTATTTCATATTTAATTGGGTACATCCTAGGAACACTGAGGTTTGATAACATATGCTCATAAAAATTTAGAAGCAATTATGGGATGTATTTTTATTTGAATTAATGATGTATAAGTTTAAACATGTAATGGATCAGTGGGGTTCTCCATGATTTTGTAGAGAACCCATGGCGGATTGGGTTTTCATGTAATAATATGGAATTTTTATAGTCTGTAAGAGAAATACACACTGATTAGTTGGAGTAAACGATGTTTAAATTCTATAGAGAAGATGCCATAAATCTAGTACACATTGAGAAGGAAGTACATTCTATATAATGGTTATACATAATGTACTGTTAAAATGAGGTTTTTAATAAAAATGATAAGTGGTTTGTAGAATAAAGGTCTCCATGGAGTACATGATGCATAAAGGGATTACACACCATGCAATTTTTTCAGAATTGGTTTTTTGGGTGTGATATGTGTGATATGTTTTTTCATTATTCTTCATCCTTCACCCCTATCAACCTAAATATCTTCTATAATGATTTTTCAAAACTCCAAAACTTTTGGATTGTTTTTTACAGTTATTTTTTATTACTAATATTGTAGTGAAATTATATAGGTGATTAATCCTCTCTTCTTCTTCATTGGCTTTGACCACTATAGTCTGTGTTCTTTTATTAGAACCATTCAACTGTGATGATGTTTCTCTTTATTATTTTATATATCCATTATGTAATCTTGTTCTAGGGGCCAATTTATTATTCATTGTGGTGCAGTGAGTGTTCATTATTGAGGCATGTGTTGTCTCCTCTTCTCCAGAGACCCTTTTGATAAATTCAATCAATTATGAGATGTGTAGACAAATTATATAGAATCCAATTGCATTTTTATTTTTTCCCTTTTTGTAGATCCCATTTTAGGCTTGTGAAAACTGAGTTTTGAGGTAGGTGGTTTTTTCTTCACCTTATGTTGGTGAACTTCATTGCTCTAGTTTTTGATAAATTGTTTTATTAAATGAAATTGTATGATTGACTGATTTTGATGTAGGTTTTTGATAAAATATTGATTTCTCTATTTTTGATAAATGGATAGGGGTTTCAAATAATTTTGGAATTGTTTTATGAATTTTATTTCATAGAATTATATGATGAAATGTTTTTGAAAATGGATAACATGGGAATCCATGGGTACTTAAGTGGAAGGTTCAGTAGTAGGCTGCATCCACTTTTAGTGGTTTTTTCTCATAGGTATTTTCTCTGCTCCCTTAGCCTGTTGTTCTAAGCACTTGTTAGACTTATTAGGGGGGGTTCAATTTCTAGGGTGTTACTATGGTCTTTAGAGTCGATGAATTTGTTTAGATACTTGATGTAGACACGATTTTATATGTTTAGGTACAATTATCCTAGCCATCCTAACATAGTATGATCTTTGGCGTGATGTTACTTGTTCTTTTCTTAAGCTAATTTGGGATGTTTTATCTTGTACTATTTTGGTTGTGCTATTATGGATTCTATATGAGATGTGACACATGTTTTGTTTTTCATTGACTTGATATATATTTTTGGATATATGAGTATGAAAATATTGGAAACTGATTTACAAATTTCTTTTTAAAATGTAAAAAATGGGGAATTAAACTATTTTTTTCTTATTTTATTTTAAAAAAATCTATACTATATATCATGCGTTATTTACTTAAATATTGATAATTCTTGGATTATTATTTAGTGACTTGATATTGAACGTCTGAGGGGGGATCCTACTATGGCTATTAGATGACACACTATATACCCATTCAATGTTTCATAGATCTGGTTATGTATTTTAATAAAGGAAAAGGGAAGGTAGTATAGTAAGGAGGTGAGGATTTCTATAAATTGGGTTTGGGTAGATGTATGGAGAGATTGTATATTCTTTACCATGCTATCATATAGTGGATGTAGAAGTAGTTTTTTTAGATTTTTCATCTTTTAAATTTGAACTTATCTCATGGAGATAGTTTTTTCTAGATTTTTAGTTGTATCGCTTCTTTTGTTATCTTTATGTTATGAAATATATATATGTATGGTTATTCTATTATTTATTTATGTATATGTGTATATATTTCATATTTTCTTCTTCAAGTTAGGAGAAATCATTCCCTCTATCAGTTTTTCTCTCTCGAGATCTTGACAATAGCTTAGTTAGATTAATAATCCATTTACGTATGTGTAAATTCATGTTGGATACCATTATGAGAGGTTATATTGGTCAGGTTAGTCACATTACTATAAAATAGGAGGTCTATCCTCAATAGTACATGTCTTGATACATTTGGTAGGCTAGAGATAATATTTCCGGGACATAAGATGTTGGTTGTAGTGAGGGACTAGCGAGATCTTTCTGTGATGATATGCAGGTTTCCTAGGGATATAGGGATGTATGTCCCTTATTTGGATTTTTTATGTTTATCTCAGTTGTTTCTTATGAGTTTTCTAGATTGAACTAATATTATTATTATTTTTGATCATTTCTTATATTTCAGATTGTAACAATACACGATTGAGATGTGTTCCAAAAGTTCCTCATGTGGGTTTAGTTGATGATAATCCATGGATCCGTACAACGTATCATAATTTTATTAAGGAAAACATATGGTAATATCATGCTATTAACAAAAATGCACCACATGATTAGAACACATTTGTTGAGGTACAAGATGAGGTTGTATGAGATAGAGATCGATGACATGAGTTCTTGCATGAGAAACCACCATCGTTTAAATGTATTAATGAGCCTCAAGAAGCAAAGTACTGAATTGAAAATATTGATAAGATATTAGACTTATTGGGTACATTTTAGAGTTTTGAGGGGATGTGTACAATATTAAAACTTGGGGTGTCCCAATATGAGATGTTGGGATTCTATAGTATATAGAGATAAGAATATGGGCTGGGATTGGAAGGTTTTGAAGACTATCTTCTTCTAGATTTTTTTTTCTGGAGTCACTAATGATAGTGATATATCTATTGTTCCTCTATTTAAAATAGGGATATCATTTAGTGTTGGTGTATGCCAATCAGCTTATAGATTTGGTTTTTTGCAGCATAGGTCATAAAAAATGACCAGCTAAAATTCAGAAGTATGCACATGGTTTGTGATCAGATATTAGATCACAGTTATTTACGAAGATTTTTTTGACCTATGAAAAGATAATGGACAATGATATGATGGAATAATTTAATATGGAAGGTAAGGTCCACTATTCTTCCCCTTCACTTCCACCTTGTAGAAATTTTAGTGGTGCACCAAAGAAAAAGAGGAAGTTTCTGTATCATCACAAGAGTGGTGGAGGCGGTTCTCATCAGCTGGCCACTTCGGCACATAATTTTGAAGCTAGTGGTGGTACTATTAATTGCTATCAATATTGAATGTTTGGACACATATAATGTTATTTTACTTCACAAACAAAGATGTGAATCATTTGTGGAAGAAATAGTCATATGCAATGTTTCTATTAGGCTATGTCTACACCTCAATATAGTTAAGGATCTTCAGCTCCCAAGGCTACTAAAACATAGTAAAATACTTCAAATACTATAGGGGTTCTTCCACATGCATAAAAAGTGAGAAAATTCATGTATTAGATGAGTTTCTAGTAGAGGTAGATGTGAGTCTAGCGATAGTGAGAGGTACCATCTTTGTTTAATCATAAATAATGATGACATTATCTAATTCTGCTTCATCATACTCCTTTATATCTGGCCATTTTTTTAATATGATTATCCTTCCAATGGATCTCACATCTTTTGTTATGGAGTCATATACACCACTTATATTGAGGAAAGATAATATATTTTAATGTCCTTCTTGTATGCTATTGATATATGATGTAGAGTTTGTATGGTATTTTCTTATTACCAACATAGATTTGTTTGACATCATTATTAGGATGGATTGACTTGTTTCTCTTCATGAAGAGGATAATTTTTATCATTAGTGTGTCTCATTTCTTATGGCTGTTTGGACCTCAAGAGTGTTTTTGGGAGAGTTGAGTATGAGGTCTGGTCATGCAAGACCTTCTTGCCACATGTTCAAGAGTTTTTTTGTCTACTGTAGTAGTTGAACCTATTGGAATTTATTCCATTTTTTGATCTTCCCACAATTGATTATGATTTTATGGATGTTTTCAAGAATATTTATTTAGGATTATTTCAGAGAGGGAGGTTTATTTTACAAGTGAACTTGTACTAGGTATGCATCTGATTTCAATACCTTTATATCATATGGAACTAGCCAAATCAAAATAACTCACGATTATATTTGGATGACTGAATGAAAAAGGGGTTTTCCCTAGATTTTATGCTTAGGAAGCCCCAATTCTATTTTCCAAGAAGAGAGATAGTTCAATCCAGTTTTGTGTGGACAATTAGATGTTGAATCGGGTATCAATTAAGTATAATTATCCTATGCCTCGTATGTATAATTTGTTTTTCAGTTCATGGTTGGAAAGTGAATTTTTAAAGATTGAACCTTAATGGGGTTACCATCATCTCATAGTTCAAGTGTGTTATATACCGAAAAAGACTTTCAGGAATGTTATAGACATTATAAAGATATTGTGATTCCATTTGGTCTGACAAATGCTCTATGAGTTTTTATGGAATAGTTGAATTGGATATTCGATTAGTATCTCAACAATTTTTTTAATGTTCATGGATGATATTTTTGTTTACTCAAGATCTGAGCATGGCCAAGAGCACTATTAAGTTTGGTTCTAGAAATCTTGAGGAGTCACTATTGGTATGGAATGCATTCAAAATAAAATTTCTTGAACCAAGAAGTAATGTTATTAGAGAACATGATTTATGAGAATGGATTATGGGTTGATAATGAGAAGGTAATGACTATTTTTCTGTTGAATAGAGAAAGGGAATGTCTTTGAAATTTAGAGCTTTCTAGGTCTTACCTGATACAATCAATGGTTTATAAAGTATTTCTCAAAGATGGTGTCATTTTTGACTTCTCTTACTAGGAATGGGGTGAAATTCACTAGGGGAGAGAATTTGTAGTCTTATCTTGATGAGATAAATAAAAATTCTAACATCAACTCCTCTTTTGATCTTACTTGATCCCAGTAAAGTGGTATGTGGTTTTTTGTGACAGTTGGGGTGCTAATTTGTTTGTGTTATAATTATATATGATCACATAGTAGCATATGGATCTCTTTATCATATAAAAAATGAGAAGAATTACCCCAAACATGATTTATATCTTTTCATGATTATGCACATGCTTTTGTATTGGAGGAACTATCTATTTTAGGACAGGTTCACAATAGTTTCTAACCATAAGAGTTTGAGAAATATATTTTCATAGAATGAATTTAATGTTAGGAAGTGGAGTTGGGTGGAATACCTTCTGATGTTGGACTTTGACATCACCCACACCCTGGGGAAGGTGAATTTTGTTTCAGACACTCTTAGTAGGTATGTGTCATCACATGATATTTTGGAATCGAAGGAAGAGTGGAACCTTATAGGGATATTTTCTCAGTTTCATATCTATGCTTAGGGTGATATTTATTATGTGGTTCTGAATAGTGTTTTTTATCATAATATCTCATTGTGTAAATTATATATATTTATAAATAGGATGATGAGTTCATCAGAATTTAAGATACCCTATATGACGGGGAGAGAATTTTGGTTTGGTCTATCTCTTCAGGTGGTATTCTATATTTAGGGGATTGGTTTTTTATCCCAATATTAAGGAGGATATTGGATTTTTATTATTATCATAGTTCATCATAGTCCATTCATCCGAGCACTATAAAGATGTATTATGATATGATACAATGATTTTGGTGATATGGTATAAAGTATGACATTTCTGATTATGTGTCCCACTGTTACACCTACCAACAGACTAAGACAAAGAATCTGAAACCTTTTGGTTTATTACAGATTCTTCTGATGCTGATTTAGAAATGGGATGAGGTATCTATGGGCTTTGTAGCCAGATTACCAAAAACTCCCTAAGGGAATAATTCTATCTCTATGGTGATTTATTGGTTGACAAAGTCAGATATATTCATTTCAATCAGGGACTCTACTAATTTTGATAATATAGGAAAACTGTATGTGTAGAAATTATGAGGTTACCTGGGGTTCCTTCTGCCATTACATCATAAAGGGATCCTATTTTTAATTAGAGGTTTTGGAGAAGTCTCCAATAGGTAATGGTGACTTAGGTTATATTGAATACATATTATCATCCACAAGGATATGGTAAGATGAAGTGTGCTACTCAAGTATCTGAGCATATATTCTTTACCCATGTCTTTGATTTTAGTGGATAATGAGAGAATAATTTGGGACAATTTTTGTTTTATTATAACAAAATTTATCATTCATCGATCAGAATGGATCCTTTTGAGGCTCTGTATGGTCACATGTGTAGGTCACCACTTTGTTGGGGAGAGGTGGGAGAAGCCTATTTGGAAGGATGAAGTTTTTTTCAGGAGACTTCCATGAAGATTTCAGACATTTTTAGTGGATGGTTACAGAAAATATTAAAAAAATGTTATATAGATCAACAATGTCACCCTTTAGAGTTTTCCATGGGTGAATGTATTTTATTTAAAGTTTCTCTTTGGTTGGGTCACTATTGGATTTAAAAATAGGGAAAGTTAGCACTTAAATGTTTTAGACTATTTGAGGTCACTAGAATACTTGTGTAGTTTTCTTACCAGTTTATATTTCTAGTTATGTTGAAGGAAAATCATGATGTTTTCCACAAATTCCAACTTAGGAAACACCATCATGATCCCTATCAGGTTTTGAGGTTGTAAGAGATAATGTTAGATCCATATGTTTATGTTTTTGAGAAGCTATTAGAGATAATTGAATCTTATATGAATGTCTTCCATGGGAATTTGATTCTATTAGTCATATTGTTTTGGTGACTGATGTGAAAATCTAACGAGACTTGGGTGCATGAGTCATTGATGAGGTAGAAGTGGCCTCACCTCTTTATTGAACTTCACTTTTCCATTTGAATTCCCAATGATGGGAAGTCTTATGGTGGGGGGTTTGAAACATCCCGTTACTCACTTTCAGATAATTCCATTATCTTTAATTATTTTCCTCTTTAATTAGGTGCATCTTGGGACTCCCATAGAGAGAGAACATCTTCTATGAAAAATGAAATAAAATTTTTGGTTGTATGTTTGTTTAAATTAATGGCGTCCTATTATAAACCTATAATGAATTAGTATGTTTCTCCTTGAGTACGGAGAAAACCCAAGGTGGTTTGTTTTATCATGTAAGAATATGGATTTTTCTAGTATATATGAAAAATATACCCCATGTAAAAGGAGTACATGAAATAAAAATTATGATGGCCACATACCGTGTACCTGGTATAGAATGTGAATAGAGTATATATTGTATAAATGTTACACGCTATTTATTTTTAAAAATAAGATTTTAATGACAAGGTAATGGTTTTTAAACATAAAAGTTCCCTATTGGTTACATGATTTTTAAAGGTTTTACATGTCAGGTAAGTGTGATGGATAGGTATTTTATGGTACCATACAAGGGATATGTTTTTTAATTCTTCTATAACCCTCTCCCCTATCAACCTAGGGCTCTTCTCTAGTGGTTTTGTAGAACTATAACCCTTCCAAATCATTTCTTATAGTGATTGATCATTGTTGTAGTTATAGTGAATTTCTAAGGGTGAGTAATACACTATACTTATTTGTTTCCTTTTATCATAGAAACACTTTTTTATTGTGTTATTAGATTCATTAAACCACGTTGATGTTTATCTTGATTATTTTCAAGGTTTGTTGTGCGATCATGTCCTAGGGGATGATTCTTTTCTTATTGTGGTGTCATGGGTGTCTGTTATTGAGGCATGTGTTTCTTCCCCTTCTACATTGGCCCTTTTGATAAATTTAATCAATCTAGATATGTCTATATGGATGAATTATTATTTAATGAAATGGAATGATTGACTTATTATTTTTATGTGTATGTGGAACTCGGTTTTTTTTTAAAAAAATTTCCCCTAGTTTTGTTAATTGGAAAGGGTTTTCAAATTATTATGAAATGGTTTTATCTAATGGATTTAAAAGCATGATATGATGAAGTGGTTTGGAATTAGGGAACATGAGAATCCATAGGTACTTAGGTGGAAGGTGTTGTAATATGACTCATCCATTTTCATGGAATTTTCTCATGAGGCTTTCCTCTTCTCCCTAGGACCATTATTCTAGGGAATTATTATATCTATTAGGGGGTTCAATTTATGGGGTGTTCCTTTACTCGTTATATTTACCACATTTTTCTAGGGTCTTAATGCACGTATGATTTTCTATGTAGAGGTATGAATTTCCAAGCTATCCTGACATAGTTTGATCCTTGGATTGATGTTATCTATTATTTTATTTGATGATTTTGGCTATTTTGGATTATACTATGTTGGTTATGATTCCATTGGTTTGATATGATATGTGATTCATGATTTTTTTGGTTTGTCATGATATATCAATTTTATACATGTATATTAAATACTTTGAAACCGACTTTTAGGGTTTATATTTAGATGTGGGAAAAGAAAAAATTATACTTTTTTTCCATGTCTTTTTTGAAAACAGCTAAATTGTCTATCATTCCTTGTTTTGTTTAAATTTGACCATGCCTGGATTTTTTTAGAGACTTGATAGGGAACATAAGTGTGGGACCCTAATGAGCATGATAAATCACACCCAATATATTCCATAAGTGTTTCATAGCCCTGGTTCTATATTTTGGTGCTGGGAAAGGAAATGAACTATAGTGAGGCACTATGGTTTTCTATCAACTGGGTTTGGGTAGCTTGATGGTGAGATGGTGTGGTTTTTCCCATGCTATCATACATAGATTTTTTGGGATAATTGTTTAGATTTATCATCCTTTAAAGTTAGACATATCCCTTAGAGATTTTTTTGGTTACCTATTTAGTTGTATTAGTTCCATTGTTCTCTTTCTCTTATGACACACACATACAGATATATATATATATATATATATATATATATATATATATTCAAGATTTTTTATACTATTTGTTTCGATACATTTGTATATATTTCATTTTTTCCTTTATCAAGTTGGAAAAAATTGTTCCCTATATTGTTGTTTTATTGGGTTTTTGATGCCACCCTATGGGGATTGCGAATTCCATTCGATTGTGTGAAAATTTAGGTTGAGTACCAGTTTGAGAGGGTATCTGAGTTAGGTTAGCCAAAATTTTTGGTCCTTAACTTCATCCCAACCATGTTCGCTGTTACCCTCCATTAGTACTTGGGCATTAGTTTTCACTTATATAACAATGTTTTCATTTCTCTCATATGTTATAATATTTAAAAACCTTTTATGTGTTATTTAATTTTAACTTCGTAATTCCCTTTATTTCTTATAAATATGATGTTTTATTAACTCTTCTAGTGATGTGGGTTTTTCAACAATGGTATTTCTAAATGAAAAAACCTTGATTACCGGTATAAAGTTTAAATTGTAATGAAAAAAGTTACTTAATGTGGGGAAAATGTGACACCACAAATTTATAAAAAAATAACACTATATGTGATATCATATGTGACAAAAAATACTAATCTTAAATAACCCATTAAATATATTTCATTAAATTGAATCTATTCGATATATTGCGAAACACACAACCTCAAGTCTAAATGAACTCTAATATAGTATACCATTATAAAATAACTGTTAAATTAGTGGGAATGGATAATGCCCATGAAAAATTTAAAATTATATTTATCTATTTATTTTAAATAAAATAAGTACCATTTAAAAGATATAGTTTTTTTTTCAAAAAACTGTATTTTTTGAAAAGGTTTAGTCACACTTTGTGCACGTAATTTAATTTTTTTTCCACTTTTAAAAAGTTTATTTGATAAATTAACTTCGTTTTTTGAAATAATAACATCAAAATTATCTTAGTTTGACTTTATTTGATATTTTAGTAATATTCCATTTTTTGACCAATATTGAAAAATATTGAATTTTAATTGAAAACTGCATTTTTTTAAAATTATTAATAATGTAAAATTATTATTTTAATTAGTTTTAACATAAAATTATTTAAATTAAATATTTATTAATAAAATTTATGTCAATTTAATTCTTTTAATATTTAATTTTGATTTAAAATTTTGGTAAACTTTTGAACATTTTCTTTTTAAAAACCCAATTTATCTTCACAACTGCGCGATTAATTTTAAATTAAATATTTCCACATTTATGAATGTAATTTGAGAAAATAGATTCAATATTTAGAATAACAATGATCAATATTATCTAATAAGTTAAAATTAATTTTTAACAAAATAAACAGTCAAAAGAGTAAAAATTATTTACAATAGTTAAGGTAGAAAATGGATTTATTTGGGGGGGGGGGTTAAACAAAGAAGGTGCCTCTATAAATTACATAAAAACATTTCCAAAACCTATTTTATGGCCATATTTAGACCATTATCAACTTAGGGATGATATTTATGATATTTATGGGACCCTTGTTAATAAAAATGGCCTATATAATATGTTAAGTAATGAAAATGACCAAAAAAGAACCTTCCTTAGTTTTAATATCTATAAATTTTTGGGATAGAGAAAAAAATAGTTTCTTTTGTAAATATTGTTTTGAAATATAAATGTTATTTTTATCATGATTACTTATTTCTAATTTTGAGATGTGAAATAATTACTTTAAATTCTTAAGAAACACCAATAGATTTATTATTTAGTTAATAGAAAAATATATTAAATGGTACTAAAAATATTAAAAGTAATGTAAATTGAATTAATTATTGTGTTCCATGATTTTTTATATAAATATAAAATTTTATAAAGGTTTAAAAATAATATATTCTAATTCCACTATTGATGTTTTATGATAACTTACAAAAATGTGACTCATTTATTATAAAAGGACACTCACTCCTCTCACTTTTTCACACCATGAAGTCTTTTGAATCGACCTAAACATACCCAAAATCATTTACCAAATTTTCTACTATCATTCTATATGCCATATTTTTTAAATAAATACAAACTAGGAATGATTTTAGGTAAATCCTAAGGAGGTTACCCAAATAAGATGTAATGTTCTTCAAAGAGGAATTTTTATTTTATTTATTCATCTATCTCCTTCAGTTATTATTGAAAAAAGAGGATATAATTACCTGATTATCATACATATACATAGATTTTTTATATTAACATAATGAGAAAAAACCATCCATATATTTATCAAATGGGTTACTAGACCATCATTTATGTGTACGATGGATTATTGCCTCATGAACCAATGTTATTCATTTTTCCCATACCACCCATAACTATTGGGTGTGATGATAGATATAAATTTTATATATGATATTAATAAAATAATTAAACCTATAGATTCACTATATAATATATACCTTTTTTAATTTCCATTTTATATGAGATATGATAACGTCCTTCATATATACGACAAACTACCACCTCGTGAAGCAATATGATTTCGTATTTCACTAATGCTTTACATGGAAGATGACAAGGATAATTTTAATGATTATATAAAATATAAATGAAATAATTATTACAATTATGACATATTTATATTTCTTAAAGGATAATATATATCATTTTCTTTTTTACTTTTTCACTAAATGAATGATGATAACCTTATTCATGTACGCATGGACTACTACCTCTACTAAAGGATGTGACATTATTTTGATCACCAAACTACATATATGATATATACAAGTATATTTAGAGAAATAATTTATTATGAAAATTATAGAAATATAAAATATTAATTAACTCATTTTCATATTGATCATTGAAAACTAGAAACGTTACTCATGTGTACATACGACCTATCATCTACACGATCCTAACATACTTCATTTCTAAAAAACATCATTCATGATTGGTTTTAAAATTCTATTTTTTTTATAAATATTATAATTATTTTATTATTATTATTATTTTAGAGTTGTTAAAAATATATAATTTTTATAATAATAAAAAATTTCATAACAAATATCAAATGAAATAACAAGGCAATTAACATCCTAAATAACAAAAATAATGAAACTTTATTAATAAATGGATGGAAAAATCTTATAAGAGGGTCATATATGATATTATAAATATGAGTATGTTTCTTTCCTAAATTAATAAATTTATTTGAACCATTATACAGGAGGTTAAAGGATGTTTAAATAAAGGAAAGCATAAGGTAATATATTTCATCTCAATTTACTTTGGATTGAGAATTATTTTTTATTATTCACCAATTAACTTTTATGTGGAGTATATACTGCAGCTTTTTCATGTAATATCATGATTCATTCTTACTTCATTGTATTTTAAGTTTCAATTTGAATTATTTCATATAAATTGATTTGATTTGGAAATTACCATGTGGTAAAGGTTATTGTGAAATCTCATTTCTTTTGTGATCATTAACTTTATATCAAAACAATAACTTTCTTGGGATCATTTTTCATTGGATATTACATTTTTCCTAAATATTCATATTCTTTCATGTTGGATATAATTATTTCCTAATACATTTAAAATTATTATATACTATGATTACATTAAAAATTATTTTCTTATCTAGGGTAGTGTCGATAATTTTTTATCCTTTACTCAATAAATATTTTTTTATAGGAATAATTATTCTTGAATTTAATTGATCATTTGATATATTAGAAAATCTTGGGACATGAATATACGGGTGGGGCTTGATCATTGATTTCCCCAAGATGAATTGAAAATCTCATGAGAAAAACATTTTGTCCAAATAAGATGTGGTTTTACCCAATAGTTTTAAACTTTCTTTAGGAAAGGTCTTGATGGTAGATTTATCATGTTTTGGAGACATAACACCCAATAATTAAGCATTTTCTTAATTGACAATTCAATTATATTATTATCTATGAGATTTTTACCATGATATTATCTCGCGATGAATTTTATTCTAAGTTTATTTATTAAATGACATGCGGTTTTTGTTATCGACCTTGCCTACAACATCATAAGTTTATTATTGAAAATACTATGTTCGATAGGATACAAGACAAGAAACACTGAGCTTAAAGGAATAACTAAATATTTTTATTATGTGATCATTATAACATATCCATTAAATTGATTTTAATGAATAATATTAACTAAATTATGAAATATAAAATGGTACAACTCATTAATAATGTATTAATTAATTATTATAAATTTAGGAAAATAATTTTAGTAGTGACATTATATTCTTCAAATACACAATATTCAAAAATATATATTTTCTTTTGTGAGTGAATAATTTAATTAATTTATAGAACCTTTATAAATTATATTTAATGAAATAAATATCATTTTTTAAATCACAATATCATGATTTTCTTAAGGTGAAATTATGATAATTTTCTGAAAAGTTTGATTTTTCAATAAATAATGCAAAATACCAATTTTAATTGAAAATTGTATTTTATTTTCAAGTATTAAAAAAATTATATTCTAGATTAGTTTTTAATATAATTTGTTTTTTTTGATTTAAAATAAATCAATTATTCTTTTTGAAATATATTTTATACTTGAATTTTGTTTAAAAATATTTTATATTTAAAAATGTCATTTAAAAATAAACATTTCATTGTGTTTTTCTGATTTCAATTAAAATTAAATGATGAAACATCATTGTTATGAATTTTCAAAAATGAATTTATTATTTTGAATCATGAGGTAAAAAATTATTAAATATCTAACTTTTACTTTTGGATAATATGAATAGTAATCTTAGTAATTTTTGTGACCATGATAAAGGATTAATTGAGTAATTAAATATTAAAATAAAATGATAAGGACAATAAAATAACTCTTAAACATTCCAAAATTTTATTGGATCAGTAATATTCATCCATAATCAATCAAGGTATGGTTATATGGCCATTTATGGCCAGTTGGTTATGATTATGACTTTTATAATATTTTATTTAAAGAAAAGTAAAACATGTCAAGATCTTGTTTTTTAATAAGTGTAATATTTTTAATAGGGGTTTATCTAGAATATATGTTAGGATATAAATAATATTTTAAAATATAACTGATTTATCTTCAACATGGTAACTTATTTTTATTTTTTTGTGAAGTAATAATTACCATAAATTATTGTAGAACACTAATGTAATAATTATTAAATTAAAGGAAATATCCAATAAATGATATTAAAAATATTAAAATAAATATAATATAATATATTTAATGTAATAAAATAATTTTATATATTAATTTTACTTTTAGTGATTTATTTAAAAACTTTTATTGAATTTATCTTATTTTACTGATAATTTTAAAATTTAATAAAATGACAAGTGTCAAAATTAACATTAATGATATTAAAAAAAAATTAAATGAAAAAACATTAATAAAAAATTAATTTTTTTAATTGATTAGGATAAGGTTTATAATTGCACCCATGATTAATTTATGGTTTTTTTGGCATTTTATAGTAACTATATTAACCGTCAAAAGTAAAAATCAATGTTCTCACACTAAGAGTTAAATGGGATAATTAAGGGTTAAAACTAAATGATAAGGGTAGGAATATGACATAAATATATATCGAAATTATTATATAATTGGATTTATACCCATTATAATATAATATTCTAAATAGATCACTTTTGATCCATTTTATATTTAAAATTAATTTATAATAATTAAATATTTTGATAAATTTCTAGAGTGCCCCTCCCCTCTCATATAAAAGGGAACAACATATCCTAATATACTAACACTAAAAAACTAATTTGGATCAGTAAATATAAGAAAAAATGACTTCATATATTTTCCCCCTAATTATAGAGATCTTATTATAGAGAGAACACCAACCTTAGGGGTATTAATTTGTTTTGTAAAGGAGGTTGTCTGACAAAGAGGTATCATTTTTAATTAAGTGTTTTTGATGTATCTATTCTTTCAATTGGTCCAAATATTATTAAAAAATACGAAAATAATATATCCATTATCATAAATATATAGATATGTTATTATTATATTTTAATGTCCCATATACATCTCATCTTCTATAAAATGATAAATGAATTAATTGTCCCTGTGTACGGTGGACAACCACCTCGCGAAAAGGTATAATTTGTTTTCCATAAATCTCTCTCAATTATAGTTATAATGATGTAATTAATGCGTATATTATATATATATGAAACATTTATCATTCTAAAAAGATAATATATCCCTTATATTATTAAAATTTCATGCACATTAAAATGATAATGTCGTTCATGAGTACATGTAGACTACCACCTCTATGAAGCGATGTGATTATTTTTTCACTACAAATTAACATAGATGATATATAGAAGTATATGTAAATAAATAAAATGATATTTATAATATTATTACCATTATTGAAATATAAAATGAAACATACCATCATTCTATAATGATAGTTGAAAAATGAAAAAGTTACTCATGCATACATACAACCTTCTGTCTGGATGATTTTTATGTAGCTAATTTTTTATAAACATGTTTAATGGAAGTATTTAAATGTTTAATATATTTATAAAAATTATAATAATGTTATAAATATTATTCTAGAAATGATTTATTGTTTATAATTCCACCCTACCGAAGTTAGTTTGAACTTATGAATCGAATATTATCAAAACATCCGACGTAATATTAAATAATTAAGTACCTATTATTACATTGTAGTAAGTGATATAAAAGTAATAATAAACTTGAAAAAGTTTCACAAAAAATTAAATAATTTTAACAATTTTATTATTCATTTATATAAAGTGCCTGAGTGACAAATTAGATTCAAGGTAAGGGATTTTCTTAACTCAATTTCCATTCATTAGGTTAAAGTTCTACTCATTTGATATTATCATGAAATTACATTAAATTATACTATGTGTATTTACTCTTATTATATTTATATTTACATATAATACTCATAATATATTTATTTTATTAATTATTTATTCCATTATATGAAATTTTTATGATATTTTCTTTTGAAATTCCTCTTCATTGTTCATCTTTCAACTTTTTTATAAAAAGTCTAAAAGAATGTTTTTTAATATATACAACATGAGAATACTTTATCATTATTATAAATATTTAGTTCATTGTTGTTTTATTTATCTATTTTTTTAATTTCTAATTAAATAAAATGTTTTCTTTAGGGTTTGCACAACTTCTAAATGTAAAAAGTAATTTATTTTCTAAAAAGTGGTATTTTGATATCCAAAAGTGTTTTTTTCACATGGGATTAAAATAGTTTTCCATGATTTTATTCATAATAAGGTCCTAGGATATTATTTATGATGGGTTATCCCAAATAGTTCTGGTTAAGTTTGTTATATCTTATATAATTGGTGTTCCTATAAAGTGCTCCAATGTATTGGGTAATGATTTATTTATGGGGAATTATATTGGAAGTTGACCACTTGTCTATTCAAATTTATAAGGATTTTTATTATGTTTCTATAAGGTTTCTAGGATGATGATGTAAAAATGAACCTAAATTACATTTATATTATCTATAAATAGCTTTCATGTAAGGATCTCGATTTAAAAAGGTAATATAATGATATTTTTAAATGAAAAATGACTCTCTTTTCAGATAAAAAGAAATTTCTTTATGAAATGGTTTTATTGGGTTTTAATGTTTTATACTGAACTAACACTTCTACTTATTTTATCACTTAATGAGTTTTTTGTATTTATCCCAAGCCTTAATTTTTTTAAAGGGTTTAATGGAGATTATGAATAAATATGAATGCAAGAAAAAATTGTGTTTTTTTGAAAAAAGTCAGGTTTTATTCGATTTTTTTTGTTTTATTAAAAAATGGACACTATGTACATGTGCCCACTTATAATATATGGTTATAAATTGTAATAATTTATACCAATTATCAAAAACTATGATCCTAACATATCTTTGGTCATCAAAGTAAGTGAATTATATTCTAAATTCACTATAATATGAAATTTTTAAGGACAAGTCCTTATAGTTGGTATTCGAATAGGGTTTTGACAACTTTGGAGATTATGGTGTTTTATTGAAATGTTTTCTTAAGGGTTATAGATGCCATAATTTTTTTATAATATTAATGTTGATAAAAATTTCAATGTATTAGAAACCCCTTTGGAGGATTGATATTATAAAAATTTAAGGAGACTAATGATATTTTTGGAGGCATTTATTTTCGAGGTAATAATGGGTTATTAGATTTTGGAATGAAAAATTAAAGGAGCAATTTAACCTTTGAGGTTAAAAAACTATTTAATTTTAAAATTATTAAGGTTATTTTTTGAGGTTGTTTCTCACATTTATAGGTGTGTTATAAAAATTATCATTTTAGAAAAAAGGATAACCCATAGGTTGGGTGACTACCCATCGCGTCGTGAAAGGCAGCGGGGCTTGAACCCCCAACTGAAAAGGAACATGGGTGAAGAACATATCATTGACCTATGTGATGACCTAGATAGTATGAAATTATTTTCATTTAATAAAATTATCTTATGGATAATGGTTAAATTTTTTTTGTTACATTTTTCATCGAATAATTAAGTATGGGATTTAAAAATGATTTTGTGTTAAGTGATTACTGTTAATTTAGAAGATGTTCATTATTTGGGGAACCCTATAAGAAAAAGGTAAAAATAATATTATGGTATTTTATTTGAGGAATAATATTTGAATTTTATTTTAGAATAATATATGATTTTGTTTTGGATTAGTAGTGATTCAGGTTATTTATAAAAATGGTTAGCACATCTAGGAGATTATGTTACCTATGAAATTAAATTTTTGATATGATGTAGAGAGATTAATTGAAATTATTTTGGGAGAAAAATATAAAATTTATCTCTTATTATTATGTGATAAAACACTTTTTAATTATGGGATTAAATATTAGTTTGGACTATTTTAATAAATTTTAGGGATAATTATTTATTGAATTATGTAATTTGAACTTTGGGTATTATTACTAATTTTTAGATATTAAAGTAGTTTTTATTTATTTAAACATTTATTATTTTTGGGTAATTATTATATCTTAATGTATGAATTCTTATTTTGGTTAATGTCTAAATATAAGTGGAACAAATTTTTATCTTTTGTTTTGTATTTTTATAAACTTTTGGTGTGATTCAAGTGCTTTAGGAATGAGATATTCATACTCATAATTTGGAAAAAAAGATGTGTTTGGGGAGGAAATTGACTATGGATGAAATGATAATTGTAAAGAAACTATATTTACCTATGTTATTATTATATATAGAAATAAAATTACTCAACTCTAGGATAATTATTTAGAAACAAAAAATGTTACCCTTTTACTTTTCTTATTTGGAAATATATTTCCTTCTAACCCATAGAAGATTTAATGTTTTTTGATGGTTAACTTTAACCAATCCATATTATATGTTACAAAATATTTGGGAGTTATACTTTCTCTTGAATTCCCATTTTTTATTTCAAGTATGCCTTGTTCATGTTATTCCAGATAAACTTCATACTTCACTTTTTTCCTTTTGAGTAAAAGTTTTATTAATAATTTTATGATGTGTGATTTCATCCAAGGTATTTTAAAAATTAAAATCTAGGTTACCAAGTCGAAGTTAAAAATCATGAGGAAAAAAATTATAGAATATGGGGATAATGTAACATCATGAGTTTTTAAAAATAAATACTATGTTTGATAGCATACAAGATACAAAACAATTAGTTTAAGGGAAAAACTAAATATTGAAACTATGACACTATTATAATGTAGACATTAAATTTAAGGAAATGAATAATAATAAACTAATTATGAAATATAAAATTTTCCTATGCATTAATAATTTATTACTTAATGTTTATAAAATTAATTACTTACGTTTAGTAAATTCATTTTATTCTTCAAATACACTTTCATCATTTTTTTCTTTTGTGAGTGAATAATATAAATATTATCTCTAATTTTATGAAATTATATATAATGAAATAAATAATATTTTTTTAGGTTACCTCATAAAAATTATCTTTTGGTGAATTATTTTTTTTTAAAAAGTTTTATTTTTCAATGAATGGTGAAAAATATCTATTTTAATTGAAAATTTTATGTTATTTTCAAGTATTTACAAATTGAAAACATATCGTGGAATAGTTTAAAAACATAATTATTTCCTAATGATTTAAGAAAAATGAAATTATGTTTTTTTGAGATATATTTTAAACTTAAATATGGAAAAAAAACATTTTTCTTTAAAAATGGAATTTTTTTTAAAAACTATTTTTCAATGCATTTTGCAGATTTAATTTAAAAATAAATACTATTACTTCTGTGTTCTGAATTTTCTAAAAAATGATTTTATATTTGTAAAAATTAGGTTAAATTATCATAATTAATTCACATTTCTTTGATAAAATTAATAGCAACCTTATTAATTTCTTTCAGCATGGTAAAATCTAAATCATGTAATTAATTGTTAAAATAAAATGAAAAGGACCAGAAAATGACCCTAAAAGATGCCATAATTTTATTTAATGGGTAATATTCATCCATAATAATTCAAGGATCACTTATAGGACAATTAATGACCACTTGAATTAGATTATGTCCTTCATAAAAGTTTATTTACAAAAAGTCAAACATATCACACTCTTGTTTTTAATAAGTATAATATTTTTAATATGGTTTTATCCAAAAGATCTTTTCAAATATGAGTACTATTTTAAAAAAAATAATATTTTTATATTAAAACCAATAATTTATTTTTAATTTTTTAATAAATAATTACCTTAAATGGTTGCACAACACTACTGTTGTAATTATTTAATTAATGGAAAAATAAAATAAATGATATTAAAAATTTTAAAATAAAAATAATATGAGATAATTAATTTAATATAAGAATTTAATATATTAATTTTACTATTTAGGGATGTATTAGATTAATTGGAACTTAGTTATCTTATTTTATTGACATATTTAACATTAATGTAATGAATAGTGTCTAAATTAACATTAATTATATTTTAAAATAAATAATATTTTATTAAATGAAATAAAATTAATAAAAAATTTAAATTCTGAAAAGTGGTCAGGATAATGTTTATAATATCAAACATGATCCATTTATCTATCTTTTTTCAGTTTTTAGTTTCAATGTCGACCCTCAAAGAGTAAAAATGAAAGCTGTGACGGTAAGAGTTAAATGGGTCAAATAAGGGTTTGAACTAAATGATAAGGGTAAGAATGTAATATATATATATATATATATATAATTTTATGAGATTATTTATAACAATAATAATCTTATATTACAAAGAATTCACCTTTTATCCATTTGGAGTCGAAAATTAATTTTTAATAATTTAATATTTTGATAAATTCAAAGAGTGCCCCTCCCCTCTCCTATAAAAGGACACCTCTTATTCTCAAATCAACACACTTAAAACCCATTTTTTTCATCCAATACTATCCCAAATTAATTCTAATAAATTTTAACCAAATTATATAGGTCTTTTTTTAGGAATATCTCCAACTGTAGTGGTCTTACGGTGTTAAGAAAAGAAGGTTGTCCGAAGAAGAGGTATCGTTTTTAATCTAGGGTTTTTGATTTATTTCTTCTTCCACATTCACTAAATTTTATTTAACTATGATAAAATGATAAATATAGTATCTTAAATATAATTATAGTTTATTACATTAGTTTCATGATCTATACTCATCTCCACTTCCATCAAATGTGAAAGTAATTCATCATCTATGTGTACGTAGGAATACCGCCTCATGAAAAGATTTAATTCATTTTCCATCCAAATCTGTGAATATTGGTTATAATGATGGAATTAATATTAATATATGATATTTATGAAATATTTATCATTATTAAATGATAATATATCACATAAATTTTAACCTTTCAATGCACATAAAAATGATAATATCATTCATGCGTACGTGTGGACTACCATCTCCACGAAGATATGTGATTCATTTTTCATCACCATTTCACATAGATTATATATAAAAATATATTTAAATTATTAAAATAATATATATGATATTATTATTATTATTTAAAGATAAAATTATAATTAAATTATTTCCATAATCATCATTGAAAAATGAAAATGTTACTCTTGTGTAAGGATGACCAACAGTCTCTATGAGTTTAACATTGTACATTTTTCATAACAATATTTAATGGAAGTATTTTAAATAATAATTTATTTTTAAAATTGATAATTATTTAATTAATAATATTTTGGATATGATATAATGTTGACCTCATTGACGAATGTCAACCTACCATAGTCATTTGAAACATATAAACCAAATATGGTCAAAACATCCAACCTGAACTTAAATAATTAAGAACTTTTTAAAACATGGTAATAACTTATATAAAAAGAATAATAAAATTGGAAAATATTCTTAATAAATTAAATTATTAACATAAGTTTATTAGTTATGAAGCAAAATGACATATGTGATAAATCGTGCTCAAGCTAATGGATTTTTTAAACTCAATTTAAATTCATTAGGTTAAACTCCTTCTTATTTGATTATATAATAATGTGACATTTAATTATCATATGTGTATTCAGAATTATTTTATGTGGATTTATTGCTTATAAAAATAAAATATTCTTTCTATTAATTTTTATTTCAATGTTATTATATTTTTATGGTACTTTGTTTTAAAAATCCTATTTAATTTCATCATCTATCTATTTTTTACAAAATTATAAAAAATTGTTTTTAAAAAGTCTTGAGAAACCTTTCACAATTTTCTAATTATTTAATTATTTTATACTTATATTATATTTATTCATATTTATTTTTAATAAAAATGTTTTTTATTATGTGGGAAACTTATAGATGTTAAAAGTAATTTTTTAGTAAATGGGTTTTTAGATATATGAAAGAGTCTTGCACATGGGTTTAAAAGTGTTTTGAATGGTTTTATTCCTGATATAGTCCTTAGAAATTATTTCTTAAGGGTGAAACTAGATAGAAATGGGTGATATAATCATAGATTATATGATGGGTGCACCCAGATAGTGCTCAAATTCAATTGGTAATAAATTTGATTTCTCAAGAAATAAATTAGAACTTAGCCATATGGTTATTCTAATTTGTATGGGTTTTTAGGGTTCTGTAATGGTTCTATTATGATGATGACTAAAATAACCTATATGAATTTTTAATTCTTGATAATTAGTTTTCAAGGAAATATATTGATTTCAAAATATATGATAATGATATTTTCTAAAGGAAAAATGATTCTATTTTCAGATGAAAATGTATGTTTTTAGGAAAATGTTTAATGGGTTTTCATGTTTTTTATTTATCTAATGGTTTTCTTTCTTTTATCCCAGACAAAGTATTTTTGTACTCATCCCAATTTTTTAATTTTTTTCATAGGGTTTAAGGGAGACTAATTAAAAGGATGAGGTCATGGGGAAAATTGTGAGAATATATCATGAAATGAAATCATGTTTTATTTTAAAGACCTTTGTTTTATGAAAAAAATGGATACTATGTAGAAGTATCCACTTTTAGTGTATGGGTTTACATTTTAAGATTTTATAATAATTATCTAATAATAAAAACCTAAATTATCTTTGTGAAATAAATAAAGTTAATTCTAGTTAAAATTAACTTGAATTTGAAATGTTTAATGCCAGACCCTTACTTTTCCATATTGAAAATGCATTATATTATCATGACATTCAAGTTATTTAAAAGGAATTTGTGTAATGTTATTTACCTTTCCATATTGATTATGATTATTTATTCATGATATATTTCATTGTTCTTAACCCTTACAAAGCATTTGAGCATACCCTTATTTTGTTTCCTTACCACAAGATTTGAAGGAAAGATCATTGAATGAGTTTTGAAGGATCCAGTTCATTTCCTTTTGTTATGTATGATGTTTAATTTTGTATTCCTAATGTAAAATTTTTATCATGTAAGTATCCAGTTCTCCGAATTTTATAATCTGATTATTACTTAATTAATTGATTATTTGTATCCTTGCTAATATAATAAAGTAGATACCTCCTCTGGGTTATTAGACTCAGGGTTCCTACACCTCTGGAGAATTCGACCAATCCCATCATAGAAATGGTCAATCATTTTTTCTAGATTATCCATGTAGTCTACAACAATGTTGGACAATCTTGTAATGTTAATCTAATAGTTTGCAACATATTATTCTTAAATCTTAATTAAAGTCTGGAACATCCTCTATATTTAATCTTTCTATTCTCAAGGAGTGAATTACTAAAATAATATCACTTTAGATGTTCTATATTCTAGAAATCATTTTTATTAACCTATATATTCTTTTGGATCAATTACCACTATTTATCAATATAACCCTTGAAATAATACACTTCCATAATAAAAGTTTACTTTTTGTTGACTCCTAAGGCCATAAATAACTTTATGAGGGAATTTATCTTTTGTTCAGATATAAATGGATTGTTAGATACATTAAAAGATTGAGGTTTCTATTTTATAAAGTGATACAACATAGGAAAATTATTTTTTGTGGAACAATATCATGCTCCATTTGGGTATATTATTTCATCATAACATGAGTAAGGTACCCAAATATGATCTTGATCTTCTTAGCACAATCACCCAGTATATTTTCTTTCTCAATAGCATAATCCCATACATTGACTACGGGTGATTATTCATTTATTTCCAATAGGAAACATCTTCTTAAAATCTCAAATACTATGTTATATTATAATCATGACGAATTTTGAGATGAAAAATAAAAGTTCTTATTATGGTAAAAGTTCTCAAATACCCTTAGTGATTCATTAATTCTTAGGTTAGGTATTCTAATTTAAAATATACTTCCCAAGGTTCCTACTAATCATCACTCCTTTACAATTATAACACCCCCACTCAAATAACTCATACCTGGTGTTTACTTTATTATAATGTTATAAGATAAAATGTATATCACATTCCAAGATTGATCTATTTAGTATTCTTTTAAAACTAGATACATATATGATTCATATATTACATTGTAAATATTATAAAATAAATTATGAAAAAATCTTACATCCAAGAAATCATTTATAATATCATTCCACATATACGAGTGAAAGGAAAACTAATAAAGGGTGATCTCATAAGATCTGTAAGGGTTATTTATAGTGGACAATGTCATGAGTAAATAAGAAATAATGAATATGCGAGAGTGGATTATAAAAATGCTTACCATTTAGTAAATAATTAGAGTTCAATGAACATAAATGGATAATATTAAAATAGAAATTACATGGATGAGGGAAAATGAATTCTTAAAAATGGAAATACATAAATCTAAAAATTCTTGAAGTTTATATAAAGGCCCCATACAAGTTATTATGAATCTTATTATTAAATATTCTCACCCAAGACATCATTCTTAATAAATGGGTTGTCTTAATACAAATATCTGTCAAGTTTGACATATTTTTTGTTTATTTTAAAGATATATATCAATTATTAAAGGGTCTATTTATAATTATCCCTCATATATGTCTTTCACATCCTATACATTGATTATATTTTGGAAAGATAAATTCAATTCATTCTTAAAATTTTTAACACGTCAGTAATTATTTGAAATGAATGAAGAATACAGAACGTCAATATTTCCTTAGAAAATGAAATAACATATATAATAATATTCTATTAAGTGATACCATATATGGAAATGGTATTTAGTTAAAACATCATTAGAATATAATAAAATTTTCTAAATTCCTTGGTTATATTTAAAATATGAAAATGGGGGAAAAATAATTTTCAGTGAATAATAAATATTGATTGAGTACTTGATCAAAATAAAGTGATTGATAGAAAAATTAGGTATAATCCATTATTAGTGAAGGATTATATAAGAACATAAATTCATTTTAAATGTTTTTTATAAAATAGTTCCTTTATATAATAATATAGAATAAATACACTAAAAATAACTTCCTTATTAATTCATGTAAGAACATAGTAATAAATTACATTGTAGACTTCTTTTCAGTTATTTAAGAAAATAATACCCTTTTTTTTTGATAAAATTGAAAATAAAAATACAAATTTTTATGAGAAAAAAATTTTATTTTAAAATAAAAATGAAAATATGTAAAGGAATGTTGATATTGTATGAATTCTATGTTGATAAGAAGGTCGGTCAAGACGTATCCATTGAAAATTTATTTTAAAACTTTTTCAAAGATTAGAAAATAACCCATATAGAAATAGTCTAAAAGATTTATTTTTATTAATTTGTAAATAATGAAAAAATAGTGGAATATAAACTTTATAAACATTTGATGAATAAATAAGAAAATTATTGAAACATTTAAAAGAACCCCAAAAATGAGGAAAAGGTGTTTGAAAGAAAATGTTTACACATGTTTTTTATGAAAGAACTTTACATGTAACTTAATTAGTGATCCATTAAAAAATAATAAAATAAATGGAAAAAACAAATGTAAACCAAAAGATAACCAACGTAAAAAAATATCAATGGATAATATGGTAAGGATTATTAAATTTCTCAAAGGAAATAAAAATATGAATAATCTTGAAATTAAATGAGATTATAATTGGAATGCCTTTCCTTGGGTATTTGATTAGTCATACATGTTTGGACATCTAATATAATGAATTTAAATTTATTAAATAAATTAATTTTTTTTCATATATATTATATTTGGTGTTGTATTTTTATGACATTTTTAAATATAATTCTTGAGTAGTTATTTCTTACATTGACCACATTAAGGTTGTTTGATCAGTTGGCTAAAAATTAACACATTATATTATCCTTGGTTTAAGGAGTTATGAAATGGAACCATAATATCTAGAATGTTAATAATTTACTGAATGAAATTTCTATTCATTAGAAATTTTTTTAGTCATCTATCCATAGTGTTAATTTAAAAATTATTTACATCTCTTTATGGAGGTGGTGGTCTGCACATAGACATGAGAGAAGTTACAATTTTCAAAAATATTGATGTGTAAGAAGGTAAATGATATATTATATTTATAGAATCATTATTATTTTATTACTAAAATTTATATTTAATTAATTTCATAATTATAAGCATATATGTAAAATGGTGATGAAAAATTAATTACATCATGACGGGGAGGTGGTTGGTCATACATATTCACAAGTTATTTTTTTTTGTTTCCCATAGGAAGGAAGATATGATTAAAATGGTTATTCCCTAATCATAATAAAAAAATTATATATTTGAAATTGGATGCATTATTTTAGGATGGATACAATATATTTAGATAGAGTAGAAGAAGAAATATACTTTGAAAGTGTTGGGTAAGATAATTACATCTTCATTGAGAGGCGTCCTTTGAATTAAACTTTAATCCCTATTAAGATTGACTTAGGGTAAGAACAAGAGCTCAAGAATAAAAGGAAGTATGTTATTATGTTTTTTGGGTAAGTCATGGACAAGATACATGGATCAATGCCTGTGAATAATGGAGTAGAATATGATACCTTTTAAAAGTGATGATATGATATACAAGGAATTTCATATAATATTTTAATAATATGAAGTATTTTACTTGTGAACGTGGATCAAAATAATCATATATTATAATATTATAAGGTAAAGTGAGAAATATGAAAAACCAACTGGTTTTAAGAATGTTATTTTTTTATCTTAAATCATTATCTATTTATCTTTATCCCTTTTAACCCATTTCACCCTTAGAGAGGTTGATAAATATTATCTTGGTTACTATTAACTATTACAAAAAATTAATTTGAACATATTAGATAATAATAATTATATTTATTCCAAATATTAAATCAATTATTCATGATTCAAATACTTAAACTGTAATAAATTACTTTTAATATAATTTCACAAAATTTAATAAAAACTATTTTTGAGAAATGTTTGTTTTAAGTATAAAAATAATTTTGTAGAAAATAAAAAAATATTGATTATAATAGAATAATGTTATGTTAAGTAAAATGTATTTTTTTTATTTCAAAAAAATTACCATAATGTACCTTTTAAATACATGTTTGAAATAAAATAACAAAAAACATTTTTCATTTGAACAAAAACATTACTTGGATTTCCAAAATGTTAATTATATATTTAAAAGTATAAAATTTTATTTTATATAAATTGTATAATATATATAATATATATTTTCTCTATAAATGGGTTTATAAAAAATTATGTCATTATTATATCATTATAAGGTCATGAAATTGATAGTTTTGATAAATTGGTATTTTTCATTATTCACCTAAAAATCAACTATTTCTAAAAAATATAATTTTTTTTCCTATGATAGTTTTGAAATGATGAATTTAGAAGATAAATCCATTTATTCAAGTTAAATTTAGTTTTTATTTTAATTTTGAATCTATTGAAATTCATGAATAAATAAATGTGCATTTTACGATAGTTACTTTAGCAAGAATTGTTTACTTACTATATTTGAATATCAGGTATTACACCAATAGGGATGAATTTTTGACCATTTAAAGTAATTAATGAATAAAATTTTGAAATAATTATCACTTATATAATCTATAAATCATTTCTACGTGTATTTTTCTTATAATATTAAATACCATAATTTTTTATATTTCACTATTTGTAAAAAAAATAATTATTTTAGGAATGAAACAAAAATTCATCCTAAGTTTTATAAACATGTAGATTCCAATAATTAAATAAATTTATATGTAAATAATTTTCTGTATATATAAATTATAATTTTTAAATAAAATCACTATTTTTTTCTAAAATAAAAAATTTAAAATTATAATCAATTTTTAAACCTTTGAAAAACAAATTATGGTGTCATAATATTATATTACTATTATAATAACATCGAATAATTTCATATAAAGATATTTTATGAAAATAAACATTATTTTAAATTCTTAAATATATCATTAAAAGTAAAATAAATCATAGACGTTTTATAAAAATATAAACACTTATTTTATCAATTTTAAAACAATTTTTTCTTCTTATCATTACATAAATTTTCCATATTTTATTTTAAAACGATTGTTTTAAAATTAAATAGGTGAGGATACTATTCAAACAGACTGGTTATTATTCCCAACGATTAAATTAATTTTCCAATAGTCATAATACTATCCCAACAGTTAAATTTGTAACGGTCAGATGATTTTACTACCTTCTATAAATATGAAATTTTCAATCCATTTTACATTAATATATATTTCATCCCAAGGATATGTATATATTGTTTTTCATTTTTAATATTTTTTCTCTTCTAATGTATTGTTCATGAGTGGGATTATTTTTGGGGATCAATTAGATAAGAAATTTCATACTATAGATATCTTATTTTGTAGTTTTCCCCATTATAATAGATTTAATTATCATGACCATATTTGTTCTCAAAATTTAATGTTAAAATTTATATAATTAATTTTTTTGGATCTTATCATATGAGGGATGTGTTTTATATAATAATAAATTATTAAAAATGAAATAATCAAATAATCATAAGGGAAACTCCATTGATAAAATTCTAGGTCGTTACATTATTGACCCTTAATAAATTTATCCTTTGAAATTTTATTTCATCCACTGAGATAAAGATAGATGAGTTTACATCTGTTTCATTAATTCCTCCAATTGTTATGTAAGATCCTTATACTTATTTCTCCACCGTAGTACATTTACCGGGTGATTAGTCCTGTTGTGTATAAATTTGTCTCTATGGTTCATGATTATCAATAGTTCCTCTATAAGAGAGGATTATTCTCTAAATATACCACCTACATATTTTGTAAATGTCTAGGATCATGTATCTACTTACTCAAGTTGGATACATGTAACACATAATTTACTTAAGATATGGTTGATGGGTGGGCTAGTTGATATTCCACAACTTTAATGCGATCAAGAATCTCAAGGGGGTAGTTTATCAAGAACATAACATTTACTTCTAAAAAAATATCAGGAATATATTCAATGAAGAAATGTGGAGGTGTAATTTTTATCTAAACCCAATCTATAAGTATCATCGACGATTATCACCAAATATTTTCTATCGATTTTGAGTACCAATATTTTCTATTAAATCTCAATGACCATTTATAACATTTAGGGTCCCAACATATAGTATTTAAAAACATCGTCCTAATACACATAGTTATGCATCACTTCCCATATTGATCCTCATATGATTATATTTTGATACTTGAGTGGGAGATATTATTGTATGAGAACTCAGCCAAAGGAAGATGGTGATCTTAGTCACATTTGTGGTCATTCTAGTATGATCTCAAAAATTCTTCATGTATTAGGATAATCTACTGAGATTGGACATCATTTTTGGGGTGAGAAGCCGGTCCAAAGTTCAACACAGTGTTCATAGAATTTTATATACTTTTCTAAAACATGGATTTAATCCTTGGATATTTATTGAATATAATATATAGTGGTATTTTATGTAGCGACATTACTTCTATGACTTTATCATTTCAAGTTGATAAAGTGACAAGTCCTCTAGAATAGAAATAAAATGAGTAGACTTTTTTTTAAGATAGTCCACTAAAAACCATACTACCCTATTAAATTTTGATTCATTCATGGGACCCATGAAAAAATAAATAGTGATATTCTCCCATTACCAAGTACATATCGATAAGGGTTGTATCACCCCTAGGATGTTTTCCTCACTACCTTAACTTTTTGATATACTAGTCACTTTGATTTATATTCAATGTTATCCTTCTTTATATTTTTACACCAAAAGGTTTATCCTAGATCACAATACATATATTTTCTCCCTTGAAGGATAGTGAATATCAAAAAGTGAAGGTAGTGAGGAAAACACCCTAGGGGTGATGCAACCCTTGTCTATATATACATGGTAATGGGATAATATCACTATTTATTTTTTCATGGGTCTCAAGAATGAATCAAAATTTAATATCTTGATAGAAATAAATTAATTGGAATATATTCCTTCTTCAACATTAATTGGTGATATCTTGACTGAATTTACACTTTAAATAAGTACTAGTCACCAAATATTTGATCGAATAAGTCTTCAATAATTGGAATTTGATACCTTTTCTTTATGTAGTCTTTATTAGGTTCATTAAAATCATTTCATAGGTTTATTGACCCATCATTCTTCTTCACAAAGAGGTCAGAAACACACCATGGTGAATCACTCAAACATGTCAAACAATGGTTAGATTATCTTATAGCTTATTTCATTCTTCTCACTCTATGAATATAATGCCCTAACCACCAAAGCCTGGAGATGGGCATTATTTTAATAAATTGGAAGTATTAAAAGGAATCATATCCCAATGGACCTATCAGTTTACCAGTCTTAGAAATTAGATTACAATCATGAAACCTAAATTACATGTAAAAACATAAAATAAATCATAGATAATCCTTTGATAAGGAAAATTTTCTCCTAGATTTACCCTACATATCAGACATAAAACACTTCTTGGAATCATGGTAAAATAAAATATAAGAAATGAGTGATCTCAAATTATTAGTAAGTGTAAATAATAGAGCATAATTTAGCATAAGTGTTGTAAAAAATCCCTTAGGAGTCCCCTATGTGTTTTTTTGGGTGTGATTGTGTTTGTTGAAAAATCCGAATTACCATGAATGAGTATGGTTTGTGTTTTTTGAAGCATTTTTTAAGGTGGAATAGTTTACCAATGTTTTATAAATTTTTGGGCCTCAAAACATAGAGTTTAGATTTTTTTAAAGGAAGATTTATGCGTAGGATTACATAGTATGCAGAATGCGAACTATAGTTCATAGAATTTTAAAGGTGGTACACAAAATAGTGAATGAATTCCGAAAAAGGTATTTTTCTATATAGCAGTGCTATGAAAACCATGAAGAGTGGTACACAGATCTTGAATGAAAAAATATTCGCGGGAATACCTACTATTCATGGGAGGAAGATGATTCATGGAAGGCCAGTGGTACACAGGATGTCTTATCGTTATTGAAAATGAGACGGTTGTTTGAGCCGCCCTGATAGATAAAAGGATGTTCATAGAACATATAGGTAAATAGTTCACATAAGGAGAAGTACACGATGAAGGTGGTACCATATTAAAGATTTGAGTAAATCTCATATTATAGGATTTTGTGGATCTATTTTCCTATACAAGGAGCACTAATTATGTTATTAATTAGAGCAATTTTCATAAAAAAACATTTTTTCTATAAAAAATTTCCTATTTCAAAAAATGGTTTACGAGGAAGGATTAAACGAAGTGAAGTAGTTCATAGGAGCTTTCCATAAATGTGTTTTTTAGGGTTATATAGCTCGCAAAAGAAAATGTTCAATAGATGGGAAGTTAGTTTACAAAAGAAGTAGTCCATAGAAGAAAGAATTCTGAAGTAACATAAGTGGTAAGTGAAGGAAGTATATAAATACGGTTCATGGAGGCAATACAGAGAGGATATACATGGTATTAGAAGCATAGGCTATTCATGGAAGAGGTGTTCCCAAAATCATATGCGCTACGTAGTTTTTAGAAAGAGTAGGTGGTTCAAAAAGGGACTTAAATAGTTCTTGAATGGAAGTTCTAGTGACTAACAATATGGAAGAAGGTGGATTTATTTTATGGGTGAAAAATATACTCTAATAGAGCATCCAATTATTGTTGAGGATGCATGCTTTCACAGAAATGAAGGGACCTACAAGTTGATAAACTATTAGTGGTGCAATATTGCTACACAAGAATATACCCCACATAAGATGCTATTGTTGTGGAAATATGGGACACTCAAAAAATGTTTAATCTATATAAAAGAGGTACTGAAGGGAACATGACCCACATAGATAGCCATACAAGGCTCAGTTTTCTTGCTCATCATTTGATGGTCACTATTTCAAGTGTAGATGATTTGGCCACACAGTAAGATATTTCTCTTCAGCAACACATAGGAATACACTAAAGTATACTAAGGTTGGTTATTAGCATAAAAAATACATCATGAAATGAGCTAAAAAATAATCAATTTTTAGCTCTAAAAGATTAAGCTGGTCTATCATATTCTGAGGAATGAAAACAGAATCAATCCATACTAGGTATGATGTTAGAAATATGGATCCAAATGAAAATATTTGAGTAGTTATTGGTTGAAGAAATTGCATTTAGGGCATCATATCGCAAAAAGATATGGATCATTGATAGTTGATGAACATTCCATATGTAAGGAGATAAGGATTTGGTGATGAGAATTATGTATGATAAATAAGTTATTTTAAGATTTGGTAATGATAAAGGGAAGAAAATTATTTTCTCTCAGAAAGAGAAGCTTGGGTGTAAAGATATGAGACGTATTGATGTCATGGTTGTTGAAGGTATTAATCATAACTTATTGATTGTAAGTCAATTGTGTGAATCCAGACTTGCCATAAGATTTTACATTAAATTATATGTCATAATGGAAAATAATGGTGTTGTTATATTGTAAGGAAAGCATACAAAATTAAAACTCTACCTCAATAGTGGAGAAGAAGATCTGTGTTTTGTGTCTAAGGATGAAAAAAATAAGTTGTGGCATAAACATCATGGCCATATGAAGCAAAATACCTTGGAAGATCTGGTGAAATATGATCCTTCTCTATATCTCCATATATTTTTACGTAGTCATACACATACGTGTGATGATTCCAAAAAGGGAAGATCATTCAATATATATATATAAAGAAAAAAAAGAAAATGTCAACAAGATTTTATAAGTTAGATCATAATGATGTGTGTGGGGAAATTTCACCCAGAAAACTTGATGGGATGATATACTATGTTATATTTATTGATGATTATAATAGAAATGATTGGGTATCTCTCATTACCGACAAGCATGATGTGTTCAATTGCATTACAAGATATCAACAGAAAGTTGGAAAGATTCTAGATGAAAAAATCAAGAAGATCCAAACATATAATCTAAAAGAGTTTACAAATAGCAATGTAGTGGATTATCTCAAGAAACATGGGATAAGGTGTCATGTTTCCACGGTGAGAACTCCACAGAATAATAGAGTAGTTGAGAGAAGATATCGGATTATTTACAACATGGATAAAAAAATTCCAATAGAGAAAGGCCTTCTAGCGAAATTCTGGAAAGAAATAGCGTTGATAATAGTCTACACTTCAAATAGAGAGTTTCTATTCCTAAAAGAATATAAGACTTCATATGATATTTGGAATGGAAAGAATCCATCATTAATGTAATTTCGAGTCCCCATAAGTAAGTGTTTCAATATCAATAAGGATAAACACATTAAGTTTGAATCCCATGGAGATAAAGGGATATTTCTTAGCTATTCTAATAAATTAAAATAATATAAATTATTCAACAAGTGTCTAGAAAAGTAGTTGAAATTCATGATGTAACTAAAGTGGATAATGACCAGAATCTTCAAAAAATACATGATAAGTCTCAGGAGGATAGTGATGAAGCGATTAGAAGATCAGGGGATGCTCTAGTTCTAGAGGTTGATTCATAAGAAGGTTATGATACTGAAAAGGATGATCAAAATTCAGTATCTACAAAAAGATAGTAGAGAAGAGTAGAAATTGATTGACAAAACATAATTGGTGATCATACATCACCACTATAGACAAAGAGGATAGAGAATCTACAACAATAATCATACTTATAGTAGGTAGATCCTAAATATTTTGACAAAACAACTGGTTCTGAGAGTTGGGTTTATGATATGAATGAAGGGCTTGACCAAATTGAGAAGAATTATTTTGGGGAGATTATTTAGAGACCAACAGATAAGCATGTCATTGGAAAGAAATGGTTCTTTCGTAACAAGTTGGATGAATATGGTGTTGTGATTCAAAAACAAAGAATGACTAGTGTGCAAAGGGTACTCTCTGATAGAGGGTGTTGATGTTGATGAGACATTTTCACCTATTTAAAGGATAGAGATAGTCATATTATTCTTGGCCATAGTATTGAAAAGAAGGTTAAATGTTTTCTAGAAGAATGTCAAGTCATAATTTATGAATGGGATTTTGAAATAAGAAGTGTACGTTGAGAAACCTTATGGTTTTCTCATTCATTAATATGATAATAGGGTTTGTTGGATGAAGAAGTCTTTATATGGTTTAGAGAAAACCCCAAGAGTATGGTGTTAAAGGATAGATTAGTTTCTGAAAAATCTTGGTTCTCAATGTGGTGGAGTTTACTACAATATATATTTCAACCATGATAATAATCAAAGGATGATGGTGCTGGTATATATCGATTATATAATAGTTAGTGGATCATATTAAGCACAATGCAAATGATTTTCTAAATTCAAGAAAAAATGAGTTCAAAATGTCAATGATTGGGGAACTTACATTTTTCCTTGGTTTACAGGTAACACAAGGAAAGGATAGAACATTCATTTCTCAATATAAATAGTCCAAGGAGGTTTTTATAAGATTTGGAATTGAAAATTCCATGGAGATGATAACTCTAGTGGCTACCTGGTTGAAACTGTTAAGGGATGATGAAGGGAATGCAGTTAATGTTATAGAATATAGGTAAATAATTTTTATTCTAATGTACTTGATAGCGACAAGACCTGATATTATTTTTTCCACATGCCAAGAAGCATGATATCAAATTAATTTCAAGGAAATAAATTTTCTTACAATAAAATCAATACTCTAATACAGTAAGGGAAAAATGGATTTTGGTTTGATATATAATGAAACATATCATCAAGAGTTATTGGGATAAACATATGCAAATTGGGTAGTTTATAAGATGATAGAAAATCAATATCAGGTGTTTTATTTTATCTTGGAGGACTGTATATTTCTTGGATAAGCAAGAAAAAAGATAGCATTTCATTGAGCACTGCTGATGCAGAATATATTGTGGCTACTCAAGCTTGTACACAATTATTTTGGATAAAGAAGTATCTTGAGGATATGGGAATTGAAGTGAAATACCCGATTGGAATTCATTATGATAATTCATGTTCTATAAATCATAACAAAAATACAATCCATATCTTAAGGAAAAAGAAAATTGAAATCAAATATCATTTTATCATAGTGAAGGTGGAACAAGGTATTACGATGTCAGAGTATGTTCCTATAGAACAACAAGTTGAAAATATTCTATTGAAATCCTTACACAAAGAAGAATTTTAAATGCATTTAATGGCCTTGGGAGTTCAATTAAATACACGCAATTGAAAATATGTGGATGTGGGTACCCTTTTCCGCGACATATGGTGTTTTTTTCTATAATGTACGGATGTGTGTTCTTTACCCTATTGTAGACATTAATTATGTGACCTTTGCATTCATTGAAAAAGGGTGAGAAATTTTTTCTATTAAGAGAGAGAAAATATCTTAGTTAATACACAATGAGAAGCTGAAAGGTAAAGCATTGAGATAAGGGGAGTTGTAGCTTCTAGGGAGAGTAGTGATGTTTGGGGAGAATTAAATATGATGATTCTAGATGTGATCAGTTGAAGGATATATATCATGATTGAAGAGGATCACGATGAACAAAGAATAATAGTTTTGGAATGGAATGAAGTGATTAATTGATGAACATTTCATTATAATATTTTTTTTTCTCACACTAAGTATGACTCATGTGGGTTTAGAGTATATGTTGAGAAAATCCCTGATTTCTATCTTAATCTCAAGAAGTGAATGCTGGTAGATTATGGAAGAAGCTTTAATGATGTATCAAATTATGAAAAAATTTCAATAAACCCAAATGTGGAGATTTTTTTGGAAAAAATACCTCTAGGTGTCCTATCTGTGTTTTTTTGATTTGGTTGTTTTTGTTGAAAAATCTGTATTTTCATGAATGAGTACGATTGGGATTTTCTAGAGGTGGTTTTTTAAGTGGTGAAGTTTCCCAAGGTTTTCCACTTTTTTGGGCCTCAAAGTATGGAGTTTGGATTTTGGTGATGGAAGATTTCTGTTTAGGAGTACACAGTACACAGACCGTGAACCATAGTTTGTCGAATGTGAATGGTGGTACGTGGAATAGTGAGTAAATTTCGGAAAAAGTATTTTTCCACACAGTATCAGTATGTGAACTTTAAAGCACAGTATGAGGATCATGAATTGCAGTACGTAGATTGAGAATGAAAAATGGTTTACATGAAAGAATGTGGTGCGTGGGAGGTAGATGGTTTGTGGAAGGACAACAATATGGGGTATGGCTTGTCATTAGCGAAAACGAGATAGATATTTGGATCACTATGAAAGAATAAAGACTGTACATAGACTGTATAGGGAAATGGATCACAGATGAAGAATAACATGGTGATACTGGTACCACATTGAATATTTGAGTAAATCTCAGTTTGAAGAATTTTGTGGATCTATTTACCTATATAAAGAGCACTAATACCTTCATTACTTAGATATATTTTCATAAAAAAACATCTTTGACAAGGGAATTTAGTTATGTCCAAAGTTTTTCCATTATTAAAGATTCCATGAAGTGAAGTAGATTTTTGGAACGGTCTATGAAAGTGTTTTCACTGGACTCTACATTTCACAATAAAAAGTTTTCCATGGGGGAGAAGTTGGTTCATGGAAGAAGCAGTCCATAGAAGAAAGAATTCCATAGAAGCGGAAGTAGTAAGAGAAGGTAGTATATGAAGGAGGTTCATAATGGAAGTATGAATAGGTGGTACATGGTGTATGAAGAAGAGGTAGTTCATAGAAGAGGTGTTCCACGAAGCATATTCACTACATAGTTTTTGGAAGAAGCATGTGGTTTGTGAATGGACTTAAACAGTTCCGGAAAACAATTTCAACTGAATAAAATTATGTGAAAAAGGGGATTTCATCTTCCATTGAAAAAGGGACTTCAAAAAATCATCCATTTATAGTTAAGGATGGGTGATATCTTGGAAATGAAGATATCTACATGTCCCTAAACTATGAGTGGATTCCTTTCAAGAGTAGTGAGCAAAGGAAGAGGGAGAAAAAGATCCTTACCACTAGCAGTGAGCCAAAGAAAAATTTGTAGGGAGTGACCCTTAGGAATTTAGTGAGTAGAACATAAATATTATAAAGGCAGTGAGTTTGGAAATAGATGTTATCCAACCCAAACCATGTAATTGTCCATGATCTTTAGTGGATTTGGTAAATCCGCACATCTTTCTTGTATGCTCCTTGGACGTAACTTGGGGAGGGTGTACTAAGTAAAACAAATGTGTCTAATTCATGATTTCATTTCTGTTCATATATTTTTATGGGAGAAAGAGATATGTGTGTTTTGTTTAACAATGAATCAAGATCCAAAATGGGAGTAGTTTTAATCTCTCATACCCTGATTCACCCCACTTAGTAGGGTATTTGACCTAGTGGACCTAACAATAAATAAGCATAAATTTTTAATTAATGGTATAAAATGGAAAAACAAGGCTTTTAAAAATAATATTCAACATAATATGTAAATAATAAATCAATTAATTCCATTTAAACATTCACATAGATATTATACTAGTCAAATAATCATATATAAGATCAATAACTAATCTAATAATAAGGTAATGAATAATGCCTTATGTTGGAGTGGATACTCAAGAGGGGGGTGAATTGAGTTCCAATTAAAATTTCTGTTAAAAACTTTTTGGATTAAAATCCTCCAAATTAAAACAGCCCAGTCAATTAAGGTAGTAGAGATATAAGTGACTTGTTGTTCAATAGGTTTCTCAAAGGTTGATTACTCCTTAGTTGAATCAGTATGAGAACTAATTTGTCTTTTGAAACAAGTTTACAAAACAAATCAGATATACACACTAACCAGAACTAACTATCAGAGTGAATCTAAAAACAGATTTCTGTCTTTGCAAATACAAGCACAATGGATAAGAATAAAATTGAGTAAGTGAAAGATGAACACAACAAATTAAACACAAGGTTCAGTATTAAGTCAATACCTAGTCCTCTCCACTTGGTGATCACCATACACTAAGAAATTATATTAAAAAGTGATACAAAACCTGTATCGGGATTTACAATAGTTTTTCACAAACTATCCAGGTTTTGCAACCTCTACCACAGTTCTACGTGGGAAAATAAACTACCAAGCCACACTAGGCTTCTTCCACAGTTATGCGTGGGAAACAAATGTAAAGAGAGTTTGGTATAGGGATTTTTAGTATCCATCAGTTCAAGCACTAGAGTCAGTGTGTGTAACATATACACGTTGCTCACAAATGTAAAATACTTAAACACAATAGAGATAATGATAGTAGGAATAAGTTTAGAATGCTCAGTTTTGTTGGAAGATCAACTCTGGGCTCGTTGAAATTAAGGAAATGAAGTCTTGGTCCTTCTCTGCAAGTTTCCTCCAAAACAGAGTTTCACAACTTCTAGGTTCTGACTTCTAGATGTAGAGATTGGTTTATAAGCTCTTTTGTAGCACACCACATCTTGAAAAGGGTTCTTTCAATAGATCTTCGTGAAGCTCTGTGTTCTTCTGAATGAGTAATGGAGTGTTCTTCTTAAGATTGTGTATATTTCTCTCTTATGAGTGTTCTTTGTAGATTCAATATGGCCACCCACACTATTTTTTTGTTGTCTGTCTCTACACATATATATATGTACACTTTTCCAGCTGAGATTTTTATCGTTTGGTTCAGCAGGGGCCGACATGAAAAATGTTTCAACCACGTGTGGTCTTCCTCGTATATAGTACAATTTCCTGATATGCCTACAAATAACATTTAATAATGTCAGGTGTATTAATTTTTAGAAATGACTGTTATGATTGTATTAATAAAACTGGTAAAGAAAAGAATATAATATCATTAGACTGGTAGCAGATGCATGTTACACAATAGACTTCAACGGTAGTCTCTCCAACTGTGAACTTCATCGGTAGGCTATTCAACTATGAATTTCATCGGTAGGCTCTCTGTCTGTAGGCTTGTAACGGTAGCTGTTACTCTATGTAACAGTATCTCCTTATCATTGACCTTAGCTTGTCCAACAGTAGACTTCAATTAGTAGGATTCTAATCGGTAGTTCTATAATATCAGACTATTGAAATAGTGACCTTTCCACTGGTATACTTATCTCAGCAGGTAATTTCATTAACAGTGGAATATTTCCATTAGCAGACAATAGTCGACTATCTTGATAGTAGGAGTTGTATAGCGATATACTCAGTAGAGATGTCCAACTTTATACTTGAATAGTGGTTCTCTCAACAAAAGAATTGAGAAAGAGTCTGTCAGTGTACTTCTAACAGAAGCCTTGTCACAACAGTGACCTTGTGATTGTGACTCTTTGTATATGAGATTTGATAAGCATATCAATGGTAGACTTGTGACAGTGACCTCGTACCATTATCTTATACCAGTGACAATATATCTTCAATAGTAACCTTATAAGATCAGTGACCTAGAGTAACAGTGATCTATAATAATGAATTTTAAAAGAAAACTCTTACCAATAGCCTTTAAAAGTGACCTTATACTTAGAGAAATGTAAACTGTAAGCTGATGAAAACAAAGTCATGAGACTAAGAATATAAATTTTTCAGAATAAACAATATAAATGTATATTAAAAGGATTAGTAACTGACTTAATGTATCATGATCAATACATAAACATGATTTGGGATTATCAAAACAGGTGAGTCCAACAATATCCCCCTTTTTGATAATCACAAATTATGCTAGAATGTATTAAAGATAGATGTCATATATAATATAGTTATTAAACTAAGATAAAAAATGTCTCAAGTATCAGAGATTAATAAGAGTGTAAAAACAGAAAATATAGGTACATGATATCAGAGAGAAAGGTATAAAAGATTCAATATAGGATCACATTAGCACAATTCTCCCAAATCACATGATTAGTCTAGAATTAGAACAAAATTATCCCCCTTTATGATTAGAAAAGAGAAACACAAATAGAGAGAACCGAGAAATCATCTATAAATGAAAGTACATTACATGACCCAAAAAAGAATAAATATGCCCTATCAAAAGACAGAAACAGACTCAATAAACATCATCCGTAGGTAAGGGGTCTTTCCCTTTGGAAGAAGAAGATGGAGGAGGAGCTGGTGGATCAGTAGGTTTAGGAATTTCTGCAGGAATGACTGGAGGGGCAGCAACAGAATCTCCCGTGGGTCTGTAGTGGGTAGCACACTGAGGTATCAGTGGAGTAAGGCTTCTGATAGCTTCAGTAGGAGACATCATGGAATAACTACTGGGTTGAGATGCAGGTAAGGCAGGAGGTATGATGACAGGGGTGCAGTCTACATGGAGAAAGGGTAGAAGTAGGTTTCTGAAGCCTATAATAATGCTTCTCCTCTTTCCATAGCAGATAAAAAATCATCTATATTTTCCAAAAATTTATCCAAAGCAGGGGTTAGTTCTCCCAGTTTGCTGACCTGCTCTCTGGATGCCTGATTCACTAGAGGCATCTTCATATTCTCTATAAAAAACTTGAAGTGGTTGGTAATTTGGAGGTTGGTATAGATCTTTTAAAAATAAGAATCTACCTTATTCTTAATGGATTCTTGAGTAACAGTATCTGCTTGAAAGTGTTCACGAACATAACTGTTGAATTCCCTGGTGGTAGAAATTACCTGAGAATCAGAGGTGCCACTGAGACTAGCCTTAGAAATCTCTTCTTGGATCACATTACTAATCTGATATATGTTCACCGAGGTGCTAGATGATGTAAGGGGTTTGACTGAGAAATCTACTGTTTCTTTGAAAGACTGAGTCAAATTACCAAGTATATTCTAAACAAGCGCATCCTGACTGTTCATGTGTACTTTTACTGATGTCTTAAAAGCCTCAAAAACTTTCACAAACTGCTTGAATACCTCTTCGATATATTGAATCTCAGCATTCACTTGGTTTTGAGAGCTGTTCATGGAAATCAATGAAGCAACCGATTGTCTTAGAGCAACCACAGCTCCTGTCTAGCTTTCAATTTGAGTATGGCACACTTTAATCTCATTCATAATTTATTCCACCAGACTAGACACAACACATCCCAGAGATAGCTCCAAGGATTGTTTCACACTCCTCAGCAGTTCAACAAGGCTTTTCTTCAAATCTTCCACTGATTCTCTCACTACCTTCTTCATTTCAGCCTTTAAGGACTCAATGTTCTCCTTGGTTGCCAAATTGTCAGCCATAACTACTGGAATACATTCAGGTAGGATAACAGAATCCCTTTGAGGCTGGTCTTCCTCATCAGAATCTCCATAATTGAGTCCAAGTACCATGTACCCTGGATCTGATGACCAACCTTCTTATGTAATACAGTACAGATACTGAACCAAGGGAAATAGGTTTCTCTCCCTCACTTAGAGCTCTCTCCTGAGGAATATCCTCTATCTTTCTTGCTCCAGGTAATTCCACAACCTCCTCTGCAACTCTAGCAGATTCGAAAACAATTTTCTCTATTGTGTCACCAGTGGGGTGAGTCTTATCCTTCTCTGAGTCATCAATGACTTCCATAACAGTGGAAGTATATGCCACTCCTGCTTCCTGACTAGACACTAACTTGTCTGTATTATCTATCAGAGGGCTCAAACTGAGCTCTTCTTCTTCATTGTCCACCTCATCAGCTTCAGAAACATCCTCCTTTCCTTCATCCTTATCACAAGTCTCCTCTGCCTCATGAGCAAAATGATCTGACTGGGTAGTCTCATCCTCTTCATAGGTGTCCCTGAAAATATTCTGATATGCTTCTTTTTCTTCAGTGGTCTCAGTATCACCATTCTTTAGGACAATATCTCTTCTTGGAAGTTATTTTGGAGGGCTAGCTTCCCCTAAAGATACTATCCTTACAATATTGTTAGGAAAATCAGGATCACTCCCATCGTTATTGGGGGTGTTCTCTCTTTCAGGGTCCACAACACCTTCAACTTCCTCCTCTTCATCTGAATAAGCCGGTTCTGGATCATCAGGCTTTAGTCTTGGATCTCTCTTGTCTTTTGGAAAATATGGGTGAGTAGTAGGGTAAATCTTTTCATATACCTTTACTTTATCATTCACCCATGCCTTCTTCCAGGGATTTCAGCTAATTTTCATGAATTTGCAAATAACCTTGGAGATACAAACACTATTCTTGGCCACTATCATCTCTTCTTGATTTCCAGCCACAACTGTCACGAACCGAATCTGGTCGCCGCAAAAACCGGCACCCGACCCAACCCGTGGCAAGTCCCGAAGGGATTTCCCGATCCCCACGGGCTGGAACAAGTGCCCAGGTATCAAAAACTGAAAATTGGGAACGATTTACCCGAGTTTTTATACTTGAAACATCAAATGAATCCAAGAAACCAAATCTGGATTTTTCAAAATGAAACATCTTTTTAATAAATTCAGAACTGAATTGAACAATTTTAAACAATGTTTGAAGATCATTACAAAGGTACAAACCCAAGAAAAGACAGCCCAAGAACCTCAACATGGCAAGAGGCATCTTCCTCAAGCCATCTACACAACACCGCATCATGAATGACCGGTGGAAACCCGAACTGTTGGCACAAAAGTTATACCCAAACTTGCGACAACAAAATAACCAAGTCTACTTACACCCAAGGGTGTAAGTAGGGTGTGAGACAAAGCCCAATAGGATACCACCACTAAGAGATTCCATATAATAAGCATTTAAATATGAAAAGCATGCAAGTTTTCAAAAACATGAAAAGCTAGTTACAATTTCTAAAAGCTGCAACTTTGAATAAGAACAGTTTTCAAGTGGGCTATTTTAAAGGATTAACACTTTTTAAAATAAACACCAAAGATAATGAATTTTCCAGTAAAATGTACCGTATGCCGACGGTAAGCACAAAATATCCAGTGAGCACAAGTAATGGGAAATAACCCCTAGGCACTAGCTAGCTGTGGGTCCCAGGTACCTCGTATCTTAGTGAGAGTAACCATCACAAATATTCATTCTCGAGCACGAGCCACTAGTAGGGAACATACCCATAACCTAATGGTCCCCAATCATCATCATCTTAGTTTAGTTAGAGTTGTAAGTGTCAATCTTTCTAAGTGAACTGAGGCCAAACCCCACGGGATCACTAGCATACTAGTACACGTCCACCCACCTAGATACCCGTGTTTTCCCTTTGTGCTAAAACAATTTCAACCAGTCAATGAATATACATTTCACATGAAAATATCATTTCCATATCATAAATTCACCAAACAGCCCACATGTATACAACACAGGTCACAAAAGTCCACTTTTCATTCAAATGCATTTTGAAATCAAACCCACACCAAAATAGCCCACAACACTTTTTGCATAACTTTCACAATCCAACACATCCTTTAACAATTTTATGAAATACCTAAAAATATACTAAACATCACATAACAACCCACTCACATGTTTCCTAAAACCCTTTTTATAAACAAAATCCACTTTTCACATCGCACTCACACAAACAACCCATATAACGTTCACACCTCTTTCACATTTTAGTAAATCCATTAAACATTTTTATAAAACATTTCCAAGAGAATACACATAACATAACAGAACTATTAACATTTATAATGGTCCATTTGAAATTATAAACAATCCAAAATTGTTTTCCAATATGGTTTCACATCATACATAAATCATTAAACCATTCAAAACTTTCATAAAACAATTCTAAAGAGTGTACCAAATCATTTCACAAAAACAACTCATTTCAAAACCATATTTCAAGGGAAAAATCACACCAATACAAATTAAAAACAGAATTTTCATCCCCAAAAACATTTATTAAACTACCACCATGTGTTATAAAAACATCTCAAACAATACCACAAAATATCCACATGAAAAGCACACGTTTTCAAAATCACTTTCAAGAAGTACAATAAGGCTTTACACCTTAAACCCATTAAAAGAAACCTCTTTAAAACCTAATGGCATGCCAATACCCTACCAAATCATAATTTTCAGCCCAAACAAGGTTTATTAAACCAATTTCATATGTTATAAGACACACCCAAACAATACCCAAAGGGTTGCACATGTAAAACACCCAATTTTTTAAACTAAAATGAAACTGTAAAAACAAATGCTTTACCAAATACAAAATAAACAGTTCCCGCACAACACACAGTATATTAGTAAATTCATAATAAGTAATTCAAGCAAACTAACTCATCTAGAAATGATTACACATGGAATCACCTACCTTTTACGTCGAAACCCTCAAAACATGGTGCGAAACATCAACCGCACCACCGCCACACATCAAGGAAAATAAATCCAGACCTAGACCACCAAAAATTGACCCAAAAGATACCAAATAAGACCATATGTTCGAACCCCATGTTCTGGACATTCTATAAACTCTTGAGATAGGGTGGAAACCCTAAGGAGAAGAGAAGAATTGAAAAGAGAAACATTACCCAAAATAATCTTGAAGAAAACGACCTAAACTCCACCATAATATGAATTTAAAAAATATCCAACCATTCAAGGGAAGTTTGAACAGGGATTATGAGATAATTTAGGAATTGGAATGGGGGGAAAAGAGTAATAATTGAGAGAGTTATGATGGAATGAACTTACCTCCTCAAATCTGCCCGATTTTAGAAACCCCAAGAATATGAGCACCAAATCGCAATGCAATAGATCTCCAAAGTGGGGGGAAAGGAAATGGGAGCGCGCCTGGGCTTCTTAGGGTCGAGTGGGAGGTGGGATCACCGAAAAATACATTTTAATGAATAAGATATTAATAAATTAATGAAACAATTTAAAACTGGAAAATGGGCCTTCGGGTTGGACCAATTCTCAAATAAAAACAAAAAATCCCCATGCTTATGGATTTATAAAGGCCCCAAATTTAAATGTGGGGTTACTATATCAGGGGAGAACAATTAGGAGTTTGAACGTGTCAAAAATATTAAAAATTGAAAAAGTTATAAATGAAACAATTTTTTTTTAAATCTGGAATTGGGCTCGCAGTTTGGCCCAATTCATGAAAACTCACCTATTCTCAATAAAGCCTTTGGAAACCACCAAAAAAAAATCATGAGTGGAAAATAAATTTAAAATAACCCTAAAATAGGTTACGTACGTGAAAACAACCTTTACCTTTAGCATTACTGAAATAATCTTGGCTTGGAATAGGGCATTGGATTTTGAGCTTGACTTAGTCATATCATCCAATTGTGCCATCAGTAACCTACATAGGTTAATCTTAATTCCATGCTTCGGTATGTACATCAGGAATATGTCCTCATAATTCAGTACTACAAAGTCTCCTCTCCTGGGACTAATTACATGCTGAATAAATTTGAACAAAATCCTGTCTTCTCCATTCATCTCAGCCACAATGATCTTTCTTGATTTTCCATTTCCTGTCAGTTCTTCCAGAGCTTTTTCATATTCAAAAACATCATTGTTTGGAGGAGCCACTCTAGAGTAGTAATCATATACTCTTTCATGAGGAACTCTGAAATGGGCATCCCACTCAACAGATGAGAAACTAACTTCATTTCCATTTACTCTGAATATTAGCTTATGCACATCATCTTACTCTTCAAACTTCAGATATTCATAGAATTATTTCAAAAGATTCAGGTAGTACTATCCATTGTTATTGGAAAAAAATTTGGTTCATCCTTGGGAATCTAGTGCTTCCAACACTAATGACTTTATCAACAGCAGCCATTATTCACTTAACTTCTTCTCAGCAAAGATTTATCTCTTGGTCAGATGCGGGTTGACAGGTCCCGTCAAGGTGTTAATGGTGCCACTGGATTCATCTCGAGTTCTCTTTGGCCTTGGCGCATCCTCGTTGACAGTCAGGGGTCTCTTGGTTCTGGCCATGGAGATTGAAGGAGGTTCGAGGGTTCAAGTTAAGGGTTAGGGTTTAGTAATTCTAAGAGGAAGGTTTGAGTTTGAGAGAGGAAGGTGGATTGAGATATGTTCGTCGCCTTTGGTTTTATCATTTAGGGATTAAAACAAAATAAAATAGAAATAAAAAATAGGATTAAAAACGGTTCGAATTATCACAAAAATAAGGACACACAATGAGGTATCCAACAGTGAGATGTACCAGTGAGGTACACCGGTGAGGTACAACAGTTAGTTTTATCAGTGAGGTCCAACTGTGAGGTCTAAAAATGAGGTCTGACTGTGAGGTATAACTATGAGGTCTGACTGTGAGGTCTCACTGTGAGGTCTAACTGTGAGGTATGACTATGAGGTCTGACTATGAGGTCTGACTATGAGGTCTCTCTGTGAGGTCTCATTGTGAGGTCTCACTGTGAGGTCTGACTATGAGGTCTCACTGTGAGTTCTGACAGTGAGGTCTGATTGTGAGGTCTCACTGTGAGGTCTGACTGTGAGGTCTGACTATGAGGTCTTCTATGCTAAAGTTAATCATACCTAACTCATGTTTGATGTAATTTAACCTCTCATAATTCAAGGGCTTTGTGAATATATCATCCAATTAATATTCAGTTCCAATGCATTTAAGAGTGATATCACCTTTTTGATAATGATCCCGTAAAAAGTGATGTATCACATCAATATGCTTTGTCCTAGCATGAGATACTATATTTTTGGAAATGTTAATAGCACTTGTATTTTAAAACTTTATAGAGACATGTTTGAACTGATATCCATAGTCTAGTAAAGTGTGTTTCATCCACAGAATTTGAGCACAACAACTAACAGTAGCTATGTACTCAGATTCGGTAGTAGATAATGCAACAAAGTTCTGCTTCTTACTACACCAAAATACTAGTGACTTGCCTAAAATGTGACATGTCCCAGAGGTGATTATTCTATCTGACTTCCAACTGACAAAATCATCATCAGAATAACTCAACAAATCAAATGATTGTCCTTTTGGATAAAATAATCCTAATTTGGGAGTATGTTTGTGATATTTAAAAATCCTTTTTACAGAAGTTAAATGAGATTCTTTTGGATTGGATTGAAAGCGAGCACAAATACAGACAATAAACATAATGTCAGGTCTACTAGCTGTAAGATAGAGTAGAATCCCTATCATACCTCTGTAGTTGGTTTGATCCACTGGTTCTCTAGCTTCATCAGCATCCAACTTACAGGTGGCACTCATAGGTGTGTCACTACCTTTACTACCATCCAAAGCGAAACGTTCTTGAAGATCCTTAATATATTTACTTTGATTCAAAACAATGCCATTTTTATTTTGAAAGATCTGAAATCCAAGGAAAAATTTGAGTTCTCCCATTAAACTCATTTCAAACTCATTTTGCATCATTTTTAAAAAATCAACACGTAATGAATTTTTAGAATATCCAAAAATAATATCACCCAAAAAAATTTGTACTATCAAAACATCTTTAGAAATCCATTTAATGAAAAGAGTAGGATCAACTATCCCTTTGGTAAAACCTTTTGAAATATGAAAAGAGGTGATCCTATCATACCATGCTCTTGGAGCTTGTTTTAAACCATATAAAGCATTATATAGTTTAGAAACATGATTGGAAAAATGGGGATTTTAAAAACTAAGAGGTTTTTCAAAAAATACATCCTCAACTATATATCCATTTAAAAAAGAACTTTTAACATCCATTTGATAATGTTTGAAATTCAGATGAGCTGCAAAGGCAAGTAGTATCATAATGGATTCTAATCTAGCTGCTGGTACAAAGGTCTCCTCATAGTCTATTCCTTCCTCTTGGCTGTATCCTTGTGCAACTAACCTGGCCTTATTTCTAACTATATTCCCAGACTCATCAACTTTGTTCCTAAACACCCATTTAGTGCCTATGGTCAAAGTGTCTTTAGGTCTTTCCACTAATTCCCAAACTTTGTTTCTTTTGAACTGATTTAGTTCTTCTTTCGTAGACAATAACCAAAATTCATCATTTATAGCATCATTAATACTTTTGGGTTCAAGCTGTGAAAGAAAATATTGATGTTCAACCTGATTTCTTAGAAAAGCTCTAGTTTGTGTTCCTCTATTTAAATCACCTACAACAACATTTAGAGGATGATTCTTGAGAGTCCTAATACCTCTAGGAAGGGTTGAACTAGATTCATCACTGTTGACTATTGGTTTAGAATAGGTAGGAGCAGATTCTGGAAAATTTCCTGAACTTGATACTTTTACAGGGGATTCACTATTCTTATCATTAAAGTTAATATTTGAAAAAACTTCCTCAAGATGTTCAAGAGAGGTTTTAGGCTCCTCTGGATCAGTCTCATCGAATTTGAAAGGAACTGATTCTTCTACACATTTTATTTTCTTATTGAACACTCTATAGGCTTTACTTGAGATTGAGTAACCCATGAAAATTCCATCATCACTTTTGGGAGCAATTTTTTCAAGATTATCTTTAGTATTAAGAATAAATACCTTGAAACCAAAAACTCTAAAGTAATTAACCTTAGGCTTCCTATTATTCCAATGTTCATAAGGGGTCCTTTTTATAATAGGTCTAATTAAAACTCTATTGATAATGTAACAAGCTGTATTTACAGCTTCAGCCCAAAAATAAATAGGTAAGTCATACTCATTAAGCATAGTCCTTCCATTTCTTGAAGGGTACTATTTCTCCTTTCTATAACTCAATTTTATTGAGGTGTCCTAGGGGCAGAGAAATTGTGACTGTAGCCATTGTGTGAGCAGTAATATTCAAACTCATGATTCTCAAACTGACGACCATGATCACTTCTTAGGGTATTAATCTTATGTCCACTATGGTTTTCTACAGATTTTGAATATTTGAAAAAATAGGAACAGGATTCACTTTTGTGAGCTAGAAAGTATACCCAAGTGTACCTAGAAAATTCATATATAAGAACATAAACATAGTGATTCCCATTTAGACTTGAAACTCTTGATGGTCCAAAAAAATCCATGTGAACCAACTCATGTGGTTGAGAAGTTAAAAATTCTTTCTTTGGTTTGAAAGAAACTTCGTGTTGTTTTCCCTTTTGATAGAGATTACACACTTTATCAATTGGGAAGTCTAATTTAGGTAGTTTTCTAACTAAACATTTCTTAGATAGCTTCCTAAGTGAGTGCACATTACAGTGTACTAATATTTTGTTCCAAAACCAAAACTCTTTATGAAAAGCATTTAAGCAGGAAACATTTTGCTGGGCTAAGGAATTTAAATCAACAGCATATACATTCTCATTTCTATATGAAGTGAAAACCAAATCATTTTTTGAATTAAAAACATTGAATGAATCATTTTCAAATTTAACATTAAGTCCATCATCTCATAACAGTGATATTCTAGGTAAATTATACTTTAGTCCATAAAAAAAGTACTTTAGAAATTAATATTGTATCAGGGTTACCAATCTGGCCTAAGATGATGATTTTTCCTTTTTCATTGTAACCAAAGGTGACATTCACACCATCAACTTTAATTAGACTCTTGAAGAAAGAATAGTCTCCTATCATATATCTTGAACATCCACTATCCAAGAACCATAAATTATTACAAGAACTCTTTAAGCAACTTACCTACAAATCAGATTAAACATGGGATAATTTTGGTACCCAGATCCTCTTGGGTCCAGAAAGGATAGCTACTAAAACTTTGGGCACCCATATTTTCTTTATAGGTTTTCTAAAATCAAAAAATTTTTTCTGAGACATAAATAAATTGTTAGGTCCTTTAGAAAATTGTTTCTCAAAAGATGGTCCATAATTAGCAGTGAACTCTCTAGATTTTGGAACAAATTTGGTTTTGCTAATTTGCCTATGTCTAGGATGACATCCTAGACCAGTTGTATATTTTGGAGCAATATGTTTTCCTAGAAACTGTGTCAAGGTATCCCTACTAGCAGTGAACTTATCAATATCCTTTCTTAATTTTTCATTAGATAATTTGAGTTGAGTGTTCTCTTTCAACAGTTGAGAATTATTTTCTTTTTCTACACTTATATCAGTTTTAACATTACTAGTCAAGGCATGCTGTTTCTTCAAAGATTTATATTTATCTTGTAGTTAATTGCAGGTATTTTCTAGCATATTGCAATATTCAAACAGTTCATCCTTAGATATATTTTCATCATTATCTGAATCACTGTTATTTCCAGAATAATAATTATTTAGAACAGGGGAAACATGTGCCTCAGATATGTTAGTCATGAAGCACATGTTGGCATGATTCTTTTCAGAATTAGTAGCTTCTGATTCACTTGTGCTGTCTTCCAAAGCACTCCAGGTTTCTTTCATGGATTTCTTGTAATTCTTGTCCTTATAATCATATTTATTTTTGAATTTTAACTTCATAAAGTCAGCCTTAATGTGTCCTTTCCTCTTGCATTCATAGCAGACTATATCATCTTCCTTATCAGATTTCTTCCAATCCTTCATCCACTTACCTTATTGATCATACTTACCCTTGTAATTTGGTTTTCTGAAAAAATTCTTCTTCCTATAGAACTTGTTAAATCTCCTGGCTATTTGAGCCATTTCTTCATCACTGTCTGAATCTGAATCTTCACTAGTTGAACTTTCAGTAGGTACATGTATTTTCTCCTTGTCTTTTCTCTTTGAAGCAGTAGACTTGAATGCCACAGATTTTCTCTTGGGTTCATCATCTTATTCCTTGTTCACCTTCAGTTATTCTTCATACATCATTAGTTTACCAATAAACTCCTTAACATGTAGCTTTTTGATGTCACATGACTCTCGGATAGACACAGAAGTGCCTCTCCATATGTCTGGAAAACATCTCAATATTTTCATGATCTGCTCCTTTTCTGGAACAGCTTTTCCCAGTGAAATCAAGGTGCTGGAAATCTCATTAAACCTAAGGTACATGCTAGAAATGGGTTCATCAGGTCTCATCTTAAAATTATCATATTTAATAGTATAAGTATTTAATCTCATTTCCTTCACATTGTTTGTTCCTTCATGAGAAATAGCCAAGGAGTCCCAGATTTCATGAGCAGTTTTACATGCAGAAATTCGGTTAAATTCCTCATTTCCTAAAGAGCAGTAAAGGGAATTCATTGCTTTACATTTATTATTATAGTCCGACTTTTTAGAATCATCCAAGGTAGATCTAGAAGTTTTGGGGACCTCATATTCTGATTCTATAGCAGACCAAATATCAAAACTAATACTTTTCAAATGAATTTTCATTTTAATTTTCTATTGATCATAATTCACACCGTTAAAGAAAGGTGTCCTATTAGTAGCAACACCTTCTAGTCTGTTGTCCATAACTAGATTTTAAAAAATATATTAATGATATAAAATTTAGAATTAACAGAAATTTAATATCTTTAAGATAAAACTATAATCACAGTTTTAGAAACAGAGGGTTTGAAAACATTTTATAGATAAAAAACCTCCCTCTAATACCAAATGTTGGTCAGAGTGGATACTTTAGAGGGGGGTGAATTGAGTTCCCATTAAAATTTCTGTTAAAAACTTATAGGATTAAAATCCCCCAAATTAAAAAAGACCATTCAATTAAGGTAATAGAGATATAAGTTACTTTTTGTTCAATAGGTTTCTCAAAGGTTGATTACACCTCAGTTGAATCAGTATGAGAACTAATTCAACTTTTGAAACAAGTTTACAAAACAAATCAGATATACACACTAACCAGAACTAACTATCATAGTGAATGTAAAAACATATTTCTGCCTTTGAAAATACAAGCACAACAGATAAGAATAAAATAGAGTAAGTGAAAGATGAACACAAAAATTTAACATGAGGTTCAGTCTTGAGTCAAGACCTAGTCCTCTCCACTTGGTGATCACCTGCCACAAAGAAATTATATTAAAAAGTGATACCCAACTTGTATTGGGATTTACAATAGTTTTTCACAAACTTTCCAGGTTTTTCAACATCTACCACAGTTCTACATGGGAAAATAAACTACCAAGACACACTAGAATTCTTCTATAGTTATACGTGGGAAACAAATGTAAAGAGTGTTTGGAATAGGGATTTTCAGTATCCCTCAGTTCAAGAACTAGAGTCAGTGTGTGTAACACAAACACATTTCTCACAAATGTAAAATAATTAAACACAGTAGAGCTAAATATAGTAGGAATAAGTTTAGAATACTCTGTTGTGTTGGCAGATCATCTCTAGACTCGTTGGAATGAAGGAAATGAAGTTTTGGTCCTTCTCCGCAAGTTGCCTCCAAAAAAGAGTGTCGTAACATTGAGGTTCTGACTTCTAGATGTAGTGATTGGGTTAGAAGCTCTTTTTTAGCACACAAAATCTTGAAGAGGGTTCTTTCAATAGATCTTCATGAAGCTCTGTGTTCTTCTGAATGAGTGCTTGAGTGTTCTTCTTCAGATTGTGTATATTTCTCTCTTATGAGTGTTCTGTGTAGATTCAATATGTCCACCCACACTCTTTTTTTTTGTCTGTCTCTCTCTCTCTCTGTCTCTCTATATATACACTTTTCCAAATGATCTTTTTCTCGTTTGGTTTAATAGGGGCCGACAGGAAAAATGTTTCAACCACGTGTGGTCTTCCTCGTACATAGTACTGTTTCCTGATATGCCTGCAAATAACATTTAATAATGTTAGGTGCATTAATTTGTAGACATTACTGTTATGTTAGTATTAATAAAATTGGTAAATAAATGAATAGAATATCATTAGACTGGTAGCAGTTGTATGTCACACAATATAATTCAATGGTAGTCTCTCCAACTGTTAACTTCATCGGTAGGCTATTCAACTGTGAACTTCATCGGTAGGCTCCTTGTGTGTAGGCTTGTAACGGTAGCTGTTACTCTATGTAAAAGTAGCTCCTTATTAATGACCTTAGCTTGTCCATTGGTAGAATTCAATCAGTAAGATTCCAATCGGTAGTTCTGTAATATCAGACTATTGCCACAATGACCTTTCCACCGGTAGACTTATCTCAATTGGTATTTTCATTAACAGTGGAATATGTCCATCAGTAGACTTTGAACAATAGTCGAGTATCTCGATTTTAGGAGTTGTCTACCGGTAGCCTTAGTAGACATGTCCAACTGTAGAATTGAACAATGATTCTCTCAATATAAGTTTTTAAAAAGAGTTTATTAGTGAACTTCCAACAGAAGCCCTGTCACAGCAGTGACCTTGTGACTGTGACTCTTTTTTTGTGAGATTTGATAAGCAAATCAACGGTAGACTTGTGACAGTGACCTCATACTGGTATATTATACTAGTGACATTAGATCTTCAATATTAACCTTCTAGGATCAGTGAACTAGAGTAACAGTGAGCTATAACGGTGACTTTGAACATAAGACTCTTACCAGTAGCCTTTAACAATGAACTTATAAATTGAGAAATGTAAACTATAAGCTGATGAAAACAAAGCCATGAGACTAAGAATGTAAATTGTTCAAGATAAACAATATAAATGTAGATTATAAGGATTAGTAACTGACATAATATATCATGATCAATATTTAAACATGATTTGGGATTATCAAAACAGGTGAGTCCAACAACATGGATATTGTACAAGTCAAATAATCACATATAAGATAAATAACTAATCTAATAATAAGGTAATGAATAATGCCTTATATTTCAAAAATCAATATATACCCTCAAGATAGCTACTTTCAATATTTATCATAGAGACAATTTAATTATGTGGGTAGAAACCTATCTAATTTGTGCTGAGATCAATCTTCCCAAAAGATAACAGTTTTCGTAACCTATCCACATGATAGTTTAAGTATATGGGTATAAACCAATCTTTTTTTTGGTCAATATCTGTCTTCTTAGAAATTTAAATCTAATTGGAAAGAAATGTAAAGGGTTTATCACAAACTAATTTTATCTTATGAGACCTACTGATGCATCTAGGGGCTATTGTGGGATACTCCCATCATTTACTAAGTCTAATACATTTTTCATGTTAAAATTTTGAAACATAAATAACATAAACATTTGTATTAAAAAATAGTATACGGAATGAAACACTTTAACCATAAACCATGAATGGTATCTAAATAACACATCCACATTTAAACTGATGATAAGTAATTAAATAAAATATGGTAAATGATATCATCATTGATCAACCACAATTAATTATTATATCCAACAAAGGATGTTGACAGAGTTGAAATTACTCTATTAAAAATCTCTTTAAAAAATACTCCTTTTTAATTGAAATCATTTATTAAAAAAATGTGTACTAAAAAAATCTGATATTTAAAAAGATATTTTTTAATAAAAGTGTCTCATATAAAATTGAAACTTTTTAAAGTAATTAAAAATTTAAAACCTTCATGTCTAGATAAATAAATAATTAAAAACATTTTAAAATCATGGACATTAAGGAGAATGATTTAGAGGAATAAATATTTAAAACATTTAAAATGATGTTTTAGTTAATGATTCCATTACATAAAGAATTTAAAATATTTCTTTTGAAATCAATTTAATTAAATTCCAATAATACATAAATTTTTTTCTATAATCCATTATATACATATAAATAAATATTTATGAAAATATCAAGAATATTTAATGGGAGAAAGTATTAATTTTGTAAACATTCAAAGTATACCATACTACTTAGAACATTTATAAAATAAGCACAATATCTTCATATGGATCATTAAATAATATTAATACAATATTATTCATGATATACAATATAATAGGGTAAGTACATACACCATATACAATAAATATGTGGTGAACATGGGTTATATCTCATGAAATTAAAAAATGAGATGAAATTCCCTTACCTTAGGTCTAATACACTCTATATGTGTTTGAAACACCTATATAGTGGTTTTAAACATATTATTAAATTGTTATTTAATCATAATAATATTTGTGATATCATATATGATGTATTTATGACATTATATTACCCGTTTATAAATATTTTCCCTGTTAAAAAAATATTTCATGTAATAATCGCTTTATTTATCATACGAGTTTTGAGTTTCTAATCATGATCATATTACATAGATCATGATTGTATTAATTAAATAATTTAAAACATGATTTATATATCATATATATTTGTAGGATCGAAATATAATATGAGATGCTCAATATACAAGAGGGGGGGTGAATTGTATACTTTAAAAATTCCTTTGGAACCTTTAAATTTAGTTATGAACAACTAAAGTTTCCTTAAGAAAAGGAAAGGACTAAGTTTAACAAAGTTAAACTAAGTAGATTCACAACACCTCTAACACCGAACTAAACTTGGAAAGAGATTCCAAAAGTAGGTTCTGGAAATATGGTTCCGGAAATTGAAACTTAACAAAAGTTACAATATGAGATTCTACCTTAAAGCGTATAGAATCTAAACTAATCAGAGTAAGTAAGGAAGTATAAGAAAGTTATACTTTCCTTAAGATAAAAATTTCAGCGGAATAAAGACAAGTAGTAAAACTACTAGTAACAAGATAATAGTCTTTTAACCCAAAGAGAAGGGTATCCAACAACCTTGGATAAAGGTCCCTTGATTTATACTTTCAAGCAAGTCTGTCTTACCCACACCAGGGTAAGCCCTCGATACGAAGATCGGTGTCTCTGTCTTGCTATCCCCGCAAGCCCTCAACTTCAAGGTAGTTGGCAACCTCTGTCTTTCTCAGCAAGAAAGCCCTCGATCTTTAAGGTAGTCGGCACCTATATCTTTCTCAGCAAGAAAGCCCTCGATCTTTAAGGTAGTCGGCACCTCTGTCTTCCTATCCCCGGAAGCCCTCGAATGTAATCACCAACATTCGGAGTCGCACGAAGCTTTTGAGAGTTAATAAGAGACTCTCTCTCTAGAAATCACTTCAACAGCATGTAAGCACTTTTTCAGTAATCAGCATATGCATCATCCATCAGCCGCGAGCTTTTTCAAATGAGCTCCTATTTATAGGTAAGGTCGGCTCCTTCTCCAACGGTCATATTTCCCTTAAAGTTCGGAGGGACCTGTACACGTGTCACTTAGACAATGGTTAGTTTATAACAAAATGGACGACATCGTTTTATAACAAAACAAGTGTAACAGAAAGTACGACATCGTTTTAAACTCTAACATAAAAGTTCGGAATAGAAATTTCGGAGTGAAGGTTCGGAGTGAATGAATTCAGAGTGTATAAAACAATGATAATCAGATTCTGTTTAATAGGTGAATTCGGAATGAGAATTCGGAATAGGAATTCGGAATAGGAATTCGTCATCAGAAATCGTAATGAGAATTCGTCATTAGAATTCGTAATGAGAATTCATCATCAGAATTAGTAATGAGAATTCATCATCAGAATTCGTAATGAGAATTCATCATCAGAATTCGTAATGAGAATTCATCATCAGAATTCGTAATGAGAATTCATCATCAGAATTCGTAATGAGATTTCATCATCAGAATTCGTAATGAGAAATCGTCATCAGAATTCGTAATGAGAATTCTTTATCAGAATTCGTAATGAGAATTCGGAATGAGATTTCTTCATTAGAATTCGTAATGAGAATTATTCAATGGAATTCGTAATGAGAATTCTTCATTGGAATTCGTAATGAGAATTCTTCTTCAGAATTCGTATCCTGAATCTGGAATAGAACTAAGTCAGAATTCATATCTAGAATTCGGAATGAAACTTCCTTATAGTTCTTGTCCAGAACCGAATCCTAAAAACAGAATGCTTTTATATCAAAGATTTTATGACTCCGAGAAAGTGAATCCGAAACTCATACTTAAGAAAAATATGAATGAAAATATGATAAGGATAATTTTTCTTATAAAAGCGATTTTCCTTAAGAAAGCAATTTTCCTTAAAAAAGCATTTTTCCTTATAAAAGCAATTTTCCTTAGGAAATAATTTTTCCTTAAAGATAAGGTGTTTGTGATTTTCAAAACAAGAAGGAATGGAAAAGTCATAAGGAAAACCTTATTGACTCAACAATCTCCCCCTTTTTGGAAAGCACAAACATCCTTACGAAAAAGCTATTCTAAGAAGAAAGAAACATATTAAAGCTGATCTCCCTTAGTTTAAGAATATAGATGAATACGACTAACTCCCCCTTAGGCTTTGAAACTCTAAGGATCGTATTCATATTTCCGGAGTGATGTTTCTTTAAGAAAAACTCCCCCTTAAACAAACTCTTATTAGAGTTCTTTTTCCTTGGGTATTTTCCTTTCTCCCCCTTTGAAAAACTCTTATTAGATTTCCTCTTTTTCTTAAGGATCTTTTCCTTCTCCCCCTTTGTGATTTTCAAAAAGAATTGGAGGGAATGGAAAAAAAATAACAAAGTACCTGAAAAGATTAGTAACGACAGCAATAAAAACAACAAGCACAACTTTCATTATATTTGAAATGTCAGCAACAAAAAACAGATTACAACAAAAAGATCGGATTGGTCATTTCGGATCTTTCTCCTTCGACATGAGCCCCTTGAGAATTGTCTTGATCTTCTTGAGGTCCTTATGATCTTCCTCTGCTTGATTTTCTAAGGCAACTATTCTTGCTGACTGAGCTTGAATGATTTCTTCCTGAGCCTTCAACTTTTCTTCCTGAGCTTCCATTTTCTCTTCCTGAGACTTTATCCTTTCTAGAAAATTGATCTGATGATCCATTTCAAATTTCCAACTTTGATTAACAGAGTTGAGCTTTCCATTCAGATCTCTTACTTCCTGACTCCGAATGTTCTTTTCCTCTGTCAATTTCTCATCGAATGATGCAGACATCTCATGAAACTTCTTGTCCTCGGTTTGAAATGCATCCTTAACATTCTCCTGAAACTCATCCAGCAACCTCATCTCTTCCACATTCTTCTTCGACCAGCTAGTCATCCTTTTGCACGATCTTTTATGGGCTTCGTAACCAATAAAGAAATTTTTGAACTAGGCTTCTATCTCAACACATTTATCCATAACCATGGATACGAAGTCGGTTTTCTGATTCATTGTATGTTGGAGCATCTGGCACCGAGAGTCAATACTGGAGAAGGTTGGAATAGTTCCCACCAACTTCTTCAAGGACTGAACAACAAAATCGTGCCCCAACGATGATGACTCCGAATCAGAAATCTTGCTAGGAGAATTTTCTTCTTCAATAAGCTCCAACTTCCTCTTAGAAGAGCTACCAGCTTCCTTCCTCAAACTTTTTCCTGAACTCGGGGTATCAGCAAGAATTTGCTTTCCCTTTTGTTTTTCCGGAATTGAAACCTGTTCCGGAGATCTTTTCTCACTATCAGAGACTTGAACTATTTTATCTTCCTCATCAGCAACTTCTTGAACAATTTCTTCCACGTTTCCCATCTGAGCAGCATCAAGTAAAATATGTTCTTGACAAGTAACTTCTTCTTCTCCCTTTTCTTCTTCCATTGCAGGAGTAGCAAGCTTGGAAGATTGAGCTTCAGATGTTCGGAGCGAGAGGTGATCCGAAGGAGTTCCCTTATATTCATCTACTTGTTTGAGCACATCTCCTGTCTCACCACTTCCTTCAGCCGCTTCTTCAACCTCTTCCACTTGCTCTACTTCCTCAGTAGTAACAGCCTTTTCCGGAGTTACAAGATTTCTTCCTGGAGTCTCAGGTAGAGATTCCAGAGAAAAAGATCTCGGAACGGGAATGGTTGCTGAAACCATTTCATTAAACTTCAACAAGGCTTGCACAGCCTCAGCTTCTGACAACTTCTTCTTCAGCTTCTTTTCCTTAACTTGCTTCTCAAGCTCATCAGCAGCCTTTTCTTTCAGAGCTTTAGCCTCTGCAGGATCCAATCCGAACTGCGGATCTCCTTCCTTCCTCTTTTCCTTGTCAGCTCTCCATTTCGCTGCAACCTCATCAGTATATGTCTTCTTCTTCTTAGGCTTAGGAGGTGCGGAATGGACTTCCTTAGACTTGGGTTCCTCAGCTTCACTTACCACTTCTTTCTGTTTCCTCTTCCTTACCGGCTTTGATGATTCCGGATCAGCCACTTTCGGAGTCACTTCTGCTTGAGGCGGTAGATCAATGAATTTCCCTGACTCCTTGTTAAAAGCTATATTCATCCTTTTAAGAGTTGCATCACTGAGCAACATGATCTTGCAAACTTTCGGCTTAGAACTACAAGCAACCTTGAAGGATTCTAGGCACCGAACAATCAGCTTCGACAATATTGCCGGGTACATCACTATCTGAGCTCTCAGATTCCCCTTCTTCAAATTATCAATGTTGAGAAGAATATGCTTCATCAGGTTGAACTTTCTTAGATTTATCAGAAAATCCAAGATATATATCTCACTCTTCTTCAAGCTGTCCTTGTCTCCTTTTCTCGGTACGATAAGCCCTTGCACCCATAACTCCAGAATCCGGAAGTTTGTAGATAGGGTTGCAATTTTCGGAGCCTTATCATCATCCAATCCAAGAATTTCTAAGGCTTTCTCCTTGTTGAAACTACCCAAGGAGTCTGGCAGAACGTGCGAGATAAACTCAGCTTCCCCTTCATAACTCAGCCCTACCAAGCTTGCAGCCTTGGTGTAAGATAGCTTATATGTCTTGCCATACGATTTGAAGGAAAACTTCTCTCTATTATCTTCCACGAAGAAAGCAACTGTCTCATAAAACTCGACAAGCAAGTCAGAGTAAACTTCATCTTGGTTGCCGGTTTTTGATATTGCAACATCCTCCCAGCCATTCAACTTGATATTCTTCGAAATGATAGAATCATAGTTGCTGAAGAAATTCGGATGAACTAACCGCTCTCTGTAGACTAACCACTGAGAAATGGGCTTAGTTGAAGACATCTCTTGAGAAGCTAACTCTGCAGAAATTCGGATCTGAAGTCTCTGAGAAGTTCGGAACTGAGAAGACTGAAGTTCGGAATGGCCTTAAATCAGAGAGTCAGAGCTTCAGCACGCAAAAGCTTGAAATCGATGTGGGACGAGAAAATAGGATCCCCTTTATATAGGCATTGGGATGACGGTTCAACTTCCTCGGTTGATCTGACGGTTTAGAATGATCTGAGATCAGATCTAACGGTTGAAATCTTGAATCCGATCTTTTTGAGGTTTTATTAAAATAAAGAATTAAGAAATCCAAAAACCAAAAACAAACTATAAGAAATTGCTAGCAAGTAAAATATGATTACGAAAACTTCAGTAAAGAAATCATACCTTTCGGATTAGCTTAGGAAAGTTATTCGTAATGGGTAATATAAAGACGACTACGAAAAATTCAATACGAAAAACTAAGTACGAAAACTTTAATACGAAAAAATCAATACGAAAAAGTAAATACGAAAAAGTCAATACAAAAGACTCAGTACGAAAGTTCCGTTATGAAAATACCAGTACGAAAGTTTTCCATTCCGGAAATTTTCAATACGAATACTTCCATTCCAGAAGTATTCTGTGCGAAAATAACCTTTCTGGTAAATTGTTGTTCCGGAAATTCCATTCCGGAAATTTTCGTTCCGAAAAGTTTGAAAACAAAATTTGAAAAACTTTGTTAAATAATCAAACAAATGTACTCCCCCTATGAAAAGGAGTTTATTACTGTAAGGAGATTTTTCAACAGAAAGTTAATTGGGGAAGATTACCTTACGGTTATCATTCCTAACTTCTGTTTAATATATTCAAATCTATCAGAAGGTAAAGATTTTGTGAAAATATCAGCAAGTTGATCTTGCGTTCCGATAAACTGAAGAATAATATCTCCTTTAAGTGTGTGATCCCTAAGAAAGTTATGCCTAATATCTATGTGTTTTGCACGAGAGTGATGTGCAGGGTTTTTACTTAGGGCAATGGAACTTGTGTTATCACACAAAATTTGAGTTTTAGTAAAACTCAAGCCATAGTCTGTGAGTGTGTGTTGCATCCACAACACTTGTGCACAACAACTTCCAGCTGCTACATATTCAGCTTCAGCAGTGGAGAGTGCAACAGAATGTTGCTTCTTGCATGACCAAGAAACTAATGAATCTCCTAAGAAATGACAAGTTCCGGATGTACTTTTCCTATCCATTCTACATCCACCAAAGTCAGCATCAGAAAAGCTTTTTAGAACAAAATCATTTCCAGAAGTATAAAATAATCCTAGATCCATGGTTCCCTTAAGGTAGCGAAAAATTCTTTTTACTGCCTTTAAGTGAGATTCCTTAGGATTGGATTGATATCTTGCACATAAGCATACTGAAAACATTAAGTCTGGTCGACTAGCTGTTAAGTAAAGTAAACTTCCAATCATACCTCTAAAAGATGTTTGATCTACTGGTTTCCCAACTTCATCAAGATCTAAAGAGTTTGAGGTACCAATGGGAGTACTTATACTCTTAGTGTTGTCATAACCATACTTTTTAAGAAGATCTTTAATATACTTATGTTGGGATATGTAGGTTCCTTCTGGTTTTTGAGAAATTTGAAAACCAAGGAGAAATGTTAACTCACCCATCATACTCATTTCAAACTCAGATTTCATTAGACTAGCAAAAGAGTCAGTCAAAGATTGCTGAGTTGAACCAAATATAATGTCATCAACATAAATTTGAACAATCAAAACATTTTTCTTATCTTTCTTTATAAAAAGGGTTGGATCTGCATTTCCCTTAACATAGTTATTTTGAAGCAAAAATCCAGTAAGTCTATCATACCATGCTCGTGGGGCTTGTTTAAGGCCATACAAAGCTTTGGTAAGTCTAAAAACATGATCAGGATGTTTTGTATCTTCAAAGCCAGGAGGTTGTTCAACAAAAACTTCCTCTTGAACATAACCGTTAAGAAAAGCACATTTCACATCCATTTGAAATAGTTTGAAATTAAAGAATGCTGCAAAGGCAAGTAGAATACGGATAGATTCAAGTCTAGCTACTGGAGCATAGGTTTCTTCATAGTCTATTCCTTCTTGCTGATTATAGCCTTTAGCAACAAGTCTAGCTTTATTTCTAACAATGACTCCATTCTCATCGCATTTATTTCTGAAAACCCATTTTACTCCAATAACAGAAGTTTCCTTAGGTCTCTCAACCAAGGTCCAGACTTTATTCCTTTTGAATTCATTTAGTTCATCTTGCATTGCTTTGATCCAATCATCATCACCTAAAGCTTCATCAGTGCTTTTAGGCTCTAATTGGGAAAGAAATGCTAGATGTTCTACTTCATTTCTTAAGGAACTTCTAGTCCTTACAGGTTGATTTACATCACCAATGATACTATCACTGGGATGATTCTTAAGAAACACCTGATTTGGGTTTTGTAAAACCTGTTCATCAACATAAGGTAGAAAGTCTTCTGAGGTAAATGTTTCAGAATTATCTTCTAGAACAATTTCCTTATCAGAAGGTTCTTCTATCAACGGTTGATAATCAGTTTTTGAAAACACATCCGAAGATGTAGGTTGGGAAGTTTTAAAAACAAAAGGATCTGATTCATCAAATTTTACATGTACTGTTTCCTCAACAGTACAAGTATTTTTATTAAAAACTCTATATGCCTTAGAGGTTGTGGAATATCCTAAGAAAATTCCTTCATCAGATTTTGGTGCGAATTTATGTAAGTTATCTTTAGTATTCAAAATGAATACTTTCCAACCAAAAACCTTGAAGTAGGAAAGTCTTGGTTTTCTACCATTCCATAACTCATAAGGAGTTTTATTAAGAAAAGGTCTAATCAAAACTCGATTTATAGTATAACAAGCAGTACTTACAGCTTCAGCCCAGAAATGTCTAGCAATAGAATATTCACTCAACATGGTTCTAGTTATCTCTTGAAGAATTCTATTTCTTCTTTCAACTACACCATTCTGTTGAGGAGTTCTAGGTGCTGAAAAGTTGTGAGTAATACCTTTCTTACTACAAAAAGTTTCAAAATCAGAATTTTGAAATTCTCCTCCATGATCACTATGAATAGTTTTCAATGGAAGGTTTTTCTCATTTTTAACTTGGGCTCTAAAACTTTTGAAATAAGAAAAAGCTTCAGATTTCCTTGCTAGAAAATAGACCCATGTAAATCTAGTGTAATCATCAACTAGAACAAACACATAGTATTTGCCTCCAATGCTTCCAGTTTGTGTTGGACCAAAAAGATCCATGTGCACTAACTGTAATGCATCGGTTGTTGAGACTTCACCGATTTACTTAAAACTAGATTTATGTTTCTTGCCATATTGACAAGGATCACAAACTTTAGAAGAATCAAATCTAAGCTCCGGTAGATCCTTAACAAGTTTCTTCTTAGAGAGTTTACATAGGTTCCTAAGATTACAGTGTCCTAATCTTCTATGCCATAACCAAGAATGATCTTCCATTGCACTTAGGCAAGGTAAATCTTGGCTTCTTAGGTCTTCTAAGTTTAAGGTGTAAACATTCTCTTGCCTATTGGCTGAGAGAATAAATTCTTCCTTGGAATTGTGAACTAAGCATTTATCATTCCTAAAATTCACAAGGTAACCTTCATCACATAACTGACTTATGCTAATGAGGTTGTGCTTAAGACCTTTAACAAAGAGAACATTTGAAATCAAAGTTTTACCTAAAAGAACAATATTACCAATACCAACAATCTCTCCCTTAGCATTGTCTCCGAAAGTTACCTTTCCTCCTTTCGTTTTGATAATCTTTTCAAAAAAGCTTTTGTTACCAGTCATATGCCGGGAACATCCACTATCCATGTACCAAATATTGTTGCTGGAACTTTCTTTATTTTCCTGAAATTAAGAACAAAGTTAGACTTTCGGAATCCAAACTTGTTTGGATCCGAGATTTACAGACAATAAAATTTTTGGTATCCACATTTTCTTAGAAAAGTAAGCTTTATGAAAACCTAAGGATTGGGTTTTGTTTAAGGAACAATTTCTTGCCCAGTGACCACCACATTGACATTTAGTGCAAAATGGGGCACTTTGAGGAACAAAATAATTGTTGCTGAAAACAGGTTTTTCTTGGGTATAACCAAATCCGGATTTATTTCTTAAAGGTCGTATTTGAGAATACATCTTATCAAAATTTTCCTTACCATGGTTAAAGTTTGATAAACACTTCTTTAAGGAAAAAATTTCGGACTTGAGTTTTACAACCAAGTTTTTATCCTCAAAATCATTAGTTTTTGAACTAGAGTTAGGCTCGAAAACATTTTTATTAGAAATTACTTTTTCTAATTCTTTAGCAAGTTTGTTCTTCTCAGAACTTACTTCCTCAAGATTTTTTGAAATACTTTCAAAATCAGCATTTTTCTTATCAATATCTTTAGAAAGATCTGATATCTCTTTAGTAAGAATAGAATTCCTAGAATTTGCCTTATCAAGTTTCTTGTTGAGTTTGGAATTCTCAATCTCAAGAAGTTCAGCAAACCTAGAGACTTCTTCATAAGTAGGTAAAGTATTTTCCTCATCAGAAGATGATTCTTCATCAGAAGAGTTATAATACTTACTATCATTCGAATTTAAAGAAACATTGGTCAATGATTCAGCATTTCGTACCTTAGCCATAAGACAATGATTTTCAATAGGTAATCTGGCTATAAGACCAAGATTCTTCTGTCCTGAAGATTCATATTCAGAAGATTCATCTGAAGAGTCACCACCACTGGCACTCCAGGTGTCATTAGCTTTCAGAACTTTCTTAGCTTTGGCTTTGTAATACTTCTTCCTGTTCTTTTCTGAATGCCTTTCCTTCCTTTCTTTCTTTCTGAGCATAGGGCAATCTGGTCTAATATGTCCAGCTCTTTTACATTCATAACAAGTAACTTCACCATCTTTATTATCTTTCCTGTCCTTCTTCTTATACTTGGATTGAAAGTTTCTTTGCCCAACTATCTTGTTCATCCTTCGAGCAAGATTGGCTAATTCATTTTTTGAAACTTCACTTTCACTAGATTCGGATTGGAAAATGACTTTCTTCGATTTGGATCTGGTTACTCTCTCAGGAGTCTTAGCTTTCATCTAATTAGAAGTTGTAGTAAAAGCAACAGTACCACTTCCATTCTTCTTCTTAATGTTGTCAGCATCTCTCTTCATTCTTGTCTCATGTTGTAGAAGAGTTCCAAATAATTCATCAAGAGTAATTTGAGTAACCTTCCTGTTCTCATCTATAGCTGTTCTCTTGGATTCCCACTCATTGGGCATAATGTCAATTATCTTGTCCACAAGAGCTTCATCATCTAAACCTTTCTCTCCCATAGATTGTAGACTGTTGACAATTGTCATGAATCTTTGTTGAACTTTACAGATAGGTTCTCCATAAGGAAAATTGAAGCCATGATATTCAGCTCTAAGCATAGCTCTTCTAGTCTCTATCACCTTAGAAGTCCCAAAGTGTGTAACCTCTAACTTCTTCCATATACAGTTAGCTGCTTCACAAGAAGAAATTTGGCTATATATATTTCTAGTCATTGAACATAATAAAGTATTGCGTACCTTATAGTTGAGTTGATATTCTTTCTTTTCCTGGTTAGTAAAGGTTCTGACATCCTTGTCAGGAATTTTATAATCACCAGTAAGCATGACAAAGTTATCTACTCCAGTATTGATAACAAAAGTCTTCATACGATCTCTCCAGTATTCATAATCATTACCATCAAAGATAGGTGGTCTTGTAGGATTCAAATTGTCAATAGATCCAACGTTCATTCCTGCCATACTAAATAATAACTTGGATACAAACTTGTTAGTAGCAAAAGTTCGTAATCAAAAAGTTCGGAATGAGAAAATTTCGGAATGGAAAGTGAGCAAGAAAAACTTGTATGTGAGTACAAGTATTTCAGTAACCTTGGCTCTGATACCAAATGTAAGAATGGTATAGAGTAAGAGGTTTCCAACCTCTGATACCAATTGTAGGATCGAAATATAATATGAGATGCTCAATATACAAGAGGGGGGGTGAATTGTATACTTTAAAAATTCCTTTGGAACCTTTAAAGTTAGTTATGAACAACTAAAGTTTCCTTAAGAAAAGGAAAGGACTAAGTTTAACAAAGTTAAACTAAGTAGATTCACAACACCTCTAACACCGAACTAAACTTGGAAAGAGATTCCAAAAGTAGGTTCTGGAAATATGGTTCCGGAAATTGAAACTTAACAAAAGTTACAATATGAGATTCTACCTTAAAGCGTATAGAATCTAAACTAATCAGAGTAAGTAAGGAAGTATAAGAAAGTTATACTTTCCTTAAGATACAAATTTCAGCGGAATAAAGACAAGTAGTAAAACTACTAGTAACAAGATAATAGTCTTTTAACCCAAAGAGAAGGGTATCCAACAACCTTGGATAAAGGTCCCTTGATTTATACTTTCAAGCAAGTCTGTCTTACCCACACCAGGGTAAGCCCTCGATACGAAGATCGGTGTCTCTGTCTTGCTATCCCCGCAAGCCCTCAACTTCAAGGTAGTTGGCAACCTCTGTCTTTCTCAGCAAGAAAGCCCTCGATCTTTAAGGTAGTCGGAACCTCTGTCTTTCTCAGCAAGAAATCCCTCTATCTTTAAGGTAGTCGGCACCTCTGTCTTCCTATCCCCGGAAGCCCTCGAATGTAATCACCAACATTCGGAGTCGCACGAAGCTTTTGAGAGTTAATAAGAGACTCTCTCCCTAGAAATCACTTCAACAACATGTAAGCACTTTTTCAGTAATCAGCATATGCATCATCCATCAGCCGCGAGCTTTTTCAAATGAGCTCCTATTTATAGGTAAGGTCGGCTCCTTCTCCAATGGTCATATTTCCATTAAAGTTCGGAGGGACCTGTACACGTGTCACTTAGACAATGGTTAGTTTATAACAAAATGGACGACATCGTTTTATAACAAAACAAGTGTAACAGAAAGTACGACATCGTTTTAAAATCTAACATAAAAGTTCGGAATAGAAATTTCGGAGTGAAGGTTCGGAGTGAATGAATTCAGAGTGTATAAAACAATGATAATCAGATTCTGTTTAATAGGTGAATTCGGAATGAGAATTCGGAATAGGAATTCGGAATAGGAATTCGTCATCAGAAATCGTAATGAGAATTCGTCATTAGAATTCGTAATGAGAATTCATCATCAGAATTAGTAATGAGAATTCATCATCAGAATTCGTAATGAGAATTCATCATCAGAATTCGTAATGAGAATTCATCATCAGAATTCGTAATGAGAATTCATCATCAGAATTCGTAATGAGATTTCATCATCAGAATTCGTAATGAGAAATCGTCATCAGAATTCGTAATGAGAATTCTTTATCAGAATTCGTAATGAGAATTCGGAATGAGATTTCTTCATTAGAATTCGTAATGAGAATTATTCAATGGAATTCGTAATGAGAATTCTTCATTGGAATTCGTAATGAGAATTCTTCTTCAGAATTCGTATCCTGAATCTGGAATAGAACTAAGTCAGAATTCATATCCAGAATTCGGAATGAAACTTCCTTATAGTTCTTGTCCAGAACCGAATCCTAAAAACAGAATGCTTTTATATCAAAGATTTTATGACTCTGAGAAAGTGAATCCGAAACTCATACTTAAGAAAAATATGAATGAAAATATGATAAGGATAATTTTTCTTATAAAAGCGATTTTCCTTAAGAAAGCAATTTTCCTTAAAAAAGCATTTTTCCTTATAAAAGAAATTTTCCTTAGGAAATCATTTTTCCTTAAAGATAAGGTGTTTGTGATTTTCAAAACAAGAAGGAATGGAAAAGTCATAAGGAAAACCTTATTGACTCAACAATATTAATAATATAAATATATATAATATATTGATAAATGAAAGGGAACACACTGTTCATGGAGATGATAGACCATATGTATGCATGAATGTTGTTTCAATTTTCTTATCAAATTAAATAGAAGAAAGTAAATGATATATATATATAAATATATATTATTATATTATCATATATATGTCATATATTTAATATCAATTCATTATATAAATTTTAATAATTATTCCAAAATGGGTGTAATGGAGGATGAATCTCATCGCATTGGGGAGATGGTAGTCCTTATGTATGCATGAGGGGAAATATCATTCCATAATGGTAGAGGGTAAGGAATTGAATGGAATATGAATCTCAAAAAAATATCACATAATATTTATTATTTAAGTCCTTTATACTAATCTTTATAAAAATTTATATAATGTATATATGAAAAATAGTTTACATCACGACATGGAGATGGTAAACTGTACGTACATATGCTTGGTGATATTGTTTTTCATAGGATGGAAGAAATGAGGAATGTGGTTTTCCCATAATTATAAAAAAATATCAACATATATTAGATTTTTGAGTTATTACTTTAGTATGGAAACAAATTAGGAAAATAATGTAGAAGAGAAAATGAACTTTGAAAGAGTTCATAAAACAATTACCTCTTCTTCAAGTGACTCCTTTTTATTTGAACAAAAGGAATCACTAGGTTTGCTCTCTACCCAATGTATGACCTATAGGATTAATTTAGGGTAGTTTAGAGGATAAATGGGTAAGTTTTTTATGAACTAGAAGGATTTATATGTTTTAATAGAATATAATGATTTTTGATCTTTTATAAGAGATGGGATGAGTACTTTAAGAAACTCCAAAACTATTAATTTATTATAAATTGATTTTTGATTTCAAATAGCTCCAAAGTGAGTTATTTCGAAGATTAGATGATGATGGGTATAAATATCCCCAAAAAAATAAATTTTAGACACGTTTAGGTCTCCAAATTATCATCTTTTTTTGGCTTTAACCCATAGATAAAAAATTTAATTCTTTCCATGTTAACCTGTATTTTTACACTATTGGGATAATATATTGGATATAAAATTCCAAAAGAACTCCAATTGGATAATTTATGAAATATTTAACATTATATTATTTATATGGATAAATTATATATTTTTATGAATTTTTTATTATTTAACAAAATATTATTTATTTTAAAATCATATTAATGTCAATTTTAAAACTATTTACTGTTTGACTTTTTAAAAACTAATAAAAACATGAATCCTTTTAAAAAATTCATTAACTAATCTCTAATATGTTAATTTTATCCATAAAATTAGTTTATGCCATTAAATATTTCAAATCATATTTATTTTAGTATTATTAAAATCATTTAATTTATTCTTCCATTAATAAATCAATTATTGTATCATAATTGTGTCACTACATAATTTAATTATTTAAATTCCAAAAATGATAAATAAATTATCATGTTGTATATAAAAATTTTATCTTTCCTAAGACTATTTATGGTATAATTTATCTTATATATAAACTTATGTTAATAATTATTTAGTTATTAAAATTTAAATATGAAAATTTTAAGTCTTTTTCTAATAGAATATAATAAATGTCCCAATATAACACAAGTTGATTAAAAAGGATAATATTTTTTACATAAGGTTTATTTTGGTTGAAATAGATTTATCCAATGAAATTAGGACATGTTTAAGGGTTATTTTATATTATTATAATATTATTTTTACCTTTAATTACCCTATTTACCTTTTACCCAGGTAAATACTATTCAAAATTTATTATCACCAAAAACTATTTTGATCATACGAGACCAAATTTTTTATACTGATTACAACCATTTATGTCCGTTGTTTGAAATTCAATTCACATAAGTGGTAAAATTTCGTTTAATTCTAATCTCGCAAATGTTGCTTGAATGTGGGTAAAAGAGACGGTCAAAAGTTCAATATATTTTATATCAAATTATATTATAATAATGATTCAAATGACCCACATTAGATTAATATATGTATTATTTAACTACTTTGACTTTTTTTTTTTTTTAAATTAATACAATTATTTGTATGAAAAGTCAGTTTTTAACTACAATGCAGTATTTTTCACTATTCATCAAGGATGAAACGTTTCAGAAAAATACCAAAAAATCACCATAAGCTAATTTTGATATTCTAACTTCGAATATAAAGTATATTTTGAAAAATAAAATTTATATATTTCATAATGTGGTTAATACTATTTATAACCACTTTTTAAATGGCTAATTTAGTATACCATGGTACGCTCAAACTCGGTGTTGCATGCATCACAAACTATTGAAGATAATGTACTATGAAATCATGGGGTGTCATATTATGCCCTAATTTAATAAATTGAATCCTCTCAATTTTCAAATTTAGGTTTGCTAACTAAGGTTTGACTATTCAAATATCCCTTTATTGAAATCCCACATCAGAACAAGGGTCGATAAATGGTATAATTTAAAATAAAGATAGGAAAGTAAGAAAGTTACCAGAGATAACACATACAAGGGATCCATGTAAGAAAACATGGACATAAAAGAAAAATGTAACCATCATGTTTTAATGGTGAGTGATAAAGGATGTGATTAAGAAAAATTTAACAATCATAATGCTATAAATCAATGATCATCTAAGGGACCATTTGATTTATCACAAAAGAATGTAATAAGGAAACATTTATGGTTTGAAGATCCTTTCAATATCATAGAAGAATTATTATACAATTCAGATAAGAACTTAATTTTTTTCATTCCATTTTATAAGCACAATATCAACCTTTAGTTATACATATATCTTTTTTCACTTCATCCCACACACCTAGAAATGAACTTTTAAAATGCATTTTTCACACCTAAAGCACTTTTGATAAATCTTAAGGCTATCAAGTATTTCTTAAATCCACTATATGTTTAGTGAAAAAATATTAGCCCAAAGTATATAATAAATCCTACTTTAACCTTAAACAATAATATCCAATGTTCAACTCACTCCATTCCAACATTAAGGCTTTTCCAAAATACTTCTATCCAAATTAACAATCATAAAAGGTATCTAAATTTCCAAAATCAATCTTATCATTATATTTCCCAAAAAATGTATGGAACTCTTTTTGAAAAATACCTTTATATCATCAAAGTCCAAAATGAAGTAATTCATGCTTTCAAATACATTATTAAGATGCACATCAGTAAAATCCTTATACATCTCAGGAATCTTATAACCATATAACCATTGATGTAATAATTATTTAATCCAAATACAAAATAACATCAATCATTCCACGTCACTCATAAACCATTAACTACTCTTCAACATCTTATTCCAAAATACCTCATTCATATCAATATCCATTTATATCCTCTTCATTATCAACAATATAACAATTCCATGTATAACCCTGGTGATTCTAACTATTTACCAAAAATCAATGCATAATATAAAAAACACTAATCATAGTGACGTAGTCATGAAGAATCATTTATAGGATATCTAAATTATGGAATATTATTCCCAATACATTTTCCCATTGGATTAACTAAGGTTTTACATTACTAAATATAAAGGATGATATTCCATACTTATAATTATCCTCAATGTAATTCATAGGGTTATGTTGTCAAATATATGTTCTCTAAATCAATTTTTTAAGGTTGTTGCTAAAGTTCCTTTGATAACAACTGTAACTCCTCCACCCCAAAATCCCAAATTCGGTTCATTATTTTAATACATTTCTATGATTAAAAGGAATAAAATCCCGATGGAATGTTTAATTTAACAATCTTGGAAAATAGATTATGTAAATTAACCTTACATTGCAATTCAAAACATAAAAAACAACATAGATAATATTTTTATAATGGAATTATTCTCCTATCTAAACCATGCATATCAAAAATAAAACACTTGGAATCCTAGGATAATAAAACATATACATGGGTTAATCTCATATGCTTAGTAAGGGTAAACAATATAGAGAAATCATATTATAAATAAGAATAAACTATTAAGGGATGTTATAAAAGTGAAACACAAGCCTTTTAAACAAAATCATCTATATAATATGGAAAGAATAAATCAAATAATTCCATTTAAAAATTCACATGGATATTCTACTAGTCCAATAATCACATGTAATATGAATAAATAATCTCTTAATGAGAGAATAAATAATGTTAGACATCTACACTATAAAGACATATTCTCAAGATAACTACCATCAAGATTTATATTCATGATAGTTTAAGTGTGTGGGTTGAAACCCATCTGATTTGTGTCAAGATCTATCCTCATGACAAGATAACTAATTTCATTATCTATCATCATGATAATTTAAGTCTATAGGTAGAAACCCATTTGATTTATGTCAAGATCTATCCCCCTGAAAAATTAAAACTAGTTAGAAACAAACATGAATGGTTTGTCACATACTAATTTCATGTCATGAGACCTACCGATGCATCGAGGGGCCCTAACAGCCAATAACTTATTAAGTCCAATAAAGTCTTCAAGTTGAAATTTTTAAACATAAATAATATTAATATTTGTATTAAAAACTATTATACGGAATATGAATACGTTAACCATAATCCGTGAATGGTATCTAGATTGCACATCCATAGTCGAAATGACCATTAACCATTAAATAATATATATTAAATGATATCATAAGAGGCCAACCTTAATTATGAATGAGATCTAACAAATGATGTTGATATAGATGAAAATACTCTATTAAAAATATTTTGAAACAAATACTCCTTTTTATTGAAATCATTTATTTAAAAGATAGACAATTATAAAAGAATAAATTTAAAAAGTGATATTTTAATCAAAGTGTCTCATACCACATTGAATATTTTTAAAGGAATTATAAATGTAAAACATTCATGTTCATATAAATAAACCATTAAAACCATGTTTAAAACATGGAAATTAATGAGAAAGATTTAGAAGAATAAATATTTAAAACATTTATAATGATGTTTTAGTTTAAGTGTCCATTACATAAAACCTTAAGAAATATTCCTTTTTAATTTTTTTGTATGAAATTAAAAATAGACATAAAATTCTCTTTATATTTCATTATATACATATAAATAAAAATGTATGATAATATCAAGAATATTGAACTGAATAAAGGATTAATTCGATAAACATTAAAAGTGTCCCATACCACTTTGATCATTTAAATAATAAGACAAATATATTCACATTAATCATTAAATACCATGAATATAAATGTATTCATTATATCATATATATTATGGGTAATATATATACCACACACAAGAAATAGGTGGTGAACATGGATTATATCTCATGAAAAGTAAAAGTGAGACAGAATTCCCTTACCTTAGGTCTAATACTATCCATACATGTTAAAAAATCTTGTATAGTAGTCCAAAACATATTATTAACATGTAACAGAATAATTATAATATTTATGATATCATATATGATTCATTTATGATGTTATATTAACCATTTATTAATATTTTCCTCTTTAATACTTCATTTCAAGTAATAATCGCTTTGTTTATTGTACGTGTTTTCACTTGTTAATCATGATCATATTAATTAGATACTAAAATTATTAATTTCATAATTTAAAAAATTATGAATATATTTTATATATTTATTACTTTAATATATATAAAATAGTGATAAATGAAATGGAACACACCTTTCCTGGAGACGGTAGACCATACGCACGCATGAACACTGTTTCTATTTTCTTATCATATTGATGGAAGAAAGTAAATGATAAATATATATATATAAATATTATCGAAGTAGTATTTTTTTTCTTATATTTCATATTTATTCAGTATATACATTTTTATTATCATTTTGAAATGGTTATAATGGATGATGAATGTCATTACGTCGTCGAGACGGTAGGCTGTGAATACATACAAGCGACGATATCATTCTATAATAGTAAAGGGGAATGAATTGGATGGAATACAACCAATAAAGAAACAATATAATTTCATACTTATTATTTAAATCTTTTATATTCATCTTTATACCCATTTAATTTAAGTATAGATGAAAAACAACTTACACCATGGTGTGGAGATGGTAAACCGTACGTACGCACGCTTGATGATATATATATTTGTATGATGGGTAAAATGAGGAATATGGTTGTCCCACAATCATAAAAACATATTAAAATATACAATTTACTATAATTATTACTTTATTATGGATAAACATAAGAAAATAATCTAGAAGAAGAAAATAACTTTGAAAGAGTTGGTAAAACAATTACCTCTTCTTTGAGTGTCTTCTTTTTATTTGCACAAAAGGACTCCATAAGTTTTTTTTCTTCCCAAAGTATGGCCTCTAGGATGAATTAAGGGAATTTTTTTGAGAAATAAGATAGTTTTTTAGATCTAAATGGCTTTAGAGGTGTGAATAAAGGAGAATGAGAGGTTCCATTTTATAAGAGTGGGGATGGGCACTTTAGGAAACTAAAAAACTATTAATTTATTATAAATTGATTTTCGATTTCAAATAACTCCAAAGTGAGTTATTTATAAAATTAAATAATTAAGAGTCTAAATACTCTCAACCAATAAATTTAAGACTTGGTTAGGTCACAAAAGTAACATTATATTTTGGGTTTAACCCTTAGTTAAACAATTTAACTCTTACCAATACAAAATGTATTTTTATACTCCATTGTTAATATAGATACTATAAAATTACAAAAAACTATAATTGTATCTTTTATAACATATTAAAAATTACCATAGATATTTTTCTGAATTATAAATTTTTATGATTTTTTTATCATTTAATAAAATATTATTTATTTTAAAATCGTATTTATGTCAATTTTGACACTATTTATTATTTGACTTTTTAAAAACTCATAACGTCTTTATTACTTAAAAAAACTACATTAACTCATACCCAATATGTTAATTTCATCCAACAAATGAGTTTATGGAATTAAATGTTTGAAATCGTATTTATTTTAGTATTATTAAAATCATTTAATTGATTCTTCCTTGAACAAATCAATTACTACATCATCATTGTAGCTATATTTAATTTAATTATTTAATGTATATAATTTATAAATAAATTATCATGGTTTATATGAAAATTTTAAATTTCTCAAAACTATTTATTGTCTAATTCATCTTATATATAACCTTATTTTCAAAATTATTTAGTTATTAAAATTTGAATATGACATTTTAAACTCTTTTTTAAATAAATTATAATAAATGTATTAATCATACAAAAGTGGATTAAAAAGGATCATATTTTTAAAATAAGGTTTATTTTGGTTGAAAAAAATTATCCAATGAAATTAGTACAAGTGTTAAGTTAATTTTATATTATTGAAATATTATTTTTACCTTTAGTTACCCTATTTACCTTTAACCATGGTAAATAGAATTCAAATGTTACTATTCCTAAAAATTATTTTGATCCCATTAGATAAAAATTTTCAAACTAATTACAACTATGTATATCAATTTTTAGAAATTTAATTAATAGAAGCGGTAAAATTATATTTGATGCTAATCCGTTAAACGTGGCTAAAAGGCGGGTTAAAGAGGAGTTCAAAAGTTCAATATTTTATTATATTTATTTCAATTATAATAATGATTCAAATGAACCACATTTGAATAATATATTTATTATTTATATATTTTTAATTTAAAATTAATTTAAATTAAATTATTATTTAAATGAAAAAGATTGTTTTTAACTACATTGAAGTATTTTTCACTATTTTTCAAGAATTCAAACTTTTCAGAAGATACCAAAATAATTACCATAAGATAATTTTGATATTCAATATTTTAAAATGGAGAGAATTTTTAAAAATAAAAATTTTAAATTTCGTCATGTGATTAGTACTATTTACAACTACTTTTTTGAAAAAATAATTTACTATATCATGGTACGCTCGAACTCGTTATTGTGTGCAATGAAAGCTATTGAAGATTAAATACCATAAAATAATGGGATGTTAAAATGATGGACATTATTTAAGGAGTATTGAATATGGGTAGGGCTCCAAGTATAAGTTCAATTGAGAGCTCAACCTATTTTCCAAATGGAAGACCAGGAAACACTTCAATGAATACATTTGTATAATACCTCATAATAGGAATTTCTTGAATAATGATTATCTATTTTTTTAAAATCATTTGAACTAGATATATACTCTTATAAGGTAATAATATTCACTCTATATGATAACATTATAAAGAATATTTATTATACAACTTTGACATTTAAAAAATTAGAGGATGTCTTGGGATGTGAAGAGTTATATACCACTCTCAGAAGTTGATGTTAGCTTTATATATGGACAACCGATCCATTCTCAATATAGTATCAATTAAACTAATGTAATTTTGAAAATATTTAGTGGGAGTTTCATTATGAAAAAATTAATTGTGGAGGAGTTATATATACTTGGGATGTAATAATTTTCCCATTATTTATCCTTACAGATAAATCAAGCTTTGTGTTTTTTGGTGGTGTCTAAACAGTTCTACTAAACACGCATGATAAGAAAGAATGTGTAGAACTGGAATCAAATCATACATTCTTTATTCATAAATGAATAACCAGTGTACCTATTACCATTTCATTATTAGGATCCACATCAGTATTAGTGACAAAATAAGTCCTTTTTTTTCTCTCTTGGCCTTAGTGGTAGTTTTTTTTAGTAATCTCCAACCACCCTTGTAATAGGGTAGTGTTTTTCATATTTTTTATGTTCCATGTTATTGAAACATTGAAAATCAAGCCTATAATTGAATAGAACCATATTTTATTCTCTCACATCAGTATGATTCTTTATCACTATTAAAAATTGATTATATATATTCCCTCTTTTCTACATTTTAAGTATCTCCTTGTCACCTTGTTACTATCTATGGGATACTTTCTCCCATAAATTTTTCATGTGGAAATGTTATCTTTCTTTTCACGAAGGGATTTATCTATTTATCCCCTCAAATTAAACTCTAAATTATGATTTTTTATCTCTATCCCCTCAAACCACTTAGAGTCAATAACCGCTATCTCAACATTGAGGGAACAATGAAAAAGTTTCCTCACACCATTCAAAATATCACATAGCTAGAATTTTTTAATTTTTTAACTTTAGTCCACTAAAAAAGAATCCCCATTCTTTTTAGGGTCGAGGGTAAAGCTTGAGGCTTACCATGAAATACTTGTTGTGTTTCGACAAAATCTTTCATATAATCATCCTATTTTTTCATTAGTATTAAAAACTGCCTCTTCACTTTAAGATCGATAGTTTTAGTAAAATATTTGTTGAGAAATAATTTCTTGAATTTTTGTATTCGATGGATTTCATTTCACCCATGGAATTCATGTTTTTGATTAGTGTCCCCCACTAATTCATGACCCAATTATGATGATATAAAAACATTATGAATTTATATTGTTCACAGGAGTATAGGATAAAGAATATATTTTTAATGTCATTAATCCATTTTTCAGTGATATAATGATCCAGAGATTTATTGAATGTAGGAGGCTTGTTTCACGTAAAGGACATGACTATATTTTTTCCCTTATGAGAAGGAGGTTTTTCCAATGCAATTGATTTTATTATTTATAATGTGAGTTAATTGAGAAAGTGATGGCATGATGTTTGGAGCTCCCCCTCCCACCAGGTTTGTAATTTCTTCAGGGAAATCATTAAATTTATCCTCACTTTATTTTTTTCACAATTCTTTCAATTTCCCAGTACTAACTAAAATAAGGGGTTAAATATTAGTGATGGGTATACACAAACTAAAAATCATATAAAAGGGAAACAATATAATTATAAATAAAAAATTATAAATGAAATTTAAATCATATCTTATGAGACTCTAGGTTTCTATCTAGGCTATCCATTGTAATATACCCATTATATTTTATAACCCAACAATCTATTCAACTCATTCATAATTGTTTATAATGATTTTTTGAACTTTTCAAAGCATACACCATGAGAGTGTCAAACTAGGTGTAATAAACCATATTTTCACATAGTTATGGATCCTTTTAAAAAAAATTCTAACTATTTATTTTGGAGCTAATTGAGATTCCTATTGAATTCATGGGTGTTTCATGGGAGTTCATGGATAGTTCAGAGCCCGAAACTCAATTTTTTGGGAGACAAAATATGGAAGAACAGTTATTAGAAACCATGTGTGGAGGGACATATATTTATTTATAATAATGTGGGTCTAGATAGAGGAGAAATCATAGTTCATGGATTTCCCCAACTGTGTTCCAGTGGCCACACACCCATGTGAAATTTCTACAGTTTTTAGTAGAGGTGATTTGCATGATTGGAACACAGTTTCCCATACCATGTGGCCTAACCATGTGGGTTCTATATTTATGCAGTGGTAGGTTCATATTTGGTGCATTATTTTTAAAATAGTTTAGCCAAACCATGAAACCTAGGAATTTTTGGTAAAATTACCATTTTCTCTTAATGAAATGTTTAAACCTATTAAATCACCCCAATATTTTGAGAATAATTTTTAGAATTAATATAATATTTTAGAATTTTTGACTAAATAAACACTAAAAATATCTTTTAATTAAGTCAAACACTCCATTCACACTCAATAATGACTTGTCTTGTGCAACACGTAGCACCAACTTAGCTTGCGATGGACACAAACCTGAGTTTCTTTGAATAATCATTATATATACATAATCAATTGAATGATATAATTACAATGTAAAAATTAAAAATAGTTATAGGAATAGTAATATCTACTTTTCAAATACTTTTTATATTTTTTTATATCAATAAAACATATTGATAATGAAAACTAAAATTTTCAAAAAAGCCATTTTTGTGTTAAAAATACGATTTTCTTGAATGTGCCTATTTTAATAACAAAATTAATTTTAGACACATTTTGAAATTTAATTTTTTCAAATAAATATATTTTTTGAATTTATAATGGCTAAATTAGCCTAGGGTGAATTTAGGAATTTTTTTGAGAAACTTCAATTTTTGATAAATAGTGTAAAATACTTTTTTAAGTTAAAAACTACCTTTTTGTCTAATTGAAAAATTAATGATAAATGATATTATATATATATTTTAAGGAAAAATTATATAGAAGTTACATTCAATAATACAATTTAATTCATTTTAATCAATTTCAATTTGAAACTGAATAATAAATATTAACAAACTTTTGATCTTTTTCCTACTTTAAAACCCCATTATTTCGTCCTGTTTAGGGATTAGAACTAATCATAATTTTTCTGATTCTGTGAATTTAATTTAAAAAATTAAACATAAAAAATTTTATTTGGTCTAATATTTAGAGTCTAATAAGTCCATGTTAATCGTTGACCAAAATGATAACTAAATATAAATAAAATTAATCACAGTGGTTAAGGCCAAATTAAGCATAATTAGGGAGGAAACCATAAAATTAAGGTCTCAAATGTACAATAAACATGTCCAGAACCCATATCATTTTCTTATTTAGGCCATAAAACATCCATTTTTTTGTATCACTTTTATTAGGTACAGACATGTGCTCACCAAACTTGTTTCTAATAATTCCATGTGAGTCCTTTTCCTTCCCTATAAAGGCTACCCCGTCTACACATTCCTGATACTTCTAAAACCATTATGTTAGGCCAATATCTGACGAAGTATCTTCATAACAATTCTACCTTAGACCTTAAATCCTTCCTTTGGGAAGAAATCCTCTCAAAGAATACTTTTTTCACAAACCAAAATGAGTTACCCAACCGAGAGGTAACTTTTTCTATCAAGATCCTTTCACTTATTTTCCTTATCCACCCCTCAACTATATTTAATAAATTATTTAATTAAAAAACCATAATAATACATATAATATGATTTCTTTTTGAAAAGTCTTCCACCTACACTTCCATATAACGGATATCGAACATACTATTTCTGTGTACGACGAACTACTGCCCCACGAAACAATGATTGTTCATTTCTTCTTTACCACTAATCATGGTGGACATTATGATGGAAAATATATTAATACATGTTATAGATAATATATATTATTTATTTAAGCTTATGTAATCATTTTTACCACACATAACATTTATAATTCCCATTTGCGGTAAATATGATAATCTGGTCTGAGGAAGTGTGGACGACCACCCTCTCAAAACGATGTGATTTATTCACCCACCACATGGAATGTATTAAGGATGGTATTAGTGAAATTATATGATGTATATAATATATTAATTCTAATAGAATAATTATATATATATATACATATACATATATATATATATGTATGTATTTACATACTTTCTTTTAATATGATAATAAAAACGTAAACAATGTTCATGCATACATACAACTTATAGTCTCCATGAATGCTATATTCTTTTTCATACATCATTATTCTATATATTATTATAATATAAATATAATAGATATAAATTATATTTATATAATTTTCTATATTATGGAATCATGATATAAGTATAAGGACAAACAATCTAACAAATTAAGATACATGTGAAGAACAAAGAAAATATTACCCGAAGTGAAACCATAACATTGTATTGTTTACAATAGGGTAATATAAGGTCATAATAAAACCTTATATGGATATAGATATAAGAATATTATTATGTGAAATATTTTTAATAAACTTATATTTATTATACATGAATATTTTACTAGTACGGAGAGAGTCAAGACACAAGGTAAGGTGATGTCATTTTACTTTAAATTTCCACGAGATACATGTTATGTTCTCCACTCTTCACTTTTTTTTGGTGTGTGTACTGAACATTATTGTATTATATTTATCCTATAATTATTATTATGGGTATTTACATGACTATTTTATGATCCTTCATTCATGGTATTTATCTTTTGAATGTAACCAACTCTGTAAAATGTTTTGTCTCAAATTCACTTCTTTGACACTCATAATTTTCTATGCACCTAAAATCATTTTCAAGGTGAATATATTTAATTTTTTCATGAAATATCATGAATATAAATATTTTAATGATATTATATGCTTAATATAATTTAATCTCTTTACATTGAGAGTATTAACCGAAGATACCATGTTATAAACGTATATTGAGACAATCTCATTGCTTTTCTAGATTGTTTATGTTTATGCTTATTTTGATGAAATATTATGATCCATCTCCCAATATTATTCATGAGTTTACTTATCCTCTACAATTTCCTAATATAATCATGTATTAGTACCATATAATACTCTTTGGTACATAATATAGTTAAGAAAGTGTTTTTAGGAAGGACCGACTTTACCCATTCTTCAGTCATAAATATATGTTTTCTAAAAAGAGATTCTATGAATATTATACCATTATCCTATAATATTTTAAATAAAATTTTACCCTTTTTTCTTGTACCAATATATTCAAGGGAATCTTCTTTTCATTTTTTCGAACAACAAACTTTTCTAACATTTTTACCATGCAAAAAGAATGTTCTTTTGACCATGTATAACATGTATAGATTCACCTGTCATAATTTCTTCGAAGCTCCCTTTGAATTTTTAAAAGCATAATATTTAAGGAAATATTTTTAAAATATATTTTCAAAGAAAATGTTTTTCAAAATGTTTTTAAGGAAAATGGTTTTCAAAATGATTTCACGCATTATTCATTAGTTTTCAAGGTATTTTAGAATAAATATATTTTTAAATGGTTTTATGTTTTAAAATTACTTTTTCAAATAATATAGGATATTTTCATCAATAAAAGTTTTTTAAAATATATTTCAAAATTTATTTTCAATATAAGATAACATCTATTTATGTTACTCACACCAATATAAAGGTTCTATTCATATCCTTTCTATTAATGGGTTATTCTTAAAGTCATAATATTTATGAAACCCATTTCTTATTCATGGGTAATATGTTTATAAAATCCATTACCCTTTAATAGATTATTCTTTTGACGAAATAATTATGAAACCTGTAATTTTTCCATAGGTTGTGATATTTTTACATGTTTATGATAACCATTTCATTTCATGGCTTATGATATTTATATTTATGATCTTTTGGTTCATGTATGTATGATTTAATTATGTGAAGGGTGGGACGTATATCTCCCTCCAATGCATTGAGTAAAGTTTTATATCTCATGAGATAAACTAAGATGGTATTGGGAGTGAACCTTGAAAATAATGATGGCCATGAAAGTGAACCATGATTACTAACATGGTATGAGGAGTGAATTCATGCATATATGGACACCATGGGTGTAAACCATGATAACTATTATGGTATTAGGAGTGAACCCAGACTACTAATATGGAATTGGAAGAGATGACTTGGACACTAAAAAAATCATTATATGCTTATGTTTTTTTTCCACAATTCAATGTCTTATTTCTAGATTATGATTTTATGTATTGTGATATTTATTTTATATTATTCAAGTCTTATGAATGGCCGATATTTATGACACTATTTTAGTTATTATATTTTATATTCAGGATATGATTTTCTATTTTTAGGATCATGTTCTTGTATCCTTATACTAATTTCTATAATTACATGTCTTCCTTGTTTACCCTTTCTAAGCATTTCAGCTCACCACTTTTATTTTTTACTTTCCCTTAGGTTATGATGACTTGTGCTATATATGATATGTATAATAAGGTTTCTAGAAAAGATGAACCTTGTGGGATATAGTGTAGCTATCTTATCTACCAGTGTTTATGTTTGTAAGTTTCCAAAGGCACTATACCAATCACAATCTTTGGGAACCTATTTTTATAATATTTATGTATTCCAAAAATGTAATGTAATAGAAATGGTTTAAGAGAGAGGGTATCTATAGTTGGTATCAGAGCAAAGGTATAGTTAAAATTTAGAAACTAGGATAAGAAAACTTTGTGAGATCCTTAGGTATATTTCTAAGAATATGTATAGGGATGTATCTATGAATAAGTATAAGTATGAGTTAACATTTAAAAAAATGTCCAGGAATTTTAGTAAACTATAGAGTGAGTGGTTTCCAAGTAATACATCCCTGTCTAGATACTACAAGTGGATGTAGACTTGGAATAGATGTATCCAGGGGTAAAAAATCTGAAAAGATGTTCTGAGATTGACTCCGGGTAATCTGGTACACAACAATGAGCTTTACTGCACACATGGTTTGACACTCCTAGGGGACATGCATCAAGAATTAAAAAAATCTTCCTAAACCACCTTGAAGTATTTATTTATAAGTGAGATATGAATAACCTAGGATAAATCTCAGGTGTTATAAATTATAGAAAGTTTCATGACTTGGAATCCTATAAGTAATTATTCTCATGGCTATCTGGTTTTATTCTCTGATAAGTAATGATCACACTAGGTTTCTTGTTTTAGTAAATGGAGGGAACTGAAAGAATATGAATTAATGTTTAATGTCATGGATGATTTCTTGATGATAATTCAAGTGGTATCATTACTATAGTGAAATATGTCATGATCAAGCCTAATTAGTTTTCACAGAACATTATTAGTAATGTTTACCTTAAAAAAATCTCGGACTCACAAAGGGAGAGATGGAAGGAGTTCGCTAAGAGTTCGGGTAATAGAGACCATGGAGGAAATAAGATTCATTTTCATTTATGTGAAAAATATGGAAAGAATAACTGATGTGAATTTATTAGAGGTACAAGAAGGTGTTTGGACTACGGAAAAGAAGGATACAAAGTAAGTGACTGCAAGGTGAAAAAGAGTTCGGTTAGAGAAATGGATGGGAATTTTGGCCTCCCTTAGTCATAATATAAGGTTAAGTGTTTTAAGTGAATATAAAATGATCATTATAAAACCCAATGTCCCAATAGGAATGCTCCTAAAGATAATCATCAAGGTGGTGCATGTAATGGTTAAATTGTGGATAATAAAGAGACTACAGATAAAATATGAAAGGAAAGAGGTATTATGGTCAATGTATTAAGGATGAAGTAATCTAAGCACTTATATATTTTGATTCATAGGTTATGAATGATGAAATATAAATGGATTGTTCTAATTATGTTTTTTTCTCAGTATTTACAAGTTTATGTTGGAATGGTGAAGTGATTTAATGATAAGATGATATTTTCACTAAGGTAATGTAACCCTTAATTTGTTCTTCATGATAATATAATGTTGTATAGATATAGAAATGTGGGATATGAATAAGTTAATTTGATAGTATTGATTACCTTATAACTAAGTAAGGACTTTTTTATAAGTGTTTTATGCTACCCCTGATGATTTTTATAACATTTTTGTATTTATGGAGTAAATCCAATATAATTTTACATAATAAAGCATGGATGTTTTGAAAAAGGATTTATGGTTATTTAGGTTGTTACCATGTTCCAAGAGAATATATGATGAGGTTATTAACATGTTTAGAATATGAACACCAAGATCAACATTATGATATACATGGGAATCAATGTTAATTTAATTTTGTGTCTCTATTTCTGAAGTTGTGGATTTTTCATCTCTGAGAAGGGTTATAAGGTGAATAGTCCATGATAAGTTTAAGTTAAACTTTGAAGGAAGTATTTGTGTACTGAGTTTGTGTTGAAAATATTAGATTAAAGTCCAATCAATGATTAAAATTATTTCAAGGGTGTATATCTTATATATTATATTAGCGTGGTTTTAAAAAAGGACATAATGTATGTCGATTGACAACCAATCAAATCTAGTAAGGCCGTGTGTCTTGAACACATGACCGAAGGAAGGGAAGTGTTTCATGCCTACCACTAGCGTACACGATGTCCTGGTTAATGTAAATTTATTTTTAATGAATACATATTTTTGATGAACCAGTAGTGTTACTTTTTATGTTTATAGATTAATGTATATTGATTTTAAGAGACAAATAGTTATACTTGTAATTATTTTATGGGCCTTAAGATCTGGTAAAAGAGTGTTTTAGTTCTTTATGCATAAATTCTAATTTCTGGACATTCATTCCATGAGGAAATGGATGTATTATAAAATTTTCAAATCACAACCTAAAAATTAAATTGTATTTATAGAAATTTATCAATAATTACTCAATGATCTAAAAATGATGCAAAAAATATTGTCTTAATACCTTAAGTTTGGTTGAACCAAAGGATTCTGAAACCATAACAGATTTATGACCCTTAGTCCCTCTTATTTCCTTTTATCATTTAATTGTTTTTGATTTATGACCTCAATCAATCCATATAAATATTTACACTTTTCCTTCATGTATAATATTCATTCCCAACCTATGTTCTCCTATATGGAAACTTGGTTATATTTTACTTTGGGTAATTGTTATGGTTCTGAATTTCAATTTTTATGGGATGTTTTAGTATCCATTTTTATAATGCGGGTTTCTATGAATGAAACTTTTAACTATTAAACCTTTGATTAACTAGATAAATTTCTAAGGGTAAATTCATTTGGGGGGGGGGGGGGTGGGGTAGAATGCAACACATCGAGATTTTGAGAATTATTTTTTGAGTTAATTTAATCTTTTGATATTTTTCACTACACTCAACACTGAAAATATATTTTCACTAAGTCCAACACTCCACTAACATGAAATGATGACTTGTTTTTCACTACACGCAACACCGACTTGGTTTGCGATGCATACAACAATGAATTTATATGATATATATATATACATTATTAATTAAATACAATAATTATAAACTGACCATTAAATGTAGTTATAGGAATTTTAATAACTACATTTAAAATATTATTTATAATTGTTATATATATACAACATATTTATAAGGAAGAATAAGTTTTTTGGTACAGTCCTTTTTGTATTAAAAATACTTTTTTATTGAATGGAATGATTTTAATAATAAATTTAATTTTAGACACATTTATAAATTTTATTTGATAAAGTATACATCAATTTTAAATTCATAACATAAAGATTAGACAAGGTTGAATTTTGGGATTTTTTTTGAGAAACGTCATTTTTTGATGAATAATGAAAAATACTGCTTTTTAGTTAAAACAAACTTTTTGTATAATTAATTATTATTTATAAATGACATTATAAATATGTTTTAATTTCAAATTATATAAATATTACATCTATTAATACAATTTAATTCATTATATTCAACCTCAATTTGAAATTAAATATAAAATCTTAACAAACTTTTGAACTTTTTCCTACTTCATAACCCCATTATTTCATCCCATCTACTGGATTAGCACTAATCTTAATTTTTCTGTTTTTTTGAATTTAATTTAAAAAATATGACATTAACCATTATATTTAGTATGATATTTAGATGATAATAATACCATGTAATTTTTTTACCAAAATGATTGGTAAAAGTGATAAAATTAATCACATTGGTTAAGGTGAAATTAAGCTTAACTAAGAACAAAACCCTAAAATTATTAGGTCAAATGACCCATAAACTTTTAAAACAACCATTTAATGTCCATATATTAACCGTAAAACTTAAATAATTTAGTTTTGTTGGTTTGGTATGACGTTTTTTAGATAATAACATTTTCACACCAAACTTGATTCTAAAACTTCTAGGAGAGTCCTTTTCCTTCCCAATAAAAGGCCACTACCTCTACCCACTCCTACTCATCCCAAACCTTTTATGTTCATCCATGATATGCCCAATTAAAATATCAAAAATATTTTCCTTGACCTTGAATACTACCTATGGGATGAAATCCTCTCAAGGAATCCTTTTGGCACAAACCAAAATGTGTTACCCGATTTAGAGGTAACGTCTTCTCTCAAGATCCATTCATTTGTTTTACTTATCCACCCCATATACTCTCTTTCTTTAATTATTGGGTTAAAAAATAGAATAATAAATATACAATTATTTTTTATGATAAGGGTTAGACCTACACTAACACACACCTTCTTCAAATGGATATCAAACATTTTGTTTCTTGGTACTAAGAACCACTGCCTCACGAAATGATGATTGTTCATTTATACTTTACCCCCAATCATGGTTGAAATTATAATGGAATATATATTTATATATGTTATATATAAAATAAATTATTTATTTAATATTATTTATTCATTTTTACAAAAAATATATTTTTTACTTTCCATTTTGAGTTAATACAATAAACTTGTTTGAGGAAGTGTGGACTACCGCCCCCTCAATGCGATGTGATTCATTCACATCCCAAAAGGATTGTATTAAGGATGGGTTTATTGAAATTATATGATATGTAAAATATATTAATTCTACTATAATAATGATATATATACACATATATATATATATATATATATATATATATATGTCATTTACATACTTTCTTTCAATATTACAAGAAAAATGAAAACAACGTTAATTCGTACGTATAGGTTGTCTTCTCCATGAATGGTGTATTCCATTTATTACATAATTATGATATTGATTTTTATAATATTAATATAATGGATATAAATTATATTTATATCATGATATAGATTTTTTAATCAGGATATATTTATAAGGCCCAATGATATAACAAATTAAGACACATGCGAAAAACAAAGAGACTATTACCCGAATTGAAACCTTAACATAGGATTGTTAAAACATGGGTAATATATAGTCATAATAAGACCATATATGGTTATATATATAATAATATGATTCTATAGACGATTTATAATAAACATATATTTATTATACATGAATATTGTATGAGTACGGAGAGATTCAAGACACAAGTTAAGGAGATTTCAACTCACTTTTAATTTCCATGAGATAAATGTTATATTCCCCAATATTTCCTTTTGTGTGGTGTATTTAATGACCAATATTTTATTATATATGTATTATAATTAAATTTATATGTAGTCAGATTTCTATTTTATGATCCTTCTTTCATTGGGTTTTATATTTCAAATGTTACAAAATTGGTAAATTGGTTTGTCTCAAATAGCCCTCTTTGAGACTCATGTTTTGTTATGCACATAAAATCCTTTTCAAGGTTCATATATTTCCATTTTTCATGAAATAGAAGGGAATTAAATATTCCCATGATATTATATTCTTCATTTAATTTAATTTCTTTACATGGAGGCTGTTAACCCAAGATACAAATTTATAATAATTTATTGAGACAATATCATTGATTTTATAGATTATTTATGATTATATTTCCATCGATGAAATATTATGATCCATATCTAAAGAATATTCATTAGTTTCGTTATCCTATTTTATTTGAGTATTTAATCTTTTATTGGTAGCATATTAAACTTTTCAATACATATTATATTTAAGGAAGTGTTTTTTGAAAAACATAACTTTACACTTTCTTTAGTTGGAAATATATTTTTTTTTCTAAAAATGGATTAAACTAATATTATACCATTATCCTATAATATTTAAAATAAAATTTAACTCGTCTTGTATTTTACAAAATTTTAAATAAATATTCTTATCTTATTCTGATCAATGCACTTTTCTAGCCTTTTTACCATTAAAAATGAATGTTCTTTTGACCACATACAACATGTACGAATTTACCCGCATTCATTTATTCGAAGATCCCTTTAAATGTTTTTAAGGTTAATATTTAATGAAATGTTTCTAAAAGATACTTTCAAAGAAAACTATTTTCAAAAATTTTCATGTTTCTTTTATATGTAAAAAAATGGTTTTCAAAATGTTTTTACGTTTCTTTTATATGTTTTCAAGTACAATTGTTTTTAAAACATTTTCATTATATTGTTATATGTTTTAAAAGTGTTATATAGGAAAAAGGATTTTTAAATGTTTTGATTATTATTTTATTAATTTTCAAGGAAATATGTTTTCCAAATGATTTCATGCCTTCTTTGTATGTTTTCAAGGTATTTCAAAGAAAAATATTTTTAATTGTTTTTATGTCTTAAAATGACTATTTCAAACAGGAAGGGATATTTTTTCAGGAAAATATTTTTAAAATAAATTTCAAAATTATATTTCATTTAAGTTGAAATCTATTTATATTACTCAAGAAAATATAAAGGTTCCATTCATATCCTTTCTATGAATGGGTTATGATTAATGTCATGGTCTTTATGAAACCCCTTTCTCCATCATGTGTTAGATGTATGTGAAATCTATTACTCTTTCATAGGTTATTATTTTGATGAAGTAATTAGGAAACTTGTAATTTTTCCACAAGTTGTGACATGTTTAATTTTTTATGATACAAATTTCATTTCAAGGGTTATGATATATTTATTTTTGATCTTGGGGAACAACTATTTATGATTTCATTATGTGACAGGTGGGACCTATATCTCCGTCCAATGCATTGGGTAAAGTTTTATATTTCATGAGATAAACTAATATGGTCTTGGGAGTGAACCTTGACTACTATGATGGCTATGGGAGTGATATATGACTACTAATATGGTATGAGGAGTGAACTCAAGCAACTATTATGGAAATGGGAGTGAACTATGACTACAATTATGGTATGAGGAGTGAACTAATACCACTAATACGACCTTAACAATGATTTATTTGCTACTATGGAAATCATTATATGGTTATGTGTTAGCCTCAATTCCATGTCTTATTCATATGTCATGGATTCATGGTTTATTATCTTTATTTCAAATGAATCATTTTTTATGAATGACCAATATATATTCCATGATTTTGGTTATGATCTTTGATATGAATAGTTTGATCTCTTTTTTTAAGATCACAATCTCAAACCCTTATACCCAGGTTTATACTTACATGTCTACCTTGATTATCCTTGCTGAGAATTTGAGCTCACCCCTTTTATGTTTTCTTCCCCATGTTATGATGATATGTACTATATTGATATGTCTTAGAAGGGTGATAGTCAAGAATAACCTAGTGGGAGATGATGTTGTTCTCATATGTACCAGTGTTTATGTTTCCATGTTTACAAAGGTAGTATACAAATCATGGTCTTTGGGTGTCTGCTTGTAGAATGTTTAAGTATTAAACAAATTTAATTTAGTGTCAATGTTTTAAAAGATAGGTTCTCTATACCTATTGTCCTCTCATTTTTACCTATGGTGGGAACAATAGTCTTGGTAGAACTCCATTGATGAAGATCATAGACTTTGATCTCGTTATTTTGAGGTGATGTCTGATTCAAGCACCATCCATCACATTGGATGCACATTGGTAATTATTCAATTAATTTTTAGTCGTTCATTGATATTATTCCCCTCGACTATTCTATTTATATACAAGATCATAAGCTATATTCTCAGGGAATTGATCCATTCATCTAATATCTTCTGATCCATGAAAAAATAGAGGCTAATACTAGATGAGAAGAGCAGTATGAGTACACGGTAGTTGGTCAATAACCCATCCCTTATGTTTCACCATTTTATAAGTTGCCTTTTGTGAACACTGATTTCGTCGGGCATGGCTTATTAAATTCATATGTCTTGATTATAGTTGTTAAAACCATATTATAAGCCCCTTTTCGAATATTTTATCCATATTTGGAGGATATTACCTCAACTTTGGCCGCCCCAAGTAGGGTTTTTCCATAATTATTATTTTAGATGCTTGTTAATCCTATTTGCACCACTATTTGAGTAAGCTATGACTTGAACACGATAAAGGTGTGTGTTTTAATTAAATAAATTAATTATAAATGTTTGTTAAATGTATATATCCCTTGAACCTTCTAAGTCCAGTGCTTCTATTAATTCATGAATCTCAATTTTAAATGGAAATTATATTTATATATGTTACTTGACCAATTTAAATGTAAATGAATGTTTTTACTGCATGTCCATATCACCCCTTTCCATGAATAATGAAAGGTAGTTGAGTTATCCTAATGATATAATTATAATTTATATAAACCAATGGGTAGTTTCAAGCCCCTTTATCTATGTCACTTTTATGAAAGGAAAGGAAATAAAGCAATTGAATTATTTTACAAAATGAATATTACATGGACTTAGTTAATGAATGAATCTAGTATAAGGTGATTATTTTATATAGAACATGAAATTATTATTGAAGTGTTCTGACTCAAACTATCATTGGATTCCTAAGGGAATTCCTTGAGCACTCAAATATGCCATTACGACTCAAGGATGCCGATTTCTAAGGTCGATACCCATCCTGGAACCTGATCCTTTTCTACTTCTGGATTCTTGGAATGACACCATATGATCCCCCCATTTTCAATAATATATTCCATGGATACACTCCTTGGTTCCAACATGATGTCCATAGACATGAGGCAGCTTGGATACACCCTTCGACCTAGTCATTTATAATGTTGTTTTTCCTTAGATGATGTCCTAAGACTCAGTTACAATTACACTATTCTGGAATAACATGGGTTATTACCCATAGATTAAATTTTTACCCCTTTATCTAGGCTATAGATTATTATTGATTTGGATCAACACCCAAGATTAAGGGTGTCTTGGTTAATACCTTGTATCCTCTTCCTTGTTAATATCATCATGGATTCCATATTATATCTCAGATCCTTTATTATTGTTCATATAATGTTAGGATGTCAGTGCTAGATATACCTCATATGGATTTCTATATAAACTAGAACATAATTAATAAATGAAATGGTTACATATTCAGACACCAACTATGGCTGAAAAAGGTACTTGGGTATTTACACTATTGTCTATTTTAATTTTATATATGCATGCCCGCAGAATATTTTAGTTTATATTACATAAAATAAATATTATAGAGTCATTGATGGTGGTATAATGAGATTTATATCATACCCTATCCATTCCATCAAAGGTACCTAAGAATATTATATATATGTATGTGGTGATAAAGGGAAGCTTCCCTCCTTGGACACATGATTATTTTTTTCTTCCTTACGATGGAGCTGGTACAGGATGACTGAGATGAAAATGAGGATTTTTTTATTATTTTTTGTTTATTTTTTTCTTTTGTATATCCTATTATTCATTATAGAATGTATCCATGTTTTCCTTGTTTGTAGATACATGAAAAATGTTATCATTATATTTTGAATATTATTATTAGTTACTACCATTGTTTATTATTCTGTCTGCTTCTTCTATGCCATACATTTATATTGAATCCACTATTTACCTATTGTTACATTTATCAATTGTGTCCCAATATTATAATGTGGTAATATTATACCAATAGACACACCCTCGGCCAATGTTTCTATTTAGAAGACTTTTCTTTTCAAAGAGTTACCCTTGAGGCCATGTGGCCAACCGGGCTTGGGAGAGATTTGAGTAGAACCTAGGTTTGGGAAGCCACACCTGGTGTATAATAAGGCCTAATTTTCATGAATTAGGTACAAGTTAGGTTAATAAAAAACTATCCATTTCAGTATTATTACCCCTAGGTACATTTAATATAGATCCATATATGCTTGTAGAATCCAGGAATGATAATAGTTTCTTAGAAACCAATCACTCTAAGATTGAAAAAATTACAGAATAATTACCTATTCATTTAATTATACCTTGGTTTTTTTTAATTTATTATGGTACCAATCCAAAAAAATAACTATACATTGATCTTATAACAACTATATTTATAAATTTCATTTACATGAATTATTACATTATATTCATCATAATGATCCACAAAACACAATTGAAGGATCTATAGGTCTAGTTTGTTTAGAAAACTTGGTTTATAAAACCTAAAAATGTGGATAAAACAAAAACTATTTATTTTTTATCTCTAATGATTGCCTCAATAGGTTTTAAGTCATAAAAATACATATGATAACCTAGGGCATATATAAACAAAATTGAGGTGAAAAAAATCTCAGTATGTGAATAAACATTATGAGGGATAACATATAAATAAAATGATATATCATGATATCGTAAGAGGAAAGGTATATGATGTATCACCTGGAGGAACAACATAAGAATGTAGGAAACATAATTTCATGATTAAATTGTAATGTGGAAGTGACATAGAACATGATATAAGCATATTTCAGGGATAACCACCAAGACAACATCCCAAGGTGGACAAAGCCCCATTATGGATAAGTTTTACCCACTAACCACATACATATAATCACATGATACATAAAAATATTTAAATTAATTGGAGTTATATATTATAAAAACATTCATTAAATATAAATTCATATGTTTTCCACATAAGGAATTCATAAATAAGGCATAAGCACTATAAAAACCCATGGAAACAAATTGGTTACATAATCAATTCTTATAAAAAAGACAGATAGAATGTCATAATAAATATCCAAAAGGGAATTAAATAATTATAGGGCATTAATAGATAAATAAAGACTCATTAGATATTAAAAATATTTCAATTTTAATTGGATAAATAAAAATGAGTGGAGAAATAATCTTGAAAATATCACCTTTATGTGCGGTTTTTAGAAAACCGTTAAAGAATCATTTAAGAGAGTAAGAGAATTTTTTTCATAATAAAATAAATGGATTAAATTATATTCAAATAATTTTTTGGTAAATATATAGAGAATATATAATATGTAAATTAAAATAATTGAAATATAAATTGAGTTAAATAGGGAGAAATCAGAATCGAGTGAAAATATGTTGACTCAGAGAGATCCCTTACCTTAGGTCCAAAATCATTCTGCACTTACAAAAAATATCCTGATTAATAAAATTAGATTAATTAATTTCCTAATTCAGATATTTTTACATGTATATTTTATTTTCTATAATTTTATTATTTTCAATTACAACCATTTTACCAACATATCATGTTTAATTTTTCTATTTCAGGGGCATTAATTTCATTCTTTAAAAGTTATATAACTTGTGGATAATTATGAACATTATTATGGAATGGTTATATAAATCCATAAGTGTGATGTTATGAACTTAATATGTTTCTATAATTTCAATAAATTATTTATATAAAACTATAATCATAAATCACCATGATTTGGAGAGTATAGGTTTTACATCTATATGACAAGTATATTTTGGCAGGTTTTCTAGCCACGATGAACTTATTGTATTTGCTTTATTATGGTTCTTATATATAACCATTATAGAATTTGAAAAAATATATAAGAAATATATATATCTTTTTCAATCATATTAATTGAATTTAAACTAGTAATTATGGCCATAAGGGAAAAAAAACTCTTTATCTATTGAGGCAGTGAACTGACTATAATATAGATGATGTTTTCGTTTTTAGAATATTAGAAGAGATAAATGGTATATAGAATAGATATTAAGAAAATACATGCAATCAAAATTATGATGTTATCATACCATCATGGATAACAATTTCTTGAGGTTGTTGAATAAAGAAGTAATTAATGAATGCTCGGTTGAGAGAGTTACATTCTACTTTTGATGTCTCCTATTAGGATTCCACTAAAGGCACCTTGATTTTCGTATTTTATGGATAAGAATGATTCTACGGTCATGTTGTGAGACAATATGAGATATATGAGAAGCTTTTGCATGATATTCAAGGATTAAATGGTGTGAGGATAATGTGTTACGAGGGGAGGTATTTATCAGGAGAGGATAGGTTTGTTTTTTGAATATAATTTTCATTAGTGAAATATTTTTGATCAAGACTATTAATTGTGACCATTTATAGGAATATATAATTTAATTAAGGAATGTGAATTTGAAATAATTTTCTCATAAATAATCCATGACGGATTTCATCATGCATATAACACTTGATGGAAATTACTATATTTAACCGCATTTCATTATTCAGAAAAAATGAAGTTATTTTAGAAAAAAATTAATAAACCACAATTTTTAATATGTATATTAAAAAAATTAAATCTATTTTATTATTTTCTTTTCTAAATTTGAGAAAATTAATTTTTAAATAAAATCCTTATTTATTTGAAAATACTATTTTCATATTATGATCAATTATTTGACCATTGGAAAAATTAATTATGGTCTCATAAAATTATATAATCATTATAATCTGCATAATATTATTTTAATTTTTTTTATTAAAATTAAATTAAATTTAAATCCATATATTTGTAACAGAAAAAAATAAATCATATATATTTTACCAAAACAAAAAAGCATCATTTTTAAAACAAATATTTGTTCATATCATGATGTAAATATGATATATTTTCATTTTCTAGGGTTATTTTAAAATTATATTGTTGATTTTACTATTCTAATGGCATTGTTACTATTCTTGAGGTTTAGATTTCTCTTTAAATGGTAGATTACAACTCCAACCATTATATTTCTAATTGTTAGATGGGTTACCTACCTTATATAAATTACACATATTTTATACATTTTCACTGACATATATTTCTTCTCTCACACACACATATTCATTTTCAAAAATAAATAACTCATCCCCTGTATTTTGTTTTATTTCCATAGTATTGTTCCAGAGTGTGATTATTCTGGGGGATTTTCAAGATAAATACTTTTATATTATATTAATCTTATTTTTCATTTTTTCTCCTTTTGTATTTGTTTTAATTTTCATGGCCTTATTTATTATATAAATATAATGTTAGTATTAATATAATAAAATTTTATTGGCTTTGTCTTGTGGTGCATGTGTTTTTATATTATACAAAAATACTTAATATGAAATAAGAAATAAAATAAGATTAAAATTTCCATTGAAAAAATTATTGGTCTTCACAGCATTAGTGTGAGGGGAGTTTGTTTTTTTCCTGTCGGGGGTGAGGGTGGGATGCGGTACTATGTGGGGTAGGCTACTTGAGTTTTCCTTTTTTCTATTATATAATGTAATATTATGGTTGGTGGGTGTTACATAATATATTATCATTATTATCATTATTTTTCCATCGATATATGATAAATTAAACACATTATTCCCCCCTTATATTTAATTAAAATATATGAAGGGCGGGATATATATCTTCTTTCCTTCTATTATATTTAATATTTGTGTATTATTATCCATTTAAGTGTGAATTAATGTCATTTAATCCATCAAATCACATTTCTCATCCTATATAAACCTTATTTATACAGATTTTATTTCATAGGGTTTATGGAATTCTTTTGGGTTTTCAATGATAGGGGAAAACCTATAATTTCTAGGAAATATTGGTATCAAAAGGTTATTTTCCCCTCATTTAATGCTATTCTACTATTAGTTGATGAATTAATCAAGGTTTAAACAATTACATATAGTAAATTCATTCATGTTTTCATTATTTCACAAAATAATTAATACATGACTATCATAAATTTAATTTTTATCAATAAAATACATATATTTATATTTTATAATAATTTTATTGATGTTTATAATGTTTGATTTATCAAATTGACATTATTTAGAAATATTGTTTTTTTAAACTCCATGTAAAAATTTTCATGTATGTTTTATTGAAAAAAAGCGTTTGATATATATCTAATATGGTGATAATGAAATCTATATTTATGATTTCACATAGGGTTGATTTTAAAAATATAGATTAAAATAGTTTAAATATAATGATTGTATTTGATAAATATTTTTATTTTTAATAGATATATATTTTTTGTAATATTATTTTTCAAATTGTTTTTTTAAAAATGAATTTTTTTTCTTACAGTGAAATAACTAAGACTGTTTTCATACAATATTCGTATATAAATTTCAAGAAATGAATATATTTTTGGTTATTATTTTCATAAACTTAAGTGATGTTTAGATTACCAAATGTGTTCTTACTAAATGATTTCATCCCCTAATATTTTCCACTTTTTATGGTGAAATAAATTTATATTAAATTGATTTACCCATTGATGATGTACAATAATGAAGTGGGTTCTTTCATTATTAGTGTATAAAGGTGAGTGAGGGTTAATTTTAATGCACCTAAATTTAATTATTTTTTATTTGGGTTTCATAAAATGTCACGGAAACTTCTTGAGTACTTAGTAATGTTTAAAGTAATAATTATAACAACTATGTGAGATTTAAAATTGATCTACATCATCCATAGTTTAAAATATGCACAAGCAATGATATATTAGTTTTGAATTATTCATGAGTTAGTTCCATTATATAACTTATCACTAATTTAGATTATTTATTTTCTAGATACAACACCACTAGTTTAACATTATTATCTTATTTGTGTGATATGAACAAAATATTTTGTTGATTATTATGAGGATCTGATTCTTCCCCTTACTTAGTCCCATAGTCAGTCTTACATGATTCCTTTTGAGAAACATTATCACATAATTGTTTTTCATATACTTTTTCAAATACTTAACAACATATTCTTATCCCAATTGGGTAGGTTTTTTTATTTTAATGAAAACAAATAAAAATGTGCTCTATAATTCATCATTTTGTCACACCTGTCATTTTTATATTATTTATTTTATTACTTTCATTGAGAATTGGGTGGTTTGGGTTAAGGTCCGAATTAAAATTTGCTTGAGTATATATTTAAAAACAGATGTTTTCCCTTGGTTGCATCCAACGCGCTGCGGTCGAAGCCGCGCAACCTCGCCAGGGTCGCCGCATGACCTCACCCAGCTCGTCGCACGCCCTGCCCGATGTTCAAGGCAGATGTGCATTATGCAACGAATATTAAAATGAGAATACAATGAAAATTGAGACTGCGCGGCCTCGGGCGGGGCACGTTTCTGAAACCGCGCGGCCTCTCCTGGTATACCGGGTGACCTGCCGATGTCTAATTAATCAAATGACATGAATTAATAATGAAGAAAATAAAATAATAAGAGTCAGATACAATTAAAGTTAATTTTTTTTACTAGTAATGATAATTGTTTTTTTTATTTGAGAATATTATTATTATTATTATTTCTATTTTAGTTATTATAATTATTTTGTTTTGTTAATTTTATTATTGTAATTATTAATTTCTTTTTATTTATTTTGTTTTACTTTTATTTTTTTTTCTGGCTAGGGTTCGGACCCCCCCTCTCTGCTCGTTTCGGCGCACACCCCTCCGCCTTTTTCATTTTTTTTTCTCTCCTTCTCTTCAGTTGCGCGGAACCCCTGGTTCACTGGTTTTCTTCGCACACTCCGCCGCACCGCATCTCCATCGCCGGATTCACCTTCCAACGCGCCGTCGCCCCTCCACGGTTGGTCGCCAGACTCCACTGCTCCTGCTCCGTCGACCGCTCGGCCACCCGCACACCTGCTCCTTCTAGCATCTTCTGCTTCACCCGGCGTACCCTACTCCGTCCGGCATGTGCCGGCACCCCACACCCCCTCCGGCGACCAAGCCCCGACGCCAGACTCCCCTTCTTCCCTTGTCCAGCCAAAGCGCAACCCCCTTGTTCGCTCTCCCTTTCCCGTCGCGCCTCCTCCCATACGAATTCCACTCGGAACCGCACAAACCCCCCCTCGCCGGACCGCACCCCATCGCTTCGGCCTCCCACACTCCTCTACGACCCCCTCTCCAGCCAGCAGCCACACCGGCTCCGTTTTCCTTCCGGCGACTTCCCCTTCGGTTGCTTTGGGTGCAAACGTCGCGCGATTGAGGTTCCGCACTAGAATTTGAAGATTTCACATCAATTTTTGGGTTTTGACGTCGAGGTAGGTGGTTCCATGCCATACCATCTTTAGATGATTTAAATTGCTCCTTAATTAAATTATAATGTGTTCTAATTATAAATTGCATGATGCAAATTTCATTTTGGACGTGCTTTGATATGCATATTGATGAATTTAAGTTGTTTCTAAGTAAATGATAAAGTTTTTCATGTGCGATGTGTTGTTGAAATTTTTAGACGTGTTTTAGTTAGTCGCTTAAGGTGTGAAAATTGTGTTTTCAAGAACGCTTGAGGTACGAATTTTATTAAATTTAGTTTTTCAAAAGAATGTAAACTATTTTGACGTGTTAATTTTTATTATGAACCTTGAGTATGTTTTAGGGGTGCGAATGATGTTTTAAAAGGGTTGGGATGTGCAATTGATTTTCAAATGGTTCTGGCATCTAAAATTTGTGTGTCTTAAAGTGAGGTCTTGTGGTATGCATATGTGATATTTTACTAACTGAGCAATTGTTTAATTATTTTTTGTTTGAGATGCAGAATTTGGTTGGTAAGGTTTTCGGGGTTGCGTGGTAGGTGCGAAATGTGTTTTCAAGTTCTTTGAGGTGTCTGTGTAATTATATGTAGATTTTCAATCAAAATGAGTCACTTTTGGTGTGTTTGCCGTGTTGCATACTTTTGGAATTAAATTGAAAAAAAGATTGTTTGAACAATGGGAAAACTTGTTTTAGTTTGTATAAGCTGCACCTTTGGTTTTAAAGTGATGTTCGTATATGAAATCGAGTTTGTCGTTCTGGTGCAAACCTTTTATTTCTAATTTTAAGTGTTTTATAAATTGTTAATTGCACTTATTAAATTATATATGGAGCGCAAGAGTTGTGTTTGACAGAATTATGTGTGCATTAAGTTTTTTTTTGGTATTCTTACATGTGACATTGGACATGTCTCACGTGCAAACTCTTATTGTTCTATTTTGAAATGTTCTTCAAATTGTTTAAATAGTTTATCAAGTCACGCAAGTGGTATGAACTGTGTGATAAAATGGTTTTGGTGTGCGTGAGTTTTTGAAATAGTGCTCTGGTATGCAAATAGTGACTTTTGTGTGCAATATCGTGTTTGGTATGCGAAATGAGAAAGAAATATACTATGTGAATATGAAACTTGTTTGAGCACATGGGAAAACCTTGGGTATCTAGGTGGGCGGACTAGAACTAGTGCGCTAGTGAACCGGATGGGTGTCGTCCCTGTTTCACTTAGCTGGATTGATGATTGCAACACTAACAAAACATGAGATCTGAGGGTCGTGGCCTTCTAAGCCACGTGTTCTGAGGGTCGTGGCCTTCTAAGCCACGTTTTCTGAGGGTCGTGTCCTTCTAAGCCACGTTTCACCGAGACACGAGGTTCTAGGGTCCCACTCGAGCTAGATGAACCTTAGGGGATTTACCCACAGTGCTCTACCATCAATGTCGTGGTGCCTTCCGTCGGTATATGGAGGACCACTTGGGTGTTAGCGTGTGTTTGTGTGTGTGAGTATGTGTGTGTGTGTTTGAGTGTGTGTGTGTGCGTGAGTGAGAGTGTGTGTGTGTGTGTGCCCCAAATGAACTTTTCTTATCCTCATTAAAATTGTGTCTGTGAAATGAGTTCTTTTTAGTGTTTCTTTGGCATTTAGCTTGTAAATGTTTTCTTTAAAAGATTTTTTTTTAATTTTGAATAAGCACTTTAAATTGTCTTTTGATGTTGTGGCATGGAACCATTTCTCGGTGGCATCCTACTGGGCTTTTAGCTCACACCCTGCATACACCCTTGGGTGTATGTAGATCCTGTTTCTTCTGTATTCCAGTTTGCGACTTCGTGCTCAGTGATGGTGGTTCAGATTGCAGTTGGTCCTCTCATGCAGAATGTTGTTGATGTGGTCTCACTTCTGCCGGGAGGTTGAGTATGAGTTTTAGTTTCCGCTGTCGTCTTTTCTTTTTAGTTATTGTTTCGAGTTGTAGACCTTAAACTTGTTCATAGTTTAAAGGCATGTTTCGTTGTCTAATTTTAATTTCAGTTTATCTATCTTGTTAGCTGGTTTTTCTGTCTTGTATTTTGGGTAAAACCATTCCCACTTGTTAAACAGGATACCCGGGCACTTGTGCCAGCCCGTGGGGATCGGGAACGCCCTTCGGGCCTTGCTGCAGACCGGGTCGGGCACCGGGTCGGATGGCGACCCGGCCTTGTTCGTGACAAAATGGTATCAAAGGGAGGTTTGCTCTCTTGGGTTGTTTTATTTTAGGATAGAGTCACAGTAGACTTGAGTTAAGGTTTTCGGGACTCAACGTCCTGGCTACGAGTAACGTGCCTGGCCAGCACACCTCGTGGCGGGACTCAAGTAACCAAAGTATGTTGAGGTTTGTCTGAGTTTTTGGTCCTTTCGGTTAATCGTGTATAAGGGAAATGAAAAAAGGGGTAAGGTCAGTGGTCCTAGTGAGCTTGCAGGGTCTGGCAAGCCATGCGGAGCTGGGGACGCTGTCCTAAGATACCCTCTGTGATAGTGGCGTGACTGGCGTATGGCCGCCAACCATACGTTCCAGTCACCCGCTGACACAAGTTTTCTCTTGCATCATTTCTCGTCTCTTTGTTTTGGATTCGTGGAAAATTTGGTTTTTAAGTAAAAATGTTTTGGTCTTAGAAAATGTTTTCAAATGAAGCGCTTTAAAAAAAATTTGAAATGATGTGTATGGTTTGAAAAGCATGGGTTGAATGTTTTAGTTTTGAAAAATGAAAAGGTTTGGTTTTTATTCTTGGTGTTCTCAAGGGAAACCACATGCATGAATGTATATGGGAAAAAGAAAGGGTTAATGACACGAGTGGATGAGTACCTGGATGGATATGAGGTGGGTGCTAGTGTGGCACGAGAGCATGCATGTGCGAGGCCCATGGGACACCATTAGTGTTTACGCAACCAACAGCCTTTGCTTATTTTCAAAATTTTTTGTTAAAGGAAAATTTGGTGTTTTTATATAATCGGTGATTGTGTGGTGTGTCCTTGTATTTTTGAAAGGGTGGATGTGAGGCATTTTGAGACAAAAATCCTTTTGACTGATTTGTGTCCTGAGTTTGAATTATTATTTGTAAGTTGGTTTGCAAGCGTGTAGCTAGTTAATTCTTTTGAGAAGTACATTGGGGAGCCCTTACAGTGGTTCCCCCTGCACGTTTGGTGTTCGCTTGTGGTATGTCTTGAATGTTGGACCAGTTTTATTGGGTCCGCGGTTCTCTCTCTTGACTAGTGTACGCCCCCATAGAGCGTTAACATGCGAATGAAGTGCGGCCACAGGTAATTTTCCATTGGCCGGCCCTCAAGTTGATCAGAGTAATCTTTTATTGAATTCTATAATTGAACCCACCTCTTCTTTTTACAACTAAGTAGATCCTCTCACAACGGGATGACAGATGCGAGGGGAGTTGAAGGGAGTTTTGGTCTTTTGAGTGTCTGACTCGTCAGGTATGAAGTTTGACACTGTCGTGTTTGAAGGTTCCCCTGGAAACGATGAAAGGAATTCTAGCGGGGAAGGGTGGAAGCGGTTCAGAATTATCAGTGTTGACCAGTGTCTTGAAGGGCTTTGTAGTACTTTCATCACCTGCAAGGGTCATGTTTGGTGACATCTTGCAGTGTGAGTTCTCTTTGATAGTCAAAGGTGATGTTTGACCTCATTAATTTGAATGTTGTGTTTGGAAATGGTGAATGAGATTCCAGTGGAAAAAGGTGGAAGAAACCCTACATTGTTGGTGCGGTCTACCGTTCTAAATGACCTCTAGTCTTTGGTTTGTTTTGTTCAAGGAAAGGTTCGTGTTAGACTACTAGTTTGGAAGATTCGGTCGTATGAGGCTGCTATGGTCGTTTGCAGGAACCACGTGTTGTTCAAGGCACGATTTAAAATCTTTCTCAGCATAATGTTCCTCTCCACAGCAATGATCATGTTTAGGTGATGATTGGTGGTGTCATGTAAGGGTGATGTGCATGTACCATTTCAACACTGGTGTTGGTGAATGTTCCGCGAATGATCAGTCAGATGCTGTAATGTGTCGTGTTTTCCTGTGGTGTCTTGGTTGCAGTGTGGTTTCATGTGACACCAAAAAGGGGAAGCTCCATTAGGGGGTCTTCGATACCTGACTGCGAGGCAGAAGATGCTTCAAACATCAGGGCTCCAGCCATAGGCCTCGGAGTGAAGCTGGCGCGTGGTCAGGAACCCTGAGAGTGTATGGGACCCCAACATTATTTCTGTCATCAGTGTTAAAAGTAGAGGAAGTTTAAATTGTTTCTATGGTTGTTCCACTACAAATGAGCCATCCGGTTGCGTAAGGTTTTCGTGTCCATGTGGAGGCGTGTTCGTCTCGTGCCTTAAAATCTTGGGGGTTGCGTTCCACTGGATGCAATCGCTTGAGTGGTCCTTATGAGAGTCTGTTGGGTAACCCAGTCTCAAATTTGAATGGTGTTCATCTAGAAAATTTTGAGATGTTGGTTTGTGGCCGGCTGTGGTTTTGACGCCTAGTGGTCGGGCCCCTCCCTCCCCGCCCCTTGTGGTGGGGTGTTTGGTCACCATCGAGGATTTCTCAACGTTTTGCATCCTCTGTACATTCTGATGGCGGCGAGAACCATAATGGGTCTCGCACAAAGGCTTCTGGAATAAATCAGTGCTGACCTTTCCTTAATAGTGGGGAGTCCACCTGGACATCCCCATGTTGGTTTTCTAGTCTCACCTTTGGCGTTGGTAGGTTCTTAATGGTGGGGAGACCCACATTGGGTCTCACACGAATGCCTCTAGGACAAATCAGTGCAGGACTTTTCTTTAATGGTGGGGAGCCCCTCGAGCCTCCCCATGTTGATCTGTAGCTTCTGTTTTCAAAGATGGTTTGGTGATAAGTGATAGGAGTGTTCCGAGGACATGGTTTGACCCCTTTTGTTCATTTTTTCCAAGTGGTGTGGTTTCAGTTTCAGAGTTCCTGAGGTGTTTCGGCTTGTGAAGTTGGTTCTTGTGGGTTCAAGAGTTCGTTTTCTAAAACAATCGGCTGGAGGCGTTCTAGATCTTTGGGGCAGGCGACACATATCAGAAAGTCTTTTACATGTTTCATGATGTTGTCTTTGAGTCACTTTCTCTGAGCACGATGTTTTTTTTTCTCTCTTTGCTTGATGTTTGTGGGGATACTATTTGATCCTTAGTGGGGTGTCATTCCCTAGTTTGGGTTTCTGCCTTAGTTGTGGCTTTCCGGGGACGGAAAGCTTTATGGTGGGGAGAATTCTCACACCTGTCATTTTTATATTATTTATTTTATTACATTCATTGAGAATTGGGTGGTTTGGGTTAAGGTCCGAATTAAAATTTGCTTGAGTATATATTTAAAAACAGATGTTTTCCCTTGGTTGCATCCAACGCGCTGCGGTCGAAGCCGCGCGACCTCGCCTGGGTCGCCGCATGACCTCACCCAGCTCGTCGCACGCCCTGCCCGATGTTCAAGGCAGATGTTCATTATGCGACGAATATTAAAATGAGAATACAATGAAAATTGAGACTGCGCGGCCTCGGGCGGGGCACGTTTCTGAAACCGCGCGGCCTCTCCTGGTATACCGGTTGACCTGCCGATGTCTAATTAATCAAATGACATGAATTAATAATGAAGAAAATAAAATAATAAGAGTCAGATACAATTAAAGTTATTTTTTTTACTAGTAATGATAATTGTTTTTTTTATTTGAGAATATTATTATTATTATCATTTCTATTTTAGTTATTATAATTATTTTGTTTTGTTAATTTTATTATTGTAATTATTAATTTCTTTTTATTTATTTTGTTTTACTTTTATTTTTTTTTCTGGCTAGGGTTCGGACCCCCCCCCCCCTCTCTGCCCGTTTCGGCGCACACCCCTCCCCCTTTTTCATTTTTTTTCTCTCCTTATCTTCAGTTGCGCGGAACCCCTGGTTCACTGGTTTTCTTCGCACACTCCGCCGCACCGCATCTCCATCGCCGGCTTCACCTTCCGACGCGCCGTCTCCCCTCTACGGTTGGTCGCCAGACTCCACTACTCCAGCTCCGTCGACCGCTCGGCTGCCCGCACACCTGCTCCTTCTGGCATCTTCTGCTTCACCCGGCGTACCCTACTCCGTCCGGCATGTGCCGGCACCCCGCACCCCCTCCGGCGACCAAGCCCCGATGCCAGACTCCCCTGCTTCCCTTGTCCAGCCAAAGCGCAACCCCCTTGTTCGCTCTCCCTTTCCCGTCGCGCCTCCTCCCATACGAATTCCACTCGGAACCGCACAAACCCCCCCTCACCGGACTGCACCCCATCGCTTCGGCCTCCCACACTCCTCTACGACCCCCTCTCCAGCCAGCAGCCACACCGGCTCCGTTTTCCTTTCGGCGACTTCCCCTTCGGTTGCTTGGGGTGCAAACGTCGCGCGATTGAGGTTCTGCACTAGAATTTGAAGATTTCACATCAATTTTTGGGTTTTGACGTCGAGGTAGGTGGTTCCATGCCATACCATCTTTAGATGATTTAAATTTATCCTTAATTAAATTATAATGTGTTCTAATTATAAATTTCATGATGCAAATTTCATTTTGGACGTGCTTTGATATGCATATTGATGAATTTAAGTTGTTTCTAAGTAAATGCCAAAGTTTTTCATGTGTGACGTGTTGTTGAAATTTTTAGACGTGTTTTAGTTAGTTGCTTAAGGTGTGAAAATTGTGTTTTCAAGAACACTTGAGGTACGAATTTTATTAAATTTAGTTTTTCAAAAGAATGTAAACTATTTTGACGTGTTAATTTTTATTATGAACCTTGAGTATGTTTTAGGGGTGCAAATGATGTTTTAGAAGGGTTGGGATGTGCAATTGATTTTCAAATGGTTCTGGCATCTAAAAATTGTGTGTCTTAAAGTGAGGTCTTGTGGTATGCATATGTGATATTTTACTAACTGAGCAATTGTTTAATTAATTTTTGTTTGAGATGCAGAATATGGTTGGTAAGGTTTTCGGGGTTGCATGGTAGGTGCGAAATGTGTTTTCAAGTTCTTTGAGGTGTCTATGTAATTATATGTAGATTTTCAATCAAAATGAGTCACTTTGGGTGTGTTTGTCGTATTGTATACTTTTGGAATTAAATTGAAAAAAAATTGTTTGAACAATGGGAAAACATGTTTTAGTTTTTATAAGCTGCACTTTTGGTTTTAAAGTGATGTTCGTATATGAAATCGAGTTCGTCGTTCTGGTGCAAACCTTTTCTTTCTAATTTTAAGTGTTTTATAAATTGTTAATTTCACTTATTAAATTATATATGGAGCGCGAGAGTTGTGTTTGACAGAACTATGTGTGCATTATGTTTTTTTTGGTATTCTTACATGTGACATTGGACATGTCTCATGTGCAAACTCTTATTGTTCTATTTTGAAATGTTCTTCAAATTGTTTAAATAGTTTATCAAGTCACGCAAGTGGTCTGAAATATGTGATAAAATGGTTTTGGTGTGCGTGAGTTTTTGAAATAGTGCTCTGGTATGCAAATGGTGACTTTTGTGTGCAATATCGTGTTTGGTCTACGAAATGAGAAAGAAATATACTATTTGAATATGAAACTTGTTTGAGAACATGGGAAAACCCTGGGTATCTAGGTGGGCGGACTATAACTAGTGCGCTAGTGAACCAGATGGGTGTCATCCCTGTTTCACTTAGCTGGATTGACGATTGCAACACTAATAAAACATGATATCTGAGGGTCGTGGCCTTCTAAGCCACGTGTTCTGAGGGTCGTGGCCTTCTAAGCCACGTTTTCTGAGGGTCGTGGCCTTCTAAGCCACGTTTCACCGAGACACGAGGTTCTAGGGTCCCACTCGAGCTAGATGAACCTTAGGGGATTTACCCACAGTGATCTACCATCAATGTCGTGGTGCCTTCCGTCGGTATATGGAGGACCACTTGGGTGTTAGCGTGTGTTTGTGTGTGTGAGTATGTGTGTGTGTGTGAGTGTGTGTCTGTGTGTGAGTGAGAGTGTGTGTGTGTGTGCCCCAAATGAACTTTTCTTATCCTCATTAAAATTGTGTCTGTGAAATGAGTTCTTTTTAGTGTTTCTTTGGCATTTAGCTTGTAAATGTTTTCTTTAAAAGAATTTTTTTTAATTTTGAATAAGCACTTTAAATTGTCTTTTGATGTTGTGGCATGGAACCATTTCTCGGTGGCATCCTACTGGGCTTTTAGCTCACACCCTGCATACACCCTTGGGTGTATGTAGATCATGTTTCTTCTGTATTCCAGGTTGCGACTTCGTGCTCAGTGATGGTGGTTCAGATTGCAGTTGGTCTTCTCATGCAGAATGTTGTTGATGTGGTCTCACTTCTGCCGAGAGGTTGAGTATGAGTTTTAGTTTCCGCTGTCGTCTTTTCTTTTTAGTTATTGTTTCGATTTGTAGACCTTAAACTTGTTCATAGTTTAAAGGCATGTTTCGTTGTCTAATTCTAATTTCAGTTTATCTATCTTGTTAGCTGGTTTTTCTTTCTTGTATTTCGGGTAAAACCATTCCCACTTGTTAAACAGGATACCCGGGCACTTGTGCCAGCCCGTGGGGATCGGGAATGCCCTGCGGGCCTTGCCGCGGACCGGGTCGGGCACCGGGTCAGATGGCGACCCGGCCTGGTTCGTGACAATTTTTATTAAGAAAGTTAAAATATTGTTTTCTTATTTTATAGTTTGGAACTAGAATCAACAGTTCTCCAATGAGAGTGATCTATAGAGTATTGGTGGAATACAACTAGGATTTCCTTACACACTAGATATAAAACATTGTTCATATATACCAGTTATTTCTATTGATGTGAATTTCATGTAAGATATGTGTTGTAAATTGGTTATATTACACCATGGATCAGGTATGAGACTATATAGGTCCTAACACATATAGGATTTCATGTGTTACATTGAAATAATTTGGGTTTTCATTTCATTATGTTTAAAATATATTTAGACCATGTTTTCCACGTTTTATATCATTATTTACAATATTGTATCATGAATGGTTAAATATTGAATATTTATATTATTTATATTGGACTAATTGAATCATTATTGTTCATAAAGGGAAAATCATTCCAAATGGTTTTCATGAGATACCCTTGGAACCCATTTCCACATATAGTGATTAGAAATGCATAACCTATGGTGATTTGGAATTTACATTAGGTCTATGGAACAATGATTTGGATATAGTGTTTATATATTCAGGAAGGTACATTATAGTGAATGTTTAATTGTTATTGAATGTAGTACTATGATTTCAATATTGTTTTTAATTTTTTTGTCAATCCTATAAGTTTTTTTCTATATCTATTAAAAAAATATTATATATGATTAATATTTAAAAATAGTTATATTTTTAACCCAAATTAAATAGATAAAACCTTGTTATTCCATTTTTCTATCATAGAAATAGATGTTAAAAATTAACTTCAATGAATATTTTTATAAAAATAGGCAATTGAAAAATATATTTCACTACAATTCCAAAAAAAAATTAGAAAGGAATAAAATGATATTTTTTGTGTGAAAATAGTATAATAGACATTGGATTAATGTAAAATTTATGATTAATTATTTATAAGATGTTAAACATTGGCATAACTGACCTCGTGAAATGAATAATTTTTAATAAAGTTTCTACAAAAAAAATATCTTAAATTTATTTCTGGAAATGGATTTTGAAAACATATTAGAAAACATATTATTATAACTAATGTAAATTTTATTTACTACATCTCTTTTAATGGAGAAAATTTAGGATACACCACCAAATTTCATGAAAAAATTATATAAATTATAATAAGTAAGGAAAAACAAGAATTAAACTTAAGTGATCCTATTAAAATTTTAAAAATGAATATCACCAAGAAAACCATCAATTTAGGCACATGAATCTTGTCGATATGCTTAAATCCTAGAGAAAATTGAATGAAAAATATCAAATGTAAGGATTGAGTAATTGAATTGGTGAGACAGGAGTGATAAATGAAATTATTTCTGGGACACAATAACTTGTTAAGATAAGGAATTTATGATTAGTATAGATATTAGGGTGAATATTCACACCAAATAAACATTCCATGAATTAATGAGTGTTATATGACAAAAAATAATGGATTACCGTAATTTTTTTAAGATGTAATAATGTTTCAAATTCATATGTTCTATTATATAGAAATATTTTATTTAGTAAAATTCAATTATGTGTTGTGAAAATATAACACATCGAGAAACAAATAAAGGCTACAACATAATTACGTTCATGAAAAATTTATTTTCAGCAGAAAATATGGAAACAATAGTGTGGGAGGGTTGAAATAGTGTTACTCAATTTCCATATTTAAAATATTTAATTATTTTATGAACAAATTAATGTGAATAAAAATATTTTAAATTTTTTTAATCAATCCAACATAAGGAGAAAAAATAAATAATCATGGTATATAAAATTATTTATATAAGGTTTATGTAAATTCTTGTATGGTTTCTTAAACTAAATGTTTATTATGGTCAGATATATATGAGTACATGGAGATGAAATCATTGATTTTGAAATTTTGAAAAAACTTTTATTGATACGACACCAAATTTATAATCTAAATGTTATGGTGATTCAATAATAAAATACTATATACTTATGTCTTAATGGTCTATAGTGTAGTTTTATAATATTTGAAATTTGAGTAAACATTGAAAAAATTTCAAGAAAATCTAATAATTATATGGATTTAAATGTAATGAAAAATCCTAAAATAAACTATGATGAATGTAATTTGGATGTGGTCAATAAATTTATATCTTTTTTTTTGTATTTTATAATGATAAAAATGTGTATTCAAGGGGAAAAAACCATTTACAAACATTAATAATAGAAAATTTGGTCACATTTTAGCAAGGTATCGGGGATGGCTTGATGGAGATGTTTGTGTACGTGCATATTTCCTTTAATTTGATTTCATTTGATTTTGTTTGATTACTTTTCCTTGGGGTTTTGATAATATCATACATTATATTATTTGACTTTTTGTGATTATTATCATGTTGTAAAGATAAGATATTTATCTATATTTGATTAGTTAATGGGGAAGTTTGAAAATGCTTATCTAATTCTCTAAAAATTCAATGAAGTTGCTACTATGTTTTTAGAAACTCTACATTTCACTATTTTAAAAAATTTATGTATTTATTTTACTAAAACTTCTACATTTATCCGATTTACATTAAACTTGATTATATGGAATGATAAAACTTTTATCTTGATTTCATTAGTTTACATAAAAGTCTAAAAATATCGTTTGAATGGACTTTTAATTACATGAAGTTATGATATGTTGTTTTGTTGTAGCAGTTTTTTCCAGAATTGTTTTTATCTTGTTGTTTAATGATTTAGGGATCTATAGATGTCGGTTTTAATTGATTATTTTTTTTGGAAATATAATAAGTTTTTCTACAAATCATAAGTTTTGACCAAAGTCTTAATCGGCTGTTAATAGCCTTTAAAAATTCATTGAAGTGTGTCAAAACATTATGTCCAGATTTTTATCTCAAAAGTATGGTTCATTTTTTATCTCAAAAGTTTGGTTCATTTTTATCTCAAAAGAATGGTTCATTTTTATTTCAAAAGTATGGTTCATTTTTATCTCAAAATTATGGTTCATTTTTTTCTCAAAATTATGGTTCATTTTTTCTTACAAATTTATGGTTCCTTTTTTATCTCAATAATATGGTTTATTTTTTATCTCAAAAGTATGGTTCATTTTTTTATCTCAAAAGTATGGTTCATTTTTATCTCAAAAGAATGGTTCATTTTTATCTAAAAATTATGGTTCATTATTTCTTATAAAAGTATGGTTCATTTTTTCTTACAAAAGTATGGTTCATTTTTTCTTACAAAATATGGTTCATTTTTATCTCACAAAAGTATGGTTCATTTTTATCTCAAAAGTATGGTTTATTGTTTATCTTACAAAAGTATGGTTTACTGTTCATACCATATGTTACTATTCATACCCTATGTTACTGTTCATACGATATGTTACTGTTCATACCCTACGTTATTGTTCATACCCTACATTACTGTTCATACCCTACAAACTGTTCATACCTTACGTTATGATTTTGTTCACTTGAAAGTTACTGTTCACTCTGAAGATACTGTTCACTCCGAAGTTACTATTCACTCTGAAGATACTGTTCACTCTGATGTTACTATTCACTTTGAAGTTACTGTTCATTCCGAAGTTACTGTTCATTCCGTGCAATTTTTAAAAATTGATTTTATGAAAATATATGGATTATTTGTTAACAATTTTTTTATGAAAAATCATCATTAAATATAAGGATTATAATCAATGCTTTTTCAATATTTTTGGTGCTATATTTATAGATAACAATTAATAAATTTTTTCAACGTCGTTTGTAAGTAATTCTGGTCGTTTCAAAATTGTTTAAATTCAAATGTTTGAATTTAATTTCAAAATCTGCTACTAGTTTTCAGGAACTGATTTGACTTTGTTTAAATCATTTTAAATGCTTTTATTATTCTGGGAATTTTATTGGAAGACTTATTCAAAATATTTTGAATTCCTTTATTAGATATTTATTCTACGGGAATAAAGAAGGAACAATGCTGCTATTTTCATGGAGATATTTATGGGAGATCTTGACTAAATTAATTTTGAATATCCTAAGGATGTGGAGATACTACACATAATATATATTTTTATTCTCTATATATATCATTTTCTCTTGTAGGAAAAAAAATATACAATAAAAAAGATAAAGTGCTGCGAACTTTGAATCTGTTGTGCATTTGCAATGTCCTGTGACACTCTGCTTCACCACCTCCTCATTCTCTCAAGTGATGAGTTAATTATGCTTTGACTCCAATTGCATTATCAATACGTTCTAATCTAAACCTCAAGAACCAGTACCTGTGATTTAATTTTTATCTTCTCTTTCATCTGTTTCTGAGTCTGTAACATCACTTCTCATCTCTCACACACACTCTATTTTTTCTGTTTATGCTTTTGCACACAAAAGAATTATTTGTTATTATTTTCCTTGGGTTGTGACTCTCAGATTCTAAAGTCAAGATCTTAGGGTTGTGACTCCCTGTATCTAAAGTCATGACTGTTTGGGTTGTGAATCCCAGTATCTAAAGTCACGTTGTAAGGGTTGTGAATCCCTACACAAAAGTCAGCGTCACGGTTATCCCTCCACTAGAAAAGTATTTTGTAATTGGGTTATGATTCCCCTTTAGAAATCATTTTTAGTGGACATGTATCTCTCACCGAGTAGAGATGTATAAGAGTAGAGTAGGCCCACTTTGGACCAAACTACTATAAAAAACATCCTTGGGTTATTTTCTTTTTCTTTTTCTAATTAACATTAATAATTTACTTTGGTAATTAATTTATTTGATTAAATTTTTTAATCTGGTCTATTCAACCCCCTCTAGACCATCTGCCATTACCCCGTCTGACCTATCAATTGGTATCAGAGGGTAAACTTTATAAGAATAGTTTTTCTCTATCTTTATATTTCATTATACCAAAGATTGGTACCATTGGTTGTTCCTTCAGGAATTCATCCAATCATTTTTTGTTTTATTTTTTATTTTATTGTACTAACCTATTCCTAGACCTCACAGTCTAATGATAAAGATCTTATAAGATGGAAGGGTTGAACTCGAATGATGCTTGGATTTCTCAGAATCCACTACATTTTGATGACAATGATTATGAATAATGGAGATCCTGAATGGAGGCATACCTCAAATAGTTGAGCATTGAGCACTGGTCTATCATGTCAAACCCATACACACTGCCTGAAGTTAATCCAGATACTCTTACAGGAATTGATGCTACTAGATATGTCTTAATTTATAAATTCGATAATATTTTATATTTTGCTATTAACAGAAGTGTTTTTAGTCATGTGTCTGCATTTAAGACAACTCATGAAATTTGGAAGATTTTAAAAGTTACTCATCTTGGCTCTGACAAATTAATCCGAACAATGCTTGGAATGCTTCGTGATGAGTATCAAGACTTCAAGATGGGTGAAGATGAAACTGTAAATCAAATGTTCCATTTATTCACAAGAATTATGAATGGAATGAATTCACTTGGAGAATATTTGGAAAATACCATACTTGTTGAATGATTCTTACAAGCTTTACCAAAGAAATTTCATGAAAAGAAGGTTGCCATTGATGAAAGCAAGAACTTCAAAGAGTACAAACTTGATGAACTGATTGGATCACTACTCCAAAATGAATTGGAACTAAAGAACATAGCTGATGAGGAGACAACAAAAAGAAAAGGTGTAGCATTTAAGCCTGTAAATGTTATTTCTAATGACTCTTCTGATTATGATCTATAGGATAATGAAAATGAAGACATGGCTCAGATTGTATCAGGAGTCTCCAAAAGACTGAAAAAGAAAGATTTCAAAAAACAGTTTAGTAGAAATCCTCAAAAATAAAAATATAAGAGAGATAACAAAGTTGATACAAATTAAAATTCTTCAGATGTAACTTGTTATGAGTGCAGGAAGAATGGTCATATCAAACCTGATTACCCTAAACTAAAGAATAAAGAAAAATAAAAAAAGAAGGATAGAAAGGCATTTACAACCAGCTAGAGTTGTACTGAAGAATCTGATTCTAGTGAATACTCTGGAAATAACAAAGAACCTGATAACTTGTGTTTCATGTCATCACTGGATAAGGTTTGTAATTCTAGTTATTATTCTGAATGTTTTGATTATGAATATTAATCTCAAAACCCTAATGTTTTTAAATTAAATAAATAAATTGAATAATTAAAAAAAAATATTTTCAAATTTGCTGATTTATATAATAAACTTAAAGAAGATAATGAAAAACCTAATTCTGAAAATAAATTAATTTTGTATGAAAATAACAAGTTAACAAACACCGCTTCTACTTCTCATTCAACAGTTTATGATAATTTGACAACTGCTCAAGATTTGAATGAGAAATTAAAAAAGGAAGTTGAATGTCTTAAACAAAATTTATCTGCTATTATTTAAGGTCTTGAAAAATATCATGAGATGATGAATTTGACTAAAACTGATAAAAATAAATATGGTTTTGGTTATGATAAAAGATTACCTCAAATGTATAAAACCTGTTTTGTTAAAAGTAAAATATTTATACTTCAACTGTTAATTGTTTTAAATGTGGAATGAATGGTCACTATGCCAACGAATGCTCACTTAGATTTAAAAACTATTTGGGATTTACAAAAACTAATATTTCAAAATCTTTATTATAGAGAGTACCTTGCAATACATGTTTAAATTCTGTATGGGTACCTAAAAATTGTATTAGTAATCATATTGGACCCAAAGTAGCATGGGTACCAAAATTTTAAATTAATTGATTTTTGTATGAAAAATGCCTTGGATGTCTCAAGAATGACATATGGTACATGGATAGTGGATGCTCTAGGCATATGACCGGTTACCCACAAAATTTTACCTCATACAACACATGTGATGGAGGCACTGTTACTTTTGGAGACAATTACAAAGGCAAAGTAAAAGGTTTTGGTAAAGTTGGTATTGAAAATTATACATCTATTTCAAAAGTTTTATATATTGAAGGTTTAAAAAATAATTTAATTAGTATATCATAATTATGTGATGATAGAATGGAAGTTAAATTTCAAAATAATAAATGTTTAGTTTTTAAAGATGAGTCTTTATTATTTTATGCTAATCGAGAAGATAATATTTATAATATTGATTTTTCTAAACTAACTGTGTATAGACCCGTAAATTTCAAGGAAATTTTTTTCCTTAATTTTTCTTTGGAATTTTTCAAGAACGCAGTTTCTGACGGCACTTGATTCCGAGGCCCGGTGTGCCCGGAATCATTTTCTGAAGTTTGGCTCGGGTACGTTCAGTGAACGGATGAGCGGGTTTTTCTAACTTTTGAACCGGTGCCCGGAATCGAATTCTGAGGGCACCGATGAAATCGCTGCGTCAGTATTCACTTAGAAACGCCTCTTCCGGAGTTGCGTTTGCTCGGGTGTGGTTTTTAATTTTTGTGCTTAAAGTTAAGAAATAAAATAATTTTTCGACAACTTTATTTTATTTCACTTAAGCCACTTTGAAGCCACTTGAAGCCACTTAAAAGCGGCTTAAACTTAGTTGATCCAGATAGGATGCTATCCAGAAATATCCTACCCCCTTGGTAGGATATTTGTGAGGTGGGGCCCGCACGAGCCCCGCCGTTTCTTTCCGCTAAGTAACGCACCCTCGAAAACCCGTCATTATGAAGTCAACTGACGCGTTTTCTTAATTTCTTAACAGACCATTTAATTGGGAGGTTTATTTCGTGAATTAAATGGGCAGTTTCTTTCGTCGAATTAATTCAACGAATTAATTCAATTGTTTCTTAACCAGTTTTCAAATTCGTTGGCATAATAATAAAATAAGGCCAACGCACGACCCCTGGTTATTTGCGCGTTGAGAAGATTTGAGAGGACCCTTGTGTCTTCTTCTCCCTTGCGAAGAACGCGAAGAACGCGAAGAATGCGAAGAACGCCGAACCCGGAAATCGACGACACTCCCATCCGAGACGTTCTTCCCCACCCCGATCTCCGATCACCAACCATTTGAGGTGAGTGATTTCGGGTTTCGTCTAAAGGTTCTTTTTGGTTTTAATCGAAACACAGATTTAATTATTTATAATTTAAATCTGTTGTTCTTGGTCCATTGAGCTCACCGACTCAATGCCGGATTCTGCGACGACGTGACGCCTTCCCGTGACGACGCGGCGATCCCTCTCTTCCGCGACGAGCTTTTCCGCAAAGAACGCCCGCGCACGACGACCAATGAGGTAGGGATTTATTTTGGGAATTACCCCTTTTTTCTTTATTCCTGTCAATGTTTCTTTAAAGAAATTAAAGAACCGGATTGTGAACAATTTTAAACTTATTAAAAATGTTTTTTCCTGTGTGGAATAAAAATTCTCCCGTCATTTATATCTAACGCGGAGGGTGCGGACCAAACGAACACGGCCCGACAACCCTCCGCCGTTCTTCGTTCTTGTGCGAATTCAACGGGCGATGAAGAAACGTGCCGCAACGGAAGTTTGATGATCCCGCAGTGAAGAATGAGTCCCGAGAGGAGCAACGACGCAGACGAGAACAAAATCGGACCACCGGAGCGATCCCGGTGGCCCGCGGAACACGCCGACGGCGCCGACAGCCGGGAGCGGCAGCGCCCCGGCGCGCCGCCGGACAGGCCGCCGCGGCTGAAGGCACAGCGGCAGAGGCACCCGCGGACCCGCGGCCGCGCGGGTCCGATGCCTTCGGACGCGGCTGAAGCCGCGTCCTTGACTCAGCGCGGCCCCACGCGGGGGGCCGCGACACCACCAGGCCGCGGGGGCGGCGCCCCGCGGCGCCTTGGCCGTTCGGCCGCTCGGCCGAACCGGGCCAGGCCAGTCCGACCGGCCGGGCCACGCCCTGGCCGGACCGGACCGGGTCGGACCGGGTCGGGTCGACCCGGTTCGGCCGACTCCCGGGGGGGGGGGGGGGGTCGGCCCGGGTCGGCCCGGGCCCGGACCCCCCGTCTTCGGACGGTCTTCGTTAAAATGCCCATAACTTTAGCTATGAGACTCCAAACGACTCGCCGTTAGCGGCAACGTGATCCATGGATCGAGACGGTCGTTTCGGTATATTGCACTCAAGGTTTCGAAATACTTTGAGTTCGGCCGGGTTGGTTCGTACACGAAACCAACCGGGACCTCAGAGCGGAAACGCTCATATCTTGAGCCACAGACGTCCGATTGATGTTCCATCAGCTTTGTTGAATTCCTCTAAGTGAGACGGATCTTTTGGCATACTCCGCCCGAGGTTTGGACGCAGGTGGAGTGCGGTCGGGTTTGTTTTGCCTTAAAAACCAACCGGGCCCCTCGGACGAAAATGCCAATAACTTTCAGACCGGACGTCCGATTGACGCGCCGTCTGCGACGTTGAGTTCCTGTTGACGATACGGAACTTTTGGATACATCAACTTCGGACTTTGTGTCAGTTGATGTATCAGACTCTCGGCTCGTGGAACGGACCCTCCCGAACGAGCTTGCTGTGTGCGGGAACCCTAGTGCTGGCTGCGACTGCTACTTCGACAGCGACGACTGTGCAGAGATCCTCCGTGGACTCCGACGACGACCGTGCAGAGATCCTCAGTGGACTGCGGCGACGACTGTGCAGAGATCCTCCGTGGACTCCGATGACGACCGTGCAGAGATCCTCAGTGGACTGCAACGACTACTGCACTCAGCGATCCTCCGTGGATCAGTGCTACAGGTCCTGTGTGGGCCCGGTCTTATATAGGACCGATCCTGTGTGGGTCCGATCCTGTGTGGGTCCGCGCTCAGCGGTTCTGTGTGAGCCAGCGCCTACAGGTCCTGTGTGGGCCCGATCCTGTGTGGGTCACTGCGGGGGTTAGTACCTATCGATCCTTCGTGGGTCCGACGACTTAGATGGATCAGTGATCATCTTTATCGTCATCCGAAAAAGTATATCCTGTGTGAGCTGAATCTTGTGTTCCTCTCCTTTGTGGATTGTGTTGAGCTATCCTGTGTGGATTTACTGTTTCCTCTCCTTTGTGGATTGTGTTGAGCTATCCTGTGTGGATTTACTGTTTACTCTCCTTTGTGGATTGTGTTGTTCTATCCTGTGTGGGTATACGTTTGCTTTCCTGTGTGGATTGGGTTGTGCTTGGGCTCGGACGTTGGAGCCGAACGGGAATTGATGACTTAGGTATATGTATGGGAATATACCTAAGCCGTGTCAGATGTTACTTCGTGATTTTATATTTGCTTTGTGGATTTCGGGAGACCTTCGGGGGTCTCGGGGTCCCTACTGAGTAGCTTATACTCACCCCTGCACGGGCTTTTCCCGCACTACGTTGTGTTGGTTTCAGACGATGGACAGCGCTGATCGTGGTGGAGGCGTACGGAGCAGGACGGTACCTGGAGGTGGACCACTGGGCAAGACATACTCGGAGCGGTCAGGTGGACCCGAGGAGTAGTGGAGGCTATCTGTACCCACCCTTCAGGTGGGACTTTCAGAGGACGGCTCGACGCTGCAGTTTTTCCTTTCAGTTGTTGTTTTTCCTTTCAGTTGTACTTTACAGTTGGGCTTGTATTTCTGGCCCTTTTACTTTCAGCACAACTTGTACCATTTTTACTTAGTGATTACTTTTCCGCTTGCTCATTCTGTGGTGCTTGTTTAATTTTCAAAGGCAATGCCTTCCCTTTTTGTTGGGATTTACGCCTTGGTGCTAGTCGCCAGCCCCTGGCCTATGGAAGGCGGGCTTGGGGTAGTACGGCACGGACCCCGAGGGCGGGTCGTGAAAAATTGGTATCAGAGGTGGTCGGTTCTACAGCAGACTCTGATCTTTCTTCTATGAGAAGCAATAGTGTTTAGCGTATTGGGTGTGGTTATCAGTCCAGGGAGTCCAGTGTTGGTGCGGTGGCCGACATATCCGTACACCAGGACCCTGACTTCTGATTTCCGACTTAATGAACGAAAACAATGGTTGCATGTGTGTTTCAAGTTTTCATTGTGTTTACTTGTGTCAGCTCACCAGGTATACTGTTCTGACATTGGCGCACTTGTTTCCTTTTCAGGATGGCCCGACGACAGCAGCTAGCTAGGGTTCCTAGAGTAGAGCGTGACGACAGCCCGCCGAGCGATGAGGCCTCGGTACAGGGCCCGTTGATAGCAGAGGCACCGGCGGTACCTTTACCCGCCGAGCCCCCGATGCTTCCAGCGCTGACACTGACAATGCACGACGCCTCGGAGCTCTGCACGAGTTCCAGCGCCAGCGACCACCCAGGTTCCATGGGGAGACGGACCCCCAGGCAGTTGAGGACTGGCTGGAGGCGGTCATCCGAGTTTTCAGGCTAGCGAGGACAACAGCAGACCTCATGGTGATCCTCGCGGCGAGCCTACTGCACGCAGCATTAGGGAGATGGTGGAGCTTGATGCTCCAGGTACACGATGAGTCCTCCCTCATCTGGACGGACTTCGAGAGCCTCTTCCGCTCAAAGTTCGTCCCGGCCAACCTCCGTGCGGTGCGCATCCAGGAGCTTCTTCAGCTGCGGCAGGGCAGCTTGACGGTCGCTCAGTATGCGGCGAGGTTCACCGATCTTTCTCCCTACTCGACAGACATGGTGCGGGACCCCTTCTTCGGGCCCGGACCTTCGAGAAGGGTTTGAGACACGAGATCAGGGCATCCCTGATCTCCCTCAGCATCCCGACCCAGGCAGGAGTACTGGAGCGAGCCCTCCTGATCGAGAGCTTCCTGGCTGAGTCCACAGCGAGACCTACCGCAGGGCGGCAGGTAGCGGAGTCTTCGGCAGCTGGTAGCCGACAGATGACTCAGGGTTCCTGGAAGACCAGACCTTCCGGCAGACGACCTCGGGGCACTGGCTCAGCAGTGAGGGGCACATAGCGCGGAGCCACTCTTCCGAGAGGCAGGCAGTGCTATGAGTGCGGCGGGCAGGGCCACATGGCTCGTGACTGCCCAACCCGTCGTACCGAGGGGCAGCAGACGGTGGAGGGACCACCCAGGCAGAGGCAGAGGGTCAACCGTGGCGTTCCGCCTGGAGGAGGCGGACGATGCAGAGGAGCTGGCCGAGCAGCAGGTGGTGGGAGACGCTTTGAGGCTCTGCCACCACCACCACCAGGAGGCCCGCCCCGACCACAGGGGGCTGGCGGGCAGAGACAGGCTCAGCTCCAGGCAGCGGAGGCCTACGACCATGGCACTCCAGAGATGATTCGAGGTACGATCTGTGTCTATTCCACCCTTGCTGCAGTTCTGATAGACACAGGAGCGAGTCACTCTTTCATAGACACTGCCCTTGTTCGGAGCTCGGAGATTCCGACAGAGCCGTTGGCTCGATCCTTACGGCTAGAGACTTCTACGGGAGCAGACTCGACGATTACGCACTGGGGCCGGCAGTGTGAGCTTACTCTAGGAGGCGAGAGCATCGGATGGGATCTTCTTGTAGCGGCGTCGAGGCCTTACGACGTCATCTTGGGCATGGATTGGTTATCTACGGTCCATGCTCAGATTGACTGCTTTAGGCGTAAGGTGCGATGTGTGCGCATCGACGGGAGCAGGTTCACCTTCACCGGCGAGAAGGGAGCCTTCGCAGCACAGGATGGACTCACGCAGAGGAGAGTTCAGCCCATCACTCATCAGTTGGCTAGCCTCATCCTAGGAGCAGTTGACGTGCGGAGTCCCAGTTTTCCTGTAGTGGTGGATCAGTATGCGGACGTCTTCCCTGACGACGTTCCAGGGCTACCTTCTCGCAGAGAGGTATAATTTTATATTGATCTGTACCCCGGGACAGCCCCGATATCCACTACAGCATATCGGATGGCCCCCACTGAGCCTCGAGAGCTACGGGTACAGTTGGAGGACTTACAGGGAAAGGGGTTCATCTGACCCAGTGTTTCACCCTGGGCTTCCCCGATTTTGTTCGCCAAGAAGGCGGACGGGAGCTTGCGACTGTGTGTTGACTATCATCGCCTGAACCAGGTGACTGTGAGGAACAAGTATCCGCTACCGAGGATTGATGACCTCTTCGATTAGCTCAAGGGAGCACGGTGGTTCTCGAAGATAGACCTCAGGTCAGGCTATCATCAGCTCAGAGTTCGAGATGAGGATGTGCAGAAGACGACCTTCAGGTGTCGGTATGGCCACTATGAGTTCTTGGTTATGCCTTTCGGCGTACCCAATGCTCCAGCAGTGTTCATGAGCCTCATGAACAGGATCTTCCAGCCATACCTTGATCGATTTGTAGTGGTCTTCATCGATGACATTTTGGTGTACTTGACCACAGAGGAGGAGCACGCCTACCACTTGCGAGTTGTACTAGACACATTCCGAGAGCACCAGCTTTATGGAAAGCTCTCGAAATGCCAGTTCTGGTTATGTGAGGTCCACTTCTTGGGGCACGTCATTTCTGAGGCGGGAGTTGCAGTGGATCCCGCGAAGATCGAGGCAGTGCTAGCTTGGGAGCCACCCAACCGTGTGACGGAGGTGTAGAGTTTCTTGGGTCTTGCCGGATACTATCTAAGATTTGTACCAGACTTCTCCAGAGTTGCGGCACCACTCTCAGCATTGACGAAGAAGGGGAAACCCTTCGTGTGGTCAGACAGATGTCAGCAGAGCTTCTAGGAGCTGAGGCAGAGGTTGACCAGCGCACCTATCTTGAGGTTGCCTAAGGAGGGAGTTGGATACGTAGTCTACTGCGATGCATCAGGGACCGGACTCGGGTGTGTCTTGATGCAGGAGCGGGCCGTGATTGCCTACGAATCACGTCAGTTGAGGCCGCATGAGCAGAACTATGCTACCCATGACTTGGAATTGGCAGTAGTGGTCTTCGCTCTGAAGACATGGCGGCACTATCTGATGGGCGAGCGCTTCACAGTCTTTTCTGACCACCAGAGTCTCAGGTACATCTTCTCTCAGAAGGACCTGAACCAGAGATAGCGGCGATGGCTCGAGTTCCTCTAGGACTATGACTTTGAGATAGTCTATACTCCTGGGAAGGGGAACGGGGTAGCCGATGCCCTCAGCAGGAGGTCGGGCATCCAGCTACTTGAGGAGGCGACAGAGTAGCTAGCCGCTTTTCATATATCCTTCGTGGATAGAGACGGAGCAGCCTTCCTTCAGTCTCTCACAGTCTCTCCTCCACTTCTACAGTGGTTCAGAGAGGCACAGCGTGGGGATGCTGACTGTGAGACACGGCGTGCACAGATATCCTCAGGACAGACACCTGATGGTTTCTCCCTTGGAGTAGAGCACGATGTCCTTTTCAAAGGACGTACCTTGGTACCAGTCTCTTTACGAGAGGAGGTGCTGAGAGAGTTCAACACTTCTCCTTTGGCAGTACATCCTGGAGTGGCGAAGATGTACCAGGATCTCAGACGACAGCATTGGTGGCCGGGCATGAAGAAGGCTGTGGTAGAGTTCGTTTCACGGTGCCTCACCTGCCAGCAGGTGAAGGCAGAGCACCAGGTACCAGCAGTCTTGGTACAGCCCTTGGAGGTCCCGGAGTATAAGTGGTACGGGATATCTATGGACTTTGAGACTGGACTTCCACGCACTTCCAGAGTTCACGACTCCAATTGGGTGATTGTTGACCGACTCACCAAGTCGGCACACTTCTTACCCATTCTAGAGCAGGGCTCAGTGGAGAGCTTGGGGCGTCTCTATGTCCAGGAGATTGTACGGTTTCACGGTGTGCCATCGACTATCGTCTCCGATCGGGACGCTCGCTTTACTTCCCAGCTTTGGAAGGGGTTGCAGGAGGCATTCGGGACGCGGCTACGTCTGAGCACCGCCTTTCACACTCAGACGGATGGTCAGACGGAGAGGACCATTCAGACTCTCGAGGACATGCTCCGCGCATGTGTCCTCAACTTTGGTCACAGCTGGGAGGACCACCTACCCATGGTGGAGTTCGCGTACAACAACAGCTACCACTCCACCATCGGGATGGCACCATATGAGGCGTTGTACGGCAGGCCTTGCAGATCTCCTTTGTGCTGGACAGACCCTGGGGAGTCAGCACTTGTGGGACCAGAGATGGTCCGGGCCACGACAGAGAAGGTCCAGGTCATCCAGGAGTGGATGAGGACAGCACAGAGCTGGCGGAAGTCATATGATGATAGGAGGCGGAGGCCACTTGAGTTCGAGGATGGCGACCACGTCTTCTTGCGGGTCTCACCTCGACGTGGTTTGCAGAGATTTGGCCGAGGCGACAAGTTGTCTCCACGCTTCATCGGGCCCTTCCAGGTCCTCAGTAGGATTGGCGAGGTGTCTTATCACCTGGATCTGCCACCTCAGTTGCACCGGGTGCACGACGTCTCCCACGTATCTCAGCTGAGGAGATACGTGCACGACCCGACGCACATCATTGACTATGGGGAGCTAGACGTGGATGATGGGGCGTCTTTTGCGGAGGTCCTGGTGGTGATAGAGGATCGACAGGAGCGGGTCCTGCATGGGCGATCGATTCCTCTTGTGCGCATCAGATGGCAGCACGGGAACCTCCAGGAGAGCACATGGGAGCGGGAGGCTCAGATGCGTGCTCAGTACCCACATTTGTTTCCCTAGTTTATGATTTATCTTTACGGGGACGTAAAGCCCTGAGGTGGGAGTAATGTAAAGACCCGTAAATTTTAAGGAAATTTTTTTCCTTAATTTTTCTTTGGAATTTTTCAAGAACGCAGTTTCTGACGGCACCTGATTCCGAGGCCCGGTGTGCCCGGAATCATTTTCCAAAGTTTGGCTCAGGTACGTTCAGTGAACAGATGAGTGGGTTTTTCTAACTTTTGATCCGGTGCCCAGAATCGAATTCTGAGGGCACCGATGAAATCGCTGCATCGGTATTCGCTTAGAAATGCCTCTTCCGGAGTTGCGTTTGCTCGGGTGTGGTTTTTAATTTTCGGGCTTAAAGTTAAGAAATAAAATAATTTTTCGACAACTTTATTTTATTTCACTTAAGCCACTTTGAAGCCACTTGAAGCCAATTAAAAGCGGCTTAAACTGAGTTGATCTGGATAGGATGCTATCCAAAAATATCCTACCCCCTTGGTAGGATATTTGTGAGGTGGAGCCCGCACGAGCCCCGCCGTTTCTTTCTGCTAAGTAACGCACCCGCGAAAACCCATCATTATGAAGTCAACTGACACGTTTTCTTAATTTCTTAATAGACCATTTAATTGGGAGGTTTATTTCGTGAATTAAATGGGCAGTTTCTTTCGTCGAATTAATTCAACAAATTAACTCAATCATTTCTTAACCAGTTTTCAAATTCGTTGGCGTAATAATAAAATAAGGCCAACACACGACCCCTAGTTATTTGCGCGTTGAGAAGATTTGAGAGGACCCTTGTATCTTCTTCTCCCTTGCGAAGAACGTGAAGAACGCGAAGAACGCGAAGAACGCGAAGAACGCCGAACCCGGAAATCGACGACGCTCCCATCCGAGACGTTCTTCCCCGCCCCGATCTCCGATCACCAACCATTTGAGTTGAGTGATTTCGGGTTTCCTCTAACGGTTCTTTTTGGTTTTAATCGAAACACAGATTTAATTATTTATAATTTAAATCTGTTGTTCTTGGTCTGTTGAGCTCGCCGACTCAACGCCGGATTCTGCGACGACGCGACGCCTTCCCGCGACGACGCGACAATCCCTCTCTTCCGCGACGAGCTTTTCCACGAAGAACGCCCGCGCGCGACGACCAACGAGGTAGGGATTTGTTTTGGGAATTACCCCTTTTTTCTATATTCCCGTCAATGTTTCTTTAAAGAAAATAAAGAACCGGATTGTGAACAATTTTAAAATTATTAAAATTGTTGTTTCCTGTGTGGAATAAAAATTCTCCCGTCATTTATATCTAACGCGGAGGGTGCGGGCCAAACGAACACGGCCCGACAACCCTCCACTGTTCTTCGTTATTGTGCGGATTCGACGGGCGATGACGAAACATGCTGCAACGGAAGTTTGATGATCCCGCAGTGAAGAACGAGTCCCGGGAGGAGCAACGGCGCAGACGGGAACAAAATCGGACCACCGGAGCGATCCCGGTGGCCCGCGGAACAAGCCGGCGGCGCCCCGGCCCGCCGCCGGACAGGCCGCCGTGGCTGAAGCCGCAGCGCTGGTGGCACCCGCGGACCCACGGCCGCGTGGGTCCGATGCCTTCGGACGCGGCTGAAGCCGCGTCCTTTACTCAACGTGGCCCCACGCGGGGGGCCGCGACACCACCAGGCCGCGGGGGCGGCGCCTTGGCCGTTCGGCCGCTCGGCCGAACCGGGCCAGGCCTGTCCGACCGGCCGGGACACGCCCTGGCCGGACCGGACCGGGTCGGGTCGACCCGGTTCGGCCGACTCCCGGGGGGGGGGGGGGGGTCGGCCCGGGCCCGGACCCCCCGTCTTCGGACGTTCTTCGTTCAAATGCTCGTAACTTGAGCTACGGGCCTCCAAACGACTCGCCATCAGCGGCAACGCGATCTATGGATTGAGACGGTCGTTTTGGTATATCGCACTCAAGGTTTAGGAATACTTTGAGTTCGGCTGGGTTGGTTCGTACACGAAACCAACCGGGCCCTCTGAGCGGAAACGCTCATATCTTGATCCACGGACGTCCGATTGACGTGCCGTCAGCTTTGTTGAATTCCTCTAAGTGAGACAGAACTTTTGGCATACTCCGCCTGATGTTTGGATGCAGGTGGAGTGCGGTCGGGTTGGTTTTTCCTTAAAAACCAACCGGGCCCCTGAGACGAAAATGCCAATAACTTTCAGACCCGACATCCGATTGACGCGCCGTCTGCGACGTTGAGTTCCTGTTGACGATACGGAACTTTTGGATACATCAACTTCGGACTTTGTGTCAGTTGATGTATCAACCTCTCGGCTCATGGAGCGGACCCTCCCGAACGAGCTTGCTGTGTGCGGGAACCCTAGTGCTGGCTGCGACTGCTACTTTGACAGCGACGACTGTGCAGAGATCCTCCGTGGACTCCGACGACGACCGTGCAGAGATCCTTAGTGGACTGCGACGACTACTACACTCAGCGATCCTCCGTGGATCAGTGCTACAGGTCCTGTGTGGGCCCGATCCTGTGTGGGTCCGATCCTGTGTGGGTCTGCGCTCAGCGGTTCTGTATGAGCCAGCGCCTACAGGTCCTGTGTGGGCCCGATCCTGTGTGGGTCACTGCGGGGGTTAGTAACTATCGATCCTTCGTGGGTCCGACGACTTATATGGATCAGTGATCATCTTTATCGTCATCCGAAAAAGTATATCCTGTGTGAGCTGAATCTTGTGTTCCTCTCCTTTGTGGATTGTGTTGAGCTATCCTGTGTGGATTTAATGTTTCCTCTCCTTTGTGGATTGTGTTGAGCTATCCTATGTGGATTTACTGTTTACTCTCCTTTGTGGATTGTGTTGTTCTATCCTGTGTGGGTATACGTTTGCTTTCCTGTGTGGACTGGGTTGTGCTTGGGCTCGGACGTTGGATCCGAACGGGAATTGATGACTTAGGTATATGTATGGGCATATACCTAAGCCATGTCAGATGTTACTTCATGATTGTATCTTTCCTTTGTGGATTATCCTTTGTGGATTTAGGGAGACCTTCGGGGGTCTCGGGGTCCCTACTGAGTAGCTTATACTCACCCCTGCACGGGCTTTTCCCGCACTACGTTGTGTTGGTTGCAGACGACGGACAGCGCTGATCATGGTGGAGGCGTACGGAGCAGGACGGTACCTGGAGGTGGAACACTGGGAGGGACGTACTCGGAGCGGTCAGGTGGACCCGAGGAGCAGTGGAGGCTATCTGTACCCACCCTTCAGGTGGGACTTTCAGAGGACGGCTCGACACTGCAGTTTTTCCTTTCAGTTGCTGTTTTTCCTTTCAGTTGTACTTTACAGTTGGGCTTGTATTTCTGGCCCCTTTTACTTTCAGCACAGCTTGTACTGTTTTTACTTAGTGATTACTTTTCCTCTTGCTTACTCTGTGGTGCTTGTTTACTTTTCAAAGGCAATGCCTTCCCTTTTTGTTGGGATTTACGCCTTGGTGCTAGTCGCCAGCCCCTGGCCTATGGAAGGCGGGCTTGGGGTAGTCACGGCACGGACCCTGAGGGCGGGTCGTGACAAAATGTTCAACATGTAAAGTTTTTGAATGCTGTACAGAATGAAAACATACATTGGCATCGACATTTAGGTCTTGTTAAGTTCAGATTGATGCATAAGAACTCAAATCATGATAATGTTTTACAGCTTCCTTATTTGAAGAAAGAACAACATCATATTTGTGATGCCTTCATGAAAGCGAAGGAACACAAAATTTATTTTAGACCTATCAATTAGATAAGTACTATTAAGCCTTTACAGTAGGTACATCTTGGTTTATTTGGTCCAACTAAAATTTCTAGCCTATGTGGAAAGAAATATACTTTAGTTATTTTTTATGATTATAGTATATTTACTTGGGTATATTTTCTAGCTCATAAAAATGATACTTTATCTAAATTCACTACTTTCTCTAAATTAGTTCAAAATGAAAAATGTTGTATGATTATTTATATTCATTGTGATAAAGGAGGTGAATTAAATTATTTAAAATTTTAAATATGCTGTGAAAAGAATGGATATTTTCATAATTTCTCTACTCCTAGAACACCACAACAAAATGGGGCTATAGTATTGAAAAATAGAACTATTATTGAAATGGCTCGAACTATGTTAAGTGAATATAATCCACCTAGATATTTTTGGGTTGAGGCTGTTTTTGCTGCATGTTATATTTCAAATATAATTCTTATTAGACCTTTTCTAAAGAAAACACCTTATGAATTATTCAAAAATAAAAATCCTATTATTGGTTATTTTAGAGTTTTTGGCTGCAAAGTTTTTATTTTAAATTCAAAGGATAATTTTGATAAATTTGATTCTAAAAGAAATGAAGGTATTCTTCTTGGTTATTCCAATAACAGTAAATCATATAGAGTTTATAATAAAATAATGATGGTTATTGAAGAATCTATTCATGTTATGTTTGATGAAAATAATGTTAATATAAATTCTAATTCTAATGTTATTGAGGATGAGTTTAGAGATTTTAATTTTGGTGAAGATATTTCTCAAGATAATAATGAATTAATTGAGAGGGAGAATAATCCTTCTCAACCTGATCCAAGATAATGGAAGATTCACAAAGATCATCCTCTTGAAAATGTAATTGGAAATGTTGATTCTAGTCTCAAAACCAGAAATTCTATTTTAAATTATTGTGCCAATTATGCTTTTATTTCTGATTTTGTTCCTATTAATATTAATGATGCTTTAAAATATGAAAACTGGATTGTTTCTAGGAAAGATGAATTAAATCAGTTTGTTAGAAATAATGTTTGGACTTTAGTAGAATTTCCTGAAGATAAGACAAAAATTGGAACTAAGTGAATCTTTAGAAACAAGCTGGATGAATCTGGACAGATTTTCAAAAAAAGACAGACTTGTTGCTCAAAGATACTCTCAAGAAGAAGGTATAGACTTTGAAGATTCATTTTCACCAGTTTCTAGGTTTGAGGAAATTAGAATTTTGTTACATTTTGCATGTTTTCAATGTTTTAAATTATATCAAATGGATGTAAAAAGCGCTTTCTTAAATGGTTTTATTACTGAAGAAGTTTATGTTTCTCAACCCCCTGGTTTGGAAAATGAAAAATTTCCCAACCATGTTTTTAAATTATCTAAAGGTTTATATGGTCTCAAACAAGCACCTCGTGCTTGGTATGAAAGAATTTCTTTATTTTTATTAAAAAATCGTTTCATGAAAGGCAGTGTTGATCCCACTCTTTTTATTAAAATATCTTCTGATGATATTTTAATTGTTCAGATCTATGTTGATGCTATAGTTTTTTGATCATCTAGTGACATACTTTGTAATGATTTTTCTTTATTGATGTCTTCTGAATTTGACATTAGTTTAATGGGAGAATTAAAGTTCTTTCTTGAACTTCAAATTTCTCAAAGGAAAGATGGAATTTTTCTTAATCAATCTATGTATGCTGAAGATTTAGTTAAACGATTTGGTCTTGATTCCTCTAAATCCATAAAAACTATTATGAGTACTAATTGAATATTAGAGAGTGATGCATCTGGTAAATACATTGATTTTACAGTTTTAGAGGTATGATAGGTAGCTTGTTATATTTAACTACATTTAGACCTGATATCATTTTTAGTGTTTGTTTATGTGCTAGATTTCAAGCTGATCCAAAATAAAGTCATATTAAAGCTGTATAAAGAATAATTAGACATGTTAAAGGAACTATTGATTCTTGTTTATTTTTTCCCAAATATAACTATTTTGATTTAACTAACTATTCTGATTCTCATTTTGGAGGTTGTATAATTGACCAAAAAAGCACATCAGGTATATGTTATTTTTTGGGAAAATGTTTAATATGTTGGTCATCTAAGAAACAATTATCTGTTGCTTTATCTACTGCAAAAGATGAGTATATCTCTACTGCTAGTAGTTGTGCTCATAGTTTATGGATTAATCCAACTTTATGTGTTTTTTGTGTTTATCTTGATAAACTACCAATTTATTGTGATAGTACATCTTCAATTTTTGTTTCTAAAAACCCCTTACAACATTCTAGAACAAAACATATTGATCTTAGATTTCATTTCATTCGATATCATGTGAATAAGGTTGATATTGTTTTAGAATTTATCCCTTTTGAAAATCAGCTTGAAAATATTGTTAAGAATCCTTTAGACTCTTCTGAGTTTGAGAAAATTAAATATTCTCTTGGTATGCTGAAATTTTAAATTTTATTTGGAATTTTTTTAGGGGGAGAATGTTTTCACTTTTTGTTTATTTACAAAACTGGGGAAAAGTTTTGGAGATATGTTTTGGTGATAAATAATCTATTTTTAATCATTTTAAAAAGTCATTTATGTTTTAAATGTTTTGGTTTTGTAGTCAAACAAAAAGGGGGATATTGTTTGTGCATGTGCATATTTCCTTTAATTTGATTTCTTATGATTTTGTTTGATTACGTTTCCTCGGTGTTTTGATAATATCTTATATTATATTATTTGAATTTTTGTGATATTTATCATGTTGGAAAGATTCAATATTTATCAATATTTTATTATTTAATGAGGATGTTTTAAAATGCTTATCTATTTCTCTAAAAATTCAATGAAGTTGCTACTATGTTTTTAGAAACTCTACATTTCACTTTTTTAAAACATTTAGGTATTTATTTTACTGAAACTTCTACAGTTATCCGATTTTCATGAAACTTGATTTTATAGAAAGATAAAATGTTTATATTGATTTCATTAGTTTACATCAAAGTCTAAAAATATTGTTTGAATGGACTTTTAATTATATGATGTTATGATATGCTGTTTTGTTGTAGCAGTTTTTTCCAGAATTGTTTTGATTCTATTTTTAATGATTTCGGGATCTTTAGATGTCGATTTTAATTAATTCTTTTTTTATGGAAATATAATAAGATTTTCGACAAATCATTAGTTATGACCAAAGTATTAATAGGATTTTAAGTGCCTTACAAAATCCGATGCATTTTGTCAAAAACATTCTGTCCAGATTTTAATCTCAAAAAGTATGGTTTATTTTTTATCTGAAAAGTATGGTTTATTTTAATCACAAAAGTATGGTTCATTTTTATCTCAAAAGTATGGTTCATTTTAATCTCAAAAGTATGGTCCGGATTTTAATCCCAAATGTATGGTTCATTTATCCTTACGAACGTATGGTTCATTTTTTATCTAAAAAGTATGGTTCATTTTTTTATCTCAAAAGTATGGTTCATTTTTATCTCCAAAGTATGGTTCATTTTTATCTCAAAAGTATGGTTCATTTTTTCTTACAAAAGTATGGTTCATTTTTTCTTACAAAAGTATCGTTCATTTTTTCTTACAAAAGTATGGTTCATTTTTATCTCACAAAAGTATGGTTCATTTTTATCTCAAAAGTATGGTTTATTGTTTATCTTACAAAAGTATGGTTTACTCTTCATACCCTACATTACTATTCATACCCAACGTTATTGTTCATACCCTACGTTATGATTTTGTTCACTCTGAAGTTACTATTTACACCGAAGTTACTGTTCACTCTGAAGTTACTATTCACTCTGAAGTAACTATTCACTCTGAATTTACTATTCACTTTGAAGTTACTATTCATTCCGAAGTTACTGTTCATTCCGTGCAATTTTTTAAAAATTGATTTTCTCCAAATATAAGGATTACTTTTTACTGATTTTTTATGAAAAATTCTCATTTAATATAAGGATTATAATCAATTATTTTTTAATATTTTTGGTGCTATATTTAGAGAGAAAAATTAATATTTTTTTCAACTTCATTTGGAAGTAAATGTAGTCGTTTCAAAATTGTTTAAATTAAAATGTATGAATTTAATTTGAGAATCTTCTGTTAGTTTTCAGGAACTGATTTGACTTCGTTTAAATAATTTTAAATTCATTTATTATTTTGGAGATTTTATTAGAAGACTCATTCAAAATATTTTGAATTCATTTATTAGATATTTATTCTACGGGAATAAAGAAGAATCATTGCTTATATTTTCATGGAGATATTTTTGGGATCTATTAACTCAATTAATTTTGAATATCCTAAGGAAGAGGAGTTGTTGCACCTTCTATATATTTTTATTCTCTAAATATATCATTCTATATTGCACTAAAAGTAAATATACAATAAAAAAGAGAAAGTGCTATGAACAATGAATTTTCTGTGCATTTGCAACGTCCTGTGACACTCTGCTTCACAACCTGATCGTTCTCTCAAGTGCTGAGTTAATTCATGCTTTGACTATAACTACATTGACGAGATGTGTGGATATAAACCTCAAGAACAAGTACCTGTGGTTTAATTTTTATCTTCTCTTTCATATGGTTCTGAGTCGGTAACACTACTTCTCATCTCTCACACACACTCTATTTTTTCTGTTTATGCTTTTGCACACAAAAGAATTATTTTTTATTCTTTTCCTCAGGTTGTGACTCCTGGATTCTAAAGTTAGGATCTTAGGGTTGTGAATCCCTGTATCTAAAGTCAATACTATTTGGTTTGTGAATCCTAGTATCTAAAGTTAGGTTTTAAGGGTTGTGACTCCCCACACAAAGTCAGTGTCATGGTTATCCCTCCAATAGAAAAGGATTATGTAATTGGGTTATGATTCCCCTTTAAAAATAATTTTTAGTGCACACGTATCTCTCACCGAGTAAAGAGGTATAAGAGTAGAGTAGGCCCACATTGGACCGAAATACTATAAAAAACATCCTTAAGTTATTTAATATTTCCGATGCTAATTAACCTTAATAATTAACTTTGATAATTAATTTATTTTATTAAATTTTTTAATCTAGTATATTAACCCCCCTCTAGACCATCTTCCATTACCCCGTCCGACCTAAAAATTTGTATCAGAGGGTAACCTTTTTAAGAATAGTTTTTCTCTATCTTTATATTTCATTATATCAAATATTGGTACCATTGGTTGTTCCTTCAGGAATTCATCCAATCATTTTTTTGTTTGCTTTTATATTTTATTGTACTAACCTAATCCTAGACCTCACAGTCTAAGGATAAGGATCTTAGAAGATGGAAGGATTGAACTCAAATGATGCTTGGATTCCTCAGAAGCCACCACATTTTTATGGCATTGATTATGGATACTGAAGATCCCGAATGGAGGCATACCTCAAATAGTTGAGCATTGAGCACTAGTCTATCATGTCAAAACAATACACACTGTCTGAAGCTGATCTAGATACTCTTACATGAAATTGATGCTACTAGATATGTCTTAAATTATAAAGTAATTAATATTTTATATTATGCTATTAACTGAAGTGTTTTTAGTTATGTGTCTGCATGAAAGATAGCTCATGATATTTGGAAGATTTTGCAAGTTACTCAATTTGGATCTGACAAATTGATCCGAACAAATCATGGAATGCTTCGTGCTGAGTATCAAAACTTCAAGATGGGTGAAGATGAAACTGTAAATCAAATGTTCCCTAGATTCACAAGCATTGTGAATGGAATGAATTTACTTGGAGAATCTATGGAAAATCCTATACTTGTTAAAAGATTCCTACGAGCATTACCAAAGAAATGGCATGCAAATAAGGTTCCCATTGATGAAATAAATAACTTCAAAGAGTACACACTTGATGAACTGATTGGATCACTACTCCAATATGAACTGGAACTGAAGAATATAGATGATGAGGAGACAAAAAACAGAAAATGTGTAGCATTTAAGTCTGAAAATTTTATTTCTAATGAGTCTTCTAATTCTGATCTATAGGATATTGAAAAGGAAGACATGGCTCAGATTGTATCAGGAGTCTTCAAAAGAATGAAAAAGAAAGGTTTCAAAAACCAGTTTAGTAGAAATCCTGAAAAATAAAAATATAAGGGAGATAAGAAAGGTGATACAAATTACAATGTTTCAGATGTAAATTGTTATGAGTGTAGGAAGAAAGGTCATATCAAACCCAATTTCCCTAAACTAATGAATAATTAAAAATACAAAAAGAAGGATAGAAAGGCATTGACAACCAGCTGGAGTTGTACTGAAGAATCTGATTCTAGTGAACAGTCTGGAAATAACAAAGAATATGCTAACTTGTGTTTCATGGCATCACTGGATAAGGTTTGTAATTCTAGTTATTATTCTGAATGTTCTGATTCTGAATATGAATCTGAAAACACTAATGTTTTTGAATTAAATAATGAAATTGAAAGATTAAGAACAGATATTTTCAAAGCTACCGATTTATATAATAAACTTAAAGAAGATAATAAAAAACTCATTTCTGAAAATAAATTAATTTTACAAGAAAATAAAAAGTTAACAAACACTGATTCCACTTCTCATTCAACAGTTTATGATAATTTGAAAACTACTCAAGATTTGAATGAGAAATTTAAAATGGAATTTGAATGTATTAAACAAAATTTATCTACTTTTATTTATGGTTGTGGAAAATATAATGAGACGATGTCTTTGACTAAAACATATAAAAATAAATATGATTTTGGTTATGATAAAAGATTACCTCTAATGTATAAAACATGTTTGTTAAAAGTTAAAATGGTTGTACTTCAACTGTTAATTGTTTTAAATGTGGCATGAATGGTCACTATGCCAATGACTTCTCACTTAGATTTAAACAATCTTTTGGATTTACAAAAACTAATATTTCGAAATCTTTATTATCGATAGTACCTTACAATACAAGTTAAAATTCTATATGGGTACCTAAAAATTGTATTAATAATCATATTAGACACAAAGTAGCTTGGGTACCAAAATTGACTATTAATTGTTTTTATAGGAAAAATTCCTTAGATGTCTCCAGAATGACATATGGTACATGGACAGTGGATGATCTAGGCATATGACTAGAGACCCATAAAATTTTACCTCATACAGAACATGTGATGGAGGCACTATTACTTTTGGAGATAATTCCAAAGGCAAAGTAAAAGGTTTTGGTAAAGTTGGTATTTCAAATTATACATTTATTTCAAAAGGTTTATATGTTGAAGGTTTAAAACATAATTGAATTAGTATATCACAATTATGTGATGATGGAATGGATGTTAAATTTCAAAATGATAAATGTTTAGTTTTTAAAGATTATTCTTTATTATTTTATGCTAATCAATAAGATAATATTTATACTATTGATTTTTCTAAACTAACTTTTCAACATGTAAAGTGTTTGAATTTTATACAGATTGAAAACATCCTTTGGTATTGATGCTTAGGTCATGTTAATTTAAAATTGATGCATAAGCTCTTAAAGCATGAGAATGTTTTACAGCTTCCTTCTTGGAAGAAAGAACAACTTCATGTTTGTGATGCCTGCATGAAAGGGGAGGAAAACAAAATTTCGTTTAGACCTATCAATCAGATAAGTACTATTAAGCCTTTACAGTTGGTACATCTGGATATATTTGGTCCAACTCAAATTTCTAGCCTAGGTGGAAAGAAATATACTTTAGTTATTGTTGATGATTATAGTAGATTTACTTGGGTATATTTTCTAGATCATAAAAATGATACTTTATTTAAATTCATTGATTTCTCTAAATTAGTTCAAAATGAAAAAGGTTGTATGATTATTTCTATTCATAGTGTTAAAGGAGGTGAATTTCATAATTTAAAATTTGAAAAATTCTGTGAAAAGAATGGATATTTTCATAATTTTCTTCTCCTAAAACACCACAACAAAATGGGGTTATAGAACGGAAAAATAGAACTCTTATTGAAATGGGTCGAACTATATTAAGTGAACATAATCTGCCTAGATATTTTTGGGATGAGGCTGTTTTTACTGCATGTTATATTTCAAATAGAATTATTATTAGACCATTTCTAAAGAGAACTCCTTATGAATTATTCAAAAATAAAAAGACTAAAGTTGGTTATTTTAGAGTTTTTGGTTGCGAAGTTTTTATTTTAAATTCAAAGGATAATTTAGATAAATTTTATTCTAAAAGTGATTAAGGTATTATTCTAGGTTATTCTAATAACAGTAAAGCTTATATAGTTTGTAATAAAAGAATGATGGTTATTGAAGAATATGTTCATGTTATGTTTGATGAAAATAATGTTAAAATAAATTCTAATTCTAATGTTATTGATGATGAGTTTAGAGATTTTAATTTTGGTGAAGATATTTCTCAAGATAATAATGAATTAGTTGAGGGGGATCATACTCCTTATAAATCTTATCCAAGATAATGGAAGATTCACAAAGATCATCCTGTTGAAAATGTAATTGGCAATGTTGATTCTGGTGTCAAAACCAGAAATTCTATTTTAAATTATTGTGTCAATTCTGCTTTTATTTCTGATTTTGTTCCTGTTAATATTAATGATTCTTTAAAATATGAAAACTATATTGTTACTATGAAAGATTAATTAAATTTGTTTTTTAGAAATAAGGTTTGGACTTTAGTAGAATTTCCTGAAGATAATAAAGAAATTGGAACTAAGTGGATCTTTAGAAACAAATTTGATGAATCTGGACAGATTGTCAAAAACAAATCCAAACTTGTTGCTTAAGGATACTCTCAAGAATAAGGTATAGACTTTGAAGATTCATTTGCACATATTTCAAGGTTAGAGGCAATTATAATTTTGTTATCTTCTTCATGTTTTCAATGATTTAAATTATATCAAATTGATGTAAAAAGTGCTTTCTTAAATGGTTTTATTACTATAGAAGTTAAGTTTCTCAACCCCCTGGTTTCGAAAATGAAAAATTTCCCAACCATGTTTTTAAATTATCTAAAGCTTTATACAGTCTCAAATAAGCACCTCGTGCTTGGAATGAAAGAATTTTTTTATTTTTATTAAAAAATGGTTTCAATAAAGGAAATGTTGATCCGACTGTTTTTATTAAAAGATCTTATGATGATATTTTAATTGTTCAAATCTATGTTGATGATATAGGTTTTGGATCATATATTAACATAATTGGTAATGATTTTTCTTTATTGATGTCTTCTAAATTTGATTTGAGTTTAATGGGAGAATTAAAGTTCTTTCTTGGACTTCAAATTTCTCAATGGAAAGGTGGAATTTTTCTTAATCAATCTTAGTATGCTAAAGATTTAGTTAAACAATTTGGTCTTGATTACTATAAATCCATGAAAACTCCTATGGGTACTAATTGTAAATTAGATAGTGATGCATCTAGTAAAACTATTGCTGTTACAGTTTAGAGAGGTATGATAGGTAGCTTGTTATATTTAACTACATCAAGACCTGATATCATTTTTAGTGTTTGTATATGTGCTAGATTTAAAGCTAATCCTAAATAAATTCATTTTAAAGATGTAAAAGAATAATTAGATATGTTAAAGAAACTGTTGATTCTGGTTTATTTTGTCCAAAATATAACTGTTTTGATTAAACACCCTATTCTGATTATGATTTTGGAGGCTGTAGAATTGACCAAAAAATCATATCAGGTATGTGTCATTTTTTGGAAAAATGTTTAATATCTTGGTCATCTAAGAAACAATTATCTATTGCTTTATCTACTTTAGAAGCTGAGTATATCTCTCCTGCTAGTAGTTGTGCTCAAAGTTTATGGATTAAGAAAACTTTACATGATTTTGATGTTTATCTTGATAAACTACCTATTTATTGTGATAATACATCTGCAATTTCTATTTCTAAAAACCCTTAAAACATTTTAGAACAAAACACATTGATCATAGATTTTATTTCATTCGAGATCATGTGAATAAGGGTGATATTGTTTTAGAATTTATCCCTTCTGAAAATCAGCTTTCAGATATTTTTACAAAGCATTTAGACTCTGCTGAGCTAGAGAAAATTAAATTTTCTCTTAGTATGTTGGAATTTTATATTTTATTTGGAATTTGTTTAGGGGGAGCATGTTTTCACTTTTTGTTTATTTACAAAAAGGGGGAGAAGTTTTGGATAGATGTTTTGGTGAAAAATAATTTGGTTTTAATCATTTTAAAAATTCATTTATAGTTAAAATATTTTGGTTTTGTAATCAAACAAAAAGGGGGAGATTGTTTGTGCATGTGCATATTTCCTTTAATTTTATTTCATGCAATTTTGTTTGATTACTTTTCCTCAGTGTTTTAATAATATCTTATATTATATTATTTAAATTTTTGTAATTATTAACACGTTAGAAAGATAATATATTTATCTATATTTTATTAGCTAATGAGGAAGTTTTAAAATGATAATCTATTTCTCTAAAAATTCAATGAAGTTGCTACTATGTTTTTAGAAACTCTACATTTCACTATTTTAAAACATTTATGTATTTATTTTACTGAAACTTCCATAGTTATACGATTTGAATGTAACTTGATTCTATGGAAAGATAAAACGTTCATCTTGATTTCATTATTTTACATCAAAGTCTAGAAATGTATTTTTAATGGACTTTTAATTACATGAAGTTATGATATGTTGTTTTTTTGTAGTAGTTTTTTCCATAATTTTTTTATTCTTTTTTTAATGATTTTGGAATATGTAGATGTCGGTTTTAATTGATTTTTTTAATGGAAAGATAATACATTTTTCTACACATAATTAGTTTTGACCAAAGTCTAAATCAGCTGTTAAGAGACTTTAAAAATTCATTGAAGTTTGTAAAAACATTCTGTCCTATTTTTTATCTCAAAAGTATGGTTCATTTTTTATCTCAAAAGTATGGTTCATTTTTATCTCAAAAGCATTGTTAATTTTTATCTCAAAAGTATGCTTCATTTTTATCTAAAAAGTATGGTTCATTTTTATCTCAAAAGTATGGTTAATTTTTTCTTACAAAAGTATGGTTCTTTTTTTATCTCAAAAGTATGGTTCATTTTTTTATCTCAAATGTATAGTTCATTTTTATCTCAAAAGTATGGTTCATTTTTATCTCAAAATTAGGGTTCATTTTTTCTTACAAAAGTATCGTTCGATTTTAGCTCACAAAAGTATGGTTCATTTTTATCTCAAAAGTACGGTTTATTGTTTATCTTACAAAAGTATGGTTTACTATACATACCATAAGTTACTATTCATACCCTACATTACTGTTCATACCCTACGTTACTGTTCATACCCTACCTTATTGTTCATACCCTATATTACTGTTCATACCCTATATTACTCTTCATACCTTACGTTACAGTTCATATCCTACATTATGATTTTGTTCACTCGGAAGTAACTGTTCACTCCGAAGTTACTATTCACTCTGAAGTTACTATTCACTCCGATTTTACTATTCACTCTGAAGATACAATTCACTTTGAAGTTGCTGTTCATTCTGAAGTTACTATTCATTCCATGCAATTTTTTAAAAATTAATTTTTTGCAAATATATGAATTATTTTTTTAAGGATTTTTTAATGAAAAATCTTCATTAAATATAAGGATTATAATCAAATAGTTTTTAGTATTTTTGGTACTATATTTAGAGAGAAAAATTAATAAAGTTTTTCAACGTCGTTTGCAAGTATATCTGGTCGTTTCAAAATTGTTTAAATTCAAATGTTTGAATTTAATATCAGAATCTGCTGCCAGTTTTCAGGAACTGATTTGACTCCATTTAAATCATTTTATGTGCATTTATTATTCTGGAGATTTTATTGGAAGACCTATTCAAAATATTTTGAATTCCTTTATCAGATATTTATTCTATGGGAATAAAAAAGCAACAGTGTTGCTATTTTCATGGTGATACTTATGTGAGCTCTTGACTCAATTAATTTTGAATATCCTAAGGAAGCGGAGCTACTGCACCTACTATATATTTTTATTCTCTATATATATCATTATCTCTTTCCAGAAGAATAAATATACAGTAAAAAAGAGAAAGTGCTGTGAACTTTGAATTTGTTGTGCATTCGCAACGTCCTGTGACACTCTGCATCACCACCTGCTCATTCTCTCAAGTGCTGAGTTAATTCTGATTCGACTACAATTACATTGATGAGACGTGCTGATCTAAACCTCAAGAACCAGTACATGTGCTTTAATTTTTATCATCTCTTACATCTGGTTCTAAGTCTGTAACACTACTTCTCATCTCTCACACACACTATATTTTTTCTATTTATGCTTTTACACACAAAAGCATTATTTGTTATTATTTTCCTCAGGTTGTGAGTCCCGAATTCTAAAGTCAGGATTTTAGGGTTGTGACTCCCTGTATCTAGAGTCAAGACTGTTTGGTTTCTATCTCCCAATATCTAAAGTCAGGATGTAAGGGTTGGGACTCCCCATACAAAAGTTAGTGTCATGGTTATCCCTGCACTAGAAGAGGATTTTGTAATTGGGTTATTATTACCCTTTAAAAATCATTTTTAGTGCACACGTATCTCTCTCTGATTGAGAGGTATAAGAGTATAGTAGGTCCAAAATGGACCAAACTACTATAAAAAACATTCTTGCGTTATTTACTTTTTCTGCTGCTAACTAAACTTAATAATTATCTTTGATAATTAATTTATTTGATTAAAATTTTTAATCTGGTCTATTCACCCCCCTCTAGACCATATGCCATTACCCTGTCCAACCTAACAGGAAAATCTAATGTGATTTTTCTATCACAAAATCAATATATATAGCTTCAAATTAGATGTAATTTCTTATTTCGAAACCGATAAAAAGATTTAGAGGGAATGTATTTTAAGTAAATAGGAATAAAATAATTTTTCTTTTATTGTAGATGATGAAAATAAAATCAAATCTGATTCGAAAGGTAATATGTTGGTAATGGTAGAAGACAGTCAACAAAAAAATGAAGATATATATGAAGTATTTATCTATAAAAATGCATAAAATTATGATATGTATATTTAGAAGACGAAATATAAGAATACTGGTAGAATATATAGCTAATCCCAAAAATTTGGTGATCAAAAGATAATATCACTTAATTTGTGAAGGTAATTGATAAAAACTTTTTTAAAAAATTAATTGAAATAATAATTCCGAATAAAACAATTTAATAGTTAAATTATGTAATTAATGAACATAATTCTTCAATCAAGGAATATATTAAAAATATATAATCATTTGATAATGAAGTTGTTACCATCAATAAGAAAGTGGGAGATGGGTTAAAATATGAAATTAATAGAATAATATACATTTTCTTCATATATGAAATAAAAAAAGAAAGCAAAAAAAAAAAGAATAATAAAATTTCATAATCTATTAATAAATCAACGTTTTAATTCTCTAGGATATATTGGATATGAGTATGAAGATGAATCATCTAAGAGCCAGAAAACATTTGATGTTATTGAAGGAAATGAAAATGTTGAAGGAAATTATAAAATTCAAATGTAAAAAAATTATTTAAAAAAACATATTTATAAACTATAAAGATTCATCTTTAATGTCGAAATATGTTTCCTTTGATGAAGTGTATCATTTGTCACACCATGACCTATTACGATGAGGTACGGATTTATATATGAAATTGGGCTCAAAATAGTATGAAAATAATGATGAGAATATATCTTATAAAATAAACATTAAAATATTATATATATATATATATATATATTTAATGACCTAATTTTGGTCCTAATGATTATTATTGTAGGTGTATAAGTGTATGAAAGAAATGCACTGGAGGATAAAGAAAAATAGAATGGAATGAAATGGAAAAAATTGTCTATATAAAAAATTATGTACATTTGAAGAGGAACATGCCTATATTTCTATTCATGATGAAATTAATTAGGAGAAACCTATCTGATTCCTAGATAAATTGGGAATTTATATAAAAGAAAGGAAGTTAAAAAATATGTTTATATTATCTGAAATGATAATAATATATTTCCAAAATAGTAGTACATAGATACATGATTGTGGGTGTTCATTTAATATGATCAGTAAATCATGTTCAATATAGAACATAATGAAATTATAAAATATTTTGGTTTGTTTTGGTAACAAACTATCATTAAAGCTCAATGGTTATAGAAAGATGATGTTATCTAGTGGAGAAAAGTATAATATTATTGAACTATTTTTCATTGATATTTAGATAATTTCATATTCATTAGTCAAATTTATTTCTTAGGGTTTAATTTTATATATAATAAAGTCTTTATCCATCAATGATATTTAAAGTGATTCCATTATATTTTGAATGAGGATTATTAAAACTCATATTATGTGGTTAAAAAACAAAAAGTGTTTTTTGTTACCATTATAGAGGAAAAAGCCTCAAATATATTAAATTGGTTAGTCATATACATAAAAAATAATTAATAATAATTTAAATTATAAGGTTTATGTTTATGGTCTTTATCTAAATTAAGAGAGTCTAATGAAATGTGATAATATAAGAGAGAAACGATAGTTGAATCCTCTAAAAGTAAAAAGAAATTGATTTTCTTAATCAATTTATTTAATTCACACTGACATACGTTGTCCCGTGACACATATTGAGATGTGATGTGAAACGTACATTATCATATTTATGTATGACTATAGTAGGAATCCATGTATTTTTCTCCTATAAATATATCATTATGTGTTATAATGTTTAAAAATATTATATAGGTGTGAGGAAAATGAAACTGGAGGGATGGGAAAAACATGATAATTGAAAATAGAACATAATACAAGCATATTGATGTTGGATTTTTTTTCAAGAAGAATGAAAAAAAATTAAGTGTCTTATATGATAATGTAATAAGTTAAAATGGGAGTAAAAAGGAGGGAATAGATAGAGAATAATATGGATAAACATTTTCTCAATATGAGTGGTATCAAAAATAATTATTAGAATTAGGCTATGCAGGTCATAATATATAATCAAATTTGGGACTTGTTAAGTCCCAATGAAATGATTATTTTTTATGTTATATGGCATGGTTGAAAACTATCTCTAAATAGTTTTATATTACTTTAAAATATGGGTAAAATTATAAATAAAAAACTCACTTATTGTAAGTAAGGATATGTAATGGATGAATGGATTTGAAATTTTTATCCAATTTCTTTAAATATAATATGGTTTTTAATAAGGGGACCAACAATATTATATAAAATAATGATGTAAAAGTAAATGATGAAAAATAGATATTTAATGTAGTAATAGAAAGTAGAAGTAAATACATGATGATGAGGATTATCATGAAATAAATTCTAGAGAACCTCAAGGAACATCATATAAGAAAGAATTTGATATTGAAATAGAAGATAATGTTAGATGTAAAGTGAGTTAAATACTGATTAATTAAAGAAAATGGGAGATTTAACTAATGAATCTAATATCATTATTGGCCAAATTATTCAAAAAAAGGAAAATATTTAATGATCTATTAATGATTTTTTATTATTAAAAGATGAAAAAATATATTTTTAATTAATATCTTTGATGATTTATAGTGTAAATCATCAAACGAAAATACTAATAATATTTCGGTTATTAAGACATGGAATATTCTAGAGAGGCATACTAATCAAAATATTATTTGAATGAAATTGGTTTTTAAAAATTTGTGGGATATGCAATGTAATTTCATAAAAAATAAGGAAATGTTAGTATTCATAGGCTATGATAAAATTTACAGAACTAATGTTGTAGAGAATTTTTCACTATATATGTGACTTTTATAAATTAATTTATTCATGGTTGTGGTAATTGAAATCATATTCAAGGTCTATCAAATAGATATAAAGATAAAATTACTTAATGGAGCTCATATTAATTAAATCTATAATGATCAAATGGAGGGTTTTAAATTTCTTGTTAATGAATAGAAAAAATTTCCTTTAAATAAAAATTTATTTTTATTAAACCTTGTCGCATGATGATGAAACAATTTATTTTATTTTTAATTAATGAAATTGAATTTTAAAAGTGATGGTGTTGATCCCAACCTCCAAGTGAAAAAATCAATGGAAGAAAAATTAATGCTTCCCAGTTATGTCGATGATATGATATTTTATATAGACAATGATGAAATAATAGAGGAAATTTAAAAGAATATGAAATCTATGTTTGATGTGTCTTTAATTAAATAACTCACTTATTTTTTAGAGTTTAAATTAATTTAAAAATTTAGGCAAACTTTTATCAAATAGGTTCTTTTTATAAAAGTGATATTAAAAAAGTTTGAATTGTAAAATATAAAACCTATTTTTACTTGATTAAATATTTTAATTAATCTTGGAATATATGAAGGGGGAATTTTTTTCATAGTTTATTATTTTATGGAATTATTATATGTTTAATGTAATTAATAAAAATAGACAAAACATTTTTTATGCACCAAATTTTCTAGAATAGTATCTATGTAATGTAAAGGAAGAGGATATTATAAAAATGAAATGCATTATAAGGTATATAAATGCTTCTCTTGATTATTATTTAATATATGATGAATTATAGAGGTGATATTTGGTTGAATATTAAGATATGGATTTAGATGGGTATATTATGTTAATCAAATTCACAATTGGAGGAGTATTCATCATTAGTATCAATTATTTTTCTTAAAATAGAAATAAGTATTAACGCCCTTCACTAAATAAACCAGAAGTAAAGTATATCAGGGCAAAAAATTATTTTACCCAACCATTTTGGTTGTACCAAAGTATTTAATATTTTAGTTACGTACTGAATATGAATCCAATGATATTATGTGAAAATAAATTGAGATTGAGATTTAAATTAATCCACTAATAAATGATTACAGTATGCATGTTGATATTTGATATTATTTAATAGAATAAAAAATGGATGAATATGAAACAAAGGCATATAATATGTTAGAAAATTCACATGTGTTTGATTTTTTAACAACACTGTCTACAACATAAGAATTTGTGAAATATTTGTTCAATCTTTATCTAAAACTACCACCGAAAGATTAAATAAACATGGTGTATCTACTTTCCACCTATGAATTTGGTACATAACATTAATAGTCATCTATAATAGGGATACTATTTTTTTACCCAATAGGTTTATATTCAATGTGAGTGATGGTGGGGAATTCCATAAAAAAATATTTAACAAGTGGGAGAAGATCAAATTTAATATCTTGTTAAGGTGGAAAATATGACACTTTTGGGGGAGTATTTGGAATTATAGGAATAATGAAAGATTTAGAAAATATATATGGATAGTAAATTGATAAATCTATAGGGAATCTATTTAATCATTATATATATATATATAAATATATAAATGAAGGAGAATTCCTAGAATTCATTACATATGATTTGTTTTAATAATTTTTATATAAAGAGCATAATTAATATATAAATTGAGTAAAAGATGATAATTATTATTCACAATTTGAGATACTAAAGATTTTAAAGGTTTTAATATATACATTTCGGATCATGAGAAAAAATAGAATTATGTTAGGAATTATCAACAAAACCAAATAAGGGGATATTATAAAGTTCACAAATTTAAAAAAATGAGAACAATGAAAATGTATTATAAAATTATTATTTTTTATTTTTAATTAGACTTATTAGTTTAATTATGTCTATGTTGAAGGATAAGATAAGTATGGAGATGTTTTTTGGTGTTTTTTATTTCATATGAATAATGACGAAAAAGTCACACTATAATATTTAATTGTGTGATGTAATTTTCTTGGGGAGTTTTTGAATAATGTTTTTTTGGGGGAAAACTAATATTACATGATGATGAGAAATTAACTTCCCATTTTTTCATGGTATATTATTGAATAAAAAAAAATAATTATAGGTATATTTGTTATATTAAAGTAATTTAGGGTCAAATTACATGTTATAACGTCAAAAGATCTCATTTTATCATACCTAATTCATTGATTATACAAAAATGGAAAGAAATGATTTATTGAAATCTTGAAGACAAATATTTAAATCTACATATTTAAATTTTACATGATTTTTAAATAGAGTTTTTATTTTATCTTTATTAAGTCATATTATATGGAATTACATCATGATTAGATGGATATTTTCAAATTCGAGGGATTTGAATATTTTTCAAATATATAATCATTTGACTAATTAATAAAATTATTATCATAATCCCAATGGGTTGTTGTGAGAACTAGCAAAGATGAGACATATAACATAAGAGGTTTTTGTTTTTTCAATTAAAAAATAATAAATGTATTCAAGGAGTACAATTGAAATATATAAAAGATAAGATAATATAATTGAATAGAGTAAAAACATTGGAGAAGAGAGGAACTTGTATATATATATATATAAATATAATTCTTGGTTAATTTTCTTTTCATAGTTATACATCATTAACATAATGGAATATATGAAGTATTCATGGATCCCAAGAAAAATAAAAAAAGATACAATAGGTCGTGACACATGGAATTAAAAAAAGATACAATAGGTTGTGATACTTGGTTAATTTTCTTCTCATTGATTTAAACATATTAATTCCATATGTGTCTATTTATCTATGATAGTATCTTGAATTTGTGAATGGTGTGATAAGAATAGGTCGTGATACAAGGAATTAAATGATAACTAATCAAAAACATTTAATTAATTAATTGTGCATTCCTAGATTCATGTTACATTTGAACATCACCATTTTATTTTATATATTTGTAACCATTTCAAATGAATAAAAAAAATTAATTGTGTTTATATATTTGTACTATTATTATTTGAAATTTTTAAGTTGTTTGATTGGTTTGAATTATTAATATTTGTTTTTCTAAGTTGATAAAAAATATGTTTGGAAATGATATTAACATAAACTAATTTACCCTCACTCTTTGGGTGAATTTTGTCTTTGGTGGTTACAATAAAACTTTCATTTTTTTATTTTTAATCAAATAATGATAGTAAAATCCATTAAATAATAATAAAATTTTCTCAAAAGATATTATAGATTATGAGTAATGATAATTAATATGTATTGGTCAATAAAATATATTATACTCACATTTTATTTCAAAAATCATCCTCTTACACCCTTTGAAAACAAAAATTCAATCTCATGAACTATTTTAATATCTATTTTATAACTAGTGGAATCATTAGATATCACTTATTATATTGACTTTTAGCTTATTTTAATGTCTCAACACTTTAGAATCACTATTATAGAAGATTATCAATACCCTTATGAAAGACCAGTTGAATATTACCAAGATATTTGTAATAAATTTTAAATATGAAATATGAATATCTCTATGTATAAATAAACTTTATTTTATATTTCCAATGTTATGTAATATAAAAATTACCATTTCACTATTATATATCCTTAATAAATATCATATAATTATTACATTGACATTAAAAGCATCAATTTTATATGTACTCCAACCAAAACATATTTTTTGTAAATGAAGTGTATAAAAAAGTTTACTCATTCAAGTTTCTTCAATTATCCATTAATTAAATTAATGGAACAGAAAATTATATATTTAAAAAGTACAATATAAAAAATTTATTAGTGTTTATCAAATCATTATTAAATAAATTCATTATTATTCTCCACATTTTTCAATGTCCCATGTGTGTTTTTTAAATAGTCATATAGTAATTTAATTATTCAAGGAACTTTTTCAATTCCTTGTTAATGAGACATCAATATGCTACATGTCATTACCAACATATTATTTTTTAAAAAAAGTATACTAAATTTATCAAAAAATTGGTGGAACTTGAAACCAATTGAAAACAAATACCAGTTGATAAATTACTCCATTTAATATTATAATTCAGTAACACTACAGTAGTAGAAAAATAGCATATATACATTGGAAAAAACTATGGAAGTAGGCACTCTGGACATGGCCATAGACTAGGGCCATGATCACTATGCTTTTAGATGAGATTTTAATATTGGTTGGGAAACTAGCATGGTAAAAGATGACCATCACTCAATGCACCTATAAATACAACCGACAACCATAGTCGTAGGTGCCTAAAAATTTATTTAATGTAAATCAACTATTTTAAAATATTAATTATTAATAATTGTTGATTAATAATTTCGGAATAAAAAATAATTATTAAAAATTTATTTCATAATTAACTTATAATTTATTTTGATGTAATTTTTTATATGATTTAGCTACGTCCTAATGGTTTCCCATCCTTAAACTACTGTCACATATCCACCTTTCACTTTATAAGCTCCACCAAACTACTCTAGATGAGTAATTTACCTATTAGTATATTATAAATTTTATTAAATCTATTTCAATTTTTTTTTTGAAATTGTTAATAAATAAAACTATATATTTCAAATAAATAATTATTTCAATGAAATTATAAATAACATATTACTAATTAATAATATTAAATATTTACTAGTAAATCTTTGGTAATAATTGAAAACCAATAATTATTGTCTAATTATAAAATTTTTATATTTAATAACTAACAACCATTAACTATTAACTGATATTTTATATTTAATAACTATTAATGACTTATAAATAAAAAATTATTATTAATTATTATGTAATAACATAAAATACATAGTGACTAAAGTAATACATAAATTTTATAATCTATAAGTGATAATTAATAGTTAATTAATAACAAAAAATAAACAATAATAAGTGACCAGTAAATAATAAATAATAAATAATAAATAATAAATAATAAATAATTGATAATAATTTTTTTAAATAATTTTAATAAAAATAATAAAAATAAAAAATAAATCATAATTATATTAAAATGATCATCTCGAAAGTCCAAAAGGACTCTAGAACCTACAAAATAAAATAAAATATAGAATTTAGGTTTTACATTTGTCTCTAAGGGAGATATAAAATAAACAATGGTGTATATAACCTTACAATGAAATATTTTGTGTTCCAACACCCATGTTTGTTAACACATCAATAAGGGAATTCACTTATATATATATATTTATATGAGTGGAAATATATTGAATAATATATATATATATATATATATATATTTGTATATGTATATAATTTGGAGAAAAAATCCACTAATTTATCATTCTCCCAGAAAAATCTATAGACTTACTTTTATTGGCTTGCATTATTCAATAAGAGTCCAACTCCAACTGATGATTTATCCATGAAATGTAAATTTTAAAATTGTCTATAACAATAAACATTTTAATTTAAACATCAATAGATGTGATATAAAAACTCTATCCTTAGTAAACTAGATCTTGTAGTAATGTATTTACAATGGAACTGGATACAAGAGATCACATCCCAAGGGAAAAAATAATTTAGTAGTCTTAGTGTATTTGATAAATGAATAAATACCTTATTACATTTGAATATATAAAATAAACATAATATTTTCATTGATAAAATTATTATTATCTATAACATATCATTTCATATTAATGATTGTACACTTCCTAGCATCCCAGGGATGGGAAACCTTCGAAATGGGTGAGCTCAGATGCTCAGTATGGGAATCCATGTAATGAAATCTTTCATAGAATAAAATGGAATGAATAATAGAGAAGGGAAAAAAAATCAAATAATCCCATATTAATAATCACATGATCCTTAAATTGATCCATGGACAAAAAATATAGTAACATATGACATTAACACATATTATTACATGATTTTAAAGTATAAATATCCAATAAGTACAACCCAAGGATCATATCTCTTAATGTATTTGGAATACATGGTTCACAATTTATTCAAAGGAAAAAAAATGAAATCATTATTTTATTTTTCATAATGAGGTCCAAAATATATTTTAGCACCTAAAACCGCATAGGATAACCTAGTGAATACATATAAAATGGGGTGAGTTAAAAATCATAGTAAGGGAATAAATAGGATTATGAAACATAACTTGCGAGTCAAAGGTTTAACATGATATCATAAAAGATAAGGATCATGTGTAATCACATGGAATAATGAAATAAATAACTTGGAATTATATCAATATAGAAATAATGGAAATCTGGAAGAAACATTTAGAATGAAAAAAACAAGATCCAATGATAACTACTCAAGAAAATATCATATGGGATAAAAAGATTATAAGAAATTAGGTTTTCTTCCCAGACCCATAAAAACAATATAATAACACGAAAAACATTACCCAATTAATTAGATCACAATATGGGAACAAACATATTAAAATGTATGTGATACAATATGACATAAAAAGGAAATCAATCATAATGTATAAACATAAGAATTACCCATTTCTGGAAACAATTTGTATAATCATTCCTCATGTCTTAATCAAAGGATATTACAAAAAAAGGCATTTGATAAACGAAATTACGATATGTATTATACCATAACAATCAGGGATAATGAGATATGTCTATACGTAAGAGATATATATATATATATATATAATTTAGAAGTAAAATATAACTTCAAATGATGTTTTTGTTGATGAAAATGTATTTAAAAGGCTAAAAATAAATTTATATGATGAAAATACCCCTTTCACTTTGAAATCACTTCATTAAAATATTATAATTTCCAAATATTATAAAAAATGTTTTATTTGAAAAGATCCATTTAAAAATTTAAACGATGATTCAAAGTGTTTAATAGTAATGATAATAGGAAATACTATTCTTTTCATATAAGTTAAAAAGCATATGTTTCACACATTTGTTAAAAGGTCAAAAAATTTCTTAATAGGAAAATGATAGAAATAATCCTTTTAAACCAGTTTGTAAAAAAATTAAAACATGGGTAAAAATGTCATAAAAAAATAATTTATAATTGTAAAAAAAATAATTGAAATAATTTTCGGAAAATATAGACATTGAAATGAAACAACTATCTATCTAAAATAAGATATAAGATAAGTTTTTCTAATAAAAAAATTTATTGATGTTTCAATGTTAAATAGAGTAGGAATTGGAAACAAAAATGGTATCTAGATTAATGAATCTATGAGAATAAAATATAAGTGTTTCATAAAAATAACTATACTTGATTTCCCCCCAAAATAACCTTGAAATAGTCTCCAAAATAATGGGGATTAAAACATAAAACCTTTATCACTATCATAACATTCAAATAAAATTCTTTTAGATGAAGTAAGAATATTTGAGACCTAAAATACCTTGAAGTAAGAATGATCAATAATATAATATGTAAATGGGGAAACATATACACTATAAGAAATAAATAATGAACATAATATTAAAATATGGATCAATGAAGAAAAATTGAGATGAAATCTGTCACAATGAAAATAATATTGATTTGAGGATTAGTCGATGAAGTGATTATGATTAATAGAAGAAAACACACATAAAACAATTGGAATTAAAATATAAAATAATAAAATTCATTCCACACTTAATCTTTGAATAACATCTTTAATTAACAAGTAATATAATAGAATGAAAATAAATTGTGTTATGAAACCCCTTAACATGAATTGGACTCATCGTAAACGTACTTTATCATATTGAATATTAAACATATGATACATGTTTAATTTCATAAGAAAATTTATCAAATTTCTTATTTATCTTATTTTATTTATTAAAAATGTAAAATTTTTTATTTAATAAATTTCATCGACATTGGTTATTTTGACAATATTCTATAAATATGTCCAAAATGAATTTGGTTGGTTGAATCTTGTAAAATAAGTAATTGTTCTATCATATCTAGAATAATAACAATGAAATAATTATGATTTAGAAACATAAATTATAATTTTAACATGATCCATGAATTATGTTTATAAAAAATGAACCATATTAGAATCATGGAGATGGTAGGCTGAATATACACATAACCAACATTTCCATTTTCATGGATTATTATAGAAATAATGTAAGTATTATTTTATATTTGGGAATGATAATCATATCATAATACCATGTTATTTATTTTAATATTTTTATATATATATCTTCCATGTATTGTGTTTATAAATAACTAATCACATTGCTTGGTGGAGGTGACATACTACACGTACGCAGAAATGACAATAATCATTTTTCAGTGAATGGAATGATGAGAAATTATATGATATTTTAATTTTATAGAATTATTAACTTGTAATTAATATAATAATAATACATATACATGCATATTAAATACATGATCCCAAATAGCCATGAGAGGCGATGATAGAAAATAAATTACATTAGTTCACGAGGTTGTAGTCCGCGATTGACATAAATGATGGTTTCAACTCCCATTTAATAGAAGAGGAGATTGATATAGGTTATTCTATTAACATAATTACATCTCAATACATGGGAGATAATAATGTAATAATATCATTATGTTTTAATAAATTTTTTAATAAAGTGTAATATTAAATTAATCAAAACACATGGTTATGCAAAAGACCACTTCTTTGGACAACTAGTTTATGTTTGCACCAAAAACCATCCTAGGAGGGTTTTCTGATCAGAAAAAGGAATCTAGGAAGTGTTAGGGGAAGTAAAGGAGTTATTTTTTAGGTATTTTTTGAACCAAAATCCATTTTACATGTGAGTAAAATGGTACTTGAGGTTCCATTTTTATAACTGAGAAGGGGAGTAATTTTTGTAAATACCCCAAACTATTTAATAATATGAAGTCAGTATCCAACAATGCGACTACAAACTTAATGAATTAGGGTTTGGGTGTAATATAAGGTTTATAAAAAACTCCAAAATTAAAAATAATCATGTTTTAAATATGTTATTACCTTTACCATTATGGTTACTCACTTTTTCAATTTAATTCTTCACCACGTTAACAAGTTATTTGATGTTGGTAACTTATCATTTAAGCCTAAATATAAAATGTGAATTATTAGATAATTTGTAAAAAATGATTCTAAATATGAAATCTTATTATTAAAATAAAAATATTATTTCATGGAATATTAATTTTATCAAAAATTCATATAACACACAAAATATCATCTTAACATTAACTACAATAATTCATTTTTACTATTTTACTATTCATTATGACTGAAAATTAAGTTGAACTTATTACATAATATTAATTATTATTATTAAAAAATTCTTATATATTTTTTAAATTAAATTCAAATAAGTGGAATAATTTATTATAAAATTAAACCCACAAAACGTGATGAATATAGGCTTTTATAGGAAATATAATTTTCAAGCAATAAATGATCCTATATTAACTATATGACTAAAACAATTATATATATTTAAATTCATATATATATATATAATAAAAAAATTTCATTTAAATCATTCATAACTACATTTTATTTGAGTTAATTAAATTTGAAAATCCTTATGCACATCAGAATAGTTCTTAGAATACTGCATTTTAAAGCATAAAAATAAACTTCTAACAAAATCAATATATTTTGTTATTCAAATAAAATTAATTTGATTATTATAAATAAAATTACTTTTATGTAAATTTTATAAAAAATTAAAAATATAATGGTTATTATAAATTAATTTGTCTAATGAAAAGAAATAACAGTGTTTGGACAGTCGTTAATGTTCACTATTCACTAAAAAATCAATCATTTCTGAAAAATCCAAATATTTTCGCAAATGATAATTTATATATGATTATTTAAAAATGAATATAATGATATAATATTTACTATATAAATTTTCTCAATATTAATTATAATATTAAAAAAAAAGAAATAAAAATCATTTTTGAAGAAAACATATTTTTTTAAAGAATAAAATGTTTTCATTTAAAATTTAATGCTTATTTACTAATAACATATCAATTAATTTATATTTAGTATGATATTTTTATATATTTTATAAATCATCTAATCTTATTTATACTTTCCAATTTAATTACTAGGTTATAAGAGTCATAATTAGATCATAATATTTCAGGGTGTATTAAGACTCGGTGTTATGTGTCATATATGCTATCAAACATAGTTTTTTTCTTAAAATCATAGTGTCTTAAAAAGTAAACATTTTATAAATAATATTAACATAAATAACGAATTTCATAATGAAGGAATGAAAAATAATGCACATCTGTAACTTTCCGTTAGGATCTTGATCCAAGACATCTTACATAAATGGGAAAGTCCTCAGCCGAATACCCAACCGGTTTTTTATGAGTCCTATCGATGCATAGAGGGGATATGTAATTATAGGGAAAAAAATTACTTTATATTTACAATTATTTCATTATATGAATAAACATTACAACTTAAGAATCATTATTTAATAATCAATAACAATAAATATTTGAAGAGCATTCATACATAATTTCATTACCTACCCCATAAAATGTTATCATAAGGAATCTAGAGAGATATTTTATATTTAATCATTAGATGATATCTTCAGTCAATCATAATATTTATAATAGGATTTTGAAAAATATTAAAATAATTGTAAAATATAATTGAAATATTTTTTTAAGTAAAATACATTTTAACTCCAAAATAAATTATTTGAAATCTAAAAATTTTCAAAATATGATGATTTTTTAGGAAAGAACCACATAAAACTGTAAATGAATATTCAATGAAAAGATCAATAAGGATGGTGGAAAAATTCATTCATGCAGTGTACATTGAAACAATGATTTTATTCACACATTTGTAAAAAGTACCTAGATTTGAAAAAGAAAAGAAAATTCCATTAAGTTTTTTTTATAGAAATTAAAACATGTATAAATAAGTATTTAATCATTCATTGAACAGTAATTAAAATTTATTGACAAAATTTTAATAAAATATGGATATAGAAGAAATATATTTCTGATCTAATAGAAAACAAAGTCCGTTTCTCTAAAAAAATTTATTTCATTATTTTGAGGGCTGAAATAGTAGAAAATGAATGGAATGTTTTTAACTTCCATAAAACAATATAGGATAACAAATTATATATCGTTTATGATAAAAATATCATGTAATTATAAAAATGGATTTATAAACATAATCAATCCCCTATAAGGATGAAATTGTGAAAGAAAACCATCCCATAATTGTATCATTGCAATCAAAACACCTTAGATGAAATAATTTGAGTTTTAACATTAAATAACATGAAATAATAAGAATCCATTATATAAAATTCTGATGTGGTATTTTATAAACCTTATAAACATAAATAGGTTCATAACATCTAGCATTTTCCAATGAAATAATCTTCATACGTATAGCCCTTACATTAGGTATCACTTCTTTTGTAAGTGATTTTTAACTCATATATAATAATTTGAAATTTATTATAATTTCGTACTAGAATAATATTAATACTTATAATATCACACATATATATACACTTATAACAGTTCAACAATAAATTATTAATAATTTTTTTATGAAAATCACCACTACCGAGTGTTAACTGTTTCATTTTTCATATAAGATTCAGTTTAATGGTTTTAGTCCTTGTGTATTTATCATAGTTCCATCATCTCCATAATTTTAATAATAACATATATATAATAAATATTCATTAAATACAGATTTTATTAATTCTTTAAAGGAGAACATGAAAAATGAAATGCATCTCTTCAAGAAATTTATAGTCCAAATGTACGCACGAGTGACATTATCAATTTTATTGAGTAGAAGGGTAAGAAAGAAAATTATATATTATATTTCCATAATAATAATTATTTATAAAATATTATAAATATATTCATTAGTTTTTTATTTATAACCGTATTTTAAAAATAATGAAGAAAAATGAATTAGAACACTCTATGAAGATAGCAAGACTTGCATAATCATGAGTGATGATTTCACTTTCTGTATTATATAAAAGTGGTGTAATTGGTTTTATTATAATAATAATAATAATAATAAATAAGAACATTTTTATTATTTTATTTATTTTTTATGACTTTTATAGTAGATTTATAGGAAGTATAAGATGAAATAAATTTGAAATAGTAGGTTAAGTTGATTACATCTTCTTTGGTAGACCATACGTAGATCTCATATTCAGGATCATTGGAGTTGTATTTCAGAAAGGGAAAACCTATAATGTAGGTATAAATAATTTTATAAGTTAATTGGGTAGGTTTTGGTCATTATAGGTTACTCTTGGTGGTTTAAAAAAGAGATAGGAGGGATGTCCTTTCATAGTGAATGAAAGGACACACATCGAATTATAAAAAAATATAAATATTTTAAAATCATTTTCATCTTAATGTGGATTTTTTTTTCAATAATTTTTAAGATAATATATGATATTGTTGAAATAAAATCAACAAAAAATTGGATATATTGAGTTGGTATTTTCAACAATATCTTTTTGTTTAACCCTTTTTTTTAAAAATTTTTAACTTTAAACATAACAACATCTTTTTCAATATGAAAGAGATATTATATATATAAGTTAAAAATTGGGTCAAAATTTAAAAAGTTATGAGGAATTATAACATTATTAATCTTATATATAATATTTAAATATTTTAAGGATATTATAATAATTTAATAAAATATTATTTCACATAAAATAATATCAAAGATATTTTTAGGACTATTCACATAGTTTGATATTATAGACCTAAAGAACACAAATGGAATTATAATATAATCATATTCACCATAAAAAAATTATTATTAACTAAAATTTTATTTGTAATCATAATTCATCTCAATAAAAATAATTTAAATGTTTTTAATATAATTTAATTTCATTTCCCCTCTACCTCTATGAGCATCATGTCAACGTTTTTTAGTGTTTAAGGTAATTATAAAATAACTAATAATAAAAAATGAATTACTATAATGAAAATAATTTCATTATTCTTAGAATGACTTTCATTATTCATTCACAACATAATTTCACCACAATTTGAACATATAAGATAAATGTATAATAATGAGATTGATATTTTGTATATTTATATACTTAAAATATATTATTGACCATTATCCTAGAAAAAAGATAAAGGTTTCCATAAATTCAAGACAAAGATGATGATGTGTCACGAAACATCCTCAGGGCCCATGCTGTGACTACCCCAAGCCCGCCTTCCATAAGCAAGGGGCTAGCGACTAGCACCAAAGGCATAAATCCCTTAGCTGGGAAGGAATTGACTTTATGAAAGTAAAAAAACACAACAGAGTACGCAAGAGGAAGTAAACATTAATTGAATACAGTATACAGAAAGTATTTCTAAAAGTAAAGGGGTCAGAAATACAAGCCCAACAGTAATGTACAGTTACAACAGAAAGCAAGTACAACTAAAAAATGGACAACAGCTAAAAAGGGAAGCTCCTAGAATGTCCACTGAGAATCCTACCCGAAGGGTAGGTACATATGTCCACCTCAGCACTCAATGTCTATCGATCTGCTCAGTGTACCATCTCTCCGTGTGGTCCACCTCCGGGTACTGTCTGATCCTGGCTCGCTCTCAGCCTCCGTCAATGCTTTCTGTTGACTGCATCCAACACAACGAAGTGCGGGAATAGCCCGTGCAGGGGTGAGTATAACAATACTCAGTAGGGACCCCGAGACCCCCGAAGGTATCCCAGAATCCACAAAGGATAAACCAAAAAAGAAATATACAACCACGAAGCCTCAACCAACCCTACTTAGGTATATTTCCATACATATTCCTAAGTTATCAATCTCAGTTCGACTCCAACTCTCGAGCCCAAGCACAACCTAATCCACAAAGAAAGTAAAGCCAATAACATCGAGGATAATGATTGAATGTCAAGACTCAGCTAACACAGGTATATATATTTCGTATATCGATAGAGATGATCAGATGTAGTCACTGATTCATCTAGGCTATCGTACCCACACATGATACAAGACCAGCTAAACTGTCAGACCCACACAGGATACAAGACCAGCTACTCTGTCGGACCCACACAAGATACATGTACAGAGGTCAAAATACCAGACCCACTCAGGATACAAGAACAATAGTCATCGATGTCTAACCCACGGAGGATCCCAATACCGTAGTCATCACTGTCGAACCCATGAAGGATTATAGTATAGTAGTCATCGTTGTTGAACCCATGGAGGATTCCAGTATAGTAGTCGTCACAGTTGCAGCCAGCTCTAGGGTTCCCACACACAACACGCTCGATTCCGAGAGGGTTCGATCCTTGAGAAATGAGGTCGTTACATCAACTATCATGAAGTCCAGATTTGATGTACCCTGAAGTTCCGTTTCATCAAAAGGAACCCAACGCGACAGACGACGCGTCAATCGGACGCCCGGTTTAAGAGTTATTGGATTTTCTATTCCAGGGGCCCGGTTAGAATTTTGATCATTCCAAACCCAACCATTTTCCAAAGTTGTCCAAAACTCACTTAGAGTGTCGAAAAAGGACCACCTCGTCATGAGGGTGCCAGTGCCGTAGACGGTGCATCGTTTGGACACACGTTCTAGAAGTTATTCACATTTAAGCGTAACGGGCCCGACCCGTCAAGCCTAGTGGGCTGGCGGGTGGCCTGTCTTGGCTCGGCGGGTCCGACCCAACTGGGGGGTCGGCCCGGACCAAGGGGCGCGGCCCGGCCCGCTGCGGGCCGCAGGTCGACTAGATGGACGAGCGAAGTATCCCCTCCCGGTTCTTCGTAACGACGACACCAAGCGGCGCAGCCCCTCCTGCCCGACCGGGCGAAACGGGCCGGCATTCCCGGCGTGAGCGGCCCACGGTTGCGGGCCGTAGATCATCTGCACATGGTGCCTATAGGCATCGTGGTTCCTCCCGCCTGGCCGACTGGCGAGCCGTCTGGTTTGCCTACTGAAGCGACCCACCCAGCGCAGGCTGCAGTTCTCCGCAGCACGACGCCAAAGTGGCGCCATGGTTATCCAGCCCATCCAGCTAGGCCGGCCGGTTCTTCCTGCCCAGCAGGTCATGAGAATAGGTAGTTCTTCTTCGGCCAAGCAGCCCTCGGTTGCGGGCCGCTGTCTCCCTTCCGCACGGCTCCCGGTGCCGCGGTCTTCTTTGGGCCAGTGCACGACCACCATTGCCGCCGCCACCTTCGGTCGTCACCGCCCCCGATCGCCGCCAACTCCGGTTGCCACCACCTTTTCCGACACCGTCTACATCGCAAATAAAAAAAAGAAACAATCATTCAGCCTAAGCCCTCCGCGTAAGGTGGTAACAAATGGCCATAGACGATTACTTCATTTCAACAAGAACAAAGGTATAATTTATTCAATTTAAATTATACAAAACCCCTACCTTGTAATTGACGTCGCACATCGATGAGCTGCGGAAGACGAGTGTTGCGGAAAATGGTGTCGTACCTTCAATGTTGGAGGAAGAGTCGTTTTCATGACGTGGAAAGAGAATCCGAAGACGGCGTAGATTCCTTGACGTCAGGGTGCATCCGAGGAGGAAGCATCGTTGGAATAAGTTCTTCGCGTTCTTCGTCGGGGATGTTCTTAGTCAAGAAAAGGAAGTTCCACCAAGACTTTTTCTGCCAAAGTTTTTCCCCTGAATATTTTACAAGAAAATATAATAAAAGGCCCTCCAATATAAAAACATTACAATGCAATTGAAAACAATTCAAAATGAATTGTTGAAACAAAAATTAATTAATTAAGGGAGCTTAATTAATTCAATAGATGGGGTTGGAACAATCTATGGAGGGAGGTGGAAAGTTCACATTAAAAGAGGAAAGTTCTCAAATTAATTAAGAGGTGTTAATGGGGAGTTTAAGGGAGTTGAGTGGAGGTGAAAGGGTTTGGGTTCGTGTGGGCCCCACCATACTAAATATCTCATGGGTGGTTATGTTGGGTGTGGGTCCCACCTCCAACTTCTTTTTGTAGATTATAACCACACTCCAAATAAAAATATCTAACTCATATTTTTATTTATTTTTTAAAACAAACCCCAAAAATTAAATTCTCCGCCCGATAAAACGCAACTATGGTAAAGGTCCTCTTAGTTGAATATCGGTGCTGCGAGTTCATCGATGCGCTCAGATTTCTATTTCGAGCACTGGTTTAGAAGTTAGAAAAACCCGCTCGTACGTTCACTGAACACACCCGAACAAAACTTCAGAAATTGATTCCGGGCACATCGGGCCTCAGAATCTGGCGCTGTCAGAAACTGCGGACTTGTAAAATTCCAAAGAATATAAGAAAAAATTTTCCATGAAATTTCCACGTCTTTACATGATAGATAAAATAGACTTATCAACTGGGGTAAATAAATGTGTTATATATATTTTAAATCCACCTCAATTTGGTTTTAACAATAATTAAACTAATTTACCTTTTATTTAGGTTATAATAATTTATTATAATTACTATTCATAAGGAAAAATTAAATTTTCCTCCTTACGAAAATTTTAATTTTTAATTAAATATATGGTATCCATTTATAAAGAATAAATTAATACAAATGGTATAACATTAATCTTGAAAAATTGATACCATTTATTTAATTAACTAATTTAATATAAATTTATTAATCACAATGAAAACAAATTAAAAAAAAATTCTTTTTAAGCCTAAAAAATAACTTATATCAAAATAATTTATATTATTCATTCAAATAGAGTTAATTATAATGTTATAAAAATGGATCATAAGTAAATCTAAGAAAAAATAAAAAATATAATAGTTATTTTAAATTACATAATTTAATTAAAATTAATGATAGTATTGGAAAAGATGGTATTTTTTACTATTTATAGAAAAATATACCATTTCTAAAAAATATGAGTTTTTTAATATAAGATGATTTTTTTTGTTTTAAAAATTAATTTTAATTTAATAAAATAAAATTAACAATATTTTCATAAGTTAATTATAAAACCCATGCACAAAGTGATATAAAAATCATTTGTGAAGAAAAATCATCATTGAAGTATAAAATGACTTCTAAGAAAATTGATAGATTATTTACTAAAAATTAATAAATAAATTTGTATTGTGTATGAACATTGTCTATATATTTAATAATGTAGATAAAAATATCTATACCTCCCAAATAAATGGATAAGTTATTCTAGTAAAATTTAAATAATAATACTCTTATAACTTATCATAATTATCTTAATGATTAGTGTTGCGTGTTAGGAAATATATCTAGAATATTAATCATTTAATCTAATTTTTTTGGTAGTTACATTATCCCCATTAAATAAATTACATCCTTTCAATTTTATATCAGTAATCAATGGTTCAATATTTTATAATACTTTGGTTGAAAACCAATATCATACAATGGGATAATAAAACATCCACTGAAAAGGGAATGTGGGAAACATAATGCTTACATGAAATAACATATAATTGGGTTCCCAAATAAAAAGAATTAGCAGGACATTAAAATATAGAAATGGAGGTGAAAAATACCATCCAAGGAATAATTCAAAGTGATGGGGATCATGATCATGAGAATTTTAATGACTATAAAAATATAAATCAATATGGGTTTACAAGACCATCAATTCATTAGAAATGATGGTGAAAGAATATTTTTTTTTATTTTATGATCCTTTTACGAATATAGAGTGATTATTTTAATATCACGAGATATATCACAAGAAAATATAGTTATATGATTTATTTTAATTTCATACACAAAATTTCATCCTTTGGTCCAGATTCAATCAATTTCCACTTTTTTTTATTACTCCAAGAAATGAATTATTAAGTTGATTGTTTCTTGTAAAATGAACTAAAATTATCATAATATCTATAAAATAATTATAATCAATTCCTTCAGTCTCTAAATACTTAACAAAACCAAAATGGAAAGAATAGGTTATCCAATATGGATAAATATAATATATTAATATCTAAAAACTAGATAATATCAATCAATTTTAAACACAAATCATTCCTTAAATAACTATACATAAACCTCTTCCAAAATATTCTTTATTAATTTGAAAACAAAAAAATATGATATATTTTATCATATATTATTTTTAAGTCAATTTAACAATTATATACAAATAACATTAATAAATCTTATAACCATATACAAATAATGTCTATTCCCTATCATATAATCTCTAAAATAATCTAATCCTTCCCACAAATAATATGAATAACTATAGAGACTTAATAAAATAATATACTCTTCTAAAATTTCACTCACCATTTTTTATCAAATATAATCCCTTGGTTATTAATTTAATAAAACATATGTTTCCATGTTATTGTAAACATTTTATACTAATTAACTATATTTAAATTAATGATCTTGTTAAAATTAAAGGTTATCAATACCTTTAAACTTATGTATAAAATATTTAAAAAAATTCTTCCTCAAATAAAATTTTAAATAAAACAAATACTATAGAAATGGTTTGTATTCCCATAAATATCTATAAAACATTCTTATTCATCTCAAAAATTAACGAAACCAAGCCTCAAAAGGGTATCTATTGCTTTTAAAAAAGGACCAACCATAGTCTTATTATCCCCCCATGACCGGCTAGGGTGGTAAGTGTATGGAGGGGTTTGGGGTGCAGTTTCATAGTCAATTCTCCTAGACAATGGGATTAAATATATTTTATTCTTTGTGTTTGTCCCGCATTCATGGTTGTACCCAATTTTTTCAACCATAGTATTTCCAACCCATGGAACATTCAATTTATTCGAAATTACTATATCTTATCACAAGCTTAAAAAGGTTCTATCTTATCATTCATTAGAATGTGATATAAATAAAATGTGAATTAATAACAGAATATCCCCTATGAGAGTCAAACTCAGTGTGCAGTAAGGGTCCATTTACTGTGAATGTGAATTTGGGTCAAGATATACACGACCAATTATTTTTAGGGTCATTACACTATGATGTATCTATATTAAAACCACACTAAATTTTAAAATATAGATAGGGATGTGTTTTTAGGAAAACCATCTAATCTCTTCTGTACCAATTTTTTTAATATTATATCACTTAATTTGTCCCATACTCAAGGTAAGACAAAGGGTTATGTTCCCTAATTTATTATTTCATAAATACGGTTCCCCATGATTCTAAAAATTATCCTTTGATATAGAATTTAATGAACCTGAAAATAGTATCCTCGATATAGTGTTTACATTATTATAAAGAACTAGATACAAACAATTACATCCCATGGGAAAAAATAACATTGAACACTAATAGTTTTCCATAAGTCATGATAGAAAGACAACCAATCTAAAATTAATAAAAATATACTGTGGTGTAAGAGTGACAATTCATGAATTAATTATAAGAGTCACAGAGAACAATAATTATTATATAGTATGGAAATGTAACATTCCCAACAAATATAGAATAAAAAAGAACATTGAAACAAGGATAAGCATTGAGAAATTATAACGTTATGAATAAAACATTTCCACACTTTATGTTCTAAACATAAAAAATACCAATGATTTTTGCTGTAAATCAGAAAAATATCCATGATCTATGTTTTGGGTAATGAAAATCACCATGCTATATGTCATGGAAAAAAACAATTACCATGATATATGTTTTGAGAAAATAAATTTGTCATTATCAACATCATTTTAACACATGATACTAAGATTTATCCAATAAATTTGATGGAAATACAGAACTGGAAAAATCAATTATCCATATATATGTTTTAAAAAAAAATCAATCAATCATCATATCATAAATAAACCACGAAATGAAAAATGTGTTTCACCACACTTCCATATAGTATCACAAAAATTGACATCAATCATGTAAAAATTAGTTACCCAAATTTCAATCACCCTAGAATTTTATTTTTTGAGAAAATTTTGAGTGTGATTCATAAATAATTGGTTCCATAAATACCAATCAATTTAAGATAAGTATATAAATATAGTGTAATCATAATTTTGTTTTTAGGAAACTCATTTATTTTTGGTGTAAAAGAAGATATGGTGACTTTGAAAATTCATGTTGAAAAATATCACTATTGAGAAATTGAAAATAATGAAGTTTAAAATTAAATATTTTGAATTACATCTCATAAGTAAAACATTATAAGGGCATTAGGGTTTCATAATTACACCATGAAATTATTTTTAAAACACAAACTATTTACATTGAATCTCTAAAAAAGGATCATTGAAAAAGACATAAAGGATTCCAAAAGGTTAAATGAAAACTTTTAAAATAGTTTAATTTTAAAATTAGAATCATTAATAAGTCATTGAAATGAATTATAGTTTTTTAATATGAAATATTGATTTGATGATAAAACCTTTTATTTATTATGGATAAAAACCATTTTCTTAATATTCCGAAACACATTCATTGAAAATAAAAAATGTAAAAAGTGTAAAAAATCATAATTTTGAAATGAGGATAAGAGAAATATGATGTTAAAATGAGATATTATATAATTTAATTTCTAAATAAAAATGATATCATTGTTGCAAAATTAGAATATATAGAAATAGTGTAATCTATTGTCAAAAGGGTTGATAATCATTCTCAATAATGATACACTATTTATATGGAATAAATTTAATAGAGAGGATGATTTAAATCAAAAGTGTATTTAAAAATATAGATAAATATAATGAAACATAATAAAATATTATAGGGTGTATGAAAGAAATCCTTGATTAAAAATGTTCATCTAGAATAATTATAACTCATTTAAGGGAGTTGAGTAAAAATATCTCCAAAAAATTTGATATCTTTTAAATTGAAAGACATTTAATAAAATAAAATGATATGAATATAAAAACCCATTTATTTAATATAAATGTTTAAATAAATTCATTACATAGTTATAGTAACATATAACATATTTCATAATTTACAATATGAAGTATGTCCCCAAAAATTAAATTTGACACAATTTACTCCTTACCTTAATTCTTGACATCCACAAAAGCTCTTGAATTCCATGTATAAAAAAATAATTCTCTTAATAAACCCTTTTAGAATTCAAATTAATAAAATAATATTTTATAAATATCATTTAAAATTACTCTCTCCATTTATTTTAATGATTTATTTTCTATTTTCAATATCAGGTGTGAGTAATCTTAATCATTTTAAACTAGGTTCATAATAATTGTGTTATAATTCATTCTTCTCATAATGTTCACTATTTTGAAATTATAATTTTTTTAGAATTTATATTTTATAATTATTTATAATAGTATAATTTTAATCAATGGGAGTTTTGGTTACAATCATTAATTATCAAATTAATAGTTACCATGTTTCAGTGATTTCGTGCTAATAAATGTTGATATCTTAATTAATAATGTTAATATTAATGTTAACTTTAATGAATAAAATTAAATAAATATTGAATAATTTATATCATATTTTTTCATCAGTTAAGTAAAAGAATAAATCCATGATGTTATTTCATAGCATTGTTCATGTAGGTGGTCAGACATACCCAAACATGAACATGCCATAATTAATGGATGAAAAAGGTTATGAAAATTATTAATTATTTATAAGATGATTATTCAAAATCTATAGTAATGTTATATTTATATTTAAATTTTGTGTATAATATTTTAATTGTGATTAATAACTAATTTTGCAAATAAATTAAATGAGATATGTTACTTAATAGGTGATGTAGTTCGTAAAAACAAACAAATGACGTTTTTTTGTTTATTTAAAGGAAAATGAGAAAGGTGGTTAATGATTATGAAAAAAACATAAAAACATTATGTATAAATATTAAATTTATTATATAATATTTTAATGAATATATTTTAAATTCAATGATATAAATGAAACCACATTAGGGAAATGTTAGTACATACATAGAGAATATTAATTTTTCCCTTACAGATCCCTTGAAATTAAGGGAATATGATATATTACTTTGGGTGGAGACTAAATAATTATTAATATTAATTTATGGGAAGAAATGGGGAAATATTTTACAATTGAAATATAAATTTTCAATGTTATTTAATGGGTGTTGAGTGGCCTAATTTATGAGCGGTGAGAATGAATGTTTTTAAAATATTTCAACATAATCTAAAAAAGAACATGTTTCACAACTCAAGAAGACTCTAAAATTCACTATAATAGACTATATGTTTTTTAATAAACTCAAAAAATATATTAATAACATGTTTTTAACATGTTATTCCTTTTAATCTTTTGGTTAGCACATTTTTACCAATTTTTAGATTTTATCGTGCTCACAAGTTTTTATCGTGCTCACAAGTTTTTATCTAATTAATTCATTTTCAATCAGTCAAAATCACTTAGTAATATTAAATAATTTGGAACTAATAATTCAAAATTCAATATATATTATATAAAATAAATTTTAAATGTGTAAGAAATATTACTATTAAGAATAACACATGTATTACATAGAAACATGTTTTAAAAATAAGTGTCTTTTATGACTAATTTTTCTGTGTAAGATAAAATCATCAATTTTCATAATGTCAAGAAATAAATTGGATAATTATAAATAAAATATAATTTATTTTTCTACAAATGAATACCCAAACCTTAATTTTAATGAACCCTTTTTTAATTTAATGAAAGGACAAAAAATAATTAATTTTATTAAAAAATATTGCTCAATTTAACAAAATATTAAAAAAAGGTATTATAAATTAATAATCTTATTTTAAAATTACTTGTTATAACCATCAACACAACTTCTATTTTGAATTATTTTTGTAAATATTTTAGTTATAATTATTTCTTTATATAGTCATAAATTCTTTTGTTTTAATAAAAAATGTTTTTTCCAAAATTAACCAAAAATAAAATTTTTAAGAAAAATATTCGAAATTTATCCTAATAATATATTTACATTATTAATATAAAAATAATTTTCATTTTAAAAAATTCAAATTCTTAATTATATGAAATTATGTTAAAAGGAAAATGAAATGTATAGATAAAAATACTTTTTAACAAAAATTGCTTTTTTAAAATTGTAAGGGCACTTAATCATTTTTTATGTATTTATAATTAATTAAAATATTCTTATTCACTAATTGTTTTATTAATAATTTAATTTATTAATAATTTTCATCTATTATGTCATGAATCATTTATGTTCAGTGTTGAATGTGAAAATACTATCGAATATAGTATTAATTTATTGAAAAATATATTTCCAAATATCAGGTTGTTAAAGAAGTATCACATGGTTAATTTATTTTGAAGACTTTTTTTATAAAACCAAATACAAATGTCATATTTGTTTGAATGTTTGTATGAAATTTAGTGGTTTACCCTTATATACTAGCAATGGAATCCTCTTAAGTACTAATAAATTCAGCCACCTTTGGTTTTAACACCTCAAACTTTCTCTCTATTATTCAGCTATGTGTTCTAATAAAATATATATTGATTATTATTTTTCTATACTCCACCCATAAAATAGAGTAACATTATTTTTTTTGTTCTATTCTTAATGATAGTGAAAAAATCCTCAACTTTAAAATACAAATGATAAAAAAACAAAAAAAAATATCAACGTCAAATCACTGGATAGAAATTGTTTTCTTGTGTGTTGATACATATATCAATAATTAATAGATAAGAAAACATAATAAAGCAAGGTGGAAGTTTATATATTAATACTCGATGACATGTTTCTCCTTGATTGGGGAATTCGATAATATCACCCATCATTATGTGAATACAATTATTGGGGGGGGGGGGGGTTGAATCTTTTGTCTGGTTTGAGGGTCATATTCTGAAAATATTTTAATAATGGAAATAAAAATATTTGAAAATCAAAAAATAATTATATTAGATGTGTATTGAATCTTGGATGGTAGAAAATTTATCTAGAGATCAGTGAATGTGGTACTGTGGTAGTTGGGACAATTGTATCTATATCAGCTAGCTGCTAGGGTGTAACATATCCTGACACCCCTATTGTTATCATCAGCTGGAAGGTGTGCCTTGGCTAGCTAGCTGGTGGCCCACCAAGATGTGAGTCACTATAGACCAGTCAGTTGATGTGGATGCTGGAGGTCCATTTTAGTGGTTAAATTTTATTATTTTATTTATTAGGGGTCTTAAAGAATTAGGGGTTTGGGCGTTTTAGAGTGGTAATATTCTTGGAATAATTTATTCCCCATTTTATATCCTTGGTCCCACATGAGGGGAGATAATTTTTCTCGTGAATTTTGGTGGTAATTCAAAGAGAATTTTTCTATTTTCTTTGTTTTTTTCCACCATTTGTAGCCCTAAATATTCATTATTATTTAATTATGGGCTGGTTGTTGATTCCACCAAATTGAAAAGGATTCAACTTAGATAGATGGTGATTTTGGTTAGTGTTCATAGAAGATGGTTTGAGATGATATCATTACTCCTTGAAATGTAGTTTCAGTGAAGATACATCATCCTATTATCTTCTACAGGGATTTAAAATAATTTTGATGAAATTGGTCATTTTAATGTACATAATAATTTGGGATTTTTAATATTATGGATATGGGGGTCCATCGAGAGTCTAATGCATCTAGTCTCTTAGGATTATGGTGAGTGATTGATGCTCAATGATTCTTAGTAAATAGACATATATAAATTAAATCAGTTAATTAATTAAATTGTATTCATAATTAATTATTGGTGTCTATTTGAATTATAATGGTTCCCAAGAGTTTCATTGATGATTTCTTATCTTGGATAGTATTGGGTATTGTTTTGTTGAGTCTTGGATGGGCTGAGATGGGATATGGAGAGGACTGCATGGGTAGTAACTCTTTAATGAAGGTCGGTGGATCCTATAATAAAATGAATATATTTTACTGTGATTGAGAGTCAATGAATTAAAAAATTAATTGGATTAAGAACACAATATAGGGGCCTAATACGGTCATTATTCTAGGTGATGATATGTATTGAGCAAACTGGGATGTGACCAAGTTCCCCATAATTACATGGGTAATTCAGAATCACCCCAAAGACTTTGTCATCAAGAGGTGAGGAAAACCTGGAGATGATACAAGATCATGGGAAGGTATTAGAATGTAATTTGAGGTTTGTATATCCTAGGAAGGATTACATATAACATTTGGGTATGCATGAGGGGATTACGACCAAATAGTAATAGGAGAGACCGCCACATGTCTTTTGGGAGGTTAAGAAATCCCTTATGAGGGTAATGTCATGTTTTAGTGTATGAGGTGTCTAGAATAACTCCTTACATAATTTGAAAAAAAATTATATAGTATGTTTCCTCTAGGTACCATGCTATAGGAACTCCCTTTTGGGATGTGAGATGAGACCCCTAGGTGGGTTGTGGGTTTAGTTAAGGAATTGGCATATTCATACCAAGGGGTTTTAATTTTTTTTGGAAACCACATATTATAATAATGTAAATTTTTACACAATGGTATGGGATGGTTCATGATTAGTGAGACTGTGAGCTCTAATGTAATTTTATGGGGTTAGATTAGAACTATGGGTTTAGGTTAGGGGATCATTTGGGAATCAACATCACTAGGAAGTGATGATATTTTAATGGTAAAAGTAAGTTGATTCATTGAAATGTATTTAGGACACCGTGCATGCTCTAATATAATATGTGAGATTTTATTAGTATTTGAGGATAGTAATCTATTGAGTAGAACTCTGGGTTTAGTTGGTGTGATCAGTGATGTATTGTATCCCTATGAACTTGTTCTTTGTGGACCATTCCAAGAGGATTCTTGGGCCAAGATACTTGCAGTGATCTCCATAGAGTCTGCGAGGATCGGTTAGAGATCCAATGAACATTTATAATGTGTTTGGGGATGGTTAAATTTTCTATTATATCATTCCATAGAGGTCTAGGTTAGTGGATTACTGTTCCCTATTACATTTGTTATTGGGTCTAGGAACTTCCCATTCATTTCTTGGGTTAATGGGCTGTCATTCCCTAATTCTTGAGTATCATGTCAAAGACATTTAATGATGTGTATCGAGACAATCTACATGATTATTAAAATTATATAGTATTATTATGTTAAAGATAACCAAGGGCGTGGGGTCGTGGTATGATAGAATACCGATAACCTACTTAGAGAGATTAAGGATGGGTCAAGGATTATTGAATGATGACCACGCCTAGTGTATGTGAGTATCAAGTTAAGGATTGGGTTTTTTACAACATTAAGACTGTTGGTATATGTTAGACCTTAGTGCAATGGCTAGAGGAGGCAAGTTCATTCTCTAATGGACCTAAAGCAGGCTCAGTCAAGCAACATGGTATCCTGTTTAGAGCCTGATTTCTTGAAAAGCATGCATAACATGTCGAGTGTTGTGGTGGACATGTTAGTGCGTGATGACATGATGAAAACATTTATTATGTTTATTTTTCATCATGAATACACACACATATGACAACATATTTTAGGGATGCTCGGTGAGACCCTATAATGTTTCATGCTCACAACCTACACTAACATCTCAGTGTAGGTGCAGAAATTTTGTCTACATTTTAGGTCATAGAATAGAGACTTTAGTGGATCAGGTTGGTGTTGCTCAATTGGTTTGGGGAAATTGGTAGTGTTATTCCTTATTATAGTTTTAGGGTGATGTTTTATGTTTTATTTTTTTTTTAGTATTTAGGATTTCTATATTGGGATATTAGTTTTAGTTTTTGTATGACAAAATTATATATTTTATTGAACATGTTTATTGATTTATTTTTGATATTATGATATTATGTGCTTGATTCATAGTTATGTCTATTGTTGCATGAATACAGTTCAAGGGAATATTCTCACCATTTTATGGTTTAATCCCCCACCGCTAGTGGTCCACCTCTGACATATGGGGAGGAATTCTCAAGTCCTTGTCTCACTCTTAGGTCATTACAAAATAAAGTTTTAATTTTTTTGATTTAGGGGGATGAAAGACTGGAGATCTTATGAAGTTTTAAGGAATATGATCGATAAAAGACTTTTAGATTAAGAACAACTATTTTGGTAGAAATTATAGTTTTTCATGGTGATTGGATTTCATTTCTTGGTTTCTATGTTATAGTTTCCTTATGTTTACATTTTGCGAGGAACATGTATTTTGAGGATGATGAAATTTTGTGTTTATGATCTTGGAAAATAAGAAAGAGTATATTGTTCAGCTCTTATACTTTTATAAATTTTTCTTATTCAAACATTATGGTAGTCATGTAGGATTAAAATGATTATGTGCTTACCTATGGTTTTTTATTAATGGGAGGTATAACTATTTGAGGTGTCAAAAAAAACATATATATATATTTTATTTATATATCATGTTGGTAGTATTCTACTCTTCATGACCACATTTTGTTTTAATTTAATTGTATTTCATTTGGATTTTATAGATTGGGGGTCCTCCAGTGATGGAAATCTTATCCTATCATAGAGGTTTGTATGGACACACATAGTAGGTCAGTAAGAGAATTTGATTCCCTAGTGATAACTCTATAAATAAATGGTATACATGAGAGGTGATCCAAGGATGGGAAAGAGTTTCCCTGAGGATATGAAAACCTTGAGTGGGTTCTGTAAGGCCTTTCGGAATCCATTGTGGCAATTATAATGTCTATTTTTGGATGGTAGGACTAGTTTGATTCCTTACCCAGTTTTTTGGTGCTCTTTTGGGTAGTGTGGTGGAAGTGTGGGTGGTCCCTAATGGTTCATGACATGATTCCCATGTGGTGGGTGGTATTTTGGTTAGCCTAAGCATGGTATGTATGTTGGGCTGATTCTTTAGCTAACATGTAGTGTGGTATGGTTAGCATGTAATGTGGGGGATCCTAGGATAGAAATGATTAGACTCATGTAAGAACAAGTCAAATTTTATGATCAGGTTGTATAATATTATGTTGTGGTTGGGACTGGTTGGACCGGGATAGATAGTAGGAGAGAAGATGTGAGAGTATTCTATGTGTATCACACTAGCTCAGGAGGATGAGAGTGATTGTTTAAGATAATTTTTGAAAATGTATTGATATGTGAGGGGAGGTGTTTGATGGGTATGAGCAACATCTGATTAGGTCACGTATCAGTAAAACAACATGTGTTAGTTCTTCTTAAAATGAGTTTTTTGTGGATAAATATATGTAGTGATATAGAGGTAGCACATTGGGGGTCTTGGATCAAATTCACTCTCAAGGTGAGGTAACTAGTTTGTTAAAAGAGATTCATGTGAGCATGTTAGGACATATCCCATGTTAGCATGTGAGAAATGGTGAATATACCTTATCATTGAGAGGTTACATTATTGATGGATCAATATACTATGGTACGATTGTTCAGTACTTGGCCTTTGACTATAGTTGTTTGGTAGGGAAGAGTATAGCTCGGCTGGAGTGAGGTGATGGGACCCATTTGGGTGGAATTCATATATTGGTATAAAGGAATCCACATGTTTGGGAGTAAACAATTATCCATAAAAGTGTGTGATCATCATTTTGAATGAAATTTTACTCTACTGAAGATAATGTTTTGTGTGATCTAGGAATATGAAGCAGCTGGTGATCAAAGCTAGTGCTCGAGTTAGTGTGGGTTGGTTATGTCCAGTCATTTCATGCAGTGGTGGATAGACATGGGGCCATGTATTTTATATATTTTTTTCATAATTAAATGATAATGATAATCTTATGGTGGTAAGTATCATATCGGTCACTTGTAAATGACTATTATGTCGAAATTTTCATAGATTTCACAATAATATTTGTATGGTTGAAGAGTCTCTATTATGTTGATGTATGGAGAGACTTAGTGCATTCTGGTTCCTCTAAAACTGATTTTTTTAAAATTTCATATGGTTTTAGGAGTATTTGGTGAGTTGGCATTACAATCAAGGTGTTCTTTGTGTGATATGAGATTTTTTTGAATCAATGTAATGTTGGTGATAAATATTAAAGTATTAACACTGAAGTTTGAGGTTGGATTCCCAACCATGTAATTACATTGGGAGTTAGGTTTAGACATCAATGTTGGTTCCTAGAAAATTTTATTATTCCTAAAAGTTTTAAGGAATTAGGTTAGGTGTTGAGGCAGTTCGTTGGAAATTGAGGAACTGTGTATGGGGAAAATCTAGTTGGAGGTCCAACTGGAGATTTTTAAGTGGAATTTGATATGATAGGGTAGACACCACAAAAAATGTTGGTTAGGATTTGGTTTGTGGGTCAGTGGATGGATGGATGTTCATTTTTAGTAGGAATAACCATATGGTGGGGAGAACCATAGCTAGTGATCAACCCTTGAGAGTGACTCTTTATGGTGGGGAGGACCATAAAGTTCAGGTTGAGGTAGTTACTGATGGTTTTTCTCTTAGGAAAAATAAATGTGGTTGATATTAACCTCATTGTTGTTTCCTATAGTGAGTTATATGAACAACATGATGTGAATATTGCACCTTGGAATATAGAGTCTCATAGAAAATGCATATCATCATTCATTCATGGAACATGGTGCGTTCTTACTAGTTGAACAACCCTGGAAGGTTGCGAAATTTGGTTTAGGAATTATCATGACATTTTTATGATTAGTAACATTATGGTTTAAATTTTTTAATGACCCATATCATTAGGGGTTGAGAATTCATAGAGAGTATTGATTTTTTGGCTGGTCAAGATGTTATATTTTGAACTGGTATTTGGTATATAAATACAAATGATTTTAAATTATAAAATAATTATTTTGGATGTGGTTAAAATCAAAAATTGTGTCATGGTTATTTAGATATTATCAAATAATTTATTATGGTGGTTTATGCTTCTATTATAGCCCAATGTAGCGGGTGGGATGGATAGTAGTCCCACATGCATTGTTGGGCTCACTAGTGTGCCCTAACTAGCTAGCTGATGGGGCTATTGGAGGTGTGTTTTAAAGGGGAAATTTAAGTATTTTTTATAAGAGTGGGGATTTATGTTCCATGGTGTTTAAGGGTTTAAGATATTCAATTCTAATCCTAATTCCCCCTATCCTCTTCATCGATCCCCCATGAGGGGGATGATATTGGATGAATTCCAGTGTTTATTCATAGTAATTTGTTTTTTTTGTTTTCAATGGTTTTGTTTTCCCCTTCATTGTCCTATGGTTTCTATTGGTTTTAATTAGAGATTTTGTGTGGATTCCACAACATCATGGTGGAATCGATCAATTTTGATGGTGCATTTGGTCTATGTATATAAAAGTTGACTTGAAATGATATCTTCATACCTTAGGAATTCATTTTATCAATGGTACATTATCAATTTATTTTTTCATGGGAATTGTAATAATTTTTATGAAATTAACCTTTTTAATGGTTATAATAATTATGGGTTCTATAGATCTATGATCCGATAGGTTTTTTATGAGTGGACTATATCTTATTGCTCCCGATACAGGTGAATAGGCGATTCTTGATAAGTTTTTAGGAATTTTCCTATTTAAATTAAATTATTTAATTAATTATACATTGTTTATAATTTTTTATTGGTGTCTTTTATTCTTGAGACATTTTACCAACACTATCCTCACTGCATAGTTGGCTAGAATGAATTAGGGGTACTACAGAGTAGTGCATGGGTGGTAACAATTTGATGGAGGAAAGTGACATCTATAAAAAAAATTCATATGTTTTTTTTATTTTGGAGATTTAATTCCTTCAAAAATAAGTGGGTTTAGTAATGGGTTGTATGTTGTTAGTTGTGAAGGGATGGATTGAACCTTCATAGATGAGACAAAGTTCCCCTTTAACCCTGGGGTAATTCAAAATCCCCCCATTGAATTGGTGACCAAGGGGTGAGAGTCCAGTTGAGTTCATGTGATACATTTGGAAGGACTCAAGGAATGTGTTGATATGTGAATAGTATAAGTTGGATTACCTTGTTATAGGGAGTAGGAATGAGAGGCTTTGGGCCAGATAGTAATGGTAAAGACCATCATATGTCTTGAAAGAGATGAATAAATCCATCCTGAGGGGGGAGGGGTGTATTCGTGAAGACAATAGTTAGAATAAGTCCTCTGGGAAAGATGTTGGATGACATAGTGGGTTACCTATGGGTGATGGGATGAGGGATATTCCCAAGGAGATGTGATTTGGTACCCCATAATGGGCCATGGGATAATATCGACACATTTTATTAAGATTCTGAGGGGGTTTTCATTTAGATTTAGACCCCACCTATGAGTCTAGGGTCATGTAGTACACTATATCTTGATAAAATTACTAGGTAGTGAGGAAAAGAGTAGAAATGAACTTTTTTAGGTTAGAATAGACCCATGGTACTGGATAATAGGATCTTTTAGGTAACTATGACAGAATCAGGTGATGTGTTTGTAATTTTATTAGTTAGTTAGGACTACAACAAGTCTTCAGGATATCATGGATGCATTGATGGGTGATGTGAGTTGCATTCATAATAAGCATATAGGTATCATGTGACCAGATCATTGGGGTTTGGTGGTGAGATATTTGATGGGATAAGGCCCTATGTTCTTGTGACTGAGGTAAATTTACTTGATGATTCTTCGGTTGAGATGCTTGAGGTTAACTCCATAGGGATTATGGGGTTGGTTCAAGGTGCCGATAGATCACACTAGGTTCTGTGGGACTGTGTTGGTATTCTAGGAGAAATTTACCTTTTATAATGGATTTTTAGATAAATTTTCCATGATTATATCAGGAATTTGTCCAACAAATTTCCCATGTGTGGATTTGGATGGTGGTTGACCATTCCCTGATGGCCAGGTGTCAGGCGACTATCTTTGATATATGTGGATTAGGTTTGCATGCATGATTTAAAACATGCCTTTGTAGGTTTGGGTCATGAACTACCATGGGGTCTGGTTTTTAGTATGATGGAAGACAAAAAAACCTCTATAGATTTATTAGGGACTGAAAAGGATTATGGATGTATTCCCCCAGCTAATGTTAGTGGGTATTAGGTTAGGGTTTGTGTAACATCACTACCTTGAGTTTGTGATTATGGTTTGTTAATCAGTATGATATCATGATGTGATGGGTACATTCTCATATGGTATAAAAGAAGGTATTTTTGGTCACCATGGTGGTCTGGATAGTAACTAATGACTTGGAGGGTGTGTATAACACATTTGGTGTCATAGAAGACTTTTTAGTACACAATATCTCAATGGGAATGATTATTGTATTTCTTTTACTCTTATACACACACACATAAGACAACATATATTATGGTTGATTGGTGTTACCCTAACAAGTTTTATACTCACAAACAACATAAGAATCTTGATGATGGTGCCGAAAATATATTTGAATTTCAGGTCAGTTAAAGGGTCATGTAATGGATCATGCCGCGGAAAGTCGATGGGTTTTGGGACACAAGTTGTGTGAGAATTTAGGATGAAAGTGGGAAAGGGGTACATGCATTTTTAACTCAATTACTCATGATTTTGGTCATCTAATAAATATAAAATTGTCTATTTCATTTTTAATGAATAATAATCTGAATATGTGAGCATATGATAAGGGATATAAATCCATAATTTTCTAAATTATGACCCATATATGAATTTAGTTTCAATTAAATTGATTTTTTTAAACATTGGTTCTTTTAAGATGGGATATATTATATTTACTATCCTAATATTGAAAAATTACCAAAATCAATTATGGTTCCAACTAATATAATGCATGTATAACATACATAAATTTTATATCATTTCCATAATTTAAGAATTATACCTCATAAATAATTTCATAATTTTGAGCGTAAATGTTTTGTGTCTATTCAGGTAATCTAAAAAAATGTATTATTACAAGTTATTTATTCATCACCTCTCACAAACATCTCAACACAATTTTTCTACTAAAACAAAATCCTGTATAAAAATTTATAGGGAAATGAGAAACCTAAGAAGTAGTGATCTCAAATTCTTAGAGAAAGGAAAAAATATAAATGAGTTAGAAAATATTATATAATCAGAAAATAATAAAACATGGGAATGAGATAAATATTTGAAAAAAATAATATATAATAATAAGAGTTTTCAATAAGACATGATCAAGGGAATATTAAAATGAATGGATCAAATAAATACTATAGTGTACGATTCCAGAGTCATGAAATAATAATCATGACCCATGGCCAATAACATAGGCATGTAGAATAATATAAAAATTAGGCATAAAAATAATACAAGGTAATATAATTTTTTCTAACAAACTAATCAAAATATGATGAAGGAATATGTTCACGAATAATGAATCATGTCCACACATAATTTTTTAAACACAGAAAAATGAAAATAAATCCTTGCATAATGTTGTGAACCTGAAATTAGGTACCTACATAGAAATGTGAACATGTTTTCTAGTCCAAAAATAACATTATTATTTCATGATACATCTAACATTACCGTTTCATTCGACGGATATATAGGACCCATACATCAGATAATTATAATCCATGAAAATTTGATATAAATCATAGAGGATAACGATGCCTCATTTTATCCCCAGGTTCCATTTTTAATAACCTTAAATTGGCTGGTTCTCCACAAAACATTAACTAGATGAGTGGTATTGTTTCATATCACTTTCATTCTATGATACCAAATTTCCACTAGTTTTTCCTTATAAGATATATATTTTTCTTTTATTATGATATTTGATCAGAATACATGTGAAGGATCAAGTATTTACTTTATTATGAGAGATATATGGAACACATTATGTACTTAAGAGAGGATTGGTGGAAGATCTAATTGATAAGATACCATCCTGACTGGATCAAGAATCTTGAAGGAAAAAAATATTCCTAATGATCAATTTTATTTTCTTTTCAAATATTATAAACTTTTTCCACATAGAAATTCACAAGAAAACTTCTCACAAACATAAAATTCCAAATCACATTTTTCATTGTTAGAAAAATATTTTATCAATCCTCATCTATCTTAATATGATTCACATTGGATTAAACTTTCTCCTCAATTTCCTCAATCAGGTCAGATCCCAATAACTTTATTAATCTAAATTTATCATACAATTTTGATATTCTATATATCTTTCGATACAGGTATTAATAATATCCCATATGTATTCTTTAGTGAAAGATATTATTGTAATAAAGATCAAATAGAAGTGGGTCTTGGCCTAAATACTATTGAAATCCATAGAATAAGATCATAGAATACCTTCTTGGGTTTGAATATTTCACATATTCTAAACAACTATTTAAGGATGATAAAGAGTGGTAAAACAAAAATTTATATCCAAATCCTGATGAATACTTCACTAAAACATTGATGTAAACCTCAGATCCTGATAAAATACAATAAAATGTGGAACTCCATGAAATATTACCATTTTGGTAATTTATGTACTAGAATTATTATCTAGTGATAAATAATCTCTAACATAAAATAATAGTGATGACTTTATAACATGATTGACTAAAACTAAAATAGCATTATATCCTTTAGATTTCTTGGGGACTATAATGTCATAATCCATAGTGATGTCTTCCCATTTCCATTTTGGTATGGGTAATGGTTGTAACATCTACTTATAAATTTTTCTCTCAGGCTTTACTTGCTGACATTATGAGATCCACGATATAGAATTTGCAATACCTCTATTCATTACATCCCATTATAAATACTCTTTTTGATCAATATACATCTTTGCACTTCTAGGATTAATAGTGAATGAAGAACTATGAGATTCCACCAACATATACTTCTTCAAATTTCTTATGGAAAGAACATAAATAATGTTTCTTACCCATATCATTTCATTAGAATAAATGTTATACTTAGGAATATTTCTACACTTCTTCTACAACCGTACATATCCCTTATTTTTAACATTATTCTTTTCATGTATAATTGGATTAACATTACTTTGATAAAGATAAGATTTATCCCAGTCCCCTTTGGTTTGGTGGTCAATCCATTTAAAATCATTAAATATTGGATCTCTTTTGATTCTTATCCATGATAATCAAAAATGATCCTTAAAACTCCAAGAATTCGCTACCATTTTGTATTTCCTAGTATTGTAATTTACTGAGAATTCATTATATATAATTAGTTACAATAATTTTATATGGTGCATTTTCAACTCCTTATGTGCCAATATAAAAATTTATATTTTTTATGATAAGTATATATACCACATTTGTCATCATTAAGATAACACCTCCACATATTTAATGAAAAATTTGAAGAGATTACTAAAACTCACGAGTTGAATAATTTTTCTCATAGAACATCAATTATAACAAGGCATATGATATTAAAATATCCATCTACATGAGAAAAAAATCCTAAACCCTTCTTCGATGCCCCATAGTAGATTATAATCCCTTCTCTACTATAGTGTAATGTATGTATTGGTGCATTGAATAACCTTCTCTTTAGTTCCACGAATGTTTCCTCACATTCACCAATCTAATGGAACTTGGAACCATTATGAGTTAACATTGTGTGTGGATTAGATAAAAATTAAAAATTCACCAAAACACATCAATAATATCCATCAAATCTAAGAGGACAATGGATCTTAGTCACAATGGTTTTTCTAGGCTAATGTTCAATAAAATTGTGCTTTAAAGAATCGACATATTTACCCTCTATTGAGATTATATAACCCAAAAGTGATTCATTTTATAGCTGAAAACCATTATTGGTATATTTTTCATTCAAATTCTCAATCCTCAGGGTCTTCCGCACAATTCACATGTGATCATAATATTCTTCTTTTCACTTTGAATATATAACATAATCACCTATAAAGACTAAAATAAATAGATAAAGGTAATAACTAAGGCATTATTCATTAACTCCCTAAAAATAATAGGGCCATTATTAAGACAAAATGGAATCACAATATATTTTTAGTGTCTATACCATCCATGGAAATTAATATGGAATTTATTTAAAGAAATCCAATTTATTCCTATGACAAAATCCAATTCACCATAATTAATATTTTAAAAAGGAACATTCTTACAAACATTAACATGATATATGACCTTACATAGACACATAGTGACCCTTTAGAAGAAGGAGTTGACTTAGTTAATGACCAGGTTCACCACATTTATGACGATGAATTATAAATGGTTCCCAAGGATGAATTTTTTTTCTTCCATCATTCTCTTAATATGGACATGGAAATTCATTGATCTATGAATATCAATTAACCACATAAAACATTTTATTATTCCTTTTATTCAATATCTAATATGTCTCTTTCCACATTTTTGACATGAAGAAAACTGATCTTTTTTCCCCTATAGTCTCCACCATCCAATCTATTAGAAACATTTGTCCTTATCATCATTAGTGAGTATAAGAGTGGGTTATGGTATATATTGTAATTCATATATCATGATAAATTCTTAAGAACAATCATAGTATCTTTTAATATAGAGATCACTTCATTTGGATTCTCATAATCACCACATTTCCTTCAAAAGAAATGTTAAGAAATTTTCTAATAGTTCCCACTAGTGAATAAAACAAAAACTATTTTGTGAGAAATGATAATCATAGCAGGAAAACCAGTTAATCATGAAAAAATATTTCTAGGATTCATATATAGAATCCCCTTGTATTAAATATACAACACCTTAGGTTTAACATAGGTAATCTATGGTCATCATCTATTCAAATCCTTCAAAATGGTTCAAAATTAAATAGGGAAATATCCTATGAATAATCTATGGGAGTGTAAAAAAAGGTGCACAGTATGTGTACACATACCAGCCACTAGATTTAGGGGTGAGATTTGTTTGTACAACAATTTTCTTAGTTGTTTTATCTATATACATTTAATAAAAATAATTCCTGCTTGTAGTATCTAGAAATGTTTGTTTTTTAGGAAACCAAATTAAATATTTTTTATGATAACATATGATCTTATTAAATAAATAGGATCACCCGAAGTGTTATCAGTAATTTTTCTCATCATAGTTTCCAATGAAAAACTAAACCATGATCTGTGTAACATCCTGACCTGACTAACCACAAAGACGATCGCTAGACCAGTGGGTCACCTGGACTCAAGCATACCTCCCCACATGCCAGAGGATGAAAACTAGAACCAAGGGTCAATAAATGTGATAAAAGGGAGACTATACCCTTATATTAGAGTAGAAAAATGGTTTATCATGAAATAAAATTTAGAAAAGAATAAAAAAATAGTAATTGAAAGACATCACAACGGAAGAGTAATTTAAAATGAATATAAAATAGATGGAAAACACTAATATACAAAATATGAATGCACACTATTGGAAAATTTGTCTATACCACAGAACTATAGTGACATTTGTTTTAAATGGTGGCTATAGTTATTTATAAAAATGCTATAACCACAATTGTTTCTAAAACATAGATATATATTATATCTATAGCTACTATTTTCTTAAACCGTGGCTATAGGTTGGTTCATAAAAGGCTATAGTTGTGGGGTTATAAAACTATGAAAATAGCCTTCAACTATAGAGATAGTTTTATAGAACCATGTATATAGGTTTCCCACCTTAGTAGAGGTGGAAAAAAATTTACTGGGAGATGGTGGGAATATCTATAGCCATAGTTTTGTCTTCTATTTCAATGGTTCATAATGATAAATATAACAATATATATATATATACAAATATTTATCTGTAGTCTAGTGCTATGTCATTCGATCTATGGTAGCACAGGTACAATGTTCAAATGTAGATGGTAGTTATTTATTTTTAATCTATTGGAACATTTTACAAAGCGCTATTTCAACAATTTCCCATTGTGGATATAGACCCTATATCCATGGTTAAAAATGTGGCTATACCTAATATCCATAATGGAAATCCCTGTGAGCTATACACATAGTTTCTACTATAAAAATACCTCTTAAAACTATGGCTATAACATTTTTCTATATCCATGCCAATAGGAGCTACAGTTAGCCAAGATTATGGTTGTAGATTATATCCATGGTTTTGACCCATATATCCATTGTATTAGACAATGTCTATTGCCCTATTTTCATGTAGTTACACATCCATATGATGATACATAACCTAAAAAAATAGTCTTATGACATGAAACAATACAAAATAGTACATGAAAAAGGAAAACAAAAAAATTCCCAAGGGTGATCTTCATGAGATTCCCGAGATCCAGCTCAGCTTGGTGCTCATAACTCCTGTGTACTTGAAAAAAATCACAAGAAACATCCATGGTACTATTAACATAATTTCTACTAAGGTACCCTAATGCAATGACAGACCAAGTAGTTTGTGAGATATATTTCACTATAGGTTACCACCGACAATGTCTAAAACCAAGTTTAGTCTATGTAAAAAGTAAAGCACTGTAGGAAATAGGAATATATAAAGAGAAATGAAATAAATAAATAACTATACTACTTTGGTTCCTGATGGACACATGGTGAATTTACCTGCTTCACCTCACGATCAAAATAATTTGAATAAAAAATAACTAACTAACTATCTATATATATATATATATATTCAAAATTATATATACACATATATTGTTTTGTTATATATTAAATCAACCTATATAAACCAAGTACGTATGGATGTAAGTTTCCATGTACTTGGAATACTTGGTGATGGATGGATAGAGGCATAACTCAGTCATCCATAACCAGTCTAAACGATCCAATAAGCTCAAGTAATAGGGTAAATTCCTCACATACAAATAGATTGAGTGACAAAATGCTCATCACTAAGGATGGCGAGTGTGACTCCATGTCAACACTCGAACCATGGAACGTGGAACACAAATCCCATCACCCATATAGTATCAATGACGTGAGAGTCCATAATAAACACCAAATATAATGGAGTGTGATTATCCTCCTTTCTCAACATCCCTTAAATTTTTTCACAAACTATTTATTAGGAATAGCATTTATAATATAAGGCATGTAGAAAAATCGATAATGCAACATATTGATCAATCCCATATATATAAGAAAGGAATAATCATCTTCATGTATTAACACATGATGAAATAACATTAATGTTCCTTTCTTATAAAGCCAATATATATAGGTAAGGAATATTCATGTTCATATCATAACACATGAGGAAGCACCTATCATGTGTCACTTTAGTCAAGATCAATTCAATTTTAACCATTTCAATACATGATAATCATTTGATAAGATTGAAATAAGTGCATGTCCTTACCATGCTTCAAAACCCATACCATTTAATTAAACAAGTTCATTTAAAGAATGGAAATTAAAAGGGAATTGAAATTAGGAATGGCCTTTCCAGCATTTAATAAATTCATTAACCACTTTAATACATGCAAGGAAATAATTCAATCATGAAAAGGATATTAAAATGAATATAGAACATTAGATCTAAGATACAAAAAAATAGTTTCAATATGGTTAAAGAGGCACTTAGGAGGTACCATGTTCAACTGGGAAGTTTCATATATTGTTAATCACATTTACAAAGCATGAAGATCACTTAGGATGTTCTTAGTTTAAAATATTATTTTATCAATGATGGGAAACTAATTTTCTAACTTCAAGTGGTCCATATTTTAACATGAAACATATCAAACACTAGCACAAAGATATATGGGAAAATAAATTCCATATGTTAAGCATGATATGAATAACAAATTACAACTTTCTAGTTTAGTAGACATCCCAGCTCAACCAAGGGGTTTTATTATAAAAACCTATTTTTTTCAATAACAATTCACTTAACATTATTAAAAATTAATTCAAGTGGCACAAATGAATTCAAATTTTAGGATATATTTTAGAAAAACCACCCAAAACAGATAATTAATTTGTAAAGGTTAAACTTAGATCTTAGGAGGTGTTGAAATTCATTTAACATTTATATAAAAGGGAAAAACATTTATAGTATAATTCAAATGCATAGAAGGGTTTCCAGAAATTTAATTGATTTAATTAAAAAGGTAATGTTGACATGGCACACCCACTAGGGGTCCATGAATGAGGTTAACATCCTTCAAATTACTAAACAAGAATCGAAGGATTTATATCCCGGTGCGATGATCAAATTTATATGGAGAACATAATTTTATGTCAAATCATGGAAAATGATGGCATGTTTCACACTAACACTATTTCTAAAACAATGGAAAATTTGGGAGAAAGTAATGGACTACATACCTCATGATTGGGATGTTACCCTCGTCCAATATTGAGGACTGTTATGGTCTTTTTAAAAGAAAAATAAGAAACACACATTTATCAAGAATATAGGTAAATTGATATTTCACCTTGATAAATTTTTTATAGAATTTTAAATGAAGAAGGATAAAAAAAATCGAGATATTGCTAATTCTGATCAATAGAGTATGGAGATTCTTGAATCAGATAACTAAAGGAGGTGATCTAGCAAAGCCTAGGATGGGGAGCATGGGAGCTCCATTTTCATAGGGAGTATTCTTCACATGGCATAAAGGAGGGGAAGAAAAACAAAAATACGGTTAAAACATCATTAAGGTAATTTAGTCATTTTACCCATGAAAACCAAGTTATATGATTTGGCTTAATGGGTTGGCCAAACCGTGTGCCAACCATGCCACTTCCCCTTCCAAGGAAACACACCTCGCACGGTTATGCCTCATTGTTTTCCAAAACATGTGATAAATAGTTCTTAGATAATATATAATTGACTATAACTATGTGGGCTAGGTGCATGGTTTTCAAAAACTATGCGCATCCCATGAAGGGAACGTCTAGTCCTCTGATATGAGCTATATAGTTTGATGCTGAGGATCTCATGGTTTTAAACAAAGATTGCGTCCTATGCATACTTTCAAAACTTGTGATTTCTGAAGAAAGATTCTTCCAAAACATAATGGGACATCCATTGGACATATCAGACCATTCTCCAAGTCTAAAAACAACACATTAATGTGCTCTAGCTCTCATAATTTTGTTACGAAGCTCGGTTTTCAGAACATCCCTTCCAAAAAACACCAAAATTCATATTTCTTAATATTTTCATCATGTTTAAAAACCATGGGTCATTAAAAACTCTCCACCATAGAACACATAATCCTTAAGAAGCTTTTTAGAATAATGAAAACCTCACCCGACCTATATTGTTCATGATGTTTCATTCAAATGGTCCCATTTCATTTCTAAATGTCCAACGTACCTCAAAGAACTTCTTAAGCGCTTGAAATATAAGACACCAAAACACAATCCAACATTTTTTTCCCAGTTGAGACACTATGATGATGCATACCTAATCCCATTTTTCTAGATACGTGATCATGTTTTCATCTCATTAAACTTTTGGCGGAAGGTTCTCCCCACTTTGGGATTTAACATCAAAAGGATCCAATTCTAAACTACAGTACCTCTACTAGTGTAAAGTAATTACAAATCCTACACCTATGTGTTATAGATATGCAACTAGAATGATTATTTAATAGTGAGAATCCATTTATATTAGGGGTCGTATCAGGAAACTCACTATAAGTGATAGGTGAATCCTAATTGACCAAACTAAAATTGATCATGAAATCCTTCCCAATATTCATAACTAACCTTTAATCAACAAATTCTATACCTGACGATGTGATTAACAATGATTAATTTCACCCAAAACAATCAAACAAGAAGGATAAAAGGTCTATCCACATCTTACCTACCTTTATAAAAATGATTTAATTATAAAGATGATGTATCTAAACTAAAAGTCGATGCCTTCGTCCAAGGCATTCACATTCGCAATGAGGATTCTCACTAAAGTCAACACATGACATCCAGTGATGTTTCTAGATCAAAGAATCATAGATCCTTACAACTATCATTCGATAAACTTGTAATCAAAGAACATGAGTCCATGGAAGTATCCCAATGCAGTCCATACTCAATGTTTTCAAGTGAGATGTCGATTCCAAGCCAAGATGTCCACATATGATAATTGACTAAGCCTGGAGTGGTATCCACCTAGGGTTTAAATAAGAGAAAAACATATAGTGTTTAACAGTCGATCCAAGGAATCCCAACATGATAATCTAGGAATCATTTAGTACTAACCATTCCTCAAAGAAATCCATAATCATACATGCAACTCTGATAGAGAGTGCGTACCAAGAACATCAACTTTTAAAAAAGATTCATGATGTAAGACCGACACTCTCATAGTGCATCAATGATAATAAAAAGATAGGGTACATGATCATCTCTTTCATAAGAATAAACTATGTGGAAGTCAAAAAAATAATAAAAAAAGAATAGTCGAACTACTCCTTGTCAACTTATTAGAAGAATATTGACTCCACCTACTGATTCACCACCAACAACTGATAATAATTCTCTTACCCCCAAATGAATTTCATGTTTGGTCAAGTGTCATCACTAAAGTCCCCCATGACCTAGGATTTTTCTCAATGTATATATTCACTTCCAACCAGTTCAACTCCATGATACCAAGAAAGTACAAACATAATTAAAGCTTGTAAACCTCAAAGGCATTCAAGCATGTCCAACCCTTTTAAGAGGTATTATCAGTAGTGTTTCTTTTACTTGCAATGGAATGTTCACCATGATTAATATGATGGTCCCCACCATAATAGTTTCCAATTCATTTAAAGAAGAAAAATACCATCCACTCATAATCATGCTATATTAGAAACCCCATAAACATATGTGTTTCACTCCACTAAGTTGATCACCATGTCACAACATCAAATCATTTATAATGAAAAACAGACCCAACCTTAACAATGTGTTAAAACATTTGAATCTCTTGGAAAGACATCCTAATAATTAAGGAAATGGAGATAACATTAACGCCCATGTCACTCTACTCTAAATATGAAACAATAACATAGTCAACATCTCAAGGCTTAATGATTTCAGCGAAATCAATCAATTTATTACATAATTAGAAATGAAACTGAATCAACATATATGAATGATTCTTATGAGAAGATTCAAAAGAAAAATTAAACACCCTCTACACTATGCAAAGGAAATCCACCCTATGAATTTGATTATCAAGAGGTCTGTAATGAAAACTCTCTCAAATCACATTACCCCATATGACTTTAAAATAGACTGAAAACCTCTCAAGTGTCCTAAGGGAAGATTAAGGGGTAACATGAACTTTAAATGGCTGACCATTCACTTGGTATGTCTAATATTCTGAAACCAAGCATTACTCGATGCTCACACCAAAAAAAGGGAAAAAAATAATGACTACCCTTCCAAACATGGGTGTCATTTAGAAAAAAAGAGTCCTTTTAAAGACAAGGACACTCGAAAAATACCAAATGTCAGTAAGATCATCGAATTAGAAAGGAATTTATGATTTGAGGGTTCCACATACCTTGATCCATCCTCTAAAAAATGAATAAGTATGTATCCTATATCCAGGTTACATGAATCAAATTTTCCTAGGCCATGAACCTACTATTTATACCATTAATAAAATGAATAAAGGCATACAGAAGACACTCATGTTTCCATTCCAATTTAATTCAACGTAAATTTGAACTACCACTACCTGAGGTTTTGAACAAAGGACACCACATAGGGTTCCATTATAAGGCCATTAAACTTATTCGAATTTTTTATTTCAACATTTATAAGACTAAAAAAACACAAAGGCATACAAGAAAGTATTATCATGTTTTCTTTTTAAAATTTTAAACATTCATTGACATACCATTATCAATTCAGTAATTTATCATATAAATTATTTTTTTATGTTATGAAAGATAAGGTGGCCTATGAGGGTCCCATTTAACCTACCTAGGTTCATCAAAATGAAAACCAATAGATACGATTAAACTATTAAACTTTAAAATACCCATAAAAGGTTATCTCATAATGAACATGCCCTAACTACCCTACATGGGTCCAGTTGTGCATTTAGGTAATTGAAAAATTCATTAAAGATTATCATTGAATAGATTTTACATTTATAACAATTTCAAAATATTAATGGGTTGATTATATGTGATTCAATTACCTATAATACAAAATCCCATACACTTTATAAACCACGAGCTAGCTCGCATTTGACAAAAACTAATTCAATTTATAATTTGAACTGATAGATTATTTTCATTTATAATCAATTAAAAAATACACCATGGTCATAAAAAATGGTTTATTTATATGAGGGTCCATATACTAATCCATAAAGTGCCCATACACTTTACATGTTGGAATTTCACTTTCACTAATTACAACCATTTCACTTTAAACTTAAAAAATCAATAGATTTTAAATTTTAAAAAAGTCTATATATATATATGATGATAAAATATGGTTTGATTATACATGTTACCTTTTCCAAATTAAAAGTCATCCATACACCTTACAAATGAAAACTGTTTACAGTTTAATATCTTCCAATAAAATTTATCCCATAAAACCATTCATATATCAAAACAGAACTAACATGTTGTCACAATTAATAAACATAAAAAATAAATTTCAATAGTAAACAGAGAATAATAGAATATAGTAAAATAACATGAAAAAGAAATTGGTAGCATGGAATAACATCACCGAATCATTTTATATAAGTAAGAATTCTAAATAAAATAAAAGCATGGAATATCAATTAAGGAACACGGTCGAATTAGTAGTAATCTATAAATGAAACTATATCTAATTCCATATGCATGACCTATGAATTTATATGAGATAATAATGATACATGTAATGATTCATCTGTGACATACTAGGACAAGGGTAAATATACCATAATATAATAAATTAATTTCTAGTGGAATGTAAACCATTCACTCAAGATGAAATCATAATAGAAAGTAATTGAAAACAAAAGAAACATCAATAACATCCCTAGATACATAGAATTTTCCACATGGGTGGGGTGATCCGTACCTCACACAATTATTTATCAAGTGACGAAAGATTATTAACCTCATGTCTACCAATCCCAGAAATAGAATTACGAGGGAAACAAACCGTTGATACCACTTTATAACAACCTGACCTGACTGACACCTAAAATAGTCACCATACATGGCCTCAAGTGCGCCTCCCTACATGGTAGAGGATACTGAATATAAATATGGGTGTTTTGAGGTGATAACAAGGAGACTATACACTCATATCAGATAAGCACAATGATTTATCAAGAAATAAAAAATTGACAACAAGGGAAATAGAAGTAATAAAAATACATGGCAGTAGAAGAATAATATAAACTGAATATAATATAGATTTCCAAAACTAATAGACAAAAAATTAATTCATATCTAGTTTATGGTATATAAACTAAAATAATAGACATACAATAGGGAGTGATAGAATATATTACACAAATAAGGAAAAGAAACAAAAATCCCCAAGGGTGATCTCCAGGAGGATCCTGAGATCCAAATCTATCCTCTTTTCTTAACATCAATGTAAGAACAAGAAAGGAAAAAAATATCCATGACCCTTCGAATATAAAGTCTACTCAGGCACCCGAGTGAAATGACGACCCAATCATGTAGCGAGACATAAATTATAGTAGGTTACAATACATGGTGTCAACAACCAAATCCAGTTTGTGTAAAAAGTAAACCAGTGAAGGTAATATGAATAAATAAAAAGAGCTGAAATAAATAAACAAACATTCGAATCTAGTTACTAAAGGCCACTTGGTGACTCTAACTACATTGAATCATGGATGTAATATGATTTATGGCCAGGAACTAGACACACACACACAAATAAATATATTTATAATTATATATATAGTTGAGTTTTATATTGAATCCACCTATATGAACCAACTAGATATGGATGTAAGTGGCCATATACCTCAAATACTAGGTTCTAGCTCGGCTGGGGTGTAACACAGTCATCAATAACTAGTATGAATGAGAAAATTTTCTCAAGAAATATGATATATTCATTACACCCAAATATAGTGAGAGATGTCATCCTCATCACTCAGGATTGTGAGTGTGAAACCATGTCATCACTCAAATCATTAAACATGGGGCGTAAATATCAACTCCCTTAAATTATCACTAGTGTGATATTCGATACTCAATACCCAATTTAATGGAGGTTGATTATCCTCCATTCTCAACACCCTTACCATGCGTAAGATTTTAAAAATAATTCATGGGGAAAAAACTCTCATGTAACTTATTTATCAATCCCACATATATATATATATGAAAGGAATAATCATCTTTATAACATAACCCATTTGGAAATACCTCTAATGATCCATTATTACCAAGACAATATATTTATATATGGAATATTCATGTTGCTAACATAACAAATAATTAAATAACTCTCATATTTCCCTTTAGTTGAGTTCAATTCCATTTAAAACATTAAAATACATGATAAGAATTTAATAAGATATAAATAAGTGCATGTCCTTACCATGCTTCATAACTAATTACATTTAATTAAACTAGTTCATTTGACGAAGTGGAATTGATAAGGTAATTAACATTAGGTGTGGCCTTTCCACCCTTTATTCAATTCATTAACCACTTTGATACATGAAAGGAATGAAAGCCATCATGAACAAGATATTCCAATTAATATGGGATATTGGATATAATAAACCTGGAAATTAATTTTAACAATTATAAAGAGGTACTTAAGAGGTACGATGGTCAATTGGTAAATTACCTATATGTGTAATCCCATTTACAAAGCATACCAAGCACTTAGAAGGTTCTTGGTTCAAAATAAACATTTTCAAAGGAGAGAAACACAATTTATAATTTAAAGGGGACATTTAATGTCATTATACATATGAAAAGCTATCACAAAAGAATATGGAAAACTAATATCCATAAGTAAATCATGATTTCTTTTTTTTCTTCATGTTTTTAGTTTGAAGATAGTGCACTCATGCGATGGGTTTTGTTATAAAAATATGAAATTGTTAAAAAAAATCATTTAACATAATTAAACCATATATCAAGAGGCATAAATCAATTCACATTTATAGAGTTATTTACGAAAACAAATCCAACCAAACAAAATTTACTTATAAAGGTTTAACTTGGCACTTAGGAGTTCTTAACATCACTTGATCATTTAAATACAAATGAAAATCTATTTATATTCTAAGAAGAACACTTCGAAAGAATTAAATATAATTAATTAATTTAATTAAATAGTGAAACTAGACTTGTCACAACCATGGGCTGTTTATTAATGAGGTAAAAATCCTCTAAATTACTAAATAAGAATTAAAGGACATATATGATGGTGTGATTATCAATTTGATATGATGAACTTAATTTGAAGGAAACATGTGACAAATACCGGTGTGTGGAACACCATAACTATTCATAAAATAATGAAAAGTTAGGGAAACTTTATTAGACCACCTACCTCATTCTTGGGAAATTCCTCTTGTCCAATATCAAGGTCTGATTTGGTCTTGTTTAGCTGAAAACTATGAAACATACAATTTCCATGAAAATGAGGAAAATGAACGTGCATATCAATACCATATTCAGGAGAATATAAAATAAATAATGATAAAAATTTAATCGATATATTACAGATGAAAATATAGTGGGACCAATGACACATGAATTAAACAACTATAGGAGGTGATATAACCAATCCTATAAGAATGAGTTTCAGAGCTTCATTTGCACTGAGAGGAGGCCTCATGTAAATTCTAGGTTGGGAAGAAAATGAAAAGGATTTTTAAAAACTCATTAAGTGTATTTTATTCACTTTAACCCCAAAAAACATGTCTCATATTTTTTACACATGACTTGGATAAACATTTCAACAACTATGTGGATTATGCTACCATTTAATCACACCTCGTACGGTTATACTCCTCGATTTAACTAAATGCACACCAATCATGTAATGAATAGTTCATAGGTACTCAAAAAGTATAAATAACCACGTAGGATAGGCACATGATTTTGGAAAACCATTTATTTTCCATGTGGGTAAATTTTTCTCCTCTGATATATGCTACACAATTTGTTACTGAGTACTTCAATGTTTTAGAAAAACCATGTGCTCGATACAGACTCTCCAACTTGTTACTTATGGACCCTGGTGATTCAGAAACGTAATGGGACTTACAAGGGACCTCTTATGCATTTAAACATGTCCAAAATAGTACATTTATGTCTTATAACTCTCAAAATTTCATTTTGAATTTTGGTTTTCAAAACGGCCCATCCACCAAATGCCAAAATTCAAATTCCTTTGGATTTTCATTTTGTTGAAAAACATTATTTGGTACACTATAATACAATCTATAGAGACCCATGCCTTTTATACATAAATATCACATATTATTATATGAATATTGATTATATTTTAAAAATACTACCTTGAGAACTTTAAAGGATTAGGTTCTTTGGAGACTTGATACAAAAAAATTTTATTTCATGAAATATCTTCAGTTTCTCACACAATTAAAATCCCATTAAGTACTCTTCTTAGACTCATCATACCTTAAAAATTTATTTATAACTTGGGGAATGGAAAAATAGGAAAGGGTGAGATTATATGCTTAGTAAATGTAAACATGGGAGATATCTATTGATGAGTACATGAAAGAATAATACATGTATAAGGGTGTCAGATCATGAATATAACTTAAAGTGTTCATACCAAATTTATTAGGGATCCTAAACACAAGTAATGGAATAATATTATCATTTCAAAAGACATTATTCATAAGAGTGATAAACCATTATAAATAAATCATGAACTATAAGATTATTTCATATAAATGTTGTGTAACAAACTAAGATTTAATTAGAATAACATTACGTTCAATAGTATATGTGACATGCAACACTGATGTTAAATAGACCGTGAAAGATTTCCATTATATATGATTGTTATAAACTATCCATTATATTTAAAACTATGTATAAGACTGAAAAAATTATTAAAATCATATGGTTCACACAGAAATTTAAAAAATTATGTTTTTTTATAAATTAATTATAAATGAAAATAAAAAACATTTAAAAGAAAATGAAATGGTTTGGTAAAATACTAATTTTATGCACAAAGTGTGTATTTATAATAATGAAATAAATTATTCACAATTGGTGAATAATTTTTATTAAATTAATATATTATTTATTAAATAGTTTTTTCATATTTCATCTGATTTTTTTCTATGAATGGAATAAGAATAAATCCATTTTTTTTGTTTAAAATTTTTATTTCTATAATAAGTGGTTCGATCGTGGTTTGGAAGATTTTTTTTTCAAATTTATAAAATATATCATAAATAATTAACATAGTCATTTATATCATCATTTTAGAATTATCTTATAGTGATGTTTTGAATATTTTATGGAATGATTAATTTTATCGATGAATTGGGAAAAAATATAATTTTTATTAAAAAATATGTTTTCATTTATAGTAGTGACAAAATTATTTTTAATTTGTTTTTAAAAATTCCAATTAGTAAAATTATATAATTATTATTACTACAATTTATGTCCCTGGAATGAAATTTTTGATGATTTTTTATAATTACTTTTTGTACTTATCACAAGCTTTTCTTTGGAAATCACATTATCATCATTTTTGTTTGTATAATTTTAAATTATATTTATCAACATTTAGGAACTTAATTTGGTAAAATGGATTCCAAATTTATAATAATCATAATTTATGTTAGGTTTTAATTTTAACATAATTTTTTCATAATCAATAGTGAAAATAGTAAAAAAATAATTACCGTAGTTAAACTTAAATTATAGTTTTTATGTTACATGCCCAAAAATTAAAATAAAATTTAAACACACATAGTGTAATTGAAAATACTATACATACCATTTAATTGTGAGAAATATGGTTTTTGGGGTGTCTAGGGAAATATTAGATGTATTGGGTGAAGGAAGGGAGGATTTTTGTGGTGTTTGGAGGAAAAATTGGTGTTTTAGAGTACAACCATAGATTCTAGTGGTAGATCAACAACAATGGATTTTTATTTTGGTAGATAAAAAAAGTTATATATATGGAATTATATCATATATGATGCATTATTCTATTGGTAGATCACCAATGATATATATCTAGCAGCAGATCACGAATGGTAGATCATTGAACTGGTAGTAGATCACTAAACTAGTAGTAGATCACTGAAATGGAAGTAGATCACTGAACTGGTGAAGGATCACCAATATTATATCACTAAAATTGTGGTATGTCATGGAAAATTTTTAGTATCAATGAACTTGTGTTAGATCAATGAACGTGTAGTAGATCACCAATGGTAGATCATTGGACTAGTGGTAGATCACTAAACTACTGGTAGATCACTAAACAGGCGGTATATTAGAAAACTAATGGTAGATCACTAAACTAGTGGTAGATAACTAAACTAGTGGAATATAAATGAACTGGGGGTAGATACCAACATTAGATTACTGTGTGTAGATCTGTAATGAATACAGTGTTCTTTGTAGAATTTTTAGTTTGTCTCTTTTGGCGTTTTCTTTGATGAGAAATGGATTCAGTTCCTAAAATAATGGATTTAAAAGCGTTTTTAATGGATTTTAATTATATCATCTATTTATAAATGTTTGAATCATTTTTAAAAGGTCATACCACATGGATTCAATGAGATACCCATTAAATGTTCAATTTGAACCATTTCATGTCCCACTAGGTTTAGATTTTTTCATTCTAAAGAGAATACCTATCATCAATTCCTTTAGGATTACATTCTCTTGATATGGGATATACTAAATCATTTTTTCCTTACATTCATGGAGCCCTATTTATAGTGTTGTTTCATACTACTCCCTGAAGGTGGTTTCCTCATGTGCGGACACCCCTTATTCTGGTGTAAATATTTATATAAAAATTCTTTATTCCACATTGGGAATTCTCCTTTATTTATATTCATGTGTATGATGTGGAAGAGATTTCTTTTTTTATCTACATGGGGATGGATCCATACAAATTTATAAAGATTAATTATATGGTTAAATTAATTTAAAAAGGGGTAGTGGAGTTTTAATAACATGTTTTTAAATCTTTATTATTATTATTATTAATATTGTGATTGTATATGTGTAATGACTTGATGAAAATAATAGCCATTGTTGGCTTGTTTGTGAAATAGTGGTGATGTTATGGAAGCCCTATTTTTGTGATTATCTAATACCAACCTAAATAGATTTAGAAAATATCTCATTTTAGGCTAATGAAATGGATTCCCATGGTTGTATGGATTGCATGAGAATGCTTTTAAATAACTTTTAATGCAATAAAATACCCTTCTTTCTAAATAAAAAATGGGTTGTGTTGGGGAAAATAATTTGGTATCTGATGTAATGTCTTTATGGATATAGTTGGGTATTGTGGATTGGTTATGATGATGCAATTCATGGGTAGTGGCTATGTTGTGAAGTTTGTGGTTGTAGTGGATGGGATGTGGTTGTGTAGTGGATATTCAATGGTAGTGGTGGTGTGGTTGTGTATCTGGTCTTTGAAAGTGGTAGTGATATGATAGAAGAAGGAAGTTTATGTGGATGTTAGGATATTGAGTTGTGCTTGTAGTCATGTGTTATGTTCTACTGGTTTCTTATGTAGTATTATAATTAACATGGTTTTGATAAAGGGATTGAAATAATAAAATGATTTGGAATTAACTACAACAGGATGTGTCATTAAATTGAGGGATGTAGAAAATAAATCAAATGGGATAGAATAATGGAATTAAATTAATGTTTGAATTAAATTGAATTATAATGTGAGATTTGGAAAATTTATTAATTTTATATGGTTTTGGATTGTGGAATGTGTCTTGTGGGTTGTTTTCCATTTAGATATTATAGAAGAAGTTTGATTCATTTTGATGTGATGGGGTGAAATTGTGATATGGTTAGTTCATCAGCTGTGAAACTGAACGATTTGGTTTTGGTTTTTGATATTATCTATTTATACTATTTTATATTATATGGGATTTCTATACATTACAAACCCACAACGACTACCGTGTTCTGAGACCCATATATATATATATGGGGCGTTTTTTCCAATATCCTAGTGGAAGGATGGATGGCTAGAAACTCGATCTTCCCTAATCCCTATTTCAAGAATTGGTGATATACAAGGGATGTGACGAAAAAAGATATAATTTCCACTGTCTAGATGTGAAGTGAGGTGGTGTGACAACCTAAGAGTCTTTAGGTGATATACAATGAGATGGCGTGTGGTTGGGGTTTTGTATGGAAGGAAGAGGTCATGAAGTTTATGTCCTTCATGTTCACGATACCTAACATCCCATGTGGATGTGATGTGGTGTGATTGACTGTGTGTTTGTGGTAAGGATGAAAATTTGGTTGATAGCCTATGTGTCTGTGGGAAGGATGTGATTTGTTGTGATGAACCATGTGTCTAGGGGAGTGATGTGATGTGATGTGATGTGGAAGAGGTGAGAATACTAGGATGTTCTTTGTTGGGGCGTGAGAGAGGGATGTTAGGGAAAAAGATGTGTGAGGTAACCATTATAAATACAATTCACATTTTTCTATTATATATTTATGAGTTATTTGGTGAGTGGGAAATGGTGAATAAGAGTTTGGTTTTTATAACTGTATTGGTGTTGTTTCATTCTACTGTTGTCTCACAGGTTCATTAGTATGCTCTTTTAGCATGTTCATGGGAGACACTGGTCTTTATAGTGAGTTTAATTATATTATCAATCTATATATAAAGAAATATTTTCTAGTTTATAGGTGGATTACATGAATTGTGATGGATGTTACTTGATTAGATCATCTGATAGTTATTCAATTTCCACTTTAGCTTTATTTTGGGTATTTATTTTTGTGGCTTTTTTCTATATTAGTTTTATTTATACTTTCATTGAGAGATTATTTTTTTATTTAGTTTATATTATGTCATGGTGTTTATCGTAGTAGATTAATATTATCTCATGGTCCTATTTATATTATAAATGATAATGCTTCCCATAGAAGACATTTTTATAGACTCGGTGCTAGTCACAAACCCAGGGCCTCCTATATGTTGGACTCAAGGGGATGTTTTCTCTTTAACATGCTTGTGGTATCATTGGAGGGAGGGTGTCGTGGTAGTGTTATATTCGAGTTATGGTTTAGGGATATATGTTTTGGGTTAGGAATAATAAGTATTTCATGTATAGGTAGTGTAATGATTTCAGATGATCATATTGTGTGACATAGGCTAGGGAATTCTAACTATGACATGAGATTTCCCCCGCATGATCCAATACAATGACTCTAAGCCTACCAGATAACTATGTTAGGTGGAACCACTTTTAATGTAGAGGCTATGGAGAGGTACATGAATCCCGATTGATCACAATTGTGAATGAATGATGTGGTTTTGGGAAGTTATTAAAATTAATTAAATACATCATGGAATTTTATGTTTTTTCCCTTGAATAATCTCGTGTTGTTGTTTATATTAAATTGTTATTGTTTACTAAATTAATAAAATAGCATGAAATTAAAGTGTTAAATGATGGTTAACAAGATCGTGTTTCTCATTTGAAACTATTTTAGGGCTTGAATGTGTGAATTGTTTTCCTTTTATAGCACCATTCATAATAAATTAATTTTTTCCTTTATCAAAATGTATAACATGTCATCTTGATTTCATAACGTCTAAAATTGTTAGAGTGGCATGATTAGTGTATATTTTTTTTGAAAAAAAATTTAATTTTGAAAAACATTATAAAAAATGTTACTATGAGTAGATTTCATACCAAAATGATAAAATTAATAATTTTGAAACCATTATTAGATGTATTCTGTTTCCCATGTGAGTTAATATGCCATTCAATTATTTCTATTTATTACTAATCATGAGAAAGCATTAAGGATTTTTTGTAAAACATAGTTTTAGATTTTCAAATTCTTAAATTTGTGAGAATGAAAAACAATATTATTTATAATTACAATCTAATTGGAGACTTCAACAAGAATAACATACTTCTTATTTTGACATGATTACATGTTTTTAGTATTTATATATCCATTTTTTGTAAGCATGTGTTAGGGTGAAAATTATTATGACCTTTATTTCTAAATGTTGTAAGTTGATAAGTATTATCTTTGGAAACCAAATAATACCTGAAAATATTAAAATTCTTAGACAAATTTTGTATATGACTAATAAGAATATATAAGTGATGAAATAAACATTCCACACATATTAAGTCATGAGTAATTTTTTTATGGAAGCATTCATAAAGTTGAGAACCATTGTGTGGTGACTAGGGATATTCAAGTAGGAGATAACTGAGAACATATCATGTTCAATATTTTTTATTTTTATATATAAGTGTAATCATGTTAAAATTATGTTAGCATATAATCATGTTTTCTTAAGTAATGAAACTATTAAATAAAGTTTATCTCGAACATGATAAATCATGAATGATTGTAATAAAACATGTTTATTCCTATTTTTTTGTTAGAGATCCAATCTTATTTTGAGAATTATATAATCATGTCATATATGTAATGAGTGATTAAAATTTATAACAGGATCCAAGCATGAAAAAGTTTTCATATGAATATTGGAAGTGTGTTTCCTTAGTGACAATATGAACCTAGAATGTATTATTTAAGCTCATTAAGCATGAATCATGAGATAAAATATGTATATTTTTTTTATATATTTTTATTCATGTTATATCTATTTAATTAATTTTTTTTCCATGATACAAACTTGGAAATGTTGACTGTTTCATGTTGTTTCTTTTTTATTGATTGATGCATTGAAGTGTTGATATGCCTTACTAAAAATACTTTTTGTTGGAACCTTTTTATTCTATAAATACTTTTTTATTATGAGAGTCTTGATGTCATTGATTTGTTATGATCACCATGTATTAAATGTATAATCACATATTTATGGCTAATGAACTAGTTCCACATTGAAAATTTTGAATTATTTGGGAATACCCATGTTAAATAATGAGGCGAAGTATGTAATCCCCTCAGGAATTATGGAAGATAGAATGTGTTGATGATTTTTGTGATTTTTCTCATAATTTTGAATTATGTGATTTGTGATTAAAAAACATAAAGCACAATAAATGGGGAAAATTATCCCTAATTGAGACACATTATACTTTGACGCGATTGAAATATTGTGGGTGAGTCAGTGCCACCAAAATTTGATAATATATTTACCTGGTAGAGGGAATTACTTTATTTATAATCCTTGGGATTTTATGAGTGATGATAGTGGTGATAGTTGGTTAAGGTAGTGTGGATGTGTAGATAGAGAAGGTGGCTGTTTGAAAATAATGATTTCTTACTGATAGTAAACTAGTTAGGTGATATGGTTGTGTGAAATGTCTGATGAACTTTATCATTTAATTGTATGTTTGACCAATGGTTATGTCATTCAGTCATGGGGATATGTGTAGATAAGATGTGTGGTTATTGTAGTGAGATGATTCATGTGGTGTTCTGATATGTTTATATCAATGAAATCACCCACCTCCCATAAAAATTAAAATAAAAAAATTGGCAATAAAAGAAAATGGTTTATTTCGAAAATCATGAATGTATTGAATATGTGCTTACCTACCACAACTAAATATTTTTATAAATTAAGTGATTATAATGTTTGAATATAATCATGTTGTTTGGGTATGTTTGTGGCTGATCTTATATAGATTACACATGTTATTTTCTCAAACATAAAAAGATATGGAAAATATTTCCTACGAAAATATGAATTAAATAATGACATTTTTTAAAACTATTCAGGTGATTGTATGATACAGAAATAATAAAATATTATTTTGTGGTTGATTATTTACATTGATTTTTATACTTTTGTAATATCAGTCTATGTTGATATGAGTTCCTATATTGGTCGAGAAATTATATGTGAATTTTTTTATGGGAATATTCCCTGAAAATATTGTTTTGTTAAAAACATGGGAAAATATTTAATGCTAGATAAACTGTATTTTTCAAACCCTGTGTTTATTTTATTTACATTTCATCTCATATGTAAAATGTTTAACTCTTCAAAAAAATTGAAATTATGTTATTTGAAATATGTTTGATGGGTTTTAAAAAATCCCATTTAATGTTTTTTTGGAAGAATGTTTTGATATTATGAAATGTTATTCTTCAAAGGTATTGAAGATATTTAGTTCATTTTTTAAAAATAATGACTCAAAATGAAAAGTTATTTCATGATTATTTTTGATGTTGATTAAAAAAACATTAAATTAAGGGTGCTTTTTAAAGTCATGAACTTGTTATAGAATATATGATTTTGTTTTGAACTTGGAGTTGTGAATTTAAACTTTGAATGATGAATTGAGATGAAAACAATGTTTTTATCAGAATTGTTCAATATTTATTATTTTATATTTAATTTTTTGTCATATATGTGACCATCAATGTGAATTAGAATCACATAAGTGTGAAAAATATTCAATGTTTATTAAACCTTGTTTTGTTGTGATGATTTATTTGATCTCATATTGATAAATCATATGTATTTAATTCATTGATGTAATACAATGTTAATGGTATTGCTCCTATTTGGTAGGTATCTTCCACATGATATAATTTAATGTGTTTTCAAGATTTATACTTCTTTTACCTAGTGGTTGTTATGTTCCAAATATATATTAAGATCCTGGAGAGTTTTCTTGTAGTTTGTCTGTTCAGACCACCATCTCCCTTTTTTTATAGTTGAGTTTAAAATTATAGAGGGATAAAATAATTTTAGAGGTATCTGATGTAATGGGTTAGAACTTATACACATTACCTTATCTTATATATGGTGATTGAGGTGTCTAGGGAAACTATATTGGAGTCAGGTGGATGTAGGATTATTGTGGTGTTTTGGAGAAAGAATGGGTGTTTTAGATGATTATGGTTGATCCTACTGGTAGATAAAAAATGGTTGATCATTCCAATATAAGAAATCTGATTGTAGATATCTGGATGTAGATAAAAAATGGCAGATCCTTTTGGTGGATGATCACAAATTATATAAATATGGAGGTAGATAGCCTTTAGTATATGACAAAATTGGTGCTAGATCACAAAATTAGCTATAGTTCACTTAAGTGTAATTAGGTCACTAAACAAGTTTTAGATCACTAATGTGGAAGTAGATCACCAATGGTAGACAATTGAAATAATGGTAGATCACTGAAATCATAATAGATCAATGAACTAGTGGTAGATCAATGAAATTGTTGTAGATCACTAAACTAGATGTAGATGACTGAACTTGTGGTAGATCATAAAACTAGTGGAATGTAACACCCCGAGATTTTATGAAAAATATTCTTTTTAATTTCATTAATGTCTTGTGTTGTATGCTACACCAAAATGAGCTTGCACAACATGCATCCTTGACTTTCCTTGCATTACACGCAATCACGACCTTCCTCGATAGTGTGTGTAGTACGCAATACCGAGTTTCACTAAACAACTATATGCTTTTAAAATATTATTAAAACTAGCCGTTATGAATAGTAATAACCACCTTTTGAAATTTGGTAAATTTTATTTTTCAAAATGGAATTCATTTTTGGATTCGGAATATCAAAATTATCTTAGGGTGAAATTTTGTACTTTTCGGATAACTTTGATTTTCTGATGAATAGTGAAAATTACTAAATTTTAATTAAAAACAACCTTTTTAATCGAAATAAAAAATAGTGATAAATTATTAATTTGAGTGGTTTTAATGTATATTTAGAATATATTTTTACAATTTAATACAATGTTGGTCATTGGATGTAATTTTACATTTAAACCAGACATAAACAAATGTCAATCTTTTGATAGTTATTATCTTTTAAGAACACGCTATTTGTTTTGACGATGAGAATTAATTTTTTTAAATTAATTAATGCAACTGATATGTTTTGAATTTTGTAAAATACACATCATTTTTTAGTTCATAATATCACAGATATCTTAGGCCTAATTTTTTTTTATTTTTCTGGAAACTTTAATTTTTTGATGAATAGTGAAACCACTAAGTGGTAGTTAAAAAAAATAAATTTTTCACAAAACTTAATTTTAACGCTTTTGTGAGTGGAATTTCAAAAATCCAAGAGACACAGTTGATGAAAGGAAGTAAAATGTGGTTCAATGAGATGAAAATAATTTTTGGTGAATAGTAACTTTTTACTTTTTTTTACCACGGTTAAAAGTAAATAGGGTAATTAAGGGTAAAAATGAAATTATTATTACCCTAACACATGTCCTAATTCTATTGGATAAGTGTAATTCGACCAAAAACAACCTTAGGAATAAAATATGACCATTTAGGCCCACTTGGATTAGATTAGGAAATTTATTATTATTTAATTCAAAGAAGAGTTAAAAGAGTTAAAATCAAAGTTTATTTACTAAAACATTTTTAATATAGAGTTATACATAAGATAAATTCGATTTTAAATATTCATTAGAAAGATAATAAGATTTACTACATAATTATATTTTATTTATAATTTTTATACATTAAATAATTTAATTTATTTATGACACACTGATGATGCAGTAATTACCATAATAGTGAAAAATTAGAATAATTGATATTATAAATACCAAAATAAATATAATTTGAGACATTTTATGAATTACACTAATTTTATAGGTTAATATGAGATGTTAGTATTGATTTAATTAACTTTTTTTGAACTAATAATTCTGTTATGATTTTTACAAAAATCAATAACTAAATAGTGTCAAAATTGACATAAAATAGTTTATAAAAAAAATATTATATTAGAAATTGTTATTTTATTCCTAAAAATCTAATGTTTGGCCAAATGACTTAGATAAGGTTATATATATTGATAATAAACAACTTGGGGTTCGTTTTGCTGCTTATAGTATGTTTATTAACCTTATAGTGTAAGAACACAAGAAGACACGGTAAAAGTAAAATTATTTTACTTAATGATAAATCTAAATGATAAGGTTAAAATAGGAACCTAACCTTGTCTAAATTCTATTGGATGAGAGGATTTCGACCCATACCCACCTTAGCTTTGAAATAAATCAATTTGGAGCTATTTAAAACCGAAGATGACTTTATAATAAAATAATATTTTTTGTTTTCCAAAGGAGCCCCTCTCCTCCCTTATAAAAGGGAACCTCCTCCCCCTCTTCCTCACACCATTTTGAGCCTTGAAGCTCGGCCAACTCCGGCCAATTTCCCATATCCACTTACCTATAAGAATCCTAGAGGTTCTAGTCTTCCTCAAAGACCCATTTTAATTCCCTAAAAATAGATCTCAAAGAGGCGCTTCAAAGAAGAGGAGGTTCGGACACTTACGAAGAAAATCAGATCTAAGGTAAGGGAAATATCACAATCTCATTTTTATCCGAGATTGTTTATACTTTGGCATTTACTGGGGTTTATTTTATCATCAAAATCCATGTTTCCTCAATATGTAATATTATTTCCATTCACCTACAATTGTTTAAATCCTATTTTACCCTTCGGTGAGTTTTTAGTAAAAGATATGAAAGGAATGTTTTGTCGTTTTTCGTACGAGGTACTTTTTTGACTTTTCTGACAAAAGTAAGAGAAGAATGTTTTTTAACTTATACGGCATGAATGGATTTTTAAAACATTATTTCCAAGAATCTTCCTTTACATGTTTTCAAGATTATTTTTAATCAACTTCTTTTAGTTTAGAAATGTATGACATGTTACGAAAGGAAAAGTATTTTTTAAGAAGAAACGATATTTTTCTTCAAGAATGGAGTTCAAGCGTTTTATCAAAATTATTTTCCATCTAAGATAATATAGGGTTCTATTTCTATCCCTATTATTACATTGATTTGATTATGTTGTGATGGAATTATTTTTATGAATTCTTTTATCTTATATGAATTATTTTATGATGTCATGTTGTTTAAGAATACCATTTTTATTACATGGGTTATGCAATGATGTATGATTTATGATTTTTTGGCACACATAAGAATGGTATCCTTATGAGATGGGTGGGACCTATATCTCCCTCAAATGCATTGGGTAAAGATTTTATATCTCATGAGATAGACATGGCTGGAATGGTAGGTTATACCAGTTCAGTGAAACAGGACTGAAACAAGGAGTGAAATCGGTTCAGAAAGGGACTTTGTCCACTAAGATAGTCTTGGAAATGAGTCTTGACTAATAAGAAATGATTCTATATGATTATGTGTGTATGCCACAAAGTTTCATGTTTTATGTTACGATTATTGGGATTACATTCCACTGCTATGATTTATCCCATGTTATGAAATTATGATCTCTTTTGCAGGTTAAGATTTCCAAAAGATATGTTCTTATGAATATGACGTGGTTGATATTTCTTTTGTTTACCCTTACTGATCATTTGAGCTCAACCTTTTATGTTTTTCCCCAGGACATAAAGAAATGATTTAGGTTTAAAAAAAGAAGATCTTTATGGGAGATGTTGAAGATCTTTCACCACTATTAGAAGATTATATTCCGAGTTTCCAAAGACACTAAACTATTACGGTACTTGTGTGTGTGTTTTTGTTATGTACTAAGTATTCCTCAAAAGTAATGTAATGTCCATTTATGTCAAGCTTCAGGTCTCTACAGTTGGTATTAGAGGAAAGGTTTAGTCAACCTTTGGAAACTAGGATGCGAAAATGTTAGTGAGATCCCTAGAGATATTTCTAAGGTATGTCTAGGGATGTCACTAAGGATAAGTATACGTATAAGATATAGTCCTAGAACTATGGTAACGATATTATATTAAACCAAAGATGTTATATATTGAAGTTACTCCCCCTTTATTATGATTATTTCCTCTCACACTATTCTTTTTGGGTTTTCGAAAATGGCTGGAAACAAGATGATTCACGATAATGGAGGATATGATGGACAATGGAATGATATTCTTCATGAGAAACCAAATGAAATGGGATTTGGAAGTCCAAACATCATTATTATGCCGAATCAGCAATCTCATAATATGATCAATAAAGTAAAATTTGGTAAGTTTCCTGACTCGTCTAATAAGAGAAAGATGGAGTTTCATGATGATAATAGAGGAAAGAAAGTTCAATTTCCCCTATGTAAATCATGTGGGAAGAGGCATCAAGGAGAATGTTTCAAAGGAACTAGAAGATGCTTTGGGTGTGGAAAATAAGGACACAAAGCCAGTAAGTGCAAAGGAAAGGGTTCAGTTAACACCAGGGATGAGGATAATGGTATTGCTATGACATCAACAATGGTTAAATGTTTTAAATGTGGAATTTACGGGCATTATGCAAACCAATGCCCTAAGGGAAAGACTCATGAAGAGAATCGGTATGGTCGTATGGGTAGTATTTATGTGGATGATGATGAAGAGACTACAAATGATATGTGAGATGAAAGAATTGTTGAAGCTCGGTCAATGGTTTCAGAATGTAGTGGAATTATTACATGTTTATCATGTGTAATGTTGTATAAGTAATCTCTTGGTACTATAGAATAAAGAGACATCTAAGGATTGTTACATTATTGTCTTTTCTTGAATTTTGAAAGTGTATGATTAATGTACCAGTATCCATGAAATGTTATTCAGATATTTTTGGAATGTAGATGATATGCGCATAATGAAGGGATAAAAAAAATTAAATGTTTGATAGTATTCATGATCTCATGACTGATATAAGGAGAAGGTTATATCATGGTTTCAGTATATAAATTTTTTGGATTTTGGTATGTGGAAAAAGGTAACTTTTGACAGCATTCATGTTTTCACTAAGGTTTAGTGGGTATTCATTTTTCAAGAGAATACATCATTAAGGTATTCACATGATTGGAATGTGACCAACAAGATATATGATGGATAAATGATGGTATTCACATGCTTGGTTGATGATATTTCAAGTTATCATTTTCTTTATACTATGAGCTTGAACCGAAGTATTTTAGATAAGCCTAAAGATTGGAATGGATTATGTTAACCATAAGTTAGTATTGTTTAAGGATAGAACTTTTTTTGATATTATTTATGTGATGTTATAGTAATGTAGTTTTAGAAAAAGGACAACCTGCAGGACGGGCGACAACCCATCACGTCGGACAAGGCTGTGGGAATCAAACCCACAACCGAAGTGAGACTGACCTTTATCGCCTACCAATAGACTACATGAAGTCCCTATTTAGTAGAAACTAGTTTAATTATATTAAGAAGTATGATATATGAAGTATAAGTCCATTTTAGGAACTATATATGATTAATCTCACTATAGATGGACTTATGTATTATTTGATAACTTTTCTAACCTTTTGTTTGAGACAGATGGAATGACCCATCATTCTATCACATGATCTGCTAACACATCACGAACGACAAATTCAACTTCATTTCATTAAGAGATGAAGTGGAAATTGTCCAAAGAACAACAAACGGTGAGACTATACCAAAATCACGAAAGTATTTCTTCTTATTCCAATTTCATCAACTTTAGGGAAATGATCTTGAAAACCAAAAATGTTATCCTAGTGCACTTATATCTGATGAATACGATGTTACCTTAGATCGTCACAAATTTATGGATTGTGATTGCTAGCTTTTCCATAGCCATGTTCTCTACCACTCTCCATGAGAACATGATGGTTAGATTTCTCTTCCATATCCATATTTTCACCTATGTGGAAACCCAGTGATTAGTTTATTTGGGTAAACATTACGTTTCATACTTTTGTTTTTAAAGATTTATTTTGGTATTCCTCTTTACGATGTGGGTTTCTATTAAAGAAAATTTCGAATAGTAAACCATTTATAACCCCGATGAATTTCGAGGGCGAAATTCATTTTAAGGGGGGTAGAATGTAACACCCCGAGATTTTATGAAAAATATATATTTTTTAATTTCATTAATGTCTTGTGTTGTATGCTACACCAAAAGGAGCTTGCACAACACACATCCTTGACTTGACTATCATTACACGCAATCACGACCTTCCTCTATAGCGTGTGTAGTACGCAATACCGAGTTTCACTAAACAACGATATGCTATTAAAATATTATTAAAACTAGCCGTTATGAATAGTAATAACCACTTTTTGAAATTTTGAAAATTTTATTTTTCAAAATGGACTTCATTTTTGGATTCAGAATATCGAAATTATCTTAGGGTGAAATTTTGGTACTTTTCGGATAACTTTCATTTTCTGATGAATAGTTAAAATTACTAAATTTTAATTTAAAACAACCTTTTTAATCGAAATAATTAATAGTGATATATTATTAATTTGAGTGGTTTTAAAGTATATTTAGAATATATTTTTACAATTTAATACAATGTTGGTCATTGGATGTAATTTCACATTTAAACCAGACATAAACAAATGTCAATCTTTTGATAGTTATTATCTCTTAAGAACACGCTATTTGTTTTGACGACGAGAATTAATTTTTTTAAATTAATTAATGCAACTAATATGTTTTGAATTTGGTAAAATAGACATCATTTTTGAGTTCATAATATCAAATATATCTTAGGCCTAATTTTTGGTATTTTTCTGGAAACTTTCATATTTTGATGAATAGTGAAACCACTAAGTGGTAGTTAAAAAAAATGAATTTTTCATAAAACGTAATTTTACTGCTTTTGTGAGTGGAATTTCAAAAATCCGAGAGACACGGTTGATGTTAGTAAGTAAAATGTAGTTCAATGAGATGAAAATAATTTTTTGGTGAATAGTAACTTTTTACTTTTTTTTACCACGGTTAAAAGTAAATAGGGTAATTAAGGGTAAAAATGATATTATTATTACCCTAACACATGTCCTAATTTTATTGGATAAGTGTAATTCGACCAAAAACAACCTTATGAATAAAATATGACCATTTAGGCCCACTTGGATTAGATTAGGACATTTATTATTATTTAATTCAAAGAAGAGTTAAAAGAGTTAAAATCAAAGTTTATTTAATAAAACATTTTTAATATAGGGTTATACATAAGATAAATTAGATTGTAAATATTTATTAGAAAGCTAATATGATTTAATACATAATTATATTTTATTTATAATTTTTAGACATTAAATAAATTAATTTATTTATGACACACTGATGATGCAGTAATTACCATAATAGTGAAAAATTAGAATAAGTGATATTATAAATACCCAAATAAATATAATTTGAGACTTTTTATGAATTCCACTAATTTTCTAGGTTCATATGACATGTTATTATTTGTTTAATTAACTTTTTTCGAAATAATCATTCTGTTATGATTTTAAAAAAAATCAATTACTAAATAGTGTCAAAATTGACATAAAATAGTTTTTAAGACAAATATTATATTAGTAATTGTTATTTTATTCCTAAAAATCTAAGGTTCGGCCAAATGACTTATATAAGGTTATATATATTAATAATAAACAACTTGGGGTTCGTTTGGCTGCTTATAGTAAGTTTATTAAACTTATAGTGTAAGAACACAAGAAGACACGGTAAAAGTAAAATTATTTTACTTAATGTTAAATCTAAATGATAATGTTAAAATAAGAACCTAAACTTGTCTAAATTCTATTGGATTTGAGGATTTCGACCCATCCCCACCTTATATCCGAAATAAATCAATTTGGAACTATTTAAAACCGAATATTACTTTATAATAAAATAATATTTTTAGTTTTCCAAAGGAGCCCCTCTCCTCCATTATAAAAGGGAACCTCCTCCCCCTCTTCCTCACACCATTTTGAGCCTTGTAGCTCGAACAACCCCTACCAATTTCACCTCTACACTTCCCTAGAAACATCCTAGAGGTTCTTGTCTTCTTCAAAGAACCATTTTAGTGCCCTAAAAAGAGATATCAAAGAGGCGCTTCAAAGAAGAGGAGGTTCGGACACTTACGAAGCAAATCAGATCTAAGGTAAGGGAAATATCACAATCTCATTTTTATCTAAGATTGCTTATACTTTGGTATTTACTAGGGTGTATTTTATCATCCACATCCATGTTTCCTCAATATGTAATATTATTCCCATTCACCTACAATTTTTTAAATCCTATTTTACCCTTCGGTGAGTTTTTAGTAAAAGATATGATATGAATCTTTTGTCGTTTTTCGTACGAGGTACTTTTTTGACTTTTCCAACAAAAGTATGAGAAGAATGTTTTTTTAACTTATACGGAATGAATGGATTTTTAAAACATTATTTACAAGAAGCTTTCTTTACATGTTTTCAAGATTATTTTTAATCAACTTCTTTTAGTTTAGAAATGTATGACATGTTATGAAAGGAAAAGTGTTTTTTAAGAAGAAAGGATATTTTCTTCAAGAATGGAGTTCAATTATTTTATCAAAATTATTTTCCATCTAAGATAATATATTGTTCTATTTCTATCCCTATTATTACATTTATTTGATTATGTTGTGATGGAATTATTTTTATGAATTCCTTTATCTTATATAAATTATTTTATGATGTCATGTTGTTTAAGAATCCCATTTTTATTACATGGGTTATGCAATGATGTATGATTTATGATTTTGTGGCACACATAAGAATGGTATAATTATGAGATCTTTGGGACCTATATCTCCCTCCAATGCATTGGGTAAAGATTTTATATCTCATGAGATAGACATGGATGGAACGGTAGGTTATACCGGTTCAGTGAAACAGGACTGAAACGAGGAGTGAACTCGGTTCAGAAAGGGACTTTTTCCACTAAGATAGTCTTAGAAATGAGTCTTGACTAATAAGAAATGATTCTCTGTGATTATGTGTTTATGCCACAAAGTTTCATGTGTTAAGTTATGATTGTTGGGATTACATTTCACTGCTATGATTTATCACATGTTATGAAATTATGATCTCTTTTGCAGGTTATGATTTCCAAAAGATATGTTATTATGAATATGACGTGATTGATATTTATTTTGTTTACCCTTACTAAGCATTTGAGCTCACCCTTTTATGTTTTCTTTTCCCCAGGACATAAAGAAAGGATTTAGGTTTAAAAAAAGAAGATCTTTATGGGAGATGTTGAAGATCTTTCACCACAATTAGAAGATTATATTCCAAGTTTCCAAAGAAACTAAACTATTACGGTCCTTGTGTGTGTGTTTTTGTTATGTACTAAGTATTCCGCAAAAGTAATGTAATGTCCATGTACATCAAGCTTCGGATCTCTACATGGAAGATCAATTAATACGTTTTAGATCATTGAACTGGTGGTGGATCCTCATAGTAGATCAATGACGGCAAGTCTATAGTGAATTTTATTTTTTCTCCAGAATTTTCAGTTTTCCCATTTAGTATTTTCAATGAAAAAAATAATTTCAATGCCTTAATTAATGAATTATAAATTTTTTAAAGGAGGATAATGATATAATCGATTAATAAAAATACTGAATCATTTTTAAAAGTTCATGATACTATTATTTTATGATGTATTTTTTAAATGGTAAATTGAAACCATATCAAATCATATTTGTTTTAGATCTATTCACTATAAAGAGAATACTATTCATTTATTTTTTGAGATTAATTTCTAATGAGACATATGGATCCCAATCCATTTTCCCTTTGAGTTATTGAGACCTATTTCTAGTGTTGATTCAAATTATTCATTAAAGATAGTTTTGGGTTAATTTATAAACTATATGTTTTTGGTGTATGTATTTGTCTAAAACTTATTTCATCAGAGTGGGAAATTCTCATTCATATCTCATTATGTGTATCATTCAGGGAGGGTTTATTTTGTTTATTTTTATGGATACGATTCATTAAAATTTAAAAATATTTATTTAAATTTTAAATTAATTTTGCAAGGTATAAGGGGATATGAATCACTTGTTTTTATAAGATTTATTGTAAATATTGAAATTGGGATTTTATATGTGTTATTACTTAAATAAAAACCATGGTTGTTAGTGGCTTATATGTGCTCTAGTGGGGAAATTATGGATCCTTTTTTGTGATTGTTTTATATCACCATAAATGAAATTCAATAATAAATCATATTAAGCTAATGGAATTGTTTCACTTTTAATGTATATATTATGAATTCCTTATAATAAACTGTACTGTGATAAAACCCACCAGTTTCAAAATATGAAAATGTGTTGTGTGTGGCAGATGTGATGATTTAATGCACCAGAAGTGACTATATTGTGAAGCGTGTGGCAGATGTGGATGTGAGGTGGTTGTGCACCAAGGTTGTGACGGGGGTTGTTTTTCAGTTTTGTAGTGGGGGTATGATTATTTTTAATGTGATAGAAGGTGGAACTGGTAGGGATTATTGGGATATTGGGTTATGTTTCTTATTGTGTGCTATGTTACACTAGTTTCCTAATTCTTATTAGAATTAACATGGCTTGGATAATGATATGGAAATAATAAATGAATTGGAATAATCTATAACATGATCTATGTTTAATTGGGGGGATATTAAATATAAATTAAATGGCATAGAGATAATAAAATGAATTGGGTGTTTTTATAAAATTTTATTATAATATAAAATATTTAAAATGAATTAATTTGAAATGGTATTTGGATTGTGTAATGTGTCTCATGGATTTCTGTGGGGAATTGTGAATTTAGATGTTCCATCGGATGTTTCAGAGGTTGTGACGTGATGATGTGGCATTGTTATATGGTTAATGACTTAGTTTTGAAACTTTATTATTAGTCTGGTGTGTTTTATTAAATATATATATACACCATTTTATTTTCCTTGTGATTTATGTATAGACCCCACCCACATAGAGTACCATGTTTTGAACCCCCCCATAGATATATATATATATCTATATCTATATATACTATGGGGTGTGTTTTTTCTAATATCCCATTGGGAGGATGGATGGATGGATACCCACTCTTCTCTCATCCATCTTCTAGGTGTTGGTGACATGCATGAGATTGTGATGGAAAAAAGTTAATGGTGATAATTTTTAGATGTGATGTGAGGTTGTGTGATGTCATAGGAGTCTTTGGGAAATATTTGATGTAATGGCTTATGGTAGGGGTATTTGAAGGTTTGAGAAGGGAATGAGGTCGATTCCTTTAATGGTCATGATAAACTACTATCCAAATGGATGTGATTTGTTGTGATAGAACCAGTGCCTATGGGGTAAATGTGATATAGTGTGATGGGATATTCATCTACGAGTTTTATGTGATGTGGTGTGACTTCCCAAGTTTCTGTGGGTAGGATGTGATGTTATGTGAGGTAGAATAGGTGTGAGTTCCATGATCTACTTCATTGGATTATGAGATGTGATAATTATTGGGAAATATGTGGGTGTCCCCTTTATACATATTCTTCATGTCATGTTATAATACAAGGATTCATTGATTGGTGGATGATCCAAGGTGAGGATGATTTTGGTTAGTATACCCATATAGATGATATTTGGTTCTCTTATTTACTCACAAGTGAATTAGTATGCTCTTTTGAAATGTTTAGAAGAGACTTTGGTTTTACTACTGAGTATACTAATATGCCTATAATACTTATATAATTTTTTTTCGTGTTTCTAGGAGGATTACATGAACTATTTTGGATATTAATGACTTAGATATTTGTATTTTTGGCATGATTCTACTTTAAGTATAATATTTGGAATTTTATTTGGAGACAATTATCTGTAATAATTTTATTTATACATGCATCATGGGATGGTTTTTATCTCCCTTTTATGTTATGGCATGGAGTTTATCATGGGTGACTCATCTTACATATCAAACCTATTTATATTATAGAAGGTAATTACTCCTATAGATGATATTTTTATACCCTCAAGGATAGTTGCTAACACGAGTCCTATTGGTGGAGGGACTTGGGGGGTCATTATATCTTTTCCATGATTGAGATATCTTTTGAGGGAGGGGGTCATGAAAGATAATAAATTTAGTTGATACATTTGATTTTAATTTTATAAATAGTTGTTCCAAATTATCTAATAAAGCACATTTATATACATTCATAAAAGATAACTTACCAAGTTATTTAAAAAACAAGTTACCATAGAGAAAACATAAAATAAAAATGTTAGCAAAATTAGTGGATAAGAGAATGAAATGTTTAATAAGTTTTATCTTTTTTAAGGTGTTTGTGGACCTTAACATACCCCACCCCATTATTTATCTATTATAGAGACAGTTGGGTTAATATTGACAATACATTATTCAATAGTTTTTGGCATTGAAAAAAATTTCATTCCTCCTCAAATTTAAAATTTAATCCACTCCCCTGAAATATTCACACATTTTAATACATATAGATTGAAGAAAATATACCAAAATTTATCTACAAAATATTTATCTATGTTCTAAACCTATTTCTATTCCAATGATACCAAACCTATGGTTATTAATAAGATATCCAAAAGATTATTTTATAAGAGATGGTAATTGTCATCACAATGGGATTTCCTTTTTTTCTTTTTATCCTACCACCATCACTCAAGTATTAATAATTACAATATAATATTTTATGTATTTAACATATACTAATATGTAATTATAGAATAAACTATATCCATATCCTCTTTTATAAAATGGGATTCAAAACTATCTATTGTGTGCATAGAATACCACCACCTCTTGAACTGATGTAATTCTTTTTCCATTACCACCTCTCATGATTGGATATAATGATGAATTTGATGTATATATATATATATATTAAATTTATAAAATCCATATACTTATGTAAATATAATATCACACCTACCTTATTGGCTTCCAATCAATTAGAAAATTATAATGTTAGTCATTCATATATGTGGACTACCACCTCTAAAAAGTGAAGTGATTAATTATTCATTTAATTTTAAGATAGATTTTAATAAGGATTTAAATAATGATTTTTTATTTATATTATATAATAATTATTTTAGAAAATTTAATTATTATGTAACTTTCTTTTCTTCTGTTTATCAAAAATATCAAAGGAACATTCATGCTTATGTATGGCCTACCATCTCAATTTGTAGTGTAATTCATTTTTATATACACAAAATTTATATATTATTATAAATAAATATATAATGAATATATATTATATATATATATATATAATTGATAAAAATATATATTTTATAAAACAATGATCAATGTACAATGACTAAAACTACTAAACTAAAACATAAATGGAAAATTAAACAATTCTTACCAGAAAAAAGTAATTTCAACAAGGAATGGTTAATAAACATGTGATAAAAGATTATAAGTAAATAAAATATGGTATGATATATATTATTATTATTTTTATTGAATACATTCATAATAAATCTGTATTTATTTTATTGTATTCTTGAATATGTACAAGGGAAGTCACATATAATGTTTGTGATTTAATCATAATATTTCTTCATTGAGTCATAGATTATTTTTATGCATTTAATATATTTTATATAATGTAAACACCACAAATTTTATATGATATATCATCAATCCTTTATAATTCTAAGTATTTTTATTTTCAAATCAATTTATTTCATCTGAATGGATTTTAATTGGATGTTATCAAGTGGTAAATGTTTCATAACTCAATTTCTGTTCATTGGGTTATATTAATTCTTCACGGTATTAGATATTATATTATTATGTGTGTAATGAATTATGATTATTTTATGTTTTATTTATAATTATTTTTTGTATGTACATTTCATAAACATAATCACTTCATATATTAATTCAAACTTCAATGTTATGATCATTGTAAGGAATCTTTGTTTCTTATTGTCTTCTTTTGGACATATGTTATGTTACATACATATTTTATTTTATAATCAATATACTACCCATAGGATATGTTATATCATGAATATAATTATATTCATTGAATTTTATTTTTTAATTTAGGTAAATTATTTCATGGGGTTTAGGATTAAAATGTCCCTAATGTGGCAATGATTTATTTCAAAATGCTGTAATTATTTATTATTATTTTTTAGTATATACTAGGATTATTATATACTATTTCTATAAAAAATTGTAAATTTTATTTTACTATTTTTCATTTTTCAATATTATTACATTCTATTTTATTTTAATCCTTTATGTTAAAAAATGATAAAAAATTTATTTATAAGAAAAGAAGACTTTATTTCCTCCTTATTTGGGAATCTTTATTTCCAGTTCATTTTTTTCTAAAAATGATTTCAACAATGCTTTTAAAATTATATATTTATTTATTATAGAAATTTTTACTAATGATTTAATTTTAAAAAATCGTTTAAAAGGAATCTTTTTTTCATTTTATAAATGATTTACTTTTTGTGTTTTTAACCAAAATGTAGAAGAAATATTTATTTTAACATAATAAATAAGAAAACATTTCCTAACCATCATGATGTCTTATTTAATTTAATATTTCTTTCATATTTTTCGTGATTCTTTTCAATTTTTTTTTTAAAAATTCTGTGCATTTTTAGTTTTTAAAAGTGATTTTTAAAGAGAAAATGATATTTTAATAAAAAATATTTTTTATGAAATTTTTATGGTATTTGTATTCATCATCAAAAAAAAATAATTTTAGTTATTATCTACTTAGGATATGTTTTAATTATACCATGCTTATTATTCCTATGTATGGTTTATAGTCAGATTTACTTGGTATTTACTCTTTTGATACCCTTCACTGTATCACACCAGATAGTTTTATTATTATTTTTTATTGATTGTAGAATTTATTAACACTTCTTATGCTAGTATTTTAATATGAATGTTAAAATTTATTATGTTTCACCCCTTTCAATTGAGGAATTCATTGGACTAAATATGTGATGGGAGAGTCCTACTATAAACCCTTGTTGCATCTTTAGGTCTCTAAAGATAAACAAGTTTGGGTATTTGGCTGAGGCATTAACTATTTTATTTATGGTATATTGGAACAATCCCTTGATAGTTAGTTTATGATGTCCATAATTATGCAATACGGGGGAGGGACCTTTGTCGTCCGGGAAAGGCTATTCTCATCCTTTTGTACCTTTCTCTATCACTGATTTGATGCCGAATTTTCCTCAAATCATCCTTAGCTCGAAAGTCACAGATTTGCTCGATTATTCCCCTAACCTTTCTCTATCATTATTGAAATTCATTGAGTCTTCAAACCTACTCAAGTAAATGCTTATTGTGAGGTTTTTCCAGCGACGACCCTAGGTAGATTCTTTCGAAAGGAATGCTTCGATGCATGTGGTTTGTAAGAGAGGGAGACGGTAGGTCTTCTTGATAATCATCAGATTATGGTATGTTTATCCTCGGAGGCCAACCTCATCGAAGCCTGGTCAAGTGCTCTAAGAAGCTTCAATGGCTTCCGATTTTTTCTACTCTAGTGGTCCTATGACTTGCATATGAAACACGATCCTCCTTCAATGGAAACCTGGGTAAGTTTCCCTAACCATCTTCTACCGTTCCAAAATCCATCCATTCTCTGTATGTTAGGAAATTTGATAGGTAGATACATGTGTTTGGATAGCTTCACTAAGAGCATTTGTCATCCCGTGAACCCTAGAATCTGTGTTGAAATGGATGTGTCAAGGGTGCCATTCGAGCATGTGTGGATCATGGTGGGTGAAGAATACCGCTGCAAAAAACATGTGATTTAGGAATCCTGGACTGATTACTGCTCTGAATACAAGAGTTTGGGCCACTCGATAGAGGCTTGCCGTAGGAATGCTAAGAGGAATGCCTTAAAGTCGAGTTATAATAATGGCAATGAATATGAGATTCTTGCTAAGGGCGATCCACAATTCTCTGGGTCGACGGACAGAAAAGGAGGCTCAGTCAGACCTTCAAGGGTGTGCGATGGGCCAAGGGAGGTTGAACCTGATCGGAGTCCCCGAGACTGTTCACTAGTGAAAGAAGGCTTGATGTGTAATCTGACTCCGACAAGGGAAAATGTGTTTAATAGGCTGAGGCAGGATCTGGACGAGCCATCCCATACCAATAATTAATTACTCAAGGTCACTGGGAGGGAGGAAGAGATGGCTCACCAGACTGTATCTCGTGCAGGGATTAGGGTGTCTGGGAATTCTCATGTTCCGGAGCCACTGGAGGTTTATGTGGAGGAGGTTTCTATGGGGATGGATGGCCCTGATCAGGAAGACTTGAGGAAGGTATGGAATGGGCTAGATATAGAGGTGGCCCATCCAAATAGTGCAGTAATATCAGGGATTGAGCTAGCTGGAGATGCTACCAGTGAGGAAGGGGTCAGGGGGGTACAATATTCCATACAGGCGGGAAACCAATTTAATGGCCTTTATTTGGAAGGACTGAATAATGACCATTCAAAATCATAAATTTCAAATGGGGGACGAGTGGAAAACTGCATGGGAGACAGTAAGAGTATCTATGCTGGAGAATTAAGTCTGAGGAGTTGCAGGAGTACCAGAAGAAGGAAAGGTAGAAAGGACTACTCCTCTTTTCCACCTCCTTTGAAGACCCGGGCTGCTAAAAAATGAGTGGATGAGAGGGTGGCTAGTGAGGCCTTATACTAAGCAGAACATGCAGATCAACCCAGATCCTGGGGTTTAATTCTGAGTTCAGGAGATGTGGTTCTAGAGCAGGTGTTGTATCTCAATGCATTTGAAGAGGAATCAACCAAGATTATGGGTCGGAATATTAGAGTGAACCTTAAATAGGAACAATATTCTTCGGATGACAAATAGGACTCGATTATAGTTTGGGGGTTCAATAAGGGGTTGTTAAAGTTAGAGGAATATATAAAGGTACGGGATAAGATTTTCGATGCTGTAGAAGTTCTGGTAAGTGAAGAGCCTCTCACTTAGGTAACAAATATTGCATGGAAGTTGTTTAGGGACATGGAATCTGGTAGGTTTAAATTTTATTTCAATGATTCTATACTAACTTTTTGACTGATGCTTGGTCTTCAATTTTCTTTAGTGTTGGATTAAGAGGACATTTTTTTCAGTCAGTGGGTCTCAAGGTGATTTTGGGGTTTTTTTCCAGCATTTATCTGTTCTGATTCAGATGGGTTCTGAGCATGAGGTCACCACTTTGGCATGGCACTTGGATTCTGAGAGGGTATGACATGGCCATTGGTTTTGTTCCTACGCATCTTTGCATGGGACTGTTTGAGTGCTCATTCCTTGGTAGAGGATCTTAACACGATTCAAGTGCTTGGGAGGGGAAGAACTTTTATTTTCTTGGGAATTCTATTTTTTCTATTTGGTTGTTTTGCTGGACTTTGCGGTTTCTCACTTTCGTTGCAAAGTGATTTGATAATTCAATAAAAAATAATTTTCAGTCATATTAATTATTCCTTATGTATTTATGATAGATTTTTCCATATTCATACCCTTACTGAGCATCTGATATCACCACTTTCTTATGTTTCCTTTGTCTAAGATTCAATGAAATGTATTATGATTTATATATAGGTATATTATAAATGGATTAAGCCCCACTGTTGGTGGTGGGGTGGTAAGGGCTTGGGGGGGGGGGGTGAGGGGAAGGTCGCGGGGTCACATCCTTGGGCTTGCTATTTACATGTAATTTTCTTCCTTGTGTGTGTGCAGATTTTGTGGTTGTTCCCAAATTTTTATAAAGGGAATAATGGGTTTCTCAAATGAAATACTATTTTTTAATTAATATTTTCAAATGTATTTTAAAATTCAAGTAACTGCCTTTTATTTCAAGACTACTTAACTATTTTTTCTTTTAGGATGCGATCAATTTTATCAAGTGACAATGTAATAGAATAACCATTGAATCTGTGATATTGTGGTCAGGCTCTCTAGAACTGGTTTCATATAATTTTTGGTAAAAACCTGATGAACATGATTTAGTAACACAAATATTCGGGGATAGAGATTTATGGCTAATTTAAGTAAATGTTTCAGCATATAATAATATATTACAGTTTTAGTAAGGTAAATATTTTGTGGTTTTCTAAGAAAAATTGTAACACCCTGATAGTTTATGAGAAATATTATTTTTAATTTATTTGATGTCTTCTTTTGTATGCTACACCAAGATTAGATTGCGCTATACGCAACACCGTATTAGCTTACAAAATACGCAAAGACTATTCTAGGATTGTGTTTCACGCTAGAGCAACCTTTCTCGATAACGTGGGTTGTACGCAATAATGAGTTTCACTAAACGAGATATCATTATATTATTGTTATGAACTAGCCGTTATGAATAGTAATACCCACTTTTTGAAATAATATAAATTTTATCTTTCAAAATTAACTTCATTTTTTGATTCGGAATATCGAAATTAGCATAGGGTAAATTTTTGGTATTTTTCTGAAAACATTCAATTTATGATGAATAGTGAAAACACTCGGTTACTATTTAAAAACCGACTTTTTATTTAAATAATTATTTATTTTATTTAAATTTATTTTAGGTAAAAATCGATACATAATACCTATAAAAGATCATTGTAATTCATTGGAGTCATTTTATAATAATTTTATATATATAAAAATTTTATTGAACTTTTGACCGTCTTTTACCCACCTCCTAGAAGAATATGAAAATTTACATAAAACATAATTTTACCACTTTTGTGAGTTAAATTTAAAAAATCCAATAAACACGGTTAATATCAAGGAGTAAAATTTGGTTCACTAAGATAAAAATAATTTTTGGTGAATAGTAACTTTTTTACTTTTATTTACCAGTGTTAAAATTAAATAGGGTAATTAAGGGTAAAAATGATATTATTATTACCCTAAAACAAGTCCTAATTCTATTGGATAAGTGATATTTGACCAAAATAAACTTAGGAATAAAATATTACCCTTCAGGTCCACTTGGATTTGATTAGGACATTTATTATTATTTTATTTAAAGAAGAGTTAAAATAGTTAAAATCAAAGTTTATTAACTAAAACATTTTTAATATAGAGTTATTAATTTGATAAATTCGACTATAAATATTCATTAGAAAGCTAAAAATATATCATACATAATGGTATTTTATTTATAATATTGAGACATTAAATAATTTAATTTATTTTGACACAATGATGATGCAATAATTACCTTATTAATGAAATATTAACATAATTGAGGTTATAAATACCCAAATAAATGTAATTTGATACTTTTTGTAAATTACACTAATTTTTAGGTTAACATGACATGTTAGTATTGATTCAATTAACTTTTTTAGAACTAATAATGCTGTTATAATTTTCCCAAAAATAAATTACAAAATAGTGTCAAAATCGACATAAAATAGTTTTTAGAACAAATATTATATTATTAATTTTTATTCTATTCCTAAAAATAAAAAGTTCATAAAAATGACTTAGAAAAGGTTATATATTATAATAATTAACCACTTAGTGTTATTTTGGCTTGTTATAGTATGTTTATTAACCATATAGTGTAAGAAAACAAGAAGACACGGTAAAAGTTAAATTATTTAACATAGAGTTAAGTATTAATGATAAGGTTAAAATAGTAACATAAACTTCTCTAAAACCTATTTTTTGAGATGACTGCTACCCATACCTACTTTAGATCCTAAATAAGTCACTTTGGAGACATTATTAACCGAATATGACTTTATTATAAAATAATATTTTAAGTTTTTTCTAAAGTGCCCCTCTCCTCCATTATAAAAAGGAACCTCCTCCCTCTTCTCTTTACACAATTTTGAGCCTTCAAGATCAGTGAAACCCTGCCCATTTCCCTTATAAACTTCCCTAGAAACTTGATAGAGGTTCTGGTCTCCTCAAAATACCAACTCTATCTCCTTAAGAGGAATCATAAAAGAGGTGCGATGAAGAAGAGGTAATCTCTTCTACCGATTCTTTCAAGTTTTCTTTCTTCTTAAACATACTCTTCTTCAGTTGTTTCATTATAAATTAATAAAATAAGTATCACTAATATACTGATATGTTTTTATAAATATGAAACATCCCCATTCCATCTTCTATCCATCCTATGGAAAATGAAATCACCGCGCGTGCGTACGTACGAAATACCGTCTCCATGCCATGGTGTAATATGTTTTTCCACCACCACCTTACTTGGATGGGTATAATGGTGTAAAGAATAACTATATATAATTATTATAACATCATACGGATTATGAGATATTATATCATCCAATCCAGTCCCATTCAATGATTATGGGAACGATATCATCGCTCGTGCGTACGTACAGATTACAGTCTCCACGACGTGATGAGATTCATTCTTCATGTTAACAATTCAAGAATGATTACAAAGTATATATAATGAATAATAATGAAATATATGACATAATTAAGCTACTTTATTTATGTATATATATGTATGTCATATACTTACTTCTATTCAAGTCAATTAGGAAAGGAAAACAGCGTTCATGCATACGTACGACCTACCGTCTCCATGAACGGTATATTTCATTTCATTCATCTATCCATTATATATATATACTGAATATATATGATATATAAATCATTATTTACATTCTGGAAGTATGTAAATCATGATATAAGTAATAATAATATCAATAACAACAAGTCCAAACACGTACGATAAATAAAATGATTTTACCCAAAACACTGCTTTAACGTGGAATTTACAAAAGAACCAGTAATATAAAGTTATAAGTGAACCATATATTATATCAAAACAATAAATATGATTTTTAATAAGTAAATATAATTATTTAAATAATTATACATGAGGTTAGGATACATGCGAAGTATATCGGACCTATGGTAAGGGATAATTTTTCAATCTCATTTTTATTCGAGAATGCTTATACTTAAGTATTTACTGGTGTTATATTTTTCATCCATGACCATAAAAATGTTTTTTCATAAAGGTTAATATTATTCCATGTATGTTTAAAGTCATTTTTACCCTAATTTGACTTTTAATTTGTGTTACGGAAGGAATATTTCTTTTCTTTACCATACGTGGAACTTTTTTACATTTCCGGCAAAAGTACGAGGAGAATGTTTTTTTAATTTATACAGAATTAACATATTTTTACGGTTTTATAATGCCTTATTTCCATAAAGAATACTCTACAAGATATCATGATTATTTTCAACAAAATCCTTTTCTTTTAATATTGAATGGAATTTTGTGAAACGAAAATGATTTTGAAAAAGAAATGATATTTTACTCAAGGATTCATTTCAAGTGTTTTGTCAAAACTATTTTCCATCTATGATGAAATTATTTATTATGATTATGTTTCAAGTATAATGTATATATTATTTACATGGTTTTATTCCTATTATGATTAAATGATACCCATTTGTTTTATATGGATTACGTTTTGATGGGATGATGTTTATGAAACCCATATTATTTGTTGGGTTATGATAAATGATTTATGTTTATTTTGTGGCACAAGTAAGAATTATTTAATTATGAGATGGGTGGGACCTATATATCCATCCAATGCATTGGGTAATTATTTATATCTCATGAGGTAGACATGGCAGGAATGGTATGTTAATCCGGTTTAGTGCTACAGGACTGGAACGAGGAGTGAACTCAATTCAGAAAGAGACTTTGTCCACTAAGATGGTCTTGGCAGAAATACCTTGGCTACTATGGAAATCATATCATGTGAATAATGTTTTTCCTCAATTACATGTTTTATTACCATTATATTTTATCATGATTGATGTTTTTTATGATATATTCCTTACATACTTCCAAGATTTATGTCATTGCTCAAGATTTTGATGTTTAGATTTTATGTTCAAGTTTTTACAATCAAATGTTTATGGATTGTTTTATGTTCCCTATGTTTCCCCTTACGGAGCATTTGAGCTCACCTTTTTTATGTTTTCATTTCCCCAGGATATAAAGAAAGATTTTAGGCATGAAAACAATAGGGGAAGATCTTTATGGGAGATTTTGAAGATCTTTCACCATGATTAAGAGATTATTTTTCCGAGTTTCCAAAGACACTAAACTATTACGGTCCTTCTGTGTTTGTTTTTTTATGTATTAATTATTCCAAAAAAATAATGTAATGTATATGTATGCCAAGATTTGGGTCTCTAAAGTTGGTATCAGAGGAATGGTTTAGTTAACCTTTGGAAACTAGGATGTGAAAACTTTAGTGAGATCCCTAGAGATATTTCTAAGGTATGTCTAGGGATGTCCCTAAGGTTTAGTATAACAATAGGTTATAGTACTAGAGTTATTTTGACGATCATGAATATCCTAGGGTGAACCTAAGGTATCATGGATTAAAGAATGTGTGATAAGTTAGACATACCATAAGTTACTTTTAATGATTATGTGGTTCCTCGTTATTTTAAATGTTTCTTACACTATGGTTTCTGGTTTTAGTCAATGGAGGAAATGAGAAATAATTCAGTTAAAGTTGATTTCGATGAAAAAATTGGTGACTATGATAAAAAAATAATGTAATTCTTAGAGATATTGATATTGTGATTATGCCGAATCAGTCATTATGATATATGATTAACAAGGTAAACTTTGGTAGTATTCCTAAGTCATAAAATAAGAGGAAGATTAAATTTTATACATGTTCTCATGGAGAGGAAAATGGAGTAAGAAAGATGAATCTTTCTATGTATCATGAATAATGGAATAAGAACCTTGAGGAATACCTCAAATGGAGGGGAAATGTTATCTGTGTGGAGAAAAGGGTCATAGAGTGATAGACTGTTATGAAGTTCAATGTCTTATTATTAGAGAACATGGGTATTACCCAACTCAATGCCCTGACCTAAGAGGTTACTTCTCAATCAAGGAAGGACTTATTCCATGACAATCATTGAAGAGGATGGATGGAAGTGTTTACGTATTGGTATTCAAGAATAATGTTGTTGAGGTACTTTTATGGTATATTGGAATATTTTTTTATTAGTCTATTGTGGTTTTCAATAAGTTTATGGTACCGGTAACCATGAAAAGTTATTGAAATATTTTTGGAAAGCAGATGATATGTGAATAATGACGGGATAAGAATAAAATGAAATGTTTGAGCTCATGACTGATATAAGGACAAAGTTATATCCTGGTTTGATTATATAGAAATTTTGGGATTTTGGTATTTGGAAAGAGTTAACTTTTTACAGCATTCATGTTTTCACTAAGGTTTTATAGTATTTCATGTTTCAAAAGAATACATTATTAAGGTAGTCACATGTTTGGAATGTGACAAACAAGATATATCTTATGATATATGTGGGATAAATGATGGTATTCACGTACTTGTTATGTGACCTTTCGAGTAATTGTTTTCTTTACACTATGGGCTTGGACATATGTATTTTGGATAAGCCTAAAGATTAGGATGGATTATGTTGGACATCAGGTAATATTATTTAAGGAGAGAAATTTTTTTAATATTATTTCGGTAATGTTATAATAGTATTGTTTTAGAAAAAGGAAAACCCATAAGACAAGTGGAAACCCGTCGCGTCAGACTAGGATTCTGGAATCGAACCCAAAACCGAAGTGCGACAGGCCTTTATCACATACAACTGGCCAACAAGAAGTCCCTGGTTAGTAGAAACTAGTTTTATTTTATTAATCACTATGATATATGAAGTGTAAGTCCATTTTTGGAACCATATACGATTAATCTCACCATAAGATGGACTTATAACTTTTGATAACCTTATGTTTGAGATAGATGGAATGACCTATCATTCTATCAAATGATCTACTAATACTTCACGGAAGACAAATTAAACTTCATTTATTTAAGAGATGAAGTGGAAATTGTTCAAGGCACAAACAACATTAAGATTGTATCAAAATCAAGTAAGTATTTATTTTAATTTTTTTTTCAAAATTAGGGAAATGATCTTGAAAACAAAAAATGTTTTCATAGTGCCATCATATCTGATGAATTAGATTGTACCTTAGATCATCAAAAATTTATGGCTTTATGATTTTTGGATTTTTTTCATAGCCATGTTCTCTACCACTCATCATCTAAATATGATGGTTATATTTCTCTTCCATATCCATATTTTCACCTAAATTCTCTTATGCGGAAACACAGTGGTGAGTTACTTTGGGTTTCCATTATGTTTCTAACGCTCCTTTTTAGAATTAAGGTTTAGTATTCTTTTTTACGATGTGGGTTTCTATTAAAGAAGCTTTCAAGTAGTAAACCATTTATAACCTCGACTAATTTAGAGGGAGAAATTCATTTTAAGGGGGGTAGAATGTAACACCCCGAGATTTTAGGAGAAATATTATTTTTAATTACTTTGATGTATTCTGTTATAAGTTACACCAATATTAGCTTGCACTATACCCAACATCATATTAGCTTATAATATATGCAATCACTATTCTAGGCTTGTGTCGTATTCTAGAGAATCCTTCCTCGATAGCGTGTGTTATACGCAATACCGAGATTTACTTAAAGAGATATTATTATAATATTATTATTAACTAGCCATTATGAATAGTAATACCCAATTTTTGAAATTTTATAAATTTTATCTTTCAAAATGGACTTCATTTTTGGATTCGGAATATTGAAATTAGCATAATGTAAATTTTTGGTATTTTTCTGGAAACTTTCAATTTTTGATGAATAGTGATAACACTAGGTTACTATTTAAAAACCGAATTTTTATTTATATAATTATTTATTTTATTTAAATTTATTTTAGGTAAAAATTGATTCATAATACCTATATATGTTCAATTTAATTCATTGGAGTAATTTTATAATAATTTTAGATATATAAAAAATTTATTGAATTTTTCACCGTCTTTTACCCACCTCCTAGGAGAATTTGAAAATTTACATAAAACTTAATTTTACCACTTCTGTGAGTGGAATTTAAAAAATACAAGAGACACGGTTAATATCAAGGAGTAAAATTTTGTTTAATAAGATAAAAATAATTTTTGGTGTATAGTAACGTTTTACTTTTATTTACCACGGTTAAAAGTAAATAGGGAAATTAAGGGTAAAAATGATATTATTATTACCCTAACACATGTCCTAATTCTATGGAATAAGTCATATTCAACCAAAAAAAACCTTAGGAATAAAATATTACCCTTTAGGTCTACTTGGATTAGATTAGTACATTTATTATTATTTTATTTAAAGAAGAGTTAAAATAGTTAAAATCAAAGTTTAATAACTAATTTTTTTAATATAGGGTTATAAATAAGATAAATTATACTATAAATTTTCATTAGAAAAATAAAAAGATTTCATACATAATTTTATTTTATTTATAATTTTTAGACATTAAATAATATAATTTATTTATGACACAATGATGATGCAGGAATTACCTTATTAATGAAATATTAACATAACTGAGGTTATAAATATCAAAATTAATGTAATTTGACACTTTTTATAATTTCCAAAAAATTTTAAGTTAATATTACATGTTATAATTGATTCAATTAACTTTTTTATGAATAATCATGCTGATATGATTTTCACAAAAATCAATTACCAAATAGTGTCAAAATTGACATAAAATAGTTTTTAAAACAAATATTATATTATTAATTGTTATTATATTCGTAAAAATCTAAGGTTTTGAAAAATGAATTAGATAAGGTTATATATATGAATAATGAACCACTTGGGGTTCTTTTGGCATGTTATAGTATGTTTATTAACCATATAGTGTAAGAAAACTAGAAAACACGGTAAAAGTTAAATTATTTAACTTAGAGTTAAATTTAAATGATAATGTTAAGATAGTAACATAAACATGTATAAAACCAATTGGTTGAGAGGATTTCGACCCATACCAACTTTATAATCGAAATAAGTTACTTTTGAGCCATTATTAACCGAATATGACTTTATTATAAAATAATATTTTATGTTTTTCCTAAAGTTCCCCTCTCCTACCTTATAAACGGGTACCTCCTCCCTCTTCACTTTACACAATTTTTAGCATTAAATCTTGACCCAAACCTGAACATTTCCCTTATAAAATTCCCTAGAAATATTATATAGGTACTTTTCTCCTCAAAAGACCAACCATAGTGCCTTAAGTGGAAGCTTAAAAGAGGTGCGACAAAGAAGATGTAATCTCTTCTACCGATTCTTTCAATGTTTATTTCCTTTTCAAATTATTCTTCATTAGTTGTTTCATTATAAAGTAAAAAAATAAGTATCAATAATGTTATGATATGTTATTATAAATATTAAACAACCACATTTCACCTTCTATCCATCCTATGGAAAATGAAATCACTGCACATGCGTAAGTACGAAATAACATCTCCACGCCGTGGTGTAATCTATTTTTCCACCGCCACCTTACTTGGATGGATATAATGGTGTAAATAATAACTATATATGGTTATTATAACATCATACTGATTCTGAGATATTATATCATCCACTCCAATTCCATTCAATGATTATGGGAACAATATCATCACTCGTGCGTATGTATGGATTACCGTCTCCACGACATGATGAGATTCATTATCCATGTTAACCATTCAAGAATGATTAAAAAGTATATATAATGAATAATAATGAAATATATGATTTAATTAATCTACTTTATTTATGTATATATATATATATTTCATCTACTTACTTCCATTCCAGTCAATAAGGAAAGGAAGACAACGTTCATGCGTACATATGACCTACCGTCTCCATGAATGGTGTATTTAATTTCATTCATCTATATATTATATATATATAATTAATATATATGATATATAAGTCATGATTTACATTATCAAAGTAATTAAATCATGATATAAGTAATAATAATATCACAAACAACTAGTTCAAACACGTACGATAAATAAAACAATTTTACCCAAAACGCTGCTTTAACATGGAATTTACAAAAGAACGGGTAATATAAAGTCATAAGTGAAACATATATGATATCATAACAATTAATATGATTATATAATAAGTCAATGACATTATTTAAATCATTATACAGGATGTTTGAATATGTACGAAGCATATTAGATCTAAGGTAATGGATAATTTTTCAGTCTCATTTTTATTCAAGATTTCTTATATGTAAGTATTTACTGGGGTTATATTTTTCATCCTTGTCAATAAAAATGTTTTTTCATAAAGTTTTTGATATTATTCCATGTATTTATAACTTTATTTGTACCCCTATTTGACTTTTACTTTGTGTTATGGAAGGAATCATTCTTTTGTTTACCATACGTGGTACTTTTTGACTTTTCCGACAAAAGTACGAGGAGAATGTTTTTTTAACTTATACGACATTAACAGATTTTTACGGTTTTATAATGCCTTATTTCCATGAGTCATACTATACAATATTTCATGATTATTTTCAAAAAAATCCTTTTCTTTTAAAATTTAATGGCATTTTGTGAAAATCAAATGATTTTGAAAAAGAAAGGATATTTTCCTCGAGAATTCATTTCAAGTGTTTTGTCAAAACTATTTTCTATCTAAGATGAAATTATTTAGTATGATTATGTTTCAAGTATAATTTATATATTATTTACATGGTTTGATTATTCTAATGATGAAATCATATCCATTTGTTTTATATGGATTATTTTTTTATGGGATGATGTCTATGAAACCCATATTATTCTTTGGGTTATGATAAATGATTTATGTTTATTTTGTGGCACAAGTAATAATTATTTCATTATGATATGGGTGGGACCTATATATCCCTCCAATTAATTGTGTAAAGATTTATATCTCATGAGATAGACATGGATGGAATGGAAAGTTAATCCGGTTCAGTATTACAGGACTGGAATGAGGAGTGAACTCGATTCAGAAAGGGACTTTGTCCACTGAGATGGTCTTGGCAGAAATGCCTTCGCTAATATGGAAATAATATCATGTTATTAATGGTTTTCCATAATTACATGTTTTATTCCCATTCTATTTTATCCTGAGTTAGGTTCCTTTATGATATATGCCTTATGTACTTCCATGATTTATGTCATTGATCAACATTTTGATGTTTAGATTTTATGTTCATGTTTTTAGAATCAATTATTTATGGATTGTTTTATGTTCCTTATATTTACCCTTACTGTGCATTTTAGCTCACCCGTTTTATGTTTTCTTTTCCCCAAGATATAAAGAAAGATTTTAGGTACGAAAACAGAAGGGGAAGATCTTTATGGGAGATGTTTAAGATCTTTCACCATGATTAGAAGATTATTTTTCCGAGTTTCCAAAGACACTAAACTATTACGGTCCTTGAATGTTTGTTTTTGTTATGTATTAAGTATTCCAAAAAAGTAATGTAATGTCTATGTACAACAAAATTTGGGTCTCTACAAATATATTCCCATTTGGATACTAAAAGTGCATGTAGATCTAGATCATTTTTACCTTTGTGTAGAACTATAGAAAGAGAGCATTGTCCTATGACTCTATCGAAACCTGGTGCATGAAAACAAGGTTTCATGTTTTTGATATCCTAAAAATGGTTATGTTGTTTTAACTATAATTAATTATTCTCAAAATATGATTTTTAGTTTTTTTAATGGGTGCAACCTAAAGGAATTGTATTAACATTGAATATGATAAACAATATAGTGATTAAAAGGAACCAATGGGAAGATGATTGGTTGGAATGATATCATTATAATGATTAAATAATATTCATTTTAAATTATTAACAACTTACACCATAACCAATAATATGACTAAAACAATAAAAGTATAATGGATTTCATTGAGATATCAGGCCATAGAGACTATGGAGGAAATAAGGATCAAATGAATTCATGTCATAAATATAGAAATATATACCTAGTATACTGTCTGAAAGTAAGATGAATTTTTTATGTGTTTAATAAAATGGAATAAACTAGTTAGTCACCACTAAAAATCAATGATTTCAATGGAATTAAATAAATTTCATTGTAGATAGCCATTTATAGTTTATTTTCATAAATTAGGGGATCTTGGGAATTATCAGAGTCGATTCCCTCAATTAAATTTTATCTTAAAGATGAAGGAAGGAACTCTGTTCTACCAATCATTAATATGAAGGGGAAGAATTATTTATATTTTTTGATTGAAGAATTATGTTTTGGATGTATTTTTATCAATGGTATTTTGACTAGATTAATTATGGGAAAATAAGGATTTGGTTATTTTTTGGAAGAACATATTTCTTAACCTATGACTGGCTTAAGTGTTATGTATAAAATCACGGGTTGATGATTTTGGTGTTGATCATAGGATCGAAGTAGGAGAACCCCCTTTTTCAGGCATTAAGTGATGATATATTCATGTGATTAATTTTAATTTGGTTAAAATTTTATTAGGTTTTAGTATATGTATCTTTTAGGATTAAAATGAAGTAATAATTGAGGAAGAATTATCATTTCATAAGTTTAACTGTATTAATTACCATTAGTGTAACTAGTGTAACTCTATTATCATAGGGGTGGTGTCTAATTTGGTACATTTTTAGAGATAAAAGGGGTTAAACCCCGAATGAATGATCATTTTAGTAATCATGGCTTATAAATATACATACAATATACTCATTTTACATTGGTGATATAATATAAAACATAGTAATGAATTTTTTTAAAATACTTGGACTTATTAAAATAATTCTTCTTAGTATCTAGGGGAAAGGAAATAAAATAATGGCGATAAGAAACACTCACTAAGTCTTAGGTTCAATAGAAGATATCATGAATGAGTAATGTATAAAGAATATGGAATGTTATATAAATAAATACACATTCTAATAAATAAATAACTGGAGAACAAAAGGAATCCATGGATAATATCAATGCTATAATATCATTTTAAATGATGAGAAAATCCCCAATGTTGTAAATTATTAATATTGTACCTCATTATCTCAAACATCAGGATATATATAACATTAATACCATTAACTAATGAAGTTTAAAATTATGGGTAAAAACCATTTAATTTGGAAACTAATTTGTATCATTAGACATGTCAATGAATTAAGGGGATATAAAAATCCTTTCACCTCCAATCACTTTAAGACAAAATAATTCATCACAAATCGGATGATAAATTTAATTCATGAAAAATATTTCTTATAATATATATATATATACAGAGTAAATAATACTAATTTATCAAAATATTCGTAGTTAACCAAATTACCTACAAAGTAAAGAGCATATATTAAAATGATAAATAGTTTAGTTAATATTCATATCCAAGATACAAATAATATAGATATTTATGAGAAATTTAATGAACAATTTAAAATGATAATAATAATGTGATTGTCTCATGATAATGTAAATAATCACAAAATTAATACGAGGCAACAGATGAACATCAGTTCATTAGTAATATAGTTTTTGTAATAATTTACATTTGAAGAATAAAGGCAATAGATGTGAAAAAATCACATAATATTTCATAAATTATTTTAAATTTAAATCCATTTAAAATGTTGAGAATAAACTAAATATCATGAAATAGTTATGGTGGTTCGGAAGTCTCTTATCACCATATATATTAAAAATATTACTTTTTTGTAAATAAAGTAAAAAATATTATTTTGGAAAATGGTAGAAAGATTGTTTCTAAAAAAATTTTATATGTAAAATTTTTCCTAATATTTACATGATAAATCATTTCCATTTATAAAAGTATTTTCATGAAACCATCTTGAAAAACATGGACATGGATAAAAAAGTTATTTTATTTAATGAGAAATAAAAAATGTCTTTCATTTAAACATTTTTTTCTTTATTACAATACCGAATAGAGGAAAAGATGAAAAAATATATTTAATCTTCTTAAATATCTAATTTATAAGAAATTTATTGGATATTAAAGTATAAATAATAATTAATTATTAAAAAAACATACACAATCCCAAAATAAAGTGATATTGTAAAATAGATTTCCCAACTTCGGTAACATTTAATTGTTCATCATATGAATGAATAGGCTTGTAATAAAACATTAATAATTATGAATAAATTAGAATAATTTTCAATACATAAATTGTGGAACATATATGAAATATAATAAAGAATATGATCATAATAAAAAATATATTTAAATAGAATATAAATTGAGTTAAAATCCCTTCCCATGAGATTCCATTTAGATGATTTTGTCTTAATATACTATATAATGGCTTTAAAAAAGATACTAATTTCTTCCAAAACCATGTTCTTATTTATAGTAACATATATTTTCTTGTTATAACATATTATCTGCCATTAGTTAATTGTATTTTATAATAAAATTGTTTATGGTGTTAACTTCCTTGTTTTTATATGCATGTTTTGTCATAGAAGATTTTGTTTTTCTAAAATAAATAGATATAAATAATATAAATAATCACAATAAATTTATTAATTTATTTTTTGTAGTTTTATATTATCGTAAAAAAATTATTGAATGTTGTAAGAGGAAAATGAATTAGATCACTTCATAGAGAAGGTTGGTTGTACATATGCATGAGCAAAAACAACATTTAATTAATGATTGAAGGGTTTTGTAATTGGATGATATATTAATTTAATAGAATTAATATCATGTTTTATGAATTATTTATAATTATTATTTCAATCATTATTACTATCCATAGAATTTAGCAATTTAAAAAAATACATCGGTTCACATGGTAGTTGACTGCTATACACACGAGTGATCAAGTTGTTTACTATTTGATGGTGAAGGATATAGAAACATATTATTACATAAAAATTATAACATATATGTATATGTCATATAAGGGTGTCAAAATATTTTAATTGTTAATAAATAATTAATTTCATATCACTAATTACTCATCGTGTCTTCCAAGGCATGAATTTTTCTTTCAGACCTTCCATCAGTTTGAGGATAGTAGGTGGTGCTCAAATGAAGCTTAAGACACAAAGACTTGAAAAGAATATTCCATAATATCATGGTAAAATGGGGATTATGATTAAACACAATCAAAATTGTTATTCCCTAATGTCTTTCAATTTTGTTAATATAGATCCTTATAAGGAATCCATGAGGTAAATATTCTCTTATAGATATGAAATATACTGATTTAGTAAGGTGATCAACAAAGACCCACAATGTATAATTATATCTAAGACTCTTTTGTATTATTGTAAACAATTCCATTGTAATTCCATACCATTTACTCACTGTAATAGGAATATTTTACATTACTCTAATAAAATATTACTACTCTACCATCACCTGTTTAAAAAACAAGAATATTGATACATAATCATAAATATCCTACATTATTTTATCCCATAAAAAATATTCCCTGAAATCCTTATACATCACAATTCTATGATGGTGTTTAGAGAAATTCGACCTATGAGCATTATCTAGTAATTCCCGTTTCAACACATGTATATATAGAAATTATAATCTCTTTCAATGTTTTTGAATTCCATCTTTACAAATGAATTATGATAACTTCAATTCATTTTGAACATTAATTTTCATCAGAAAATTAAAATAATTATACTGAGAAATTTTTATGTTTTCTAATATACATGGTTTCACAATCATTTGAAAAAACTGTGATATCACCCATTCCTTAATTATAACCATATCTATCATTACCAGTTCCATGAATATAATATCCATCTCAATACTCATTTGGTTAAGAAATCTGTGATATCTACAACTCAAAGACTCCCTTACATTATTTTCTATCACTGTGTGGTAGTGTATTGGAAAACTACAATCCATGAGTACCTCAATCCTTCTCCTTTTCCTCTTGTGGAGATCTTTCTATGAAAAAATTAATCTTAGGATCTTATGGTTTTTATATATGTCACATCTTTCACTATAGTGATAATGTATCCATATTTCTAATAAAAATATTACAACATCCAATTCATGATTTTAGGTTGTATATTTATGATCATGGGTATTTTACTACATTGATAAAAATGAAAAAACATTATAATATTGAAAATTTTTGATAATCAATTCCCCTATTTGATGAATTAATATATATGAAAAATAAATAATTTCCTAATTGTAATATCAATATTTGAGTATTAAGCAATATTCTATTGAATTATTCAAAAAATTATTCACATTCCATTATCCAAATTAACATAAACTCTTTCTATGTAGGCTTGACTAAACTATTATACAATTTGAAAAACATCTAAATAAATATCTAATTGTCACACACCAAACCAATGAAAATAGATGGCTATGTTATGTTCATTTGGGTATTCCATTCTATCACATCATTTTTTTAGATAAGTAACTGAGATTTAGTCCATGGATACCAAAATATCCATAAATGAAACTTCTTGTTAAAAAAATTCAAAGTTTCAAAATTTTCTTTATAACCATTTTCTTTTAAGAGCCTCAAGTATGATTCAAAAGTGATTATAATGGTCCTTATAGCTATTAGAATACACCAATACATCATAAATGAATTCATAAAAAATATCAACAAGATAGTACATCAATACTATATTCATTTGATCCATAAATACCGAGGGTGAACAAGTCAATCTAGATGAATTTACTATAAACTCATAATGTCCAAACCTCATTCAAAATTATGTTTTTAGAATTTTTTCCATAATTACATAGAATATATGATACCATGAATGAGGGAAAATCTTTTTAAAATATTTTAATTCTTGAATTTGATCAAATAACTCATCAATTTAAGAATAATGATATTTAATATTTATCATTATTGAATTTACAATCCCAAAATAAATCCATAGATCCATATACCCATGTTTCTTATTAGTTAAGAGTGTATAGGTTCTCCATGTTAAAACACAAAGTAGATAAATACATTTGTACAAAACTACTACAGTTTTTTCTTTAACTCCTCTAATTGCATAATATTCATTCAATAATGAGTTTGGGATATCAGTATTTTTATTAGAGAATAAATAAACATATAACTCGGCATCTTTATCTGGTGAATGTCCATGAAATCCCTTAACAAATACATCAATGTATTATTATAAAATATATACATACTCAATTTTAAGACTACCTTATATATATTGTGTTTTATATTCATTCCCTTGAATTTCATTGAATAGATATACTAGGGGTGGATCGTCATATGGATACGATGATGAAGTGTCCTCTTTAAAGATAAGGAATTTAATATCTTAATTAAGAACAATTATTTCCTTCTCTGATAAAGAATTGTTTGCATCATATTTTGAAATACAATCCAAACCAAAATTTTTATCAAAGTTTACCATTGGCATGATAATAATTTCTATAAATTAAGAATACTTATGGGACATAATGGGGACTTCCTGAGACTTCTATATTGTAGTGAGACTTTCACTATGAGTTTTGAATAGAAAACACTTCTTAAGGTTTTATGAAAATATATTATTTTCTTTAAAAAAAGAAAATATAAATGTGTGCGACAAAATAGAATAAAATAATGAATTATAAAAATTTGAAGCTATGACTATATTACATTCCACAACATCATTGGGAACATTCATCTCAATTATAATTATCACATAATCTTGGCCTTCTCCCATTGACATCTTATATGGTATATTACTTTGATGAATAGTATTGGTATGAATAATTCCCTATTTTTATAAATTGGATGAACTATATAATAATGGTGTCTTTATTTACCATACATTCATGAGAAATATGTACCTTATCAATTTACTTGTAAAAAACTCTGATGCCATTAAAACATCTTTTGAGATGTTTCTTCCCAAAATTTTCACATAATGAATAATAATCATTTCCTTTTTCTTTTTTGATGCACTCCATTTTTTATAGTGTTCAACTGACCACTTCTTCTTCTAATTCCCCATGAATATATATGATATATAAAATTTTGTCATTGTTTTAATGGTACATAAAAATTTTCCATTATATGAAGAAAATGATTGAGAAAAAAGGTCCCCTCAGAGACATGGTTTATGCGCTTAAATGAAATTTTTAATCTTACATTCTTTATTATATATGTAATCTATATCACAGTAGAATTATTTAGTAAATTTATTGACAAAATTCATAAAATTTTCTTTCTCAAATTTATTTAAGTTGAGGAAAAATATATTTATTTTAGTTTACTTTTAATGAGGGAAATATTTGTCAAATAATGTTTCTTTAAAATCCCTCTATTATATGTGTTATGTTCATTCTTCCCCTTATATTCTGGGTCAAAATTCACCATTGACATGCATCTCCCTTAAGAAAATATTCTACTAGAAAAATATTTTTCTTTTCATCAAGTCTTTGTACCAAATATATATTTCAATGAGATTTAATTGATTGTGCATCAACCATTGGATTAGTAGTACCACTAAACCATGAGGGATTCTGTTGCGTGATGCAATAGAAAATAAGAGGATCATGACATAGAACAACATTTTTCTATATTATGGAATGGTTACTAATCAAAACCAGAGTGGGATACCATAATATTTTCATTGTTTGATTCGAGCCAATATGAGAGGTATTTTCATTATCTACTAGGTAATTTCTAAATTGACCGTGACAATTAATACCATTCATTCTCCAAGGCACTATTTCAAAATAATGTAATATTATGGATTAGTTCATGTGTTTTTTAATATTAAATAATAATATTAATTTTTTTTTCTTTTGTAACACTTAAAATAAATTTAATATTTATGAATGAATAATCCTGTAACCATAAACTTAGTATCATAGGGGATATTTTTAAATCATAAAAATATTTTCAAATCCATCATAATTGTTTGTAAGTAAAATTTATATTTTCATTAGATTACCCACTAATGTGTAAAAATACATCTGTAGAAAGGCATGTTGTTTTATACTAAGTAAGTATCCTATCAAATCCATGTTTGATCTCTTTGGAGTTATAACCCCTGGTTTAATTGTTCGATAACCATGATCAATTATAGTATCCATAGTGGGATGAATTTCTAGAAAAAACAACATAATACCTAACTTATGAAATCTATAGGATGTTAATCAATACTATTCATGAGATTCTATCGTAGATTCATGTTACTTAATATATTTTCTCTTTAATATAATTCTCATGGTTTCTACAAAACTTCAAATAATTCATACTCTAGAAAACTTGACACTAATAAAATATAATCACTATCTACTTTATTAAATTATCATAGATATAAGTATTAAATATAAAATTATTGATATGGTTATTAGTCATGGAGATACATATACATACATGATACCCATGTTACATTGTTGATAAAATGTGAATCATAGTGATAGAAAAGAATTATCTTCTTTGAACCCATTAAAATATTTATTATTCACATCTATGTGAAAGGAAAAAAAATAATGGTGTGCTTGAATAATCCACAAGGGTTATGTACAATTGAATATTTCCTAAATAAATAATGAATAATTAATATTAAAAGGTAAATAATTGATTACACAATCTATTTAATCTATAAATTTAGAAAAAATGCATCCATCAATAATATCACAGAAATAATATTGTGGAAAATAATAACTAAAATTTTAATGATGTAAATTATTAAAATTGTATGAACTGATCTGAAAAATCATGATATCTATAATTTTAATACATTTTGAGAAGGTAGTTTATAACTTTTCATAATAACCCATTTAAAGTGGAAAATAAATTTTTCTCGTGAGACATGTCGATTCATTGATGGGATATATACTTTTATATGCCACTCCTCAGTACACGTCTTAAGAATTTCTCAAGTATTGAATGATCTATTTTATTAAGTAACCAAATTAATTTTAAAAAATATTCTTATCAAGTAAATTATATGAATTACTAAATATTTTTTCAAGTTAATCATATAAATTTCAACATAAACATCATATATAAAAACAATATATAGTTTAGAAGATAATCATATCCATGGTATGAAAAATATTGATATTTATGAGAAATATAATGTTTAATGAAACAATATGGTAAGAAAATGATTGCCTCAAGAGAAATTTAACAATTAAAAAAGTAATAATGGGAAAGACATGACCATTGTTTCATTGGGAATATAGGTTTTGAATTAATATAATGTAATTTGGTAGAATAAATTAATTTTTTTGTGAAAAATTAAAATAAGATTTCATAAAATTGATTTCTCTATAAAACCATTGATGGTGTGTATATGATGATAAATTTCAGAAATTAGTTAGGATAGTGTGTAAGTTCATTATAAATATATACATTAAAAACATCAATTTTGAATTTTAGAAATGAATGTTGAGAAGATATCTTCAGGAAAATAGTTGAGATTTTCCTTTGAAACCATTTTTAAATGTTTATTATTACCTAAAATCCATGAGTACCTCAATCCTTCTCCTTTTCCTCTTGTGGAGATCTTTCTATGAAAAAATTAATCTTAGGATCTTATGGTTTTTATATATCTCACATCTTTCACTATAGTGATAATGTATCCATATTTCTAATAAAAATATTAAAACATCCAATTCATGATTTTAGGTTGTATATTTATGATCATGGGTATTTTACTACATTGATAAAAATGAAAAAACATTATAATATTGAAAAATTTGATAATGAATTCCCCTATTTGATGAATTAATATATATAAAAAATAAATAATTTCCTAATTGTAATATCAATATTTGAGTATTAAGCAATATTCTATTGAATTATTCAAAAAATTATTCACATTCCATTATCCAAATTAACATAAACTCTTTCTATGTAGGCTTGACTAAACTATTATACAATTTGAAAAACATCTAAATAAATATCTAATAGTCACACACCAAACTAATGAAAATAGATGGCTATGTTATGTTCATCTGGGTATTCCATTCTATGACATCATTTTTTTAGATAAGTAACTGAGATTTAGTCCATGGATACCAAAATATCCATAAATGAAACTTCTTGTTAAAAAAATTCACAGTTTCAAAATTTTATTTATAACCATTTTCTTTTAAGAGCCTCAAGTATGATTCAAAAGTGATTATAATGGTCCTTATATCTATTAGAATACACCAATACATCATAAATGAATTCATACAAAATATCAACAAGATAGTACATCAATACTATATTCATTTGATCCATAAATACCGAGGGTGCACAAGTCAATCTAGATGAATTTACTATAAACTCATAATGTCCAAACCTCAATCAAAATTATGTTTTTAGAATTTTTTCCATAATTACATAGAATATATGATACCATGAATGAGGGAAAATCTTTTTAAAATATTTTAATTCTTGAATTTGATCAAATAACTCATCAATTGAAGAATCATGATATTTAATATTTATCATTATTGAATTTACAATCCCACAATAAATCCATAGATCCATATACCCATGTTTCTTATTAGTTAAGAGTGTATAGGTTCTCCATGTTAAAACACAAAGTAGATAAATACATTTGTACAAAACTACTACAGTTTTTTCTTTAACTCCTCTAATTGCATAATATTCATTCAATAATGAGTTTGGGATATCAGTATTTTTATTAGAGAATAAATAAACATATAACTCGGCATCTTTATCTGGTGAATTTACATGAAATCCCTTAACAAATACATCAATGTATTATTATAAAATATATACATCCTCAATTTTAAGACTACCTTATATATATTGTGTTTTATATTCATTCCCTTGAATTTCATTGAATAGATATACTAGGGGTGGATCGTCATATGGATACGATGATGAAGTGTCCTCTTTAAAGATAAGGAATTTAATATCTTAATTAAGAACAATTATTTACTTCTCTGATAAAGAATTGTTTGCATCATATTTTGAAATACAATCCAAACCAAAATTTTTATCAAATTTTACCATTGGCATGATAATAATTTCCATAAATTAAGAATACTTATGGGACATAATGGGGACTTCCTGAGACTTCTATATTGTAGTGATACTTTCACTATGAGTTTTGAATAGAAAACACTTATTAAGTTTTTATGAAAATATATTATTTTCTTTAAAAAAAGAAAATATAAATGTGTGCGACGAAATAGAATAAAATAACGAATTATAAAAATTTAAAGCTATGACTATATTACATTCCACAACATCATTGGGAACATTCATCTCAATTATAATTATCACATAATCATGGCCTTCTCCCATTGACATATTATATGGTATATTACTTGGATGAATAATATTGGTATGAATAATTCCCTATTTTTATAAATTGGATGAACTATATAATAATGGTGTCTTTATTTACCATACATTCATGAGAAATATGTACCTTATCAATTTACATGTAAAAAACTCTGATGCCATTAAAACATCTTTTGAGATGTTTCTTCCCAAAATTTTCACATAATGAAGAATAATCATTTCCTTTTTCTTTTTTGATGCACTCCATTTTTTATAGTGTTCAACTGACCACTTCTTCTTCTGATTCCCCATGAATATATATGATATATAAAATTTTGTCATTGTTTTAATGGTACATAAAAATATTCAATTATATGAAGAAAATGATTGAGAAAAAAGGTCCCCTCAGAGACATGGTTTATGCGCTTAAATGAAATTTTTAATCTTTCATTCTGTATTATATATGTAATCTATATCACAGTAGAATTATTTAGTAAATTTATTGACAAAATTCATAAAATTTTCTTTCTCAAATTAATTTAAGTTGAGGAAAAATATATTTATTTTAGTTTACTTTTAATGAGGGAAATATTTTTCAAATAATGTTTCTTTAAAATCCCTCTATTATATGTGTTATGTTCATTCTTCCCCTTATATTCTGGGTCAAAATTTACCATTGACATGCATCTCCCTTACGAAAATATTCTACTAGAAAAATATTTTCCTTTTCATCAAGTCTTTGTACCAAATATATATTTCAATGAGATTTAATTGATTGTGCATCAACCATTGGATTAGTAGTCCCACTAAACCATGAGGGATTCTGTTGCGTGATGCGATAGAAAATAAGAGGATCATGACATAGAACAACATTTTTCTATATTATGGAATGGTTACTAATCAAAACCAGAGTGGGATACCATAATATTTTCATTGTTTGATTCGAGCCAATATGAGATGTATTTTCATTATCTACTAGGTAATTTCTAAATTGACCGTGACAATTAATACCATTCATTCTCCAAGGCACTATTTCAAAATAATGTAATATTATGGATTAGTTCATGTGTTTTTTAATATTAAATAATAATATTAATTTTTTTTTCTTTTGTAACACTTAAAATAAATTTAATATTTATGAATGAAGAATCCTGTAACCATAAACTTAGTATCATAGGGGATATTTTTAAATCATAAAAATATTTTCAAATCCATCATAATTGTTTGTAAGTAAAATTTAAATTTTCATTAGATTACCCACTAATGTGTAAAAATACATCTGTAGAAAGGCATGTTGTTTTCTACTAAGTAAGTATCCTATCAAATCCATGTTTGATCTCTTTGGAGTTATAACCCCTGGTTTAATTGTTCGATAACCATGATCAATTATAGTATCCATAGTGGGATGAATTTCTAGAAAAAACAACATAATACCTAACTTATGAAATCTATAGGATGTTAATCAATACTATTCATGAGATTCTATCATAGATTCATGTTACTTAATATATTTTCTCTTTAATATAATTCTCATGGTTTCTACAAAACTTCAAATAATTCATACTCTAGAAAAATTGACACTAATAAAATATAATCACTATCTACTTTATTAAATTATCATAGATATAAGTATTAAATATAAAATTATTGATATGGTTATTAGTCATGGAGATACATATACATACATGATACCCATGTTACATTGTTGATAAAATGTGAATCATAGTGATAGAAAATAATTATCTTCTTTGAACCCATTAAAATATTTATTATTCACATCTATGTGAAAGGAAAAAAAATAATGGTGTGCTTGAATAATCCACAAGGGTTATGTACAATTGAATATTTCCTAAATAAATAATGAATAATTAATATTAAAAGGTAAATAATTGATTACACAATCTATTTAATCTATAAATTTAGAAAAAATGCATCCATCAATAATATCAAAGAAATAATATTGTGGAAAATAATAACTAAAATTTTAATGATGTAAATTATTAAAATTGTATGAACTGATCTGAAAAATCATGATATCTATAATTTTAATACATTTTGAGAAGGTAGTTTATAACTTTTCATAATAACCCATTTAAAGTGGAAAATAAATTTTTCTCGTGAGACATGTCGATTCATTGATGGGATATATACTTTTATATGCCACTACTCAGTACACGTCTTACGAATTTCTCAAGTATTGAATGATCTATTTTATTAAGGAACCAAATTAATTTTAAAAAATATTCTTATCAAGTAAATTATATGAATTACTAAATATTTTTTCAAGTTAATCATATAAATTTCAACATAAAAATCATATATAAAAACAATATATAGTTTAGAAGATAATCATATCCATGATATGAAAAATATTGATATTTATGAGAAATATAATGTTTAATGAAACAATATGGTAAGAAAATGATTTCCTCAAGAGAAATTTAACAATTAAAAAATTAATAATGGGAAAGACATGACCATTGTTTCATTGGGAATATAGGTTTTGAATTAATATAATGTAATTTGGTAGAATAAATTAAATTTTTTGTGAAATATTAAAATAAGATTTCATAAAATTGATTTCTCTATAAAACCATTGATGGTGTGTATATGATGATAAATTTCAGAAATTAGTTAGGATAGTGTGTAAGTTCATTATAAATATATACATTCAAAACATCAATTTTGAATTTTAGAAATGAATTTTGAGAAGATATCTTCAGGAAAATAGTTGAGATGTTCCTTTGAAACCATTTTTAAATGTTTATTATTACCTAAAATTTCAATGATAAATAATTTGAATAAATTAAAAAAAAATTTGAAACAATTTTGAAAATGTGGATATGGAATAAAAACATATCCCATTTAAAGTGAAATAAAATAAAAGTTTTTTTTAATATTTCATTTGATTATTCACGTATCAAAGAGAGGAAAACTTGGGAGAAAATATATAAAATATTTAAATAATTTGGAGATAAGAAAATGATTGAACTCGTGAAGTATAAATTATAATATTCCTTCAATGAAAACAAAATCAATCCCAAAAAGTGTGTTGTTATAAAAAAATATTCTTAACTATTTGGGGACCTTTAAATTACCACTCCTAGAAATAATTTTCATGAATTTAAAACATTATCAAATTGAATAAATAATTATCCACATTAAATACATCAGTGGTTCAGAATATACTCTAAATAAAACTACGTTGGTTCATAATAATAAATATGACATAATGGAATGCCATTTTAGACAAATTCTCTTACCTAAAACTTCTATTCAGAATAAAATTCACTAATTTTGTGTAGAATTTTTCTAAAAGTTTTTTTCATTTATAACAGAACTATATTTATGTTTATAATAACATATGCCATACTATTTTAAAATATTATCATCAATTTTCAAAAAATATTTTATTTTTTACTATTTTTTTAGGTTTTAGTTACATTATTTTCTCAGGCATGTTTATCATGGATGTTCTGGTCATTGTGAATAAGATATAGTTAAATAATCCATGGAATGATAATAATTTAATTTTGATCACTTTTATTCATTATACATAATTTTTCATTTCAAATCATCATTGTTGAAAATGTACAGTTGTTTTCTTCATGTCATGGAGATGGTAGGGAATATATACACACGAGTGATGAAATGATTACCTTAATGGTAGAAAGAGTAAGAAATTGGATGGTTTATTAAATTTAAATAATTCATATCATTTCATATATATCATGTATAACATATATTTCTATGATAATGACTATATGTATGATTTGGTGAAGGAAACCATAAAAAACTGGTTCACAGGATGATAATCCACTGTACACAAGAGCAATGCCTTTATTTCCCATTTGATGGAGAAGGATATTGGTAAATATTATTCCATCCACCTAATAACTTATATGTATATTTAATATAATGGTTTAATTATATTATAAGTGTTAATAAATAATTTATTATGGTGAAATAATAAGTAAAAAGTGAAATATATTAGTGAAGAGAATTACTATCGTATAGAAGAACCTTCTTTGGGTCTATTATTAAGAACTATGAGGTTGGTAGTTATTGAAGACCAGAACAAATAGAATGTTCCTAAAGATTATAATGATATGTTTTGGTAGTGTTTTCTCATGATAAATTTAAATTTTATTTTTGAACAAGAGAGGGGATGAGTTACCATTTTATAAGAGGGGGAAGGGACTATCTCGAAACTACATGCTAATTTCTTTAAAGAATACAAAATGGTAAATTAATTCCAAAGAAAATTATCCAAATTTACTTATATTTGATGGTCGGATTTATAATGTCAAAATAATTCTAGATTATAATATTTTTTTTATGTTTTATTGGAAAATTTACATTTGTATATGTGTTTAACCCCCAGAAAACTAGTTTTATCATTAATAAGGTTAATTAAATGTTTCTTTTTTTAATGTTCATTATGAAGGAAAATTAAGTTGACCTTATTACCAAATATTACATATTTTTATTAAACTTATGGAATCTATTTTACCAAATTCATATAACATATGTAACCTAAGTGACACAATTTCATTTTAAAATAAACCTATAAAATGTGTCAAAAATGATTTCTTAAAGAAATCCACAGTTCAAGAAAAATATGACAATACAATAAATATATGACTAGTAACAATTAATTGTCAAATGTAAATTTATATAGTTTGAAATATAATCTATAATTTTAATTTAAATGATTCACCACTAAATATTATTTTAATCAATTAAAATTTATAGTTAGTATGCCTATAGAAAAAAAACTATTTTCCGATGAAAAAAATATATGAAATATATCCCTACATACCTATAAATGATATTATCATTATTTTTATCAAATTTATACTCCATAAAATTTGATTCCAAATATTATAATAAATTATTACAAATAATTGAAGTTATAGTTGAAGACTACCTTTTCAATTTTTCATAAAATATTATTTATAAGGTGAAATTTAATAAATTCCTTCTTAGAATAGTTAGACCAGGTAAGTTCAAAAAAATAATCATCCTATAAAAATAGAAATTTTGTGTCATGAAATATTAAATCTTTTATTTTATAATTGTTGTTTTAAATTAGTATTTTTATTACAAAAATAGTTACTTGGGAGTTACAATTAGGGTTAATATGATTATTTATATTAATGTAATAATATTAAATTAACATTATATGATTATGTAAGAAAAAATAAGTTATATAGAAAATATTAGAGGTTAAAAATTTATTTTATGATTAATTTTAATTATATTTTCCCAAATATTATATGATTTATATTATTATAGTATTAAAAAACAGGACAAAACACAAGCTGAGAGACAACCCATCACATATGGAAATGCTCTAACGATTGAATCGACAACTGATGGGCATCAAGGGTGAAACCCATGCCACTATCTTCGATGATGTTCAAATTAATATGACTTAATTGTAACTTAAACGATTTAATGAATAAATATTAGTTCTGTTTTTGTTTGTTAATTTTTTGGTTTACAAATTAATGTATTATGTTGGATAACTCATGAAAACCATCCCAATTTTGGTTAATATTATGATATATTTGGAATGACTTTTCACAATTTAAAGGATATTATGATATATTAATTGTTAATTATAGTGTTAGAGGTTAAATAAATTCATATTTAATGTTAATTATCAGGCATATGAATTTTTGTAGGAATTTATTAAAAAATAAATAAATGATGAAATTATGCTTATTAAATTTAATTATACCATGTAAGTATTTTTTTTCTATTCACTATCATGATTGAAAATGGATCCCTCAACTTTAGTAAAATTATCAACATATAAAAAGGTTATATATTTAACTTCATTTCTTATGAATCAATTGTATATTTCAAACCGTGTTTATTCCAGGATTTTTTGTCATTAACATTCATTTGATCGTTTAGTTTCTTATGGCCAGTGATCTCTATCACTCTACAAAATTATTTATTCTTTTCTTCAGTGGTACACTATTTTTTTAGAATTTGGAAATCTAGTTATGTGTTATTATTAATGACTTTCATACTTCCATTTTAATGATATCAAGAGTATGTTTTATTAACAGTTTATATGCCATGGGAATTCAAAAATGGTATTTTCATAAGGGAAACACTTCATTTATGGGAACATGTTCAAATTATGATGATGTAATTTATTGAAAGTGGAAACTATAACAATATAAAATTTTAAAAGAAGATAATTGATTTAAGGTAACATCCCAAGATGTTAAAATATGTATATTTATAATCAATTTCATTTTTTGATATATTTTGACGCATGAAACACCTATTTTAAATTAAATACAATACTCTATTAAAATATTATTCAAACACAAGTATTATAACGTAGCCATTATATTAGATGTAATGAATTGGACTAAGTAAACAATGAATATTATATTGTTTATACATGTATAAAATAAATTAAATAGATATCTATTTATTATAAACAAAATAAAAATAATTTTATAGAAAAATAATATTTTCTAAAAAGCTATATAATTTTTAAAATACAGTTTAGTCGCACTTCGTGCATATAATTTAATGTTAATTTATAAAACTCTTATAAAAATTATTTTGATAAAATAAATTTAATTTTTTAAATACAATATAAAAATTATATTCATGTTAATATTTTGGTTTTTTCTTATATGATTCATTTTTTAAATGAATATCGAAAAGTATAGATTTTTATTTAAATATGCATTTTCTATTTAAATTATTTAGAAATTAAATTATGTTTAAAAAATTTTAAATTAAAATATGTTCATTAATAAATATAGTAATCCAATTCCTGAAATAGGAATCAATTTAACACTGGGTTTTGATATAAAAATTTTGTAATCTTTGGAAGCCATCATCTTTGAAAACCTGGTTTCTCGTCGCATATGTGGGAATAATATTAAATTAAAATTTTCAAATTACGTGTTTAGAATTTGGAAAAAATAAATAAATAATTGTAAGAATAATAATAGTAAAAATAATAATTAAATAATAAATTTAAATTATTTAATTGACAATATTAATATTTATAATAGTAAAAAAATCACCACGATTAAGGTAGAAATCGGCTTACTGTGGGTTAAACTAAAAAGATAGGGTAAAAGATTACCAACCAGCATGTTAGAAACATATTTTATGGAAATATATCCATATTAAACATCCCCTGTTCAATTATGGAATCATTGTGAATAATTATTTTTGTAAACGACATTATATTTTTAGATTCATTTATAAATTTCCTATTAATTTTCAAGGAGATCCCATTTCCCCTCTTGTAAATGGAAACTCCCTCACCTCACTTATTCACACCTCCCAGGCCCATTGGGCTCAAAAAATCCCACCAAATTCTACCCCAAATATCATAGTTCACATTATTGAGCTTATGTTCCTCCCAAAGGACCATCTAACGTGTCTTTAAAAGGATACCCAATGGAGTTTTCTTCTATAAAAGGTAATTATCATAACAAGGCTCTTTCATTTTCTTTCATATTTTTACACATTTAACTATTTCACCAAACTTAAAAAATAGTAAAAAAATATAGAAAATTTACATAGATTTTATTATGTTTATATAATAATAATTATACATATCCACTTCTATTAAATGGGAAATGAAATCGTCGATCCTATGTCTGACAAGATACCTCCTCGTGAACCGATGTAGTTCATATTCCGTCACCAAATATCAAGGATGGACATAATGATGGATTTAAAATATGTATATGATATTTATGATATATTTTTATTTGAATAACCTAGATCTACTATCTTATAGAAGAATCTGTACTTCATTACAATGGAATACGATAAAAGGAATCACATCCCAAAGGACCACGTTGTTTAATAGTCTTCGTAAATGTGAAACATAAATGTGTCTCACATTATATTTCAATATATAAAATAAAAAATATTTTTTATTCTGAATATTTTTATTTCATAGATAATATACATGTATATTAGTCATACTAAATTTCATGTAATCTTAGGTAAAAGAATCAAAATAAGGTTGAGCTAAAATGCCCAGTATTATTTAAGTATATTGGTTCATGACTGAATAATCATAATCAATATGAAAATGTTAGTAATGAAAAAAACATGAAATTTAAATAACTTGAATACATGAATAGATAAGTAATAATAAATATGGAAGGTAGATAACTGAAAACATATTACATTTAATCAATTAACTGAGAATAAAATGCATCCATAGATAATATTGAAGAGAAAATATCAAGGATAATGAAAATTTAATCTAAATGAAGGAAATGATTAATTATTGTTTTTAATGTTTCCTAGGAATATGATACCTTATACTAAAGATCTTTAAAAAATGGGTTATCATATTACCATCATGGTATTTTAGAAAAGTGCTTAAAACATACTGGTTATAAAAATGAAGGGGTTTTCCATGTGATTTCATCTCATGAGACTACCAATGAATCAAGGGGATTTAATTAAATACTATCAAACCCATGTATTTCATTTAAAAATAATTCCTCATATATCGAATAATCGATTTAACTCATAGATAATGTGAATTATCAATTATTTGTATTAAGTAAATAAACCAGATTTATCATTAATTTCATAGTTAATCAATTAAAATTAAATGTAAACACCATATGTAAAAAATGGTATACAATTTAGGAAATAATCATATGCATCCAAATATATATGAATATTTAAGAAGCATTTAATGATTAATTTTCATTTGGATTTGGATATTTCAAGGGAAATTTATTGACAACAAAAATTACTCAAGGTAGTTAGAGTTAATAGTTTCATTTATCAAAATGATCATAAACCATCCAGAGGATGATTAATAATGATATCAATAAAATATATACCCACTAGAGTAATAACAAATGGATTTTCTCATTTATTGATATAACTTTAATAAAAATACCATTATAACCATTATTGAGGGAAATATTATTCTCATTTGAGATAAATGTTTTAAAATTACTTTCCTTGAAAATCACTTATAAAATATGAAATTTAAGAAAAAAATTTGAATTTTTTTTATTTTAATATAAAATTTTAAACTTATAAATTATTATTGAAATCATTAGAGTGGTTATGATGGTTGTAAATTCTATTCATTCCATTCACATTAAAAAAGGTTACTATCAGTTTTTTAGGTAAAAGACATATGGTCATTGTTTTGAAATGAAATAAGGATTCATTGGAAAATATTTTTTAAAGAGTAAAAATGGGTTATGGTTAAGTTGGTAAATAATTTTATAAGTTAAAACTATTTTTTTGATTTTTTAAGAAAACATTATTTTTTGAGAAAATAGATTTCTGACTGAAGAGACAAATAAAGTTGGATTTTCTAAAAAAAATTATTAAACCCTTTAAGTTAAAATTATTGAAAAAATGGTACTATTTCATGAAAATATCAAGAATCAAAAGAGTAGAAGAATATATAATGGGTTAATTAAGAAATAGTCAAATAATTTATTCAATTTAAATTCAGGGTTAAATAATTTCAATTTGATTGATATTATTAAATAAACCATTAAAATGATCAAAATGATTATCTAAAAATAAATTAATGAATATAATATGAGTTTAAAATATAAATCCACATAACTTTTTTAAAAAAAAAGTAAAATAGTCAAAAGTAGTTATATATATAATCTTAGAATGATATAATCAATGAAGTAGAAGTTTAACCCAATGAGTGGAAATTGAGTTAATAAATCACTTATATTAATTTTTTTTGGTAATGTGTTAATTAACATCATGTATTATAGATTCAAACATTCTATTAACTTACCAACGAATGATTTTAATACTTATAATGTCGTATATGATCTTTATATAACAACTTATTTCCATTTAGTTAATAATATTTCTTTATTTTCAATGTTTTGGGTGTTATTTTCCTTTTTTTCTCATACATATTTCATCATGAATGATATATTTATTGAACATATTATATAGTTATTACATATCAATAACAATAAAAATTACATAATTATTAAATTTTTACTTAAATTTTACCTTAAAAAATTCATGGATTTTAGTTAATAAAAATTATGTATGTTAAGATCGTGGGGACACTAAGACTCTTGTACGCATTAGTAAATTTTTTCTTTACAATTGATCATAATGGAGGGTAGGTAAATAATATATTACCTTTAAATAATCTTCATATCATAATTATTACTTTTTAATATACATATATATATAATTCAGGTGGAGTGGTAATGAAAAGAGAGTCACAAATCTTTGTGAATGTGGTAGTCCACATCTACACGAACCACATTATCTCCTTTCATTTATCGAAAGAAAAGAAAAGAAAATGTTATATTATAAATATAGAAGGATATACATGTATTTAATATCACTAGTATTTCATGTATATCATATTTAAAAATTCCTTATCTACTTCCACATAAAGAGTTCATGAAAGTTGAATCACATCGCTTTATGAGGTGGTAGTCCGCCATACACATGAGCTATATTATCGTGTCTCATATAGAATAGAAAGTAATATATTATAAATGATATAATTAATAAAAAATTATAATAATATTATATTTATTATATATAAATATATAATTCTTATCCATCATAATAGATAACCTTGGGAGGTGGTAATAGAAATGTGAATGACATCAGTTTCTTAGGCGGAAATCTGATGTACACATGAATGATGATTTTGTAACTCATTTGATTGATGATTTTGTTGCTGTAGGACACACCCTAAACAAAAGATCATATAATTTTATGAATTATTATTTGTTTATTATATCATAATTTTTGGAAAATAATTGAAGTAGGTGGATAAGAAAATAAAATGAAGACGCTTGTTAAAGGACATTACCTCGCATTTGGACGTCTTCCTTTTGTTTATAATAAAACCTTAATAGGATGGATTTTTGACCAAAATAAGACTTAACGGATGAGTGGATGGAATTTGGTAACTTATTTGGTTAGGTTTTTGATTAAAAAAATGATTGAAAGGTGTAATGATGTGAACGAAGTGATTACCCTTTTATAGTTGAGAAGGAGTGACATTCTAACAAATACTAAATAGTATCCAATATTAACAGGTATCCGTAACCTCATCTAGATAAAAATTTGAATAATAATGGATTTTAGGATTTATTTTGTTTATAAATACTCATCCTCATAAAATGGAACATATTTTTCATGTTGTTCATTAGTCTTTATATTTAATAAATTTTACGCTTTTAATTTTCACCATAGTAACTTGTTTCATAACATAGGTAATTTATCTTTTAGAACTAAATTAATGAGATAATTACTATAAAATATATAATAATTGATGATATATATCATATAAAATTTATAAAATAAAAATCACATTTTTGGTAGAAATTAATTTTAATAGATTTGCATGTAACGTGCAAAAACACCACTTTAACCCTAACCATGATAACAAAGCTTTTACAATTGAAATGTCAATATGTTTATTATAAAATAACCATTAGTATATTAATGTGGAATATTAGATATATAATATCATTTAAAAATCACTTGGAATAATATAATATTTTTCATAATTTTAAATAATTTAATAAAATATAATTTATCATAAAATACAATTAATATCAATTTTAACATTATTGATTTAATTTGAATTTTAAAATTTAAATAAAATGATGGAATTTAAATATATCAATTTTACAATTGTGAAACAAGATTTATTCATATAAAAAATTAATGGAATAAAATAATTCATTAAATTTATTTAACTTTTAGTATTTGTAGTATCATTTAGTTTAGTTATTTATTAACTAAATAAATTCCATGTTGGCATTTCAAAAGCATTTTAAGTAACTAATTAATATATAAAAATTAAATATAATTTTTTAGATACAAAAAATCATTTAAATTAAAAAATATTATATATAAATTGAGCATTTTTTCCATATCCCAATGCATGATATATATTAAAAGGTAGCAACAAATATTTTTGTCTTTTTATTCAATTATAATATTATATGGGCCAAATTAAAATTTAATTGGAGTGTAATTTTTACATTTAATATAATTTCATGTAAAATTTTAAAATAACTCATTCAATAAAATTAAGATAATATTTTAGGTCATTTTCAGTATTATTATTTAACTTTAACAACTATATAAACTCATTTTTAACTTAATCATTGTAAATAATTTTAAATATTTTGCGTAATAGTTATTGTAAAAAAATTAGGTTTAAATTATTAAATCAAATATTTTAATAATATTCAAATTATTTAATCCATTATTCAAATTAAAATCACATAATTGTATTAATTTAATTTAATATTCATACAAGAGACGTGATGAGAAAGTGGGTTTTTAAAGTGTAAATTTCCAGAAGTTTACAAATTTTTTATATCTAAATTAAATATAGAAACTAAACCAATTACTTAAATTGGATTAAATTATATAAATATTAAGTAATTTTACATTGAAAACAATTAAAAATATAATATATCATTATGTTTAATTTAATCAAAAGTAGAGTCTTTAATTAAATTTTAGATTTCTTCTCGATTCATCAAAGAATAAAACCTTTCAAAAAAAATATATAAAAATAAACCAAATATATTTATGATATTATGAATTAATAAATAATTTTTATTCTTTCATGTAAAATTTTCAGAAATTTTAAATATCAATTTTAAATAATGAGCGCTATGTATGATTTAACCATCTTTTTAGTAAAAATACTTTTTTTAAGAAAAATTTCTTTTTCTTTAAAATGATTATTATTTTATTTAAAATATTTTGATAACCAATATATTTTTGTAAAATAAATTTTTTAATATGATATTTAATCATATTCAAACCCAAAATTCCAATTTATAGGTGATTATTATCCTATTAAATAACAATATTAATAGTATATCGTTGTTTGGTAAAACTCAGTCTTGCATGCTACACAAACTATCTCAGTGTTGTATGTACCACTAGATAAAATAAATGTTAAATTTCACAAACACAATTAAATAAAATTATATTCTTTTATAATCTTTAGGGTTTAACATTATCCTACCCCTAAAAAATATTACATCCTAAAAATTTAAACATGATCTGGGTAATGAAGGGTTCGACAAACCATTATTGAAAAACCCACATCAAGAAAAGTGATGATAAAATTACCACTTAATAAGAAATAAAGGTATGTAAAACTATCATATAGAATAACATATTACTAGTTTTATACATAGTAAAACATTAGTGGTATGTGATGACATGGACCTATAGGAAAGTCATAAATAATTATAGAGAGTGATTGAGGTCATTGATCACAAGTAAGTGAATGATAAATGGAAATTTAAGTGTCTCAATACCCTAAATATGTGATGATTTTAAATTCTATATGATTCATTGGATAAAAATTTAATAGTATACTTTTTTTCAATACCATTTTACTATATATGATAAATTATTTTATTGACCAAGAAAATATGGAAATGTAGTTACTTGAAATGTTTATAATAATCACAATTTCATCCTCTAATTGGGGTTGAACTATTTCTACGTCATCTTTTAGAATAGGGTTCATCATATTGTGATGTAACATATTAAAATATAAAACCTCATTCAAAGAACATCCTTAACCATTTAACTAGTGGTCAACTTTTCCATAAGATTAAAATCAAACACTTTAAAAATTAGGTCACTAAATTTACAAAATAAATTCATCAAAACAACATGATGAAGCTCTTAATAGTCACATACCAAACATGTGAATATTGTTATCATGTATTCTATTGAAATAAGGTAATAACCTTGTTTCCTATAAATTATTATTGAAAACATTCTTGTTACAATATTTCATAAATAAAAGTCAGATTATTGGATTTATTCCTTAAATTCAAAAATGGTTTTAGACACCATAAATGGTAGCATAAACCAGTTTTTCAATAAATCATTAATCAGATCAAATGTAGTTACTAAAAAACAATTTACCCATATTAATCAAATATTTATCTCATTATTTGTATCAAAATATGAATAATATATTAAGGGGACTCTTTCCCTAAATCAAGTGTTCTCAAATAATTTAAAAATTTCAATGAATCACTTTTCTTGGTACCATTCAACACGAGATTTCAAATCCATCAAGAAATAGTAATTTAGTAAAATTTTTATACATTTTATAAATGTTATGATGAGAATATCATTAATAAAATACTTTTATAACATACTTTTGGTATCTAAATATAGAAAAATAAAATTAATTCTACTTCATAAGTGTCAATAGCATAAGCATGACCTTAACCCCTTAGTTTCTGATAAGGTATATTCCCTTAACACATGGGGAGTTTATTTTTATAGTACCAAATTTAACTATAGTAAAAACAAAGACTAATAGGTTTTTATTTATTTCCATTGCATTATTTTTCCTAGTGTCCTTATTTTCTATATTTATGAAAAACCCCCAATCCCTTTAAGAATTTATCAGAGTGATTCTTCCCTAAATTATTATATATGGGAAAAACCATCTTTCTCCTCTTACCTTTTATCTTATCTTCCCCATCCATCCACTTATTTTCATGCTTCCCTCAGAAGACACAATACTTAGAGAATTTATTCTCTATATTGTTTTCACATGACACTATGTCATCATATGATGATAACGTTTCAGAGACTGTTTTCCTTTAAAAGATTATTTGAAAACCATTAAATAAATGACAATTATTACTCTTTGGATTATGTGAATTGATACAGATTCCATTATATCTACTCAGAACTATTTATAAATAAGGAAATACAATATAGTATATCAAATCATTTTTGAAACATAATTTACTATCCAAAAACATTACGATATTCTTCCATACTTATCCTCAATATCAATAATCAGGTTATGTTCCATAATCATGGTTTTATTAGATTTAGTTCCTGAGGATTCTTCTAAATTTATATTCACATCTACTATAGATTCCTCGAACCAATATCCTGCACCTAGTTTCATACTTTATTACCATGGAATAATATACAAGGAATTGCATCTTGATTAACCTAATAGTTTAGTAATATGGGTAAACACGACATATACACGAGTCTTACAATATATTTGAATATAGAAATTACAACATATTATTTCTAGTATAAAACTATCAAATCTAGAATATCCCTCCATATCAGTCAATGTAATCTTCATGGAATACTATGGAATGGAATAATAATAATGGTGAGATCAAATTATTTAAAATGGTTAAGTATGGTAGAAGTTATCATGAATCAATAAGTATAATCCTTATGAAAAAGAAAAAACTTGAAGAAAATTCTATTTATGTAACTTGAATACAAGAATATATAATTATAAATCAATATGGTAACGAAAATAAGTAAAAACACATTCCATTAAATCAATTAACTAATAATTAAATGCATATATAGATAACATTATGGTGAAAATCCCATAGATAATTAAAACTAAATCTGAATGAAAGAAATTACTTATTATTAGACGTCATGTTTCCCAGAATCATGATACCATTACCATAGTTTCCTTTTATAAGAGGTATTATCATACCACTATCAAGATATTTCACAAGATAGTTTGAAACATACTGGTTATAAATGAAAATGGTTCATCCTACTAATTTTATCCCATGAAACTACAAATGAATCAATAATATTTCATTAACTGATCCCAAACACATGTATTTCATGTAAAAATAATTCTATATATATAAAATAATAAATTTAACTCATAAACAATGTGCCTTATGAAATATACATATTATGTAAAGGATAAAAATTTATAAATATTTCCCTTGTTAATCAAATAATTATAGAGGAAACTACCATGTGCAAAAAATGGTATACGGTTTAGGAAAAAATCATATCCATCACATATGAATTTGGATATTAAATATAAATTGAATTAATGAGGATCATAGGGAAGTGAGTAATTCAAGGTAATGTTATTGACTATAAAAATGAATCATGTTCATGAGTGTTAATACTTTCCGTTGCCAAAATAATCATAAACCATCCATAGTAAGACTAAGGATGTTGTATAGAAAATATTTTCTAATTGGTGTTAGAATAAATGGTTGTTTTTATATATGAATACAAATACCATATAATTATATTTTGAAACATTATTGAAAAAAATACCCTTTACAGTTTTTGAAAACATTTTTAAAATCCCTTTCTATGAAAATAACTTTTTTAATACTATAATTTCTGGTTTTTTTTGAAAATAAGTTTCTTAAAAATAACATTTGAAACCTATAAAATAGTCTTGAAAATATTTGAGTGGTCATGATGGTTGGAAATTATATTCATACTGTACCCATTTATATAAATTTTCCTTTAACTATTTTGGTAAAATAAAAAGAAGATTTTTTTTAAAAAATTAAAGAATGGTTCATTTGAAAAAAATTTATAATGAGTAAAAATAGGTGAAAATGGTTTTGATAATTAATTTTATAAACTAAAAACATTTTTCGAAAAAATTGTTTTTTAATAAAATAATATTTCAAATCAAAGATGGAAATAAATATATTTTTCATAAAAAAAATTTATAAAGCATTTTATGTAACAATGTCATGAATTAGCCCAGGTCGACCCTAATATGGTCTCCTGAGCCGGTCTGCAGCATCGCTCGAAGGGTGTTCCTGATCCCCATAGGCTGGAAAATAGTGTTGGGCATCAAAATAAAATAAATAGTAATGAATTTATCCTAAAATAAATTACCAGGTTAAAAAAGAAATGCAAGAAAAAACTAACCACAACTTGAATCTCAAAAAAATATTTATAAACAGATTCAGTTATAGCTGATAAACATGGAATAAAAATAAATAAAAATCTAAAACTGTGCAAAACCAAACTAAACCACTACCAACAATATTATTGTGACCTCAAGGTCACCACCAACCCAAGAATGAATCACAAAAATTACTAGCTCAGACCAGATAACTTGATAAAGAAACTAAACATACAAAATAGATCAAGTCTATAGGTGCTAAGTGGTACAAGTAGGGTGTTATCTTTACAGCTCAGTAAGATATCACTATAGAATCCATTCAATTTCTCTACTAACCAATCCATTAATTGTCTTTTGAAAATACTAATACAAAAATAGGGTTTTACTCATGTTGGTAAATAAAAATACTATTCTGTTTTGAATCAGCACGCATAAAGAACTTTTACATTATCCAAATATGAGATTACCATTTTAATAACCAAAAACTGTATCCCAAAATTACCAGCCATAAAAGAAATAAATAAACAGGGAAAATATAAATTAAACTACCAGATACTAAAAAAAACTAACAATGTAATCAGAAAAACAAATGCACAGAGATACAAGGAAAAAATATAGAATATAACCACACGATTTTCTAAAGATTCCTATAATACACATGAATGTACTTGGTTCAGAACCACCTACCAGAATATGGTGAATCCTCAAAGCCTATAGTCAACTGGCTTCTCTGAACTAGCCTCACCCATGGCACAACCCACATAGTCTAACAAAAATACAGGGGTACCAACCCATTTAATTGGGGTTGATCAGCAACCATTACTCAATCTTCAGAAAGACGACCATAAACCCATGGTGGTAGTAATATCACATAAGTATGAGGCCTTCACAATCATGACTCACCTTACACACTATTACTGTACTTGCATACCCCAAACATTAACACCCGATATGATAACCAACAATAAGATATCCTTTATATAGAGTTTATATATATATATATATATATAAACACATGTACAAATCATATCATCTAAGGTTCCAATCGGGTTGTTATGTCATATAAATATTTAATCGCCTCTTTAACAAAGATTCATCATTCCAGACAAGCCTTTATCCTTGAACATCCAAAATAATTTTCTAAAAACATAGTATGAACTATCTCTAAAAGAACAAAAAGAACTGATTTTATATTCATAAATCCAAATAGGAAAATACCCTTTCTGATCTCAGTTCCTTTTTAAAATTCAAGATGAAAACAAAATATGTGTTTAAAAATAACAAGAGGCATCCATAACATTTAGATTCCAGAATTTATTTATAAGTGACCAAACAGTTCACAACTTCAAAAAACTTGAAACCACTTTTAAGATGACACAATGAGTCAAATATTCCATTTCAAAACAATGAACAATTTTAGAAACTGATGTTTATGGAAAACATTGTTTTAATTTGTCATCTTCATTTGAGGGAACATCCATGTCTGCACTTCATGCACCCATTAATGTGAGAACATCTAATAACACATTTTAGACTTCTAAACAATACCAAGAAATCATTTTTCAAACCACCACATGCCTATAAAACCAAACCCAACCAATTTTAGAAAATATTTCCAAGGAAAAACCCCAACCAAATAACCCAATTTTTTCCAATACAAACTTGGAATTTAATCAAACCCATTTTATATACACACATCTATGTATATACAAATAATGACCTTGAAACCTATTTTTAATGAATTCGAGTACCATGAAAACACCAAAATAGATTAACCATCAACATTATCAATGCGTGAATCATATATATAAATTTATTAAAACACTCAAGAATCAATTTCATTTTTAAAGAAAAATATGAATTTCAAAAAATACCACAGGTGCCACAAAACTATGCATGTAACAAAAATGCCTTTGAAAACATATTTTTAATAACTTTTATCAACAAAAAATCCCCACATTAATCTATTAATACATATTATAGAGGTTAAAAATTCATTTAAAAATTAATTGAAAGAATGAATGCATCAATGAGTTGTGCCAAAATTGAAAAAGATGGAAAATGCCTACCTCAAAGGCGTACGAACACCAAGAAGACCTAATGGGAGAAAGGATAGGGAATCTTGGACCATTTGTACTCCCTAAAATACATGAAACAAAATCCAACATATCTACCCCAATATACAGGGTTTGAAAAAAAAGAAAAAATGACAATAGGAATCCATAATTTGAAGGAGGAGGGAGAGGGAGGAAAAAACGACCAAAGTAGGGGATAACCATCAGAGGGAATTACACAATAATCCACCAGAAGAGACTAAGAATCTTTCTATAGGAAGCGTTATATCATATTGTAGATGTGGTTGGTTAAGTGTGAGTGAGGGGACATATGTATAAGGGGTTCCACTATTAAAGGAGGGGGGAACACTAGAAGAGGAGAAGGCGGCTGGGTTTGGGAGTTCTGGTGGAGGGTGGTGTGTAGGGAAGGGGGTGTGGGTGGCATCACACAGGGAGGGGAACATGGTATGTGTTTCATAGAGAGTGCAAGGGAGACCGCATATGGGTAAAAAAACATAATTAATAATAATAATATCATCACCATAATATTATTATAATTTCTGTAATTATTATTATTAAAAATGCTTTTAATTTCATTTAATTTTTATTATTTATTTTTCCTTTAATCATTTATTTCTAAATAAAGGGCACGCCATAAAATTTTTCTGCACAGTCTTCCAAACCATGCACACCCTACTGAGACGAAGGGGAACACACACAATCATGCCGCACAGTTACCATGTCGTGTACCAACCATGTTGTATTTCTCTTCCTAGTTCGTATAACTGAACCACATAGTGTTCACATGGTTACCAAAAACAATGCAAAAACTGTGCACATGTGAAAAACTCCCTTGAAAATTCAAAAATTAAAAAAAATCTTACATGGGACTCAACCCAAACCTCAAAAAAATATCCAAGATCAACTATATATTAAATAAAGATGTGTCCATGGTCAATGTATGAAAATTCTACCCACCACACACACTTTTTCCCCCAAGAAGTCATCAAGCCAAAGGATAAAAAATTGAGTCCTTACCTGAAAACAACAAAAATAAATAAATAATTCCATAGTGACTATTTATACCCCAAGTCACACATGACTGATTGAGATGAACCCACAAACCAAAACATGGGGTGACAATGATGGGGTTTCCCCACTATACAGATTCAACTAGAACATGAGGTTCAAAACCCAAACAACACCATCAAATGAACTAGGATCTAGGGAACCCCTATCCTTAACTCTCTAACTTTATATGAACAACCAAGACATACCTCTATAACATAAATAGAAATACCACTACAAGTCCCCTAGACATACCAATGCACCAGAACAAGGAAAATCCCTATAACAACACCAACAGAACTAATACCTTCCCAAGCCTATCTAAAAATCCCAGCACAAACACATCCAGTATCAGAAGAATGATCAAAAAAACACCTAAAATGAAACATGAAACTCTCAACATAATAAAAGAAACCTCAAACTCTAGGGAAAACCCATGAGAATAAATTAATCCAAACAAAAATTAATAAACACCAACCCACAATTTTATATGACACAAACATCTCAAAATGAGCATAACTAAATTGAGATCAAATCATAGTAGGTTTAAACTCACTCAAATAAAATAGAGGATTATAGAATACACATTCAGACAACCCCCACTACTAGGATCAAGAATGAAATTGTTCTTCACACTTTTACAATTGAATTATGATCTCACAATAGCCTCTCAAAAATAAAAATAAGAATTTAATCACCTCCACCCTAACATGGGAAACAAAAATGGGCCATGATTTCACACGTCCCTAGAAACTCTTGAATGTGTGTGAGATTCACCTCGAGACCTATGGATGGGGTTTTGATGGCCAAAGGATCTCCTGCCTCATAATGAAGAACTAGAGCCCTATAGTCACAACATATCCTTTAGGTGACGCTTCCTACAGAACATCTCTAGGTGACTCAGATAGCTGCAATGATGACATGCTTTTGGTGGAGTGTTACAAGACTACTTCAAATGACCGTATCGACCACACTAGTGGAATACATTTGGATGATCCGATGGATTAAAAGCTGGTACCCACAATGAACAATTTTTAGAAATTGGTTCTTCTGGAACGCCTTGATCACTAATTGGGGAACCATTATGAGATCCAACCACCCCTAAAAGAACCCTAAAAACTAACTCAACCCAAAAATTCTACTCCACCAATTTCTCAAAAATCGGTTTCGCCAGAGGAGTACACTTTTTCTGCAATCACATGATGATGACCCCAACCAAGAAGTGGTGTTTTACTCTAATCTTCCAAGGCCACCACGGTTGAGTAATAAACTGAATCTCGGAAGTGATCAAAATAATCATTCCTAGTCCATTAGAACTGCCTAATATCTCATGAATATTATACCTTCTAGCAATTCACCACTTTGGTAGAAACCCTTGTATCAAATTAGTCTTAAAAAACATCCTTGTCATATCAATATCAAATTATGGTGGAAAAAACAACCTCTACTTGTCTAAATCTAGACCATAAAAGAACCCCTGGATGAAAATAACTCTAGTTGCCTCCTAAGTTCCAAACAACATGAAGATTACCTCTACATATGCAAGCCACTCAACTCCCCCTAATGGACCTTAATCACTAGGAAGGATAGGAAGCGTTATAGAATAATCAAAAAAAGGCTTGACTCCTTAGAAGTTTTGGAAAATGATCTGGGTGGCATTTTTTGAACAACATGAAAAACACAAACCCAAAACAACTTCCAATCAAATAAAAATAAAAAGAAACACCATGAGCTAAAATTATCAGCTCAAAAACCAAATAAATAAAAACACAACCAAACAAATTTCTTTCAAAATCCACTATTTTAATTGAAATTTCAAAATTGCCTATTTCCTAGTCCATTTTCCAAATACTAAACCCCACTTTTTAAACCAAATTCAATTTCCAAAAAACTTTCTTCTTTAAAAATCACATTACGAAAACAAAGTCAAGTCTTTGGTCTCAAACATAAACCTATATAATCCCATGAACCATTGCACATGTGTTCATTTTCTTCTATCAATATGCCCCAAAAAACACATTCCATACACAATGTCTGTCACTACCCGACCTGAGGGCCCATGCCGTGACTACACCAAGCCCACCTTCCATAGGACACGGGCTGACGACTAGCACCAAAGGCATAAATCCTTAACCTAGGAAGGAATTTCTTTTATAAAAAGTAAACACACACAATCAGAGTACACAACTGGAAGAAAAACACTAAGTAAAAACTGAATACAAAGGTAGTGTTGAAAGTAAAGGGGCCGGAAATACAATCCAAACAGTAAAGTGCAGGTACAATGGAAAGAAAGTACAATTGAAAAAGGGAAAAATAGCTGAAAGGTAAGTAGAAGCTCCTGGATCGTCCTCCGGGGTTCCTAACTGAAGGGTAGGTACAGACGGCCACCTCAGCACTCCACGTCTGTCAGACTCCACTATGTACCGATTCATTGTAAGGTCCACCTCCGGGTTCCGTCCAGTCCTGGTTCCCTCGGCCTCTGTCAGCACTGTCCGTCGTTTTCATCCAACACAACGAGGTACATGCATAACTCGTGCAGGGGTGAGTATAACGATTCTCAGTAGGGGACACCGAGACCCCCGAGGGTCTCCCAAAATCCACTAAGGATAAACCATAGTAGTAAGATACAGTCACGAAGTATCAACCATCCCCACTTGGGTATATTCCCATACATATACCTATGTTACCAATCACAGACCGGATCCAACTCTTGAGCCAAATAAATTTCGTTCCTCAAGTGTAAAAACACTCCACAAAGATAGTTCAACACAACGTGTACTCCATAGGTACAAATCATAGAATAAATCCATGTGGGATTCTCATCCATGAAGAAACATCCACGAAAAAACATCCACGAAAAACATTCACACAGGTATACAACTCAAGAAGAGGGGTAGAGATGATTAGATATAGCCTCTGAATCATCTCCACTTTCAAACCCACATAGGATCCTAGAACAATATCAGTGCTGTCGAACCCATGGGGGATCCCTACACAGAAGTCATCTTTGTCTCATCCACGGAGGATCCCGGTCCAATATTGCCGCTGTCGAACCCACAAAGGATCCTAGTATAGTATCATCGCTATCAAACCCACGTAGGATCATGGTACAGTAGTAGGTCCACGTAGGATCTTATCATCTCACTCGCAGCCAGCAATAGGGTTATTTCACACATCACTCTCGATTCCAGGAGGGTCCCCTCCTCAATCCAAGAGTTGATACATCAACTACCATGAAGTCTCGAGTTGATGTATCCCGTAGTTGTGACTCATCATAAAGAACCCAACGTGACAGACGGCGCGTCAATCAGACGCCTGGTCTTAGAGTTATTGGCATTTCCGTTCCAGGGGCCCGGTTGGTTTGTAGGTTTTTTTTTCAAACCTACTATACTCCTACTGTGTCCAAACCTCAAGTGTGGTATGTCAAAGGAACTGTATCACTCTAAGATTTCCATCGCTGCAAATGATTCGTCGATCAGACAACAGTAGCCTAATATATGGGCGAAAAGGTGTAAATGTGCCATAACGAGTACGGGTCCGATCCTACCTAGTCGAGGAGACATGACCCAACTTGGTCTGGACTGGGTTCTGACCCAGTTCGTGGGTCCGACCCGGCCCAAGGGGGCGTCCTAGCCTGAGTAGTCAGCCAAGACTGAGTGGGCGGCCCAAACTGAAGGTAGCGGCACGGCCCGAGGGTGGCCGGACCGAAGGGCGGCCCGGCCCGTGGCGGCCGGCAACGTGGCAGCCAGGCCCGTGGTGGCATGAACTGTGGCGGCCCCGCCCGAGGTGGCCCGGCTCGAGCCAGCCCAGCCATTGGCAGCCCGGATCGAGGTGGTTCGGCCATTGGTGGCCCGACCCATGGTGGCCCGGCCCACGGCGGCCCGGCTAGCCACACGTGGGAGTGGGTGTCGCTTCCCCCATAGTTTGTTGAACAAAACTCGCACATTGTGCCAGTTAAGGAGTAGTGGGACCTGGCTGGTACCACTTTTCCGGCTCCATGACAGCCGACCCTGCCGGCCGCCGCTGCACCTCTACTACGGTGCGACGACACTGCGGTCCTGCTGGCCTCCGCGCAGCGCGACGATGCCGTGCCACCACCACCGTGGCTCAACCTGGACGTGGCCTTCGACTCCACTACACGGCGCGACGGCGCCGCGCCTCTTCATCCACCCCGACACTTCTAGTCGCGTTTCCTCTCCGGCAAGGTGCGACCGCACCGTGCCCCTCCGATACCAACACGGCCCACCTGGCCGCGACTCGGTTCTCTGTGCGGTATTGTGATGTCGTGCTCTTGTGGAGACCCAGCGGCCTTGTGTCGCAAGCTCCTTTTTGCGGTCCAACTCCATCATCTGCAAATAAGAAATTACGGGGGGTGTTGGGCTATGTTCATGCGGCCCGTACAATCTGCGTTATAATGTTATCAATTGGTTGGACACATCCACATTTAAACAAGATAGTACGGTAACAAGAATTAATTATAATCCCTACCTTTAATTCAGTGATCGACGACGGAGACGCGGAAAGCGGTCGTCGTTTCTTCAAAGTCGGAGAAGGAAGAGGGTACTCATTGTTGGCGGACAAGAATTCAGAGGTGACATCGTCGTTGGTGACGTTCTCTGTGGGAGACGACTTCCTCTTTCCCCGGTTTAAGAGGGAGAATATGGTGTTTATCTATTTTTGGAGATGACATGCGCTCTTCGTTGGGAGGGTGAAATTCTCCCAAAGTTTCTCCAGAGCTCCACCAAAGATTATGCTAACTACAAAATGATAGAAGATGACCTCTTATTATAATTTTGGCATAATGAATTCAAAAGAATTCAAATCATTTCAAATTAATTAATTATTAAATTAATTAATTTGTGGTTTGGCACACTTATGAGATAAGGTGAAGAGGTTCCACAATTTATTTGGGAGTTCCAAGTGGTTAATGTGGGGTTTAGGGGAGTTAAGGAGATCGGGTGGGCCCTACCATAGTTATATCCTCCCAAGGGAGGTTATGTGTGGGTGGGTCCCACACTAACCTCCTCTTGGAGGTTTTAACCACCATGGAACAAAAATAAGCTATCTCTTATTTTTAATTAACTTAATTAAAACCCCCCAAAAACTATCTTTCACTCACGTCAGAACGTAACTGTAGTGAAGGTCTCACTAAGAAATTACCAACGCTGCGAGTTCAACGGTGCCCTCAGATTTCAATTCCGGGCATCGGTTCAAAAGATATAAAATCCCGCTCGTACCTTTACATAATGTACTCGAAAAAAACATCAGAAATTGATTCCGTGCACACCGAGCCTCAGAATCAAGCACCGTAAGAAACTGTGGACTCATAAAATTCCCATGTATTTTAAAAAAACTTTCCATGGAAAATATGGGTATTTTCATTCTCCCCACCTCAGGGCTTTACGTACCTGTAAGATACAACTTAAACTAAGGGAATATATGGGGGTACTGAGCACGCATATGATTCTCCCACTCCGATGTGCTCTCCTGGAAGTTCCCGTGCTTCCAGCGAACACGCACCAGAGGTATCGACCATCCACGCAGGACACAATATGGTCGATCCTCAATCTCTAATGGAACCTACATGAAATTTTCATCATCATCGATGTCCAACTCTCCATTGTCGATGATTTGGGATGGGTCGTGCACGTATCTCCTCAGCTGAGATACATGGAAGACGTCGTGCACCTGATGTAGCTTAGGTGGAAGTGCCAAGAGGTCAGCCACCTCACCTACCCTGTTAAGGACTTGGAAAGGTCTGTTGAACTGTGGAGATAACTTTCCGCCTTGGCCAAATATCCGTTGAACTCGTCGAGGTGAGACCGTAAGAAGATGTGGTCACCATCCACTAACTCAAGAGGCCTTCGTCTCCTATCAGCATATAGCTTTTGCCTGCTCTGTGCAGTCTTCATCCGCTCCTAGATGACTTGCACCTTCTCGGGGGTAGCTCGCACCATCTCTGGTCCCACTAGTGCTGACTCCCCTGGGTCTGTCCAGCACAATGGCGATCTGCAAGGTCGACCATACATGGCCTCAAAAGGTGCCATATCGATGGTAGAGTGATATCTGTTGTTGTAGGAAAACTATACCAATGATAAGCGGCCCTCCCAGCTGCTACCAAAGTTGAGGAAACAAGAACGGAGCATGTCCTCGAGGGTCTGGATGGTCCGCTGGGTAATTCCATCTATCTGAGGAAGGAAGGCGGTGCTTAGAAAAAGCTACGTCCCGTAAGCTTCCTGAAACCACTTCCATAGCCGGGAAGTAAGGCGTGTGTCACGGTCGGAGACAATATAATTCGGTACTCCATGAAAATGCACAATCTCATGCACATAGAGGCGTCCCATGATATCTACTGAGCCTTGCTCTCTGATCGGTAGGAAGTGGTCCGACTTGATGAGTCGGTCAGTGATCACCCATATCGAATCGTGACTCATGGATGTACCGCTTGAGGGGAAGTGTGTAATTCCCTCAACACCTCCTCCTGAAGTGAAACTGGTACCGTGGTATGTCTTGTGAAGAGGATGACATGCTCCCCACCTTCATAAAATCCATTCAGTTCCTGCCCTGTGGATATCTGAGCATGTCGCGTCTCATAGTCAGCATCCCCATGCTGCACCTCACTATCTCACTGAAGAAGCGGGGAAGTGACTGTAAGAGTCTGTAGATTTCCTGCTCCATCCCTATCTATATAGGATATTCGTAAGGCAGCCAGCTGTTCTGTCGCGCCTCCTAGCAGCTGTATACCAGTCCTCCTACTGAGAGCATCTGCTACAATGTTCCTTTTTCCAGGAGTATAGACCATCTCAAAGTCATAAACCTAGAGGAACTAAAGACAACATCACTATCTCAGGTGCAAGTCCTTCTACGAGAAGACACACCTGAGACTATTGCAATTAGAGTAAACTGTAAACCATTCGCTAAATGGACTATGGGTGAGACTATCCAATTACAATGAACTTGACTACACCCTTCTTCACCTACGGCTTATAAGAGCTGCTATGATTTCCCCATTTCCAAAAAGAGAAATCCGGTCTCATCCCATGGATGAACCACCTCCATTTCCTAATACAGTCAATACTGACATGAGCGGTACTAATTCATTCCATGGATGACGTCGTAAGGCCTTGACACTACTACTAAGAGATCCAACCATTACTCTCGTCTCAAAGGGTCGAGTCACACTGTCGACATTAGTGTGTGGTCACTGGGTCTCCTACAGTTGGAATCTCAAACGTGAGGGTCAAGTCAATGGTTTTAACCGGAACCTCTCAGTATAAACTTCATAAAATGACAAAAAAGAAATCTTCACAAGGACAGGTGTATTTTATTTCTGGAGCTCATGGTACAAATACACAAAGCAACCACAAACAATGACATCAATGAAGCTAGAAGCATTTTGAACAAAGGCCTCTATGTCTTTTGCTAGTTCCACTCCGTTATACCAACTCCCAGCGCTCTAGGTGAACAATATAGGGGTTGTGGTGCTGGTAGGATCTCGAAACGTCGTCCACCACCTTCTTCTCGACTAGATCCTCTGCCATGTATGCCTGCTCCCGACAGACCTCCGAGGACGTACCTCTGCCTCTAACTAGGAGGTCCCTCTACTATCTGCTGCTCATCTGCATGCTGGGTCGAGCAGTCACAAGCCATGCGACCCTACCCACTGCATGCATAACACTACCTGCTCCTCATATGGCTGGATCTGTCTCGTGTGCCCCACACAACCGAACCTGTATCCTGGGGTCGCCCACCTAATGACTTGGTCCACTTGGAACTCTGTGACATCTGTATACTGCCAGCTGCAGAAGACTCCTCTACATGTCGCCCTATGGTGGGTCTTGCTGCTGGTGACTTCTCAGCAAGAAAACTCTATACAAGAAGGGATCACTCAATCACCCCCGCCTACGTCGGAATGTTAAGGGAGATCATTGAAGCCATGATCTCATGCCTGAGTCCCTGCTCGAAGGTCTAAGCCCGGAAGAAAGGGCCTCATACCATATCTGTGGAGTAGCATGAGAGGTCGGTGAACCTCCCTAAGTACTATTCCACCATCATACTTCCCTATTGCAGATGAAGCAGATCTTTAATCCACACCGCATGAAGGGTGGCTGGAACAAACTCTGACCAGAAGATACTCTCAAAGTCTGCCTAGAGTAATAATGCCTCGTCATTCACCTGGAGCAGTAGGCTCCATCATCTGCCTTCTTCTGCATGCAGGAGACTCGCATCAAGCATCACCATGAGGTCGTCTAGTGTCCCTACCAATCTGAAAACTCTCACAACAGCCTCAAGACAATCCTCAGCTACCTGGGGGTCCGTCTCTCCCTGGAACCTGGGTGACCTATGGTGCTGGAACTTTTCAAACGCACTCAGACGACGTGCACTCTCTGCTGCTAGAGGTTTTGGTATCAGTGGCCCAGCGGGTAGTGGTACCACTAGTACCTCCGCTGTGATGGGGCCCCATGTCGAGGCCTCGTCGCTCAGTGGGATACCATCTCGTACAAAACTCGGAACCCTGGCTGGATGCCTACATGGGGGAATCCTGAAAAGAAATAGGTGTGCCATGGTCAATAAGTTATACCTGGTGAGCTGACTCAAAGAGATGACAAAGGAAGCTCTTGAAACACACATGCAATCAGTGTTTTCATGCACTGAGTCGGAAACTAGAGGTCAGGGTCCTGGTGTATGGATACGTTGGCCGCCGCACAAACACTGGGCTCCCTGGACTGAAAACCACACTCAATACTCTTAACACTATTGCTTCACAGTAGGATAGATCATAGTCTAATGTTCTGTGGTAGAACCGACTCCTCTAATACCAATTTTTCATGACCCGACCTTGGGGCCCATGTCGTGACTACCCCAATCCCGCCTTCCATAGGCCATTGGCTGATGACTAGCACCCAAGGTGTAAATCCCTAAGCTGGGAAGTCATTGCCTTTATAAACAGTAAACACACACAATTAGAGTACACAACTGGAAGCAAAAAACTATGTAAAAACTGAATATAAAGGTAGTGATGAATGTAAAGGGGCTGGAAATACAATCCCAATAGTAAAGTACATGTAAAATGGAAAGCAAGTACAACTGAAAAAGGGGAAAATAGCTGAAATTTAAAGGGATACTACTGAATTGTCCTCCGGGGTTCCTACCTGAAGGATAGTTACAGATGGCCACCTCAACACTCCACACCCATCATAATCCTCTGTGTATCGATTCGTCATAAGGTCCACCTCCGGGTACCATCTTGTCCTAGAGCCCTCGGCCTCTGTAAGCATTGTCCTTCGTCTGCATCCAACACAACAAGGTGCAAGCATAGCTCATGCAAGGGTTACTATAACGATACTCAGTAGGGGACCCCGAGACCCCTCAGGGTCTCCCTCAATCTACTAATGATAAACCACAGTAGTAAGATACAATCACGAAGTATCAACCATCCCTACTTAGGTATATGCCCATACATATAACTAAGTTACCAATCACAGACCATCTCCAACTCTTAAGCCCAACACATTCTGTTCCACAAGTGTAAAAACAATCCACAAAGAAAGTTCAACACAACATGTACTCTATAGGTACAACTCACAGAAGGAATCCACGTGGGCTTCTCATCCACGAAGAAACAACCACGAAGAAACAACCACAAAGAAACATCCATGAAGAAACATCCACCCTTACCTAGGTATATGCCCGTACATATACCTAAGTCATCAAGGGTATACATCTCAAACAAGAGGTAAACACGAAGATAATGAATCAGCTGACACATGTATAGAACTCATGTAGAGGGGTAGAGATGATTAGATGTAGCCTCTAAATCATCTCCTATGTCGAACCCATGTAGGATCCTGGAACAGTATCGGCGCTGTCAAACCCACAGAGGATCCAGGCACAGAAGTCATCGCTGTCGAACCCACAGAGGATCCCAGTCAGTTATTTCTGTTGTCGAACCCATGGAGGATCCTGGTATAGTATCGTCACTGTTAAACCCACGTAGGAACCTAGTACAGTAGTAGGTCTACGTAGGATCCTATCATCTCAGTCGCAGCCAGCCATAAGGTACCCACACAACCACGCTTGATTCTGGGATGGTCCAATCCTCGTGCCAAGAGTCGATACTTCACCTACCATTAAGTATCAAGTTTATATATCCCGTAGTTCCGTCTAATCATAAGGAACCCAACATGACAGACAACGCGTCAATCAGACGCCCGATCTGTGAGTTATTGGCATTTCCGTTCTAGGGTCCCGATTAGTTTTTAGGTTCAATCCAAACTGACTGTACCTCTAATGTGTCCAAAACATAAGTGGATTATTCCAAAGGAACCGTCTCTCTCTAATATTTTTTTTGTGGTAGACGGTTCGTCGATTGGACAACCGTAGCCCAAGACATGGGCGAAAAGGTGTAAACAGGCCACAGCGGGTCTGGGTCCGGTCCGACCCAGTCAGAGCGACCCGACCCGACTTGGTCTGGACCGGGGTCTGAACCAGTCTGCGGGTCTGACCCAGTCCAAGGGGGCAGCCCAACCCGAGTGGTTGGCCCGGCCTGAGTGGGCGGTCCGAATCGAAGGTAGCAGCCCGACCCGACCAAAGGGCGGCCCGACCCGTGGTGGCCTTGCCCGAGGCGGCCCGGCCAGAGGTGGCCCGGCCCAAGGTGGCCCTGTTTGTGGCGGTCCGACCTGTGGAAGCTTGGCCCGAGGCGGCCCAGCTGGCCACACGTAGGAGGGGTTCCCCTTCGGTTTGTTGGACAGAACCGACGCATTTCGCCAGTTCAGGAGCCGCGAGACTTGGCTGGTCCCGCTTGTCCGGCTCCACGGCGGTTGGCCCGGCCGGCTTCCACTTCTCCTCCACCGTGGCATGACGGTGCCGCGGTGCTGCTGCCCTCCGCGTGGCGCGACAGTGCCACACCACCACCGCTGCAGCCCGACCTGGCAGCCGCCTTCATCTCAACTGCGCGACGCGACTGCACCACGCCTCTTCATCCGTCACGACCATCCGAGTCGTGGTTCCTCTCCGGCGTGGTGCAACGGCACTGCGCCCCTCTGGCACCACCACTTCCTGCCTGGCCGCGGCTCGGTTCTCTGCACGGCAAGTCAGTGTCATGCTCTTGTGGCGACCCGACGGCCCTGCGCCGCCGACTCCTCTTTGCGGTCCAAATCCATCATCAACCAACAAGAAATTACAGGGGGTGTCGGGCCATGTTTGTGTGGCCCGTACCCTCCACGTTATGATGTTATCAATTGATTGGACACAACCACATTTGACCAAGATATTACAGAAACAAGAATTAATTCAAACCCCCTACCTCGAATTCGGTGATCGACGATGGAGTCACGGAAGGTGGTCGTCGTTTCGTCAATGTCGAAGAAGGAAGAGGGTACTCGTCATTAGAGGAAGAGCATTTGGAGGTGACGTCATCTTTGGTGAGGTTCTGCACGGGCAGAATCTTCTTCTAGCCCCAATTGAAGAGGGATAATATGGTGTTCTTCAATTTTTGGATATGACGGACGTTCTTCGTTGGGAGGATGAAATTCTCCCAAAGGTTCTCCAGAGCTCCACTAAAGATTATGCCAACAAAAAAATGATAGAAGATGACCACTTATTATAATGTTGGCATAATGAATTCAAAATAATTCAAATCATTTCAAATTAATTAATTATGCCATTAATTAATTTGGGGTTGGGCACACTTTTGAGAGATCGTGACTAGGTTCCACAATTTAATTGGGAGTTCCAAGTTGTTAATGTGGGGTTTAGGGGAGTTAAGAAGCTCGGATGGGCCTCACCTTAGTTATATTCTCCCAAGGGAGGTTATGTGCAGGTGGGTCCCACACTAACCTCCACTTGGTGGTTTTAACCACCATGGAACAAAAATAAGCAATCTCTTATTTTTATTTAACTTAATTAAAAACCCCCCAAAAACTATTATTCACTCAGGTCAGAACACAACTACGGTGAAGGTCTCACTAAGAAATTAGGGACGCTTCGAGTTCAACAGTGCCCTTGGATTTCAATTCTGAACACCGATTCAAAAGATATAACATCCCACTCATACGTTTATTGAATTTACTCGGAAAATACTTCATAAATTGATTCCGGGCACACTGGGACTATGAATCAAGAACCTTCAGAAACTGCGGACTCGTAAAATTCCCATGTATTTAAAAAGAAATCCACTAGAAATCCAGGTCTTTACAATGTCGTATGTGAAAAAGTTCATATGAAGCACCCAAGATTCTACTAAAACCATTACATTAGAAAATAATATCATTTAACAAATTATAAAACCAAAATTAATTAAATTATTCAAACCCATTTTACCAATTTAAACCATTTTAATGAAATCATTCCTAGTTGAAAACAATTTTCATTTTTCAAAATCACCATTAAAATAACTATAACTAGAACGAAAATATAATATTATTAAACTACTAGAATGAGGATCAAGTAGTCATGCCTAAACGAACTATATGACAGTGATCCATTCCCAAGTAAATAACAACAACTAAGAGGAGATTAAACCATGCACTCAGAATCCACTTGGGGAAATACTCCATTTCAAATCATAGTGTAACACTGGCTTGCCTATGTTATTATCCCGCAATCAAATGGAAATAAAAAAATAATCAATTCAATGACTACCCTAGGAAAATCAAGGTTCATAATGAGAAAGGGTATATTACTGTAACACCCCATGATTTCATATTAAGATATTTTCTTTAGAGTAATTCAATATCTTGCGCTACACACAACACCGAGTATGAGCGTACCACGACTTACCAAACTAGTCGTTCAAAAGTGGTTAATAACAGTATTGAATAAATTTTGAATTTTATATACTCAATATTATTTTAGAATCCTTATTATGTGTTTCTTATAGATAATATAAGAACAAATTCATTTTTTCAGACAAAAGAAGTATTTTTCAAAGAATGTAATTTTACCACCTTCTAACAGAAAAGGATTTTTAAAACCAATATTTGACACTTTTAAGTAATAAATTTAATGAAATTAAATTCCTCTTTAGAATAAGGACCTAAAATTTTATTTGGGATAAATTTTTGGTACTTTTCGGATATCTTTAATATTTCAAAGAATACTGAAAAATACTAAATTTTAATTGGGAACAACTTTTTAAATCAGAATAATTTATAGTGGTAAATTATGAATTTGAATGGTTTAGAAGTATAATTAGATTATATTTTTATCATTTAATATAATTTAGGTCATTGAATGTAAATTCACATTTAAACTGGACGTAAACAAGTGTAAATCTTTTGATAGTTATTATTTCTTAAAAACACTCCTTTTGTTTTGACAATAAGAATTAATTTTAAATTAATTTCTTCCACCTCTATGTTTTGAATTTAGAAAAATGGATTCGTTATTTAAAATCAGGATGTTCAAATTGTGTTAATTGGTAAATTGTTTTTAGAAATTATGAATAATTATTTTGGTAAATATTTTATTTACCATGGTTAAAGGGTAAATTTGGTAAATAAGGGTAACAAATGATATTATAATAATATTAAAATATCCCAACATGTGTCATATTCCTATTAGTTGATACATTTCTGACCATGTGCATCCTTGGGTATATTTTTGGACTCCATGGAGCCACTTGAGTGTGATAATGACACTTTATATTAATTAATTTAATGTAATGACAAAAATGACATAAACATATATCTTTTAGTAAACAATTTTTTTAATGGGGTTAAAAAAGTTATATTTTCGACTATAAATACTAATTAGAAAGATGAAATTATTTCCTAAATATTTTTTTTATTTATAATTTCTAGACATTAAATAATTAAATCTATTTATGACATAATGATGATGCAGTAATTACCTTATTAATAAAAAAATAAAATAAATGGTTTTATAAATACTAAAAAAAATATAATTTCAAAGTTTTCATGACATACACAAACTTTATAGGTTAATATTACATATTAGGGTTGATTAAATTTATTTGGTTCGAAGAAATAAATTCGTTATAACTTTCACAAATACCAAATACTAAATAGAGTCAAAATTTACTTAAATGAATTTTTAAAACAAATATTATATTATTAAATAATATAATTTTCATAAAAATACAGGGTTAGGACAAATGACTTAGATAAGGTTATATATATTATCAATTATTCACATGGGGTTCTCTTGGCTTGTTCTAGTAAGTTTATTAACCATATAATATTAAAATACAAAGAGACATGGTAAATGTCAAACTATTTAAAAAAGATTTAAATCTAAAAGATAAAGCTACTTTGGTAAACTAAACCTATGTAAAACCTATTTTTTGAGAGGTTTTAGACCCATCCCCACCTTAAACTCTAAATAAATAATTTTTTATCCATTAAAAACCGAAAATTATTTTATAATAAAATAATATTTTATGCCTTTCCTAAAGTGACTCTTACCTCTCTTATAAAAGGGTACTTCCCCTTCCCTTAATTTTAAACCTCCAAATAATTTTGGCTTGGAAATAACAAGTACAAATATCCTCACAACTTTAATACCTTCATCCTTGAGACCTTCATTTGGTTAGAAGGTCAATCAATGGATCCCTTTTGATCAAAAAAAAAGGAAGAACCTAAAGAAGAGGTAAATATTTCATCACCTCTTTCTAGTTCTTTTCTTCTTACACTTCCTCTTTCTTTGTTGTTACCATTATAAAGTAATAAATCCAGTATCTTCTATATATTGTGGTGTTTCTATAAAAATTGTACAACCATATTCAATATTCTATTCATCATATGAATGACCAAGTCACCATACCTGCGCGTACGTACGACTTACTGTCTCCACGTCGTGGTGTAGTTTGTTATTCAAACACTTCATTATTTGGATGGGTATTATAATTAGTATAACTAATATAAATAATAAATATAACATTTTAATTATTCTTTATATATGATATACTATCCAATTAAATATGATTTAACCATCAATATAATGATACTGTTGCTCGTGCGTATGCACAGATTACCGTCGCCACGAACGTGATGAGATTCATTCCCCATCGCAATCATTCAAGAATAATTTTCATTTTATGATAAAAAATAATTATTAATAACTTAATTTAATTCTGGATATAAATAAAATAAATCCTATCCATAACAAACATGGCTTATGTAACCGATCATATAAAGGAAAACTGATATGTTAACACCCGAAACGAAGATACTACTAAAATATTATTAACAAAGCAGTATTAGAGGATCATATATGATACCATATTTATGTATATAGTTATTTTATAATTTAATAACAATGTTTTATCAACTATATAGGAGGTTAAAGTACCCTCGACTACAGAAAAGTACAATATAAGGGGTTTCTTATCTCACTTTCAATTCCTTGAGATTTCCATTGTTCGCCACTTATTTGTTGTGTGTGGTGTATTATGTAATGCCATTATATATATATATATATATCATAATGATTATCTTTATATTCATGGTGATTTATTATTAATTTGGAGGTTATTAAATTTTATTCATACGAATCGATTGATTACAGGATGGTATGGGGTTTTCATCTCACTTCTTATTTCGGAGAGATTCTTGCTATATTGCCTCTATTTCCTTTTGTGTGGTGTATGTACTTCCCATTATTATATTACTTATGTAATATATATTAATTAATTGGTATTTACATCTTAAATGTATGATCCTTATTTCATGGGGTTTATGTTTCGTAAGTCACCAAATAGGTAAGGGAATTTCTAATTTCGATTTCCACTCATTGGGTTTTACATAAACATCATTGATTATTTTACTCCAACATTATGTGTGAAATCACTATTTATTTATTTATGTAGTAATTTACACTCCCCTTTTTGTAGATATTCTTTTTATACACATAATCACTCCATTGATAAATTCTCAAGTCATCGATTTGAACTTCATAAGAGTAATCTTAATAGAATTTCCATTCATTGAGTTAAACATCCAAGTCATTGCTGTTGTTGTTACAAGAATATGTGCGAATTTCCTATAATTGTTTTATAATGAATATCCAATCATATTTACTGTATTTATATTTTTCACACACAATTATGTCATTGATTTATCCTTAACCTAAGGATATAGTCTTTATAAAGGATTTCATCTCAACTTACATTCCATTGAGACTTCTTTGTTGTTATAGGCCAATTCACTTTTATTTGGTGCATATAATGTACTTCGAAATAATATATCATGAATATATTTATCCTCATGATATTATTATGTTTTTATTACCTCAATTATTTATATTCAATCGTCTCTCATTTGGTTAGGAACTCTAACTAAAATATCATTTTAAATGTTTTAAAAATTTATTCTTCTAAATCATTTTCATTAATTTCCTTGTTTTAAAAATGTTTTTAAGGATTTATTTATATGGAAATTAATGTTTTAAAATTAAAATTCATTTTAAATGTCTGAATGTGGTATGATACACTTTTATTCAAAAAATCTATATTAAACAGCGTCTTGATAAATAGGTAGACTTTTAAATGTTTTCAAGAAAAAGGGATATTTCTCTCCAAGATTTTTACTGATCATTTTGAATTATGTCAAAATCCATTACGGGATATTATTAATTATAGAGGTTGATTTATTTTGATACAAATCTTTAATACTATATTGAAGGTCTTGTGATATGTTTTACTGTGGATGTGTAATTTTTATACCATTCATGGTTTATGGAAAAATTATTGACATTTCTTTTGATATCTTTAATATGAATGTTTATGTTATGTTCAAAAATTTTCATATGATGAATGAATTGGACATAGTAAGTGACGGGTGGAGCCCGCTATAGCTCCTAGATGCATTGGTAGGTATCATTAGACAAACTAGTGTTTTGGCATAAGGCCTTGACAAAATCATATTTGTAGTCTTGGCACAAGGCCTTGGCTAAGTGGTTATGAAGTATGGAATTATGCATTCCATCATTATGAAATTGGTTATTGATATTAAATGTGACTATTAGACTAATATAATATAACTTGAATAATTAAATGGAATTATTTTATTTTTTTTCCATATTATGCTGAGGTTTGAGATTAAAAGGCTTGTGTTTTAGTCTTATACATTACCTTAAATGTTTACTCTTATCTATGACAGTTTCCACTATATTGTTGTCCTTACTGACCATTTGAGATCACCCCTTTCTTATGTTTTATTTTTTCCAGGATGCAAAGAAGTATATTATGATTAACCCATAGGAAAATGCTAAGTGATATAAGAGTGTTCACAGGGGACACAATGTTGTTTTTTTATTTCATGATGTAATGTAAATCTTATGTATGTATCTATTACCTCCAAGTATACGAAAAATATCGGTCTTTCGGGACATGATTCCTTATATCATGCCAATGTTATGTAATAATACACCGATTCTAAGTAACTGGGGTCAGGTCATTACAGTTGGTATCAGAGGAAGTTTAGTACAAACTTTAGAAGCTAGATTTTTAAAAAACAATGATTATGAAACACTACCCTAAGATAGGCATTAAGGATTAGTATATATAAACATCCAAAAATTTTGGTAGTCTATATATTATGTGGGTTTTACAAGAAATACATCCTTGTATGGATACGAGTAGGTAGAGGTGGCTTTGGCATAAATGTACGTAGGAGTGAAAACTCTGACAAGGAGTTTTGGGCTTGACCTGGGGTATCCTGGTACACGACAATGGGCCTTGCTGCACTCTTAGTTACGACACTCCCGGGGGATATGATTAAGGTAATTCACATTTTATTTACAAACTTCTTTGAAGGATTTTAATATAAGATGATAATAAATAACCTTGGTTAATTCTAAGGTGTTTTAGATTGAAAATAAGGTGTTATGATATTCTCTAAATGATTTTATCACTAACACTATGCTTTCCTATGTTAGTCAATAGTTGGAATCCAAGGAATTCATAGTAACATTGAACATGATGTGAAAGATGGGCCCATTGGTGGAAATGAGAAATGAAATGGATTGTTGATAGGTGTAAAATATATCATGTACATGTCGAATCACTTTCCCAAAAATATGATCAACAACAAATATACTAACCAACTTCCAGACTCAACAATGAAGATAAAGGAGATGAATGATAAGAGCTCTAGCAGTGGAGACCATAGAAAAAAGAAAGCTCAATTTCCATAACGCAAGAAATGTGGAAGGATCCACCTAGGAAAGTGTCTCAATGGAATAAAAAAATTCTTTATGTGTGGAAAAGAAAGATATAAATTAATGAATTGTTAAGGAAAAATTAAGATTCCTATGGAAGAAAATAAAAATGATCCCAAGAATCCATTTATAGTCATTTTCCATAAATGTAGGGGACCTAGACATTACCTGACTGAATTCAATATTCATTAGGGTAACCTCTTGGTCAAAGTAGAACCTATGTGGAAATAAATGGGTGGAGAAATGTTTAAAATTACTTCTGCTCTTTGTTGATGGTATTACTTTGGAATACTTTTCTCTAGTATATGTAACCCTGTAGTTTTTTAAGTGAAAATGCCATTTTTGGAAAATATTATCTTTTATATTATTGAAATAGTTACAAATAACCATTTGGGATTATTTGATCCTTTAATTTGAGGTAATTACAAGTTATTAAATTTTGGGATTAAAATGCAAGTTATAAGAAGAAATTTGTGGTGAAATTATGTTATGGTTATTTTGAATAATTTTTATCATTTTTGGAATGTTATAAAATTTAGTTTTTGAAAAAGGAAAACACTCAGACCGTGTGACAAACCATCAAGTCAGACAAAGCCGTGGGAATCAAACCCACAACCAGAGTGCGATTGGGATTTATCACTTACCACTGGACTACATGAAGTCCCTGGTTAGTGTGAATAATTATTTTTAGTGAAATTATTTAATTGATCAATAATATGTTGATTTCAGATCTTATATAGGAAAATGATTTGGTGAATAAGTGATAAATTTTATTATTGAAAATGTTCTCTCTGTTGGGAACACTATATGACAAACAAAAAAGAATACTATGGGATTTTATTTGAGGAGTAATGGTGGATTTTTATCTATGTTTTTCTTGTGGATTTATAGTGATTTGGGTTATTTATGGAAATGATTAACCTATCATAGAGAATATGTGATTAGGTTAATTGATTTTATGTATGTGAATTTAAGAGTAGTAGATGTTATTTGGAAATACAATTTTATTTGGAAGACTACTTAATAAAATTCTTCTATGTTTTTGGCTTCAATATTGGTTTGGATTATATTGAAGTGTTTTTTTTATTGAAAGGTATTTATTAAACTTTGGGTATTGTTGATTTAATTTTAGAAATTAAGATGATTATTTATTTCTCTAAATAATTATCCTTTTTAGGGATCATCTGATCTTGTACTACCAATTTTGGTTTTGGTTAATCTCTAAAGACTAGGTAAATATATAGTTTATCCCATGTGGATTATGTGATTCAATAGAAGTGTATTCTAGATCGTCAGGTGTGACAAAGTCATATTGATTACTCATCTTTTGAAAAAAAGATGACTTAGTGGTATAAATTTATTAAAGGATGAAAATCTACTTAAAAATTAAGTATATCTCTTTATGTTCTTATCCAATATCATAAACAAATTCCTTAACTTTATGAAATGGAACATAAACCAGAAAAAAGTTGTCCATTTACTTTTCCTACTGGGAAACTAATGACAGTTTATCCCATCACATTTTTGCGGTTTTCTTATTGTTAACTCTCTTTTGTTCATGTTTTATATCACTCCCCATCCAAACTCGACACTTAGGTTATCTTCCATATCCGTTTTTTCCGACATGGAATCCTAGTTTGGGTTATCTCAGGTGGCCTTGATACTTCTCTTTCTTTCTTTTGAAGTGATTTTTTTATAGTCTTTTTTTCTGATGCATGACATTCAATGAACTACCCAATCCCAATTTTAATATTGTGTGGATGCAATTTTCAAGAGGGGGGAAAAATGTAACACCCTAAGATTTCATAGTATGTTATTTCCATTAATGTAATTCATTAGTTTAAGCTACACGCAACACGGAGTTCGAGCACACCATGACTTACCAAACTAGTCGTTTAAAAGAAATTATGAATAGTATTAACTAAATTTTGAATTTTATATACTCTATATAATTTTATAATCCATATTATGTGTTTCTTAGGCATAATATAAGAACAAATTCATTTTTTCAGATAAAAGAAGTATTTTTTAAAAAAAATGCAATTTTCCCACCTTATAATGGAAAACCCTTTTTAAAACCAATATTTGACACTTTTATATATTCAATTTAATTAAATTAAATTCTTATTTATATTCATGTCATAAAAAATTATTTTGAATAAATTTTTGGTACTTTTCGGATAAATTTCATATTTTGATGTATGCTGAAAAATACTAAATTTTAATTGAAAACAAATTTTTAATCGAAATAATTTATAGTGTTAAATTATGAATTTGAATGGTTTGGAAATATAATTAGAGTATATTTTTATCATTTAATATAAGTTAGGTCATTATATGTAATTTCACATTTAAAATGGATACAAACAAGTGTCAATCTTTTGATAGTCATTATTTCTTAAAAACACTTTATTTATTTTGACAATGAGAATTAATTTTAAATTAATTTTTACCAATTATGTATTTTGAATTTGGAAAATGGATTCCATATTTGTAATTATGATGTCCAAATTGTGTTAATAGGTAACTTTTATTTTTAGATATTATGAATAATTAGTTCGGTAAATATTTTATTTTCCATGGTTAAAGGGTAAATACGATAAATAAGGGTAAAAAATAATATTATAATAATATTAAATTACCTTTACATTTGTAATATTCCTATTTGTTGATATATTTCCAACTAAGTCCATCCTGGGGTCAATTTAGGGACCCTATGGAGCCATTTGAGAGTGATAATGACACATTATTTTAATTAATTTAAAGTAAAGACAAAAAATGACATAAACATAAATCATTTAGTAAAAAAATTAAATGGGGTTATATATGTTATATTTTTTAATATAAATAATCATTAGAAATATAAAAGTATTTCCTAAAAATTTTTATTATATTTATAATTTTTAGACATTAAATAAATAAATTTATTTACGACATAATGATGATGCTGTAATTACCTTATTAATGAATGAATCAAATAAATGGTATTATAAATATTAAAATAAATAAAATTTAGAAGTTTTTATGACATAAAAAAATTTTATTGGTGACTAGGAAATTTTTGGGTTGATTAAATGTATTTTTCTTGAAGTAATCAGATGTTTATGACTTTCAGAAAAACCAAATACTAAATAGTGCTAAAATTGACCTAAATGAGTTTTTAAAACAAATATTATATTATTAAATTATATAATATTCTTAAAAATCAATGGTTTAGAAAACGGTCTTTGATAAAGATATATATATTAATAATGAACCACTTGAAGTTCACTTGGCTTGTTATAGTACTTTTATTAACCATATAATATATAAATACAAAGAGACATGTTAAATGTCATACTATTTAACTAAGAGTTAAATCTAAAAGACAAGCTTAATATAGTGACCTAAAATAGTCTAAAACCTATTTTTTGAGAGGTTTTCTACCCTTACCCACCTTATATTCTAAATAAGATATTTTGGAGCTATTAGAAACAGAAAATTATTTTAATATAAAATAATATTTCATGCTTCTTCTAAAGTGACCCTCACCTCTATTTTAAATGGGTACTTCCACTTCTCTTAATTGCACACCACCAAAGCCTTTTGGCTCGGCCAAAACCTGACCAAATATCATTCCATCTATCCTACCATAATCCTAGAGGCCTTCCGTCAGTTAGGAAGTCAACTTAAGGAGCCTTTTTGATCAAATCAAAAGGAAGAACCCGAAGAAGAGGTAAATATTTCATCACCTCTTCCAAGTTATTTTCTTCTTCCACATCATATTTCTTTGTTGTTTCAATTAAAAAATAATAAATCCAACATCTTATATATAATGAAATGTTATTACAAAAATTTTACAACCATATTCATTATTTTATCCACCATATGAATCAGAAAGTCACCATACGTGCGTACATACGACTTACCATCTCCATGTTGTGGTGTAGATTTTTATTCAAAAACATCATTATTTCGATGGGTATAATAATGAGTATTACTAATGTAAATATTAAATAAAACATGTTAATGATTCTATATATATGATATAACTTTCAATTATATAAGATTTCATCATCAATATAATGATATTATCACTCGTGTGTACGTACGGTTTACCATCTCCACGAGCGCGATGAGATTCATTCTCCATCGTAATAATTCGAGAATAATTTTCATTTTATGATTAAAAATAATGACAAAAACTTTACATTATCTTGTATATGAATAACATACATCATATCAATAAAAAACATGGCTTACGTAACCGAGCATATAAAAGAAAATAGATCAATTAACACCTGAAAAGATGATACTACTAAAATATTATTAATAAAGAAATATTAGAGGATCATATATGATATAATATTTATGTATATAGTTATTTTATAATTTAATAACAAATTATTTAATTGCTATACATGTGGTTAATGTACCCTCAACCAAGAAAAAGTACAAGGTAAGGGGTTTCTTATCTCACTTTTAATTCTATGGGATTTCCATTGTTCGACCCTTATTTATTGCATGTGGTGTATTGTGTACTTCAATTTTTTATATATAATCACTATTATATTTATATTCATGCTATTCTATTATTAATTTTGTGGTTATTTACTTTTGGGCATTCAACTCGATTGATTACTACATGGTAAGGGGTTTTCATCTCATTTCTTATTTTCGTGAGATTCATGCTATATTGCCACTATTTCCATTTGTGTGGTGTATGTATTGACCAAAGTTGCTTTCCTTATGAAATATATTTTAATTTATGGTTATTTAAATCTTCATTTTATGATCCATCTTTTATGGCATTTATATTTCTTAAATCACCAAATCGTTAAGGGAATTTTAATTTTGATTTCCACTCATTAGGTTTTACCCAAACATCATTGATTATTTTACTCCAAGATTATGTGTGAAATCATTATTTATTTATTTATGTAGCAATTTACACAACCATTTGTGTGGATATTATTTTGATACACATAATCACTCCATTTATAAATTCTCAAGTCATCGATATGAACTTGATGAGAGTAATCTTAACTCAATTTTATTTCATTGAGTTAAAAATCCAAGTCATTGGTGTTGTTGTGACCAGAATATGTGTGAATTCCTTCTAATTGTTTTAAAATGAATATCCAATCATATTTAGTGTATTTATATTTTTCACAATTAATTATTTCATTTATTTATCCTTAATCTAATAGTACAGTCTTTATAAAGGATTTCATCTCAACATACATTCCATTGAGACTTCTTTTTTGTTATGCGCCAATTCACTTTTATTTGTTGTATATACTATAATTTGACATAATATATCATTAATACCTTTATTCTCATCATATTATTATGTTTTTATTACCTCAATTATTTTTATTCAAGCGTCTCTCATTTGGTTAAGAACTCAAACTAAAATATCATTTTAAATGTTTTAAAAATTTATTCTTCTAAATCATTCTCATTAATGTCTATGTTTTAAAAATGGTTTTAAGGATTTATTTTTCATATAAATTAATGTTTTAAAATAAAAATTACTTTTAAAAGTTTCATATTGCTATGATACACTTGGATTCAAAAATCTATATTAAATAGTTTCTTGATAAATAGTGAGACTTTAAAATGTTTTCATGAAAAATGGATATTTCTCTTAAATATTTTTTTTGATAATTTTCTACTATATAAAAAAACTTGACGTGATATTATTCTTGATCGAGGTTGATTTATTATGATACAAATATTTCATACTATCTTTATGTTTTTCTGATATGTTTGACTGTGGATGTGTTATTTTTATACCATTCATGGTTTATGGATAAAGTATTGACATTTCGTATTCTTATTTTAATACGAATGTTTATATTATGTTTAAACCTTTTCATATGAGGAATTAATTGGACTTAGTAAGTGATGGGTGGAGCCCTATATAGATCCTCGATTCATCAGTAGGTATCATTGAAAAAAAACTAGTGTTTTGGCACAAGGCCTTGACAAAATCTTATTTGTATTCTTGGCATAAGGCCTTGACTATGTGATTATGATGTTTGGCATTATGCATTCCATCATTATGAAATTGGCTATTGATATTACATGTGATTATTAAACTAGTAGAATATCCATGTGAATAAGTAAATGGGATTATTTTATTTATCTGTGACATATTATGCCGAAACCAAAGTTTAAATGTCTTGTGTTCTAGTCTTATACATTGCCTTAAATGTTTACTCATTTTTATTGCAGTATTCGCTTTATTGTTTTCCTTACTGAGCATCTGAGCTCACCCATTTCTTAGGTTTTATTTTTCCCATATTGAAAGAATTATATTATGATTAACCTGCATGAATAGGCTAAGTGATATAAGAGTGTTCAATGGGGACACAATTTTGTTTTTTTAATTCAGGAAGTAATGTAAAACTTATTTATGTATATAGTACATCCAAGGCTAGTAAACTGATCAATATATCGAGACATTATTCATTGTATCATGACAATGTTATGTAATAATGCACTGATTCTTGGTAACTAGGGTCAGGGTTTTACAATTACGCCATTCCTATACCTACATCCCAAGTCCCGATAGTACTAATATCCAACTATTGGACACCCCAAAAAAACAAGGGCCTCCTATAATACAATTTTTTCATAAAACAGCCCGAGTCAACACTGAAACTATCACCTGAGATGGTCTGAAACATAGATCAAAGTGTGTTCCTGATCCCCATGGGTTAGAAACATGTGTTTGGAAACAAAAAGAGATTAATAGGAATGATTTCAGCCTAAAATAAATATATAGTGTAAAAAAACCAAGATAACTGATACTAACCATAGCCTAAATCTCAAAAAAATATGTATAAATAAATTCAGTTACAACCAATAAAAATTATAGTAGAAATAAATACACATCTAAAACTATGCAGCACCAAAGTAAACTACAACTAACTCTCTCAATGTGACCTCACAGTTACCACCATCCCATGACTGAACCACAACAAAATCCAACTCGAACTTGATAATATGAACAAGAAACTAAAACTTTAAAATATATATGGTCTACAGACACCAAGTTCTCCAAGTTGGGTGGGAGCTTTACAACATAGTAGGAAACCACCATAGAATCCATACATATCCTTTCCAGAAATAATCCTTTAAAACTAGATTGAAAATATAGATATAAAAATAGGGTTTTATAATGTTACTAAATAAAGAATCTATTCGTTATAAAATAAACAGACACACAACACTTTTCCATTCTCAAAATATGTTCTAACCATTTTAAAATACAAAAGATAAAATAATTAAATTTTATCCGTGCAAAAAATAATTAAACTAGAAAAACTGAAAATAAACTTGTAGATGCTAAAAACAAACTAACAGTGTAATATGAAAACCATGTGTTGGGAGATATAATAAAGAGAATATACAATTTAGGTATGACATTTCCTAAACATCTATAGAATACCCTTGGATGTACTAGGTTTAAAATATCCTACTAACATATGGTGAATCCTCTATGTCTATAACCAATTGGCTTCTCTAAGCTAGACTCACTAGAGGCCCAACCCACCAAGACTAAAAACAATCATGGGGATACTAACCTGTCTAACAGGGGTTGATCAAAAACCGTCACTCAATCCTTTAAAAGACACCTCTGAAACCATGGAGGTAGTGATTATGTGTAATAAGGAGGCCCTAACATGTGTGACTCACATAACTTGTCGTTACCTAATTTGACTATCACAAACATGGACACCATATACAATAATCCATAAATGGATATCCATCCTATATATTTTCCATATATGTATATATATATACATACATGTACATGTCATATCATCTAAGGTTCCAACTGGGCTGTCATGTCATATAACTATTTTACCATCTCGTTAAGAAAGATGCAAAGTACAAAATGGGGATTTAGTCTTAGACATTCAAAATAATTTTCCAATAATATAACAAAAACTTCCTTCAAAACATCAACAAGAACAAATTTCAAATTCATAATTACAAACATTCCCTTACACTTTTTGATCACAGTTCATTTTGAAAATAAATATGAAAACAAAAAATGATTTTAAAGATAGAAAATATCTTCTATATTATTTATAAACCAATCTTATTTTATAATTGACAAAATGGATCATAACTTCAAAAAAATCATGAAAACACTTTATAAATCATAGAAAAAAGCCAATATTCTATTTTAAACTGAAGAAACATTTTAGAAAAAAAAAATGGAATGAAAAAATTATTTTAAAGATCCATCTTCATTTTAGGTTACATAAATGCATGCACTTCATACACCCAGGGATGTACCAACATCCAATGACACCTTATAGACTTCAAGGAAATAACTAAAAACAATTTTTAAAACCAACACTATATTTTAAAACCAATCCCAACCAATTTTATAAAATATTTTGAAGATAAAACCTCATCCAAATAACCTAATTTTTTAAAACCAAATCACACTTGGCATTTAATCAAACCCATTTGATATACAGAAACCTAGGTATAAATAATGATTTTCCTTGAAAAATCTATTATTAACAAGTAATAATACCATGAAAACACCACAATACGGTAACTATATCAATTATCAGGGTGATAATCATATATATAAATTTATTAAAACACACAAGCATCCATATTTTTAATGAACAAAGTGCATTTAAACAAACACCCGAGGTGCCACAAACCTAGGCATAAAAGAAAAATCCCATTGAAAGGATATATTTAATAAATTATACCAATAATAAATCACCACATTAATCTAGACATAAAAATTATATTGAATTGAAATGTATTGAAAATTTAATTGGAAACATTAAAGCGTTAATAGCATGTTTCAGAAATGTAATTGACAGAAACACCTACATCATTAGTGTGAGAACGTGATGAAGCTCTAATAGAAGGATGGGAAATGCCTCTTGAACCCATATAAAACTCTAAAATCCATCAAACACATGAAAACATATCAACAATGACATCCAGGATTTTTCGAAATAAGAAAACCCCAGAATTGAAACCCTAAAATTGTAGGAGGAGGGAGAGTGAGATAGAAAATGACCAAAATAGGGGAGAACTCATCTGGGGGCCACAATATGCTACATATGAAGAGGAAATATATTTATGGAGGAGGTGAACCATTAGATTATGGATGAAGCTGGTCACATGTGAGGGAGGGGCTGTGTGAGGTGGGGGTGCCACCGTCAAAGGAGTAGGGAACACTGAAAGAGAGGAGGGCCACCCAAGGGGGTGAGGTGGGAGCGCTAGAGAAGAGAGATGCATAAGGAAGGGGGAGTGGGAGATGTCATGTAGGGAGGGGAAGGGGGTTTGCATTATATAGAGTAGTGGAGGGAGACCCCTTGTTAGAAAAAACCCTAAATACTAATATTAATAAAATTATTATTATATTATTTTTGTTATTATTAAACATTATTTTAATTTGATATAATTTTTCGTATTTATTTTTCATTTAATTTTATTATTTTCAAACACAGGGCTTGCCACATGGTTTGGCTAAACGGTCTTCCAGAATGTGCACCAACCTTTTTCACCATACTAGGATGAAGGGGATCATGCATAGGTTGGCTATGAAATTTTCAAATCAGGTGATAACTATGTTAGACACCTCATCCCGGTTCCCAATACCAAACAACATGGTTTCCCAAACTATGAGAAAACCATGTATAGGAGCAAAAATTGACCAAAAATTCAAAAATGCCAAAAACATTTACCCAGGACTCAACCCAAACCTCGAAAAAAAGATCTAAGATCAAGAAAATAATAAAATAAATAAGTCTTTGTAGTTGGGGTGTGATAAAAAAAAGTGAAAAAATAGTGCTATTACTTGAAAATATCATTAATGAATAGGGATAAATAAAATTTAATGGTTTTATTAGTAAATTGTCAGATTGTTTCTTTCAACTAAAATTCAAGAGTAAATAATTTCTAAGGGATTGATATTATGAAATAAGCCATTACTGTGATCATAATGTTGATGTGAGAGTAAATCAATTAATATATTATGTTTTTCAAATATACCTCTAAAAAAATTAGAAATATAACATGAGATAGTTAAAAGTTGTTATACACATAATCTTATCATGACATAATCAATGATGTAGATGTTTAACCCAATTAGTGGAAATAAGGAAAATAATTACTTTACCTTATACTTCTATTTGGTTAAGAATTTCATATCATCATGTATTATGGTTTTCAAAAAGCTATTAAAATAAACTACAACCATATTAAAATTTATAATATGATATATGAACCTTTTATTTAATCTTATTACCCATTCATTAATAATCATTCATTATTACCATTCTTTCAGGTCGTAATTGCCATGTTATCTCATACATGTTTTTCCATGACTTATCCATTTATTGAATATATTATATAGTTCTACAAAATAATGAATAATAATAATGAAATAATTATCATAAATTTAATAATATTTTACTTTTAAAACCAATCATGAATGATGGTTATGATAAATGAAGTACGTTTTGATAATGGAGACATTAGGTTGTACGTACACTTGAGTAACATTTTTAGCTTTGAATGATCATTATAGAAAGTATTTAAGTAATATATTAACTTTAAATAATAATAATCAGATATTTAATACCTTATAATATAATTATATATACTATTCATGTGTTTTTGTGAGTAAAAGAGTGTCACAACACTTTGTGAAGGTGGTAGTCCACATGTATATGAATGAATTTACAGTAGTTCATTGAGTAAAAATTTATTAAAATAAGATGATATACTATATTTCCAAAATGACTAATAGGTCATGAATATAATAATTATTGATTTATATGAAAAATGATTATTCCTGATCACCTTCCATATAATGTGTTATTGAAAGACGAATCACAACACTTTACGAGGCATAGTCTGCCGTATATAAGAGTGACATTATCGTCTCTCCTATAGAATATAATGTAAATGTATATATTTTATAATTAATCTATAGGAATAATAATGTTTTATTTATTATATATAATATTTATATCTATCATAATACATTCCCTTGAGTGGTTGTAACTAAAAACTGAACCACATCAGTTCATGATGTGACATTCCATTATACACATAGATAATGATTTCACAACACATTTGATAGAAGTGTGTGAGTTTATAGATTTTACATCTAACATAACAATAAATATGAATATTTTATATTATGAAGTTCTGGAGAAGATAAACCAGATGATGCAATCTGAGTGGCAGTGTCACATTTTTTTGTTGTGGCTGCAATCTGACAAACCTGGGGCATCAACAGCCTTTGAGGGATGAGTTCTTCATGGTGCCAAGCACAGAACTCCCAAGAGCATATCTTCAGATTAGGGGAGAAAAAAATAGGTTTTCGGCCTTCTCGAACCACACGATGTTGATAAAAAACACTTTCTTGTATTACTTTTTCACGGTCCAGAACATATTGACTAGATGCATTAGGATATTCGTGAGGCATATCAACATAAAGAAGTTCTTACATTGTGCCACTTTCATATTTCATTTTGAAAATCCTAGGAAGAACCTCAATAGTTTCTTCGAATCCTCGGCCAGGCTTATGGTTGCATATTTCACAATGCCATACATCCTCATGGAAAACTCCAGTTTTTGTTTTCCTACCACTTCCCTATCTGGAAACACACCACTTCTTCTTGGCGTTAGGTGCAAAATACTCCCCAACGAACTTCCTCCAAAATTCAATATTATTGTCCTCCATCCTACGTCGATGGTACATGTAATGTGTAAGATGCCGAGCACACATTCAGGTTCAAAAACTGGTTTCACAAGTGATCTCAAAGCTGCATGTTGGAACTGTTGTGGTAATAATGACTGTAGATATGGTATTGACTTTAGGAGTTGTTGCTGTTGATGTTGTTGAATCTGCAACAATATGTGCTGATGAAACAGATTAATTTGGGTGGCAGTTGCAGCGTGAGAAGATTGTCGGGGCATGTGGATAAATTGCTGCTGATGCTGGAATGATTTCTGGTCGGAATGTTGGGGTTCCATTTTCACAGGGACCATGTTTCTTGAGGACTAGATTTGTTGAGGTTCAAGCTTAACTGTATTAATATTTGTTAGGGATGACAACTGTTGTGGTCCACGATGAGGATCATTATCCACCTCTGGCTCCAGCATAACTGATCCAAAATCACCCCTTAATGACTGATACTGCTGTTACTGCTGGGGCTGGATGCTTTGAGATGTGGGAAACTGTTGTAGTGACTGTTGTGTTGGGAAAGACAAGAAAGCGACAAACGCGAAAAACAAAAGAAAAAGCGAACGTGAACATAAATTGAATCTTTCCCCCCAAATATAAGCGGATGCGCAGTGAAAAAATTAAATGTGCAGAAAATAAATTAACGCCCGAAATTTTTACGTGGAAAACCCAAAAGGGAAAGACCACGGGACCTAGTCTAGAAAGAGGGATCCACTGAAATCAAGAAGTACATGGTAGAGACTCCCCAAAATGGAAGGGATATCAAAAGAATACTCAATAATAAAATGGTGGATCAAAAAGGTGGAGAGCAGAAAATATGATCGTCAAAGAAATGCGATCACCAAATGGGATATGCTCTCGGTGTTGTTGCTGCCGGTGAGGTTGAAATGCCTTTCCTCTGCCTCCTTATATAGGAAAAATAATCAGCGTCAAATAATGTTGTCGTGTCAAAAGAGTGTCACTGCGTGAATTTAATTCACGCGGTCTTGGCCCGCCTTAAAACACCACATTATAATAGAAAACGCATGGGCACCATTTGAGGAGGCATTACCAGGTGCGCCAACCAGGAAGTTTCCCAACAAACTCCCCCTCTGACTCAAGTGGGGATCACTGCCAACCCTGCAATCTATCATCATGTCTCAAATTTTCCTCTAGGTAAACTCTTGGTCATCATGTCTGACCCGTGTCATCAGTGTGGATCATCTCAATCTCTAACTGTCTCGAATCAAGGACGTTTCGAATCCAATGATATCGAACATCAATATGTTTCGACCTACCATGAAAAGTAGAATTCTTTTCCAATAAATAGCACTTTGACTATCAAAAAATAACAAATACCTATCCGGATTTTAATTGAGATCTTGAATAAAAGTTTTCATCCACAACAATTCTTTGCACGCCTCAGTATCTGCAATAAACTCTGATTCTATGGTAGATAAAGCAACACATCTCGACAATCTAGACTGCCAAGATACAGCTCCCCCTACAAAAGTGATCAAATAGCATGAAGTAGACTTCCTCGAGTCAATATCTCCTGCCATATCTAAATCTGTAAATCCACAAAGCATAGGTTCCCCTTTGCCAAAACAGAATCTTAGATTAGAAGTACCACGAAGATAATGAAAAATATACTTCACTGCTCTCCAATTATCTCTACCTAGATTTGATAGAAAAAGACTAACTACACCAACTTCATGAGCTATATAAAGTCTTGTACACACCATTGCATACATCAAACAACCAACAACAGATGAATAAGGTATGTGCTACATCTACTCTCTCTCTTCATCATTAGAAGGTGATTGACTGGCACTGAGCTTAAAATGTAAAGCAAGAGGAGTACTAACCACTTTCGCTATATCCATAGAAAATTTCTGAATAACCTTCTCAATGTATCTCTCTTGAGATAACCACAACTTCTTGTCCTTCCTTTCAGGAGAGATCGTCATTCCAAGAATCTGTCATGTTGGCCCCAAGTCTTTCATCGCAAAATACTGAAAAATATCCTTCTTCAATATGTCAATTATAGAAGTATCATGGACAATAATGAGCATATCATCAACATCAAACAACAATATAATAAAATCATCATCAGTAAATCTCTGAACAAAAACACAATGATCAGAAGATGTATTCCTGACACCCTGATGAAAAATGACAGATTCAAACTTCTTATACCACTTCCTTGGAGCTTACTTCAAACCATACAAGCGATTCTTAAACATGAATACATTATTTTCTTTACCTATTTCAACAAAACCATCTTGTTACTCAATATAAATCTCTTCCTCTAAATCTTCATGGAGGAAAGATCTCTTCACATCCATCTTCTCATTCTGCAGATCTAAACTGGAAGCCAAACCATGAACAACCCAAATGGAAGACATTTTGACAATAGGTGAGAAAATATCATCAAAATCAATACCTTTCTTCTAACAGAAGCCTTTGACAACTAACCATGCCTTTTATCGTGGAAGGGAACTGGATTATTCATTTTTAATTCGATAAATCCACAGATTTTGCAAAGATATTTTCCCTATCAATAACTTCACCAGCTCAAAAGTGTGGTTGTCGTGCAATGATGTCATCTCGCCATCCATTGCCACAACCCATCTTTCCTTCTATTCACTCTCCATTTCCTCATCCAAAGATTCTAGTTCTCCAACTTCAGTGAGAAGCACATACTTATCAGGTGAATATCGAGTAGAAATGGTGCGATGCCGAGATGACCTCCAAAGTGGATCTGTGGGTTCATTAATAACCCCTAAAACCGGATCATCAGAGACAAAAGGTTCATCGGAAACACGAACTCCAACCTGTTCACCTTGAGCATCATTCTGTACATGAACATGACCATCAGAATCAACAATATGAGGTAAATGTGAATCAGAACCTGGATCAATACTGAAAAAACCATCAGATGTTGGGGAAGCATCTTTTTCTCCCTTATCAATGTTTGTAATAGTTTGATCCTCCTTAAACACTACATCGCATATTCTAAAATGTTTCTTCAAAACAGGATCATAGAACCTGTACCCAAACTCATCATGTCTATAGACAATAAAAATACACTAGCGTGTCTTACCATCCATCTTGGATATCTCATCTCTAGGCACATGAACAAAAGCCTTGCAACCAAAAACACGCTAGTGATCGTACCTGATCTCATTTCCATTCCAAAACTTGTCGGGAGTGTCTGTCTTCAAAGAAACCACATGTGATAAATTGATAATATAAGAAGCAGTAAGTAAATCCTCACCCCAAAAATGTCTAGGAAAATTTTCTTCTGAAAGAAAACAACGAACTCTTTCCATCAAATTTCTGTTCATCCGCTCAGCTGCACCATTTAGCTGAGGTGTGTTGGGTGTCTTCTTCTGATGAAAAATACCTTTCTGCCAGCAATACTGATCAAACGGACCACAATACTCTCCCCCATTATCAGTGCGGATATATTTCAATTTCTTTCTTGATTCCCTCTCAGTAGAAACATGAAATTGATTAAAAACACTGAGCACCTGACTTTTGGTTTTTAATACATAAACCCAGAGCTTTCGTGAGTAGTCATCAATAAATATAACAAAATAAAGACCTCCACTAAAGTTCTTCGATTTCAAAGGACCACAAATGTGAAAATATACCAATTCAACTACCTGTGACTTCCTGTGTAGAGGATGACTTTTGAAACTCACTCTCCTCTATTTACCAGCCATGCAATGATCACATGTATCCAATTTGACACTCTTCAAATCTAGAAGAAGATTTCTCTTGGCCAAACAACCAAGACCTTTCTCACTGATGTGAATAAGCCTCTTATGCCACAACTTGGATGAAACACTGCACTCAACAACGCAAGCAGTATCACAAGAAATAGAAGTTCTAGTCCAGTACAAACCTGATTTCTTCTTCCCTCAAGCCACAATCAAAGATCCCTTAGAAATATTCCATTTTAAATCACCAAAAGTTATGATAATCCTTTCATCATCAAGAACTCTCGTAGATATTATATTCAAATTAACCTCGAGTGCATGTAAGACATTCTTCAAAATCAGCTTACTTCGTGTACTGGTCTTTAAAAAAATAGTCCCAATGCCAACAAAGTCAGCCTGACCATCATTGCACATCTTCAAAATCCCAAAATTACCTAGGCTGTAAGATGTTAAGAACTCCTTATTTGATGTCACGTGAAAATAGGCACCACTTTCAACAACCCAACAAGAATCATCAGAAGCAATGTTAATGGAATCATAAACTATAACAAGATCACCCCCTGTAGCGGTGGCGACATGATCATCTCCATCACCATTTTTTCTGCGGATTTTCCTTCAATCAGTTCTCTCTTTTCAGTTGATAACAAAACTACTTAACATGCCCCTTCTTACCATAATGATGACATTCAAAATCTCTCTGCTTCGGTCTAGATTTGCTTTTGCCTCTACTCTTATCTCGACTGCTCTACCCCCAGTTCTGGATTCTCCCCCTGTTCTTTGTGACCAAAACCTTGGAAGAAGATTTCTCCTGAGTGTGTCTCCTAACCTCTTCATCCAAAATAGTAGACCTGACAAAACTAAATGTCACAGCACTATTAGGAGTAGAACTGGTTAGAGTAACATGTAAATTTTTTCATGATCGGGTAATGTGTTAAGCAGAAAAAGAGCTAAAACCTCATCTTAAAAATTGATACCCATGCCAGAAAACTGTTCAAAACATCCTTTATAGTCACTGAAATAATCAGAAATAGATATACCTTCTCTGTACCTCAAGTTTATCATTTTCTTTAGAAGAAACGGTTTATTGTTTCCCATCTTCGAAGCATAGGTCGTCTCAAGCTTCTCCCACAATGTTCTGGCGTGAGAGATGTTGACAATGTGGTTCATCGCGTTTTCTTTAACCCATTGTAGAATGAAGCTGAAAACCATCTCATGCTCGAATGCCCATTCTTCGTCTGACATTCTCTCTGGTTTCTGGGTACTAAACACTGGAAGATGCATTCGCTTGAAAAAAAGCAGATCCTTCATTTTAAGTCACCATATATGGTAGTTGGTACCATTCAGAAAAATCATCAAACTATAATTGGCATCTATAATAAATATGAATAGAAAACAACCAAACCCTATGATACCAGATGTTGGGAAAGACGGGGAAGCGATGAACTCAAAAAACAAAAGAAAAAGAGAATGAGCAATGAAAATTGAATCTTTCTTCCCAAATAAAAGCGGATGCGCGACGACAAAATTAAATGTGCAGAAAATAAATTTGACACTGGAAATTTTTACGTGGAAAAACCGAAAGGGAAAAACCACATGACCTAGTCCAGAAAGAGGGATCCACTAAAATCAAGAATTATATGGTAGATACTCCCCAAAATGGAAGAGATCTCATATGTAATACTCAAGAATAAAAGTGTGGATTAAAAAGGTAGAGATCAGTAAAGATGATCGTCAGTAAAAGGCAATCACCAAATTGTATTTTCTCTCAGTTTTGTTGCTGCCGGTGATGTGGAAATGCCTTGCCTCTGCCTCCTTATATTGAAAAAATAATCAGTGTCAAATAATGTTACCACGTCAAAAGAGTGTCACTATGTGAATTTAATTCACACTGTCTTGGCCCGCATTAAAACACCACATTAAAATAGAAACTGTGTGGGAACTATCTGAGGAGGAATTACCCGGTGCACCAACAAGGAAGGCACCCAACATGTTGCCCATGCTGGAATATCTGAGGTTCAAGCTGCTATTGATCTGGAAAAAGTTAGTTTCTAGTGGGGTTTGAAAAGTGTTGCCCATGTAATTGGTTGGATGAGTTAGGGTTTGACATTTTAGGTGGCATAAAAGATGAAGAAGACGGATTAAACCTCATTCCATTTCCCCCATTAGAAAGGGGATTGGGCTCAACACCAGGCTCAATACCACCACATTGTCCAGAAAGCCCTGAACTTGGAACTCAATTTACAAGAGACTGGCTTAGCAGGGAGGAAACATTTGGGACATTTCCAAGAAAATTCATGGGTTTTTACTGAGAACATGGAGACATGAGAGGAGGGAAGGCTGACTATGAGGGAACTTGACCCCCTTGAGCTACCAACATTCCAGAATTTGAATGAATAAGCGAATGTAGAACTGAATGGGCACCACCGATCAGAGTGGAAGGCCTTGAAGGAACCATCGTCCCCAAAATAAGTGCTATGAAAGTTTTTTAGTACAAATGTATAATTTTCTAAGAATCTCATCATCGATAAAAAAAAACAAAAAAAACCGTTGCTCAAATAAGATTGAATATCTTATGTGATCTTCTACCCAGTGGGACTGCATCTAGTGTTAATATTCTCACGTGAAAATATGATTTCATTTGACCATTGAGGGTGGCACAAAACTCAGAAAACAAACCCAAGGAATGATCATTAATACTGAATATTCAAGCTTTAGGTTGGATGGCCCGCAAGAAAAATCTCAGTTTGGATACCGAAAAAAAAGAAACGTTGCATTACTCTTCTGACAGGACAATGTTCCAAGCATTCTTTATGTTCAGTAATAAGAAGCTTAATTTCGGCAGGAAGAATTCAAGGGCAGAGCACTCATTAGGGTTTTGCAGTCAAGGGGGGAGCTGGAACTCCAGAAAGGTATAGAGATAGGGTGATCAACGCGATACTGATACTTGAACCCGATCAAGGGCTCCTGAAACTGCAGATGTACCAATAGAAGGCCCGCTGTGGGAACGGATGTAGAAGAACACTAATAACTTTCACCGAGCCCTGCTAGTCACCTTCCTATTGCGTCCTGCTCCTCCTATTTCTTTTCCAGCCTTCCTCGCTCCAAGACGCTTCGACCTGGACTCTGAGCTTCTTGTTAGAACCCCATTCGCAGCCTATTCATTGCTATATCTAGAGAAAGATATTTAATATTATGAAGGTATTATATCATTTGGGTTTGAAAATAATTGAATTAGGTTTATAAGGAAATAAAATGAAGACTCTTGTTGAAGAACAATACCCCTCTTTTGGGTATCTTAATTTGGGTTGCACACATTCCTTCATAAGAAGGTTATCCGATAAATATAAGTATTATAACATGATTATAGGGATGATGGGGAATGATTTTTGAAGTTTTGTTTTATCCAAAATCCTTGGTATGTGTGAATAAGTACAGAGAGTTCCAGACCTTTTATAGTTGAGTAGGAGTGACATTCTTTTAAAAACTAAAAAATTTCACTATTGGGAGGTCTTACATAACTCATGTGTCTACATAAATTGAATAATAATATATTTTTGGTTGTATTTGGACTATTAAAACCTCCAAAAAAACAAAAATAAACACTTTATTATCATATTGTTCCATCGCCTTTAAGTTTACGAAATTTTACCCTTTTAGTATTGGCCATAATAACTACTTTTCAACCTAGGTAATTTTACCATTAAGACTAAATTAATGTGAGAATTATTTAAAAGGTTTTACCCACTAAATATATATATTATATCTATTTTATGAAATAAAAAGAATCATACTTGTTGGAAATTAATTTTAACAGAAGCGCATGTAACATGAAAAAACAATACTTTAATATGAACCGTTTTAACCATTTTTTTACGATTTAAGGGTCCATATGTTCATCATGAAATATAAATTGGCCAATTAATGATACAAAGATGATATATATTATTATTTAAAACTTACATGGAAGAATTATTAGTTTTTAGTAATTTTAACTTATTTAATAAAATATAATTTATAATAAATTAACATTAATTTCAATTTTGACATTATTTAATAAATTTTATTTAAAAAATATCAATAAAATGATGGAATTTAAATATATTATTTTGAAAAACATGTAAAATGACATATTAAACTAGAAAATAAATGGATGAGAATAAGTCAATCAATTTAAAATAATTTTAATATTATTAGTATTGTTTATTTTAGTTGATTAGTAACTAAATAATTACTGAATTGGGGTTTCATAAACATTTTAAGTTACTAATTTGTATATAAAAATTAAGTACAAGTTAAAAAGATACCATAAACTCATTTGGAATTCAAAATAACTTGTGTAGGTAAGACATTGTTTTCTTCATATCCCAAATCATTATAGATATTAAAAGGTTGAAAAGTATCTTTTTTATCTTTTTCATTACATACCTTATTGTATGGGTCTCATTCAATGTTAAATAGAAATAAATTTTCATATTTAAGAGAATTAGATATCCAAGTTAAATATAATGTCATTAAATAAAATTAAGATAACATTTTATGTCATTTTTACTCTTATTATTATTTTTAGATACTAAGTAGACTCCTTTTTTACCTTAATAACTCTAATTAAATTTAATTATTTTTAGTAATAATTATCGTCAAAAAATTTAATAGAGCATAGTAGATAATATAAATTATTATTTTTCCAACTGTGTAATCTATTTTTAAAATTAAAATAAATAATTGGAAAATTTTATGTTTACAATAATCCTGCTAACATAATTAAAATGAAGGGTTTTTAATGGGAAAGTGTTCAAATTTTTTATAAACATTTATATCTAAATTAAATATCAAAAGTATTCCAGTTTCCTAAATTTGAATAATTAATATAAAATTTACGTAATTTTACTTTAATACAAATAAAAAATATAATGTATCATTATCAATAATTTAAATGAAAATATAGTATTCAAATAAAATAAATTATTTTTTAATATTCATTAAAAAATGATACTTTTGAGAAAAATAACAAAAAATCCCCCAAAAATAATTTTGATTTTACTATTTAAAGAATTATGCTAATTTTTTGAAATAATGTTTCTAAAAGTGTTAAAATTAATTTTAATTTATATCCACCAAGAATGATTAAAAAATATTATTATAAAAAAAATACTTTTTTCATAAAACATTCAGTTTTTATTAAAATTATTCTTATCATTATTCACGAGATAATTACTAAAAAAATAATTTCTTTCATTTTGGAATAAGTTATTATCATTATCCAAGATATTTTTCTAATATATTATCTCTGGATGCATTTTATTATGAGTATATTGACTAAATCACATATTTTTTTTAGTTATTTACCATTCCATATTGATTATACCTTACATTATAATTATAATAAACTTATATAAATGGGATGTGTGTTTTGTTATTTACCTTTACACTTTTATTATTCTAATTTTTTAACAACATTTTTTACTATAATTAAACCTTACATATCATTTGATCTCACCCTTATTTTGTTTTATTTACCTAAGAAATGAAGAATAATTATTTTAATGAGTTTTCAGGGATTCAATTCAATAGATTTTGTTGTGTGTTATGTTTTATTTTTTATTCCAAAAGTAAAATGGGCATCATTTATATATGTGGTTCTCAAAAACATCTAAATTGATCTTTCATTAAGATTTGACCCTTTTCATCAATTCCAGTAAAATAAAGAAAACATCGGGTCATAGTTTCTAGATTCAGAGTCATTAGATTTGATATTAGAGAAATGTTAGAAGAAATATTGGGAACTAGATTATGGAAATTATAGATTAGGGAACCTGACACTATGATATACTTTGAGTATAAGTATATAATAACATCCAAATTTTTTGGTAAGGAAGATATTATATAGGTTATCTTATCAATACATCCCTATCAAGATAGTGTAAGTGTATTTAGTTTTGAAACAGAGGTACATAAGGCTTACAATGATAAAATTAGTGTATTTGACTTGAACCGATCGTCACTTAGTGTAAGAAAACAAGCCTTACTACACTCCTGGTTGGACATTTCTAAGGACATGTTTAAGATAAATCATTTTTTTCCAAATCCTTATAAACGATTTGAAGATAAATATTTCCCTAAAGAAACCATGTGTATGATTATGATATTAATAATGAGTCAATATTAATTTTTTATAAGAGTTACACCATATTTGGAATTATATGTTATGATTTAAATTTTATAATTTTATGAGCAAATTTAGTTTTTTCCACAATTTAAGAATGTAAATTATAAGGATAAAGTGTATCAATACTTATGTATAATGTAGACATTAACCCGAAAAGAATTTAATACAGTTAGATTTTGAACTAAGACAATTATGGCTATATTAGGTAATCTAAATTAGTTTATGAAGACTATACATTTCCAAATAGAGAATCCTATTGTATAGTGAGATTCCTTTATATTGGATCCATTTATGAGACAAGATCCACCATCATTTGGTGAGACTAATAATCCAATGGTAGCTGAGAAATGAATTTTCTTTCTATAGAATATATTTATTGCCTTGAGATGCAGTGAAATAGAAAAGGTTACACTTGAATAGTATTTTTTGAAAGTTGATTCTTAATAATTATGTTCGTTGATCTAGAATATTTAGGGGGAGGAAATAAAATTCACAGAATGGAATGATTTAAAGAATAAATTATATATCAAATATTTCCCTTATCTGTGAAAAATTAAAATGTGGATAAAGTTAAATAGAAAAAAATGGAGAAGAATGTGTTATGGAGTATAAAACTAAATTTCCATGGATATCTAGGCATGAAAAAGATTACATATGCAAAACAGAGTACATTATTGAATACAACATTGATGGGTTTAATCTAATCATTCAAAGGGAATCAACCTCTCAATATTTTACAACATAATATGAAATAAATAAATATGAAATAAAAATAAAGAAATATTTATCTATATTATACACATTCAATCGAAATCAAGTTTTGAATATTTCATCCAAAAAAAATTTGAATGAGAATTTTTAAAAGATAGACAAGAGACACAAAAATTTCAATTATATGAAAACTGTAGAAATAATAACCATGGGAAATTATTTAAGGGATTAAGAGTTTGTTATGATCCCATAGTTAAGGGTTACTAGGAAAAATATTGAAAAGGAAATAAAGAAAAAACTTTTATTCATTATTTCAACACTAGTGATATGGGAAAAAATGTAAAAAATTCTTCATGTGTCAGTGTAATTCACTACATAAGAAGAAAAATGGAGAAGTCCAAGATTATATAGTCACTACATCTGAGGTGGAAGTACCCAATCAAATGGTGAACGATTCTTTAATACTATATTAAAATATTTCAAATGTATTATATATTTCTTTTTCTACAAACTCATTTATATATAACATGTTTTTTAATAAAATTATATGTATATCTTTCAACATATAAAGGGAGTTTTCTATCAAAAAATGATGAGAAATATCACTGTAATAAAGATGTGTTAGGAAGTCCCCATTTTGAGACGTAAACATGTTCTATTTTCTAACCTTATTAACAAACCTATGGATGAATTCAATATACTCCTTGGTATACACATTCTTTCAATTTTTTATGAAAAAATATATAGCACAAAGAAGGATGTTATCATTTTTTGAGGAAGATGTAGAGTTCTTAGTCTTAGAAAAGGTACTTCTTCATATAATTTATATCAAGATACACACCATTAGTTTCAATGAATGAAATTCTTTGGGATCAAGGGAAACAAGTCTTGGAATAGAGAAGGTAATTTTTAAATTGAGGATATACCTATTATACATGAATATATTGATGTATTTTCAGAGGAATTACATGGATATAAATCATAGCATGAATTTTAGTTTTAAATTGATTAAATCATAGATAAAAGACTAATATGAAATAACCTATATAGAATGGATAATGTGTAATTATTGTATTTGATGAAAAAATAGAGTTGTTGGATGGTAAGGGATTTATAATACCTAATGTATCACAATGAAGATCCCATTTTCTCTATATTAAGAAGAAATATGGTTCTATGAGGGTTCTTAATTGATTATTAGGAAATAATTGATATTATATTAAAGAAAAGCTATCATATACATTATATTGATGATTATTCAATCAAATTCATATAGTCCAATATTTTTCAATGATTTAATTTTTTTATGGGGATCATCAATTGTGAGTAAAGAAGGAAGAAAATATGAAGAAAAGTTTTTGAATGGGGCTTCGTGTTGGTCGGAATAGAGTACTCAATAGGAGGGTTAATTGAGTATCTATAAATTTTTTTTTGAAAAGATTTTTTAAAATGTTCCCCAATAAAAATAAATACAACCGAATTAATCAAGGTAATACAGTTATGAATGTTTGACTATTCAAATAACTTCTCCGAAGATTGATTGATTCTTAGTAATCTCAATATCAGTAATTGATATTACTTTTGATGTCATTCTAATAATCTAAAACAATTATAATATCTGTACAAGATTAACTATCAATGTAAATATAGTAATTTATGAAATATATAGTAAAATAGAGAAAACTAAAATAAAAAAAATAGTGGATATAAAACAAGGGGTTTAGTCTCAGGAAGAGACCTAATCAACTGCACATGGAGATCACATGGAACCATGCAGTTTATATTAATAAATTTTATCAACACCCTAGATCAGGGTAATGAACAATGCACAAGACTATCAAGGTCACATGACCTCTTCCACAGTTATTTGTGGGTATAAAGTACCATGTCACACAGGGACCTCTTCCACACTTAGCGGTGGGAGTAAACAAGTGTAAAAAGATATGAGAGGAAGGATATCTTGTATCCTTTAGTTTAGTAAAGGAGACAGTGTGTGTTTTAGTATAGACACACACACGCACTACTCTAAAGATAAAAACAATACACAATAGTGAAAATATGATGAGATCAGGTTAGAAATGCTCTGAGTGTTATTCTATGCAGCACTGGAATTCTTAGATGAAGTAGATGCAATTTTCGAGTCCTCTTATGATAAAGCAAGTATCGTAAGTCTGGTTCTCTAGTTTTCAGTTAAATCTTGCTCTTTTTTTTTCGTGGGGATCATATTGCGAAGATGTTATTGACTCTGGTCTATGGTATCCTAGATTTTGGATTAATGAATGCTTCATGTGTTTTTATGATGTATCCGGTAGCATGTTTCAGTTCTTTTCTCAAGAATGCTACCACCTCTTCTTATCTACCACAAATTGATTCCGGGAAACACTAATTTTTTTATTTTTGGAGTGCATGTGTCGGAGCCGATAAGATGAATTTGTTCTTTACATCGTACATCGTAATGTCAGGTGACATGTCTACAATGAAATTTAATTATGTCAGTGCATTTATAAAATTCAAATATGACCGTTAGAAATTAAATTGAAAAAAATAGAAAAGATTAAAGAACGATGTCATAGTCATTCTGGAAATAGTGTCACTTGGAAATAGTGTCACCATGGAATAATGTCTTCTTATTTTCCTTTGTGTGTTGAGACATTTATTATGGCATAGATTTATAGAGATATGGAATCGGTAGCCCAGATGTGGTGTTAAGATCACAGTGTCTGGGTCACAATATCTGGTCACGGTGTCTGGTCATAGTGTCTGGTCACTGTATATGGGTCACAATGTCCAGTTCACAGTGTCTAGGTCATGGTGTCTGTTCATGGTGTTTGGGTCATGCTGTCTGGTCACGGTCTCTGGTCATGGTGTCTGAGTCCCGATGTCTGGTCAGGGTGTCTGGGTCATAGTGTCTGGGTCCTTTTCCAGAAAACTAGAACTCGTGACAGACTCACGGTTTCTCAGACATAGCCAAACATCTGTATATAGGATTAACCAGTGAAATTCAGAGAATGATTGAGACTTAATCAATAAAAAAATAAATTCATTATAAAAAAATAAATATAGTTTACAAAAATCAGTGATGATTTATAGAAATCAAGATCGTGAGAAAATTTATTTAAAGCATAATGAAATCAACCGTCATTACACATGACTAGAAATAGATTAAATAGGATTAACATGATTTGCAGGATATATAGGATTTGTGATCATTAAAACATGATTAAAATAGGATTAACAATATTTGCTGGATGTATAGGATTTGTGATCACTAAAACATGATTAAAATAGGAGGATTATAACAATCTCCCACTTTTTTATGGTCACAAATAATATGTCTGAGATATAAATTATTAGCTTATTTTTCCATTCCTAGTGTATGTGTCTCTCCCCCTTCTGATATTATCAAAAAGAGTAGAAAGTGAAATAAGAGAATATAAAACAACAGGTCACAATACATTAGATAGAGATAGATGTATCATTAAAAATAATAGGCAAAAAATACAAAAATATCCCTATCAAAAGATAGTGTTCACTATTCATCAGTAATGGTTGTCTTCTCTTTTTCCTTGGAAACAACAGAAGGAGAAGTCACATGAGCATAGTTAGAATTTAGATAAAGGAGTGAAACAACTATCAGAGAATAAATAGTGTGTCCTTTAGAAATAGAAGGGGCTAAGGTAGGATTGGTCGAAGATGGAGGCAGTTGTTTGTTGGGGATAACAGGTCTAATCTGACTCAGAGCCTAAGAGACAAAAAAAGAGGTAGATGAGAAGGTAGTGAATGAGGAATGAGGCAAACTAGGCCACAAGGGTGAAGCTACATGGTCTACAATAATATTTATCTGTACATTAGGATAAGTCCTGAATACCGTGATGAGGTTATCAATAATCTCACCACCATACTTCATCACTTTCTCAAATTCATATTTTTTCTCTATGAACTTTTCCAACAAAGGAGTGAAATCTTTCAGCTTTTGAACTAGTGTTTTGAATTCTTGAGTGACAGAAGGTATTTTTATATTCTCTATAAGGTACTTGAAATGGTTTGTCATATCATTCTTAGAGAACATCCTATTGAAGTAGAAATCCACCTTCTTAGTAAGTTATTCATGAGAATCATTTTCTGTCATGGAATGAATTCTTTCCAAATCAAGGACTTTGTCTCTATTATTGTCAACCACATACAATGTCTCTTTGTCAAATCCACTTAGAACTAATTGATTTTCATTCTTAGAAATCATTTTGAGAAGGTCACTATCAAAGGAGGGTTAAGATGACTGTCCAGAGGTACTAAAATCTGTAACAACTAATGTAAGGGACTTTAGTTGATTTAGAACTTTCTTTAGACATCTCTTATACTCATTAGTCAATTTTTTGAGAACAATAACAAGATTACACATTTCTTTAACTATTTTCTTATTTATTTCAACCACCTTGTCATGAATGGAAGTTAGGTTATGTTGAATTTGAGAGACAAAATACTATGGAATCTGACCACTAAATCCCATAACAGAATGATTGACATGATCTGGTATTTATTTCAACACTCTCTGCGTTTCTTCAAACATATATCTGAGAGAATTCTCTTCATCACTCATCTTTTTGTTCTCAATTCTAACCACTTGACTTTAATGAATAATTTATGGTTGAATCTACCATAAGATATTTTCTAATAACTAAAAATAATCTCTTTCACTCAGATTTGTCGCAAGACCAGGTTGGGTGTTCATGAGCTTTTCAACTCCAACAAAAAAAGTAGCTCCAAATGATTTCAAATAATCCTTACTCACTAAGGTAAAGGGTTCCTATAAAGGTTCAGGAACAAGAGATGAGATAGGATCAGGTTCCTTTACAGATATAACTTCAAGAGAAGAGAAATATTTCAATTTAAATATAGTAGAAAATCTATAACATTAATTGAGTCTTATTTGGAATCATTCACATCAAAGTTTCTAGGGAATTTATACAATGTATCCATAGTGATTTGATCAACGAGACTAAGAATTTCAATAATTACCATATTAGGCAACTGCTCCCCCTCAAAAAGTTCACATCTCTCAGGACTATGAGATTTAGTTCTTTGATCTATTTCCAAATGTTCATCCCCATTAGCTTCACCCATGTCTTTTCTAGCCAACAGAAAGTCATGATTCATTATTTCCTTAGCAGATGGGATAATACCAGGAAAAACTTGATCCTATAAATGTTCCTCAAAAGAAGCTTCTTTATTAAGAGAAATATATTCTACTAGATTCTCTTGCAAAACAAAATTTTCCTTTATATTAACAACAAAATATTTTTTATAAGTAGGTTCTTCTTCCAAAACAACAGTTCTTTTAGAACGAGGTACTTCTTTATTAACTACAACTTGAGGAACATGTCCACTATCTTACTTATCCAGGACAATTTCCCCTGTAGGTGCAAAAACCTCTTCTCTTTCCTCCTCAATAGGATAGTCAACAATTTCATCTTGTTCCAGACCAGGATCAGAAATGTTCTTAGGTCTTGAAAATTTCTCCAACGGGTTGAACATTTCATTAAACCATTATTTATCCTCCACCCATGCTTTTCACCATGTATTCCAACTAATTTTCATTCTTTTGACTGTAAAATTTGAGATACTAAATTCATAGTATTTAATGACATATTCATCCATTCCAACCAACCCTTTTGCATGAAGAATAATAGAGATTAACCTTGCGTAGAATAATGAGGTTGACTTTGAGGTTTTCTTTATCAACTCACACATATGAAGTATAACATACTTACATAGGTTAATCTTGTGTCCATTATACATAAGATGTATAGAAAATACATCCTGATACTTGAGTGTAGAAAAATATACGCTTCTTGGAATAATCTGATTCTGAATAATCTTAAACAATAATATGGTTTCACCATCTAGCTCAGCAGAAATATCTTTTCTCTTTGTTTTATTTCCAATCAATCTTCCCAAGGTTTCTTCTAGGAAAATGATCTCACTTTGAAGAGGTGAACCTGTCTAGTAGTCCTCAAAAAATCCCTAATAAGGTATCCTTAGGAAAGAATACCATAAACTCGATGAAAGTTACATCTTTTTCCATTGATCTAGCTTCTCACAAAAAAACCATTTTCCGCATCAAATGCGAATTGAACAAACTGATAAAACTAAGCAACTAGCTTTGGGTAAATGAGTCTTGTCTCTTTTGAGAACTAATCCAGCCATCCCTACTCTTTCATTACTTTCAACTCTAGTTACATACTTGAAAAAATCCACTTAGTGACGATTTTATTTTCTAGTACCAATATTTTGTGAACAAGATTTGGATTCAGAGGAACTTTGGGTGCTATCTTCAGTGCTGTTTTCATTTTCTTATCAGATCTGTGATTCTTAGGAGTCGAAGAAGATGAGAGATTTATCCTGGGCATTCAATGAAGGTTTTAGAGAGAGATATAGGGATAACTGAAGGGTTGTTGGAGGGCTTTCAATTTGAGAGAAGAGATCTCAGGTGTAGAAAAGAGTGAGAATTCATTCATTTTTATAATTTAGGGATATTGAGCGTAAAAAATTTAAAAGTGCAGGAATGAAATACAATAAGTAAATTAATTACAATGATATAAGTTATAATATGTAAATAAAAGAAAAATGTTTCTTTACGGGGAGACCAAAAAATACTTTCACGGTGATAGGATATAGATTTTCATAGTGGGACTATAATAGGTTTTCACAGTGAGTTCGTAACAGGTTTTTACGATGTTATTTTAACTGTATGAATTTAAATTGGTGCGACTATATTATTTGAAAGAGTATGTGGAAAATGGTAACTGGGAGACAGTAACCATGATTCCATAAACATGAGACAAAAACGTTTAAGATAGTAAACTATATAACTATAAGAGTTAAACAATAATATTAAGATAGTGACTTGTGAAACCGTAAACCGTGAAACAATAATTTGTGAAATAGTACACTTACTAATTATGATTTATCCTTACCAATTCATGTATAATGTAATCTATTATTTCAGAATTTAATGGTTTGTTGAATATATAAGCGAGATGATATTCAGTTGCAATGATTTCCAATGTGATATCACCTTTTTGATAATGGTCTCACAAAAAATGATGTCTTACATCAATATGTTTTGTCCTAGAGTGTGAAAAAAGATTTTTTGAGATGTTAATAGCACTTTTATTATCACAATTTATAGGTACATTCCTAAATTGATATCCATAATCAAGTAATGTGTTTTTTATCAACAAAATTTGTGCACAAAACTACCAGAAACAATGTCTTCAGCTTTAGCAGTAGATAATGCAACATAGTTTTATTTCTTACTACACCATGATACTAGAGACATGCCTAAAAGGAGATATGTTCTATAAGTGATTTTTCTATCTAACTTACAACCACCATAATCAGCAACATAGTGTCTAACTATCTCAAATAATTTTCCTCTGGGATAGAACAATCCTAGACTGGGTGTATATTTGACGCACTTGAAAATTATCTTAACAACATTTAAATGGTATTCCTTAGGGTCTTCTTGAAACTTTGCAAACATAAAAACATTAAACATTATGTTAGTTAGGCGAGAAGATAAGTAGAGTAAGCTTCCAATCATTCTTCTATAAGTGGTTTGATCAACATATTTTCCATCTTCATCCAGATCCAACTAACAAGTAGTACTCATTAGAGTGTCTCTACTTTTAGTAAAATCCAAGACAAAATGATTTAGAAGATCTCTAGTATATTTTATTTGATTTAGTATTATACCATCATTATTTGGAATGATTTGAAATCGAAGAAAAGTTTTTAGTTCACCCATTAAACTCATTTCAAATTTAGTTTGCATCATTTTAGAAAATTCAATACATAAATTATTTTTTGAAGATCCAAAGAGAATATCTTCTACATAAATTTTACCTACTAAAACTTCATTGGAAATAAGTTTTATAAAAATGGTAGAATTAGCTATACATTTTTTAAAACCTTTAGAAATAATAAAAGTACATAATCTATCATAGCAAGATATTGGAGACTGTTTTAAACCATATAATGCTTTTGATAATTTAAAAAAATGATTTGAAATGTGAGGATTTGAACAACCAGGTTGTGGATCAACAAAGACATCCTCAACTATATACCCATTTTGGAATGCACTCTTAATATCCATTTGATATAGTTTTAAATTTAGATGTGCAGCATAAGAAAACATGATTCTGATGGCTTCAAGTCTATCTACTGCTGAAAAGGTCTCTTCATAGTAAATTACCTCTTCTTGATTATATCCTTATGCAACCAATCTATCATTGTTTATAAAATTTTACCAGATTCATTTAACTTATTTATAATCACTGACATAGTGCCTATGGTAAATGTGTCTTAGGTCCTGTCAACATGTTTACAAATTTTTTTCTTTTTAAACAGATTGAGTTCTTCTTTCATATCCATCACCCAAAAATCAGCATTGATAGTTTTATTAATGTTTTTTTGGTTCAGGTTGTGACAAGAAGACTTGATGTTCAACCTGATTTCTAAGAGAAGTTATAGTTTGAGTTCCTTTATCTAAAACTCTTACAACATCATATATAGGATTGTTCAAAAGGGTTCTAATAGCTCTTGATGAAGAAGAAATAGTGATTTATGGTTCTTCTACAGGTTTGGGTTCATTATTACTTGAATATGAAGAATTTCCAAAACTGGATGTTTTTACAGATTCATTTACAAGATGGTTAGAGGATTTTGAATTGATGTCTAGATTTGGCACATGATCCTCTAGGTTCTCTAGAGTGGTCTTAGGCTCATGTGGATCTATCTCATCAAACTTGATGTGGACAAATTTTCCACACAGTTATCTATTTTGTTAAACACTTTTTATGCTTTACTAGATATTGAATATCCTAGAAATATTCCTTTATCAATCTTAGATGTAAATTTTTCAATATTTTCCTTAGTATTAAGGATATTGACATTTCAACCAAAAACATTGAAGTAACATAAATTGGGTTTTCTATTATTCCATAACTCATATGGAGTTCTTTAAAGAATAGGTATAATTTACACTCTATTAATAATATAGCATGTTGTATTTACTGATTTAGCCTAAAAATAAATAGGTAAGTCATATTATTGATGCATGGTACTCACAATCTCTTGAAAGTTTCTATTTATTCTCTCTACAACTCCATTATGTTGAGCTGTTCTAGGGGTAGAGAAATTCTGACTATTGCCAATTTGTGAACAAAAGGATTCAAACCCTTGATTTTCAATCTGAAAACCATGATCACTTATCAAGGATTTAATTCTATGTCTAGTATGATTTTTTACAATTTTAGCATATTTGAAATGAGAGCGGTCTTCACTTTTGTGATCCAAAAAGAAAGTCCAAGTATATATAGAAAATTCATCTAAAAGAACTAAAACATAGTGAATTCCATTTAAACTAGAAACTCTAGATGGTCAAAAAACATCCATGTAAAACAATTAGAGATGTTGAGAAGTTGACACTTATTTATTTGGTTTGAAGGAAATTTTGAGTTACTTTCTCTTTTGACAAGGATTACACACATTGTCATTTGGAAACTCAAGTTTTGGTAGATATTTGACTATGATTTTTCTTGTTATCTTTATATGGGAGTGAATATTACAGTGTCCAAGTATCCTATGACAAAGACAAGAGTCATTATGAAATAAACATAAACATGAATCATTTTGTGAAACTAAAGACTCTATGTTAACATAGTATACATTTTCATTTCATAGTGAAGCAAACACTAATTCTTTTTTTAGAATTAAAAACATTACAATAAAAATTTTCAAATATAACATGAAATCCATCATCACGTAGTTTTGAAATACTAAGAAGATTATATTTCAATTAATGAAAAAATATACTTTGTATATTGAAACTGAGTTAAAGTTACCAATTTGGCCAAGGCCAATGATTTTTTCCTTTGGCATTTTCACGAAAGATGACATGACCACCATCAATTTTTACTAATATCATGAATCATGAATAGTATCCTATCATGTGGATTGAACACCCACTATCCAAGTCCCATAATTTTTTAAAATATATCTTTAAGCATTTTTCTTACAAAAATAGTCAAATAAAAACAGACTTCGGTACCCATATTTGTTTGGGTCCATTAAAATTAGTGATTAGTGATTTAGGAACCCACATCTACCTCATAGGATTCCTATAAGCATTATGTAATGTGAATCAATAATAAACTATATTATTTCTAGAAAATCATGAAATATAAGAGTTTGTATCATAATTTGAACAAGATGAATGTTTTCCAGAACTAGGAGAAAAGCTGTATGTCATAGATATAGAAACAAAATTCTGTTTTCCAAATTTTCTTTTACCAGGTTGATTGCCAATAACAGTAGTATATTTTGGAGAAATATGTTTACCTATAATTTTTACCAATTTACCATTTCCATTAGTAAACTTTTCATGTTCCTTTTTCAATTGCTCACTAGATAGATTTAGTTCACTATTTTCGTTTAGTAATTAAACATTTTTCTCACTTTCTATAGTAAGTTCAGATTTAACTATTGAGGTAAGAGAATACTGTTTCTTTAAAGACTTGTACTTATTATTTTTTTCATTAAATGTATCTTCAAGAATATTACAGATCTTGAACATTTATTCATTAGACATATTCTCAGAATGACTTTCATCTCTAGAATAATAGGAATTATGTACCATAGATTCCAGTTTTACCTCAAATGTTTTTATTATAAAACACATCAAAGATTTTTTATCCCGTTCATCATGTAAAGATTTTGAGTCACTTGAACTATCTTCAGAAGAACTACACATTGCATTCATTTCCTTTTTATACGTTTTATATTCTTTCACATATTTTTATTGTACTTGAGCTTGGGACAGTCAGCCATTACATGTCCCTTTCACTTATATTCATTTTATACAATCTCATCAGACTTTTCACTTCTTTTACAATCTTTCTTCTAGATTACCTTTTGATAATATAATCCTTTGAAGTTAGGATTTCTAAAAAATTAATACGTCTTGAAAAATATCTTAAACCATCTAGATAATGAAGCCATCTCCTCATCATTGTCAGGTGATGATTGTTCACTATTTGAAATTTATACAAAGACTTCCAATTTCCCTTTTTCTTTTTATTTAAAGGTGGTGGTCTTAAAAGCAACATATTTTCTTCTAGGTTTATCCTCCTCTTCCTTGTTTTCTTTAATCCCCCTTCATAAATCATTAGTTTCTCAATGAGTTCTTTTACATGTAACTTGTTGATGTCTTATGACTCTCTAATATAGACAAAGGATCCTCTCCATTTATCAAGTATGAATCTGAGAATCCTCATGATTTTTTTTGCAGTAAATTCCATTCAAAGAGAAATTATTCTGTTGAAAATTTTGTTGATCCTAAGATACATGTCAGAAATAGTATCATTAAATTTGATTTTAATATTATTATATTTAATGGTATAAGTATTAAGTCTCATTTTATTTACACTAGAAGTTCTTTAATTTGAAATAGAAAAGGTATCCCAAATTTATGGTAAGTTTTGCATGCTGAAATTTAGTTAAATTCATCATCTCCTAAAAAGAAATATAGAGAATTCACGGATTTGAAATTGTAATTATAGGTATTATTTGTTGGGTCATCTAAAGTGATTCCATCAGTAGCAGGAATCTTATACTCATCTGTAATTGAATACCAAATTTCAAAACCTATACTTTTAAATGCATTTTAATTTTAATATTCCTTTGGGAATAATTAGATCCATTAAATAATGGTGGCCTATTTTTTGTAGCACCATCCAGTGTTTTATCCATATTAGATAATAATTTTAAAGAGATAGAAATTTAGAATTAACAATAATTTTACAGATCTTTAGAGTACAACTAAAATCATAGTGGAATCGTTTCAAAAACAGAGTCTTAACATGAATAACAAACTCCTCTGATACCAAATTTTTGTTAGAGTAGAGTACTCAAGAGGGGGTGAATTGAGTATCTATAAAATTTTCTGTTAGAAAATTTTAATTAAAAAGATCCCCAATATAAATAAATACAACCTAGTTTATCAAGGTACTATGGTTATGAAAGTTTGACTGTTGAAATAAATTCATAAAAATTAATTAATTATCAAAAATCTCAATATCAGTTATTGATAATACTTTTAAAGATAATATAATAAGGAAAAACAATTATAAATTCTATCCAAGATTTACTATCAAAGTAAATAAAAATATTTTTGATTTATACAGTAAAACTGAGAAAACTAAAATAAAAAACAGAGTGGACATAAAACTAGTGGTTTTTTCTCTATCTGAGACCTAATCCACTCCACTAGGTGATCACCTTCCAACAAGAATTTTATATTAATAATCTTGATACACACCTTGGATCGAGGTAAACAACAGTGCACAGGGCTGCCTTGGTCACATGACCTCTTCCATAGTTCTTCATGGGTATAAAATACCAGGTCACACATGGACCTCTTCCACACTTATTCGTGGGAGAAAACAAGTTTAAAAATATATGAGAGGAAGGATATCTTGTATCCTTCAGTTTATTGTAGGAGAATGTGTGTGTTTTAATACAGACACACACACACTACTTGAAAGATAAAAATAATACACAACAAAGAAAAGATGATGAGATGAGGTTATAAGTGGTATGAGTGTTATTATATGAAGTTTTGGACTTATAGGATGAAGCAGATGAAAGTATCGATTCCTCTTATAAGAAACATAGTATCACAAGTTTGGTGTTGTATTTTCCAGTTATATCTAGCTCATGTTCTTCATCAAGTTTATATTGCGAAGATGTTCTTGACTCTGATCTACGATATCACAGATTTTGGATTCGTGAATGCTTAGAGTGTTCTACAGAGGTATCTTGTTTCTTATGTTAGTTCTTTTCTTATTAATGCTTATGATTTTGGTGCTCCACCACACTTTTCTTCACGGCCACACTTTTATTTTTTATTCTTGGAGTGCATGAGTTGGATCTGACATGATGCATGTATTCTGCACCTCATACCTCGTACTGTCTCTGGAAATGTATAAAAGAAAATATTAATTATGTCAGTGTATTTAAAAGACACAAATATGACCATTTGAAATTAATTTTAAAAAGAAAAAACAAATTAAATAATGGTGTCATAGTATGTTTGGAAATAGTGTCACTTAGAAATGGTGTCACCAAAAAACATTGTCTTCTTCTTGGCCTCTAAGAGGTGAGACAATTATGATGGCATAGTTGAATAGAGATCAGGAACTGATAAAATATATATAGTTTTATGATCACTGTGGCTGGTTCATGGGGTTTGGTCATGTTGTCTAGTCACGATGTCTTGTCATGGTGTTTGGGTCATGATGCCTGGGTCACGGTGTCTAGGTCACGACGTCTGATCACAATGTCTGGGTCACGGTGTCTTGTCACGATGTATGGTCATCGTTTCTAGGTTACGGTGTCTGGTCACAGTGTCTGTGTCATGGTGTCTGGGTCACGGTGTCTGGGTTATGGTGTCTTGGTCCTTTGGCAGAAATCCAGAACCAGTGGAAAACTCATGGGTTCTAAGACTTAGCCAAATATCTGCATCTATAATTAGGAAGTAATATTGAAATAATAAATTTTAATTAAACATTCAAAAATAAAATTTATTATAAAACAAATTAAATATAGTTTACAAAAATTAGTCATGATTTATAGGAATCAAGATCATGTGAAAATTTATTTAAAGCATAGACAAACCAATCATATTTACAAATGACTGGAAACAGATTAAACATGATTAACAAGATTTACAGGATGTATAGAATTTGTGATCGTTAAAACATGATTAAAAGAGTATTCAAAAGATTTACTGGATGTATAGGATTTGTGATCATTCAAACATGATTAAAATAGTAGGATTCTAACACATGGACATTATGACTTTACAATAATTCCATTTGGATTGAAAAGTTAATCCTTTATTTTTATAGATATAATGAATAGAGTATTAGTGAAATATATTTATGATTTTTTTGTGGTATTTATTGAGGATATTTTAGTGTATTGTTAAAGGTATGAGGACTATGATGATGACTTGTGAATCTTTCATGAGACTCTATGAAGGAATGAGTTATATAGGAGATTTAGAAAAGTGTTACTTCTGGCTTCATGATGTTTCTTTTCTTATTCATATTATATCCATGTATGGAAACTTAGATGATATTTTAAATAAAAAGTAATTCATATAATGGCCTATACCAATGAACTCAACTGAGTAAGAATGTTTCACTGGGTTTTCATTTTATTATAGATGACTCATTCATAATTTTCTCAAATTTTATAACCCAAGAACCATTATTACATAAAATGTGGATAATATTTTTTAGATAATGGAATGTGAATAATTTTTTTAGTAAATAAAGAGGAGATTTTTCAATTATCTGATTTTACACTTCCATTTAGAAATGACCGATTTGTGATAAATAGTGATCCATCCAAATATGTACTTGGTTTTGCTCAATTGAAAAATGATAATGTTATTGAATATGAATTATGTAAATTTAAGAATCAAGAATATAACTATTACTTCATGATTTTGAGTTGAACACTGTAATCAGAACATTGAAGATATAGATACATTATCTCTATTGATAAATAAGTCAATTACACATAGATCATAAAATCCTAAAATAGACAAAATCTATGGATCAAGCTATACATCAATTATGATTTATGAATACACTACTACATAGTAGAATTAACTAAGGAAACACATGCATTAATGTATAAAATCATCAAATTATAACTATAATACATACTGAGAGAGATAATATTTTACTAGAACATGTAAATATCGGTATGTTAATTATTAAGGATGGAGAGACACTAATCGCTTTTAAAAATTATTGGGAAACCATATTTATTAAAAAATATAAAATTTCCTCCTGATGATGATGAGGACATTTAGAATAAAAGAAAATATGTTAATGATGGAAAATTAACAGACATATTTTGTGAAGATAATGTTATGAATATTGGAATGATATCATGTGTTCCATCTATACCTAATCTAAAAAGGAAATTGTTGGTTAACACCCATAGCTGAAATTTCCCTATACACCATGGTATCATAACTATGTGTAAGGATTTGCAGGAACATTTTTGATGGGATAAAATGAAGTGGTAAATTATTGATTAGGTGTCCAGATGTCTGGTTTGTTAAAAAGTGGTTGATGTGAGACAATATCATAGAGGATTCATCAAAAACATTCCAATTCCTATTTATAAATGATATGAAACTACGATGTGCTTTTTGATAAGGCTTCAAAATATTCCAAAAATAATGATGCATTATGGGTTATTATTGATGGGAAACCAAGTATTGTAATTTTATTTCTGTAAGATATGATTTACCTAGTAAGAACCTTTCAAGGGTATATATTAATAATGTTTTAATACTTCATGAAATAATTTTTTCTATTATATCTGACTAACATCCCCATTTTACATAAAAAGTATGGAAGATTCATCAGAAAAATGTTGATACTGAACTTTATTTGACCACCTCAAACCATCATCAAACTAATGGATGAGATGAATGAACTTTTTATGTAAGACCTGTTGAGGATAGGATCACATAACTTTCTAGGTATGTGGTATCATTTTTTATCTTTGTTAGAGTTATCCTACAATAATAGTTTCTATTTATGTTTACAAATTGGGTCATATGAAACTTTTTATAAAAAGAGATTTCATACCCCAACTTTTTGCGATGATATTGGTGAAAAACACTTGTAGGCCCATAAAATGTTGAAGAAAAAACATCAAAGTTAATAGATATTAATAATGTAATTAAATCCTTTCAATGTATTTAAGATAATTATGTAGATAATTACTGGAAAGATTAGGAATTGCATGTGGAAGATCACGTTTTCTTAAAATTTTCTCAGTGGTAGTGTGTAATAGTTTTAGTAAGAAATGGATATAGATCCCCTTATATATTGGACCAGTTGAAATTCACGAAATATTTAGTGTTGTTTCTTATCTTTTGAAAATACTACCACATCACTCAAAATTAAATGATGTGTACAATATATAATCATGAAGAACAGACATTGAAGAACTAATGCATGTGATCACCTCTAATTAAATAGAATTGGAAATTGATCTATCTTACATTGAATAACCAATATTGATTCACGATACTTGAGAGGAAGTGTTGAGGAATTGGATAACTCTACTGGAAAATTTACTTTGATGAAATCAAAAAATAATGGAAGAAATGGGGGAATTTGAGGATATTATGAAGAAGAAAATACCATATATTTTTTAAAGGTAGTATCGATGAAATTCCAGGAAAATTTCTTTTTTAGGGAATAAGGTTACACCCCCAAGACTTTTCAATATTTTTTTAGAATATATTTAGTTTCATCGACATAATTAGATGCACGCAACACCAGGTTAAAAAAATTTGGTACTCTATTAAAATACTAATTAAAAATGATCATTATAAATGAGATGTTAAATTTTTTGTATTAATAAGACTAAAAAAATAAATAAAATTATATGGTTAATAATTTTATATAATAATTTGAATGGAAATATATTGTAATGAAATAAAATAAAAATAACTTGATAGAAAAAGAAATGTGTTCTAGAAAAAGGTATTTTCCTAAAAGGTGATTTTGTAAATATTAATGTATATAATTTAAAATAAACTTCTGAAAAATATATGATAATAATTTTATAAAATAAATATGTATTTTATAATAATCTTTCCAAAATTATATTTTGGTTCATATTTTTTATTTTTTTGGGAATGTTTCATTTTTTTATTAATTTAGAAAAATTCAGATTTTTACTAAAAACAATCTATTCATTCAATTATTTACAATGTAAAATTATATTATATATATATATATTTAAATGTAAACTTAGGTAAATAAAATATCAATTAATGAAATTTAGGTTATTAGAATCAAATTCATAATGAATTTTCATATAAAAACATTGTAAACATTTGAATACTTTCTCTTTGAAAACCAGCTTTCTCAAGGTGACTGAGGGATTAAATTAAAATTAAAATTTTCCAATTATGTTTATGTAGTTTGGAAAAAAGAATTTTATATTTGGTATGAAAATAATTCATATTATATAATATAGTAAACTTATTTTTTTACCAAAATGAATAGTATAGGTAGCCAATATAATTACAATAGTTATGGTAAAAGTGAGTTTATCAAGTTTTTAGACTAAGAATATAAGGGTTAAAAATTAGGTAATTTTTTTTATAATCAGATTTTGTGGAATTAGTTCCATATTATCCTTCCCAAGAACGAATATAGGATGATTTTAAGCTATTTTTAATGTGAATTACTTTATCATTTGGGTTTTTTAGAAAATTTCTATGTAATTTCAATGGAGGTGCGCTTTCCCCATGTATAAAAGCGAACTCCCAAATCTCACTTAATTACTTCTCCAGAGCCCCATTTGATACAAAAAACCCCAAAACTCTATACCCTAAATCTTCAAGCACATAATAGAGCCACCAGTCCTCTCAAATGACTATTCTTAGGGTCTTTAAGAGGATTTTGAAACAGATTTTTCTTAGTGAAGGTAATTATCTTAACAAAAAACTTTTATTTTATTTCTTCCTTATCCACATTAAATTTTGTATTAAAAATTTAAATATAATAACTCCATTACCTCTCATATATTGATATGTTAATATGTTTATCATATAATAATTAACCATCTCCACTTCCATCAAATGGGAAACAAAATCATCGATCGCGTGTACATCAGACAACTGCCTCATGAACCGATGTAGTTTGTTTTCTTTAACCGCATTTGTAGAATGAAAATAATGGTGGATTTAACAAAGGTATATTATATTTGTGATACAGTTAAACTTATTCTATTTTTATAACACATATACATTTTTTACATTCCTTTCCATTAAATATATAACAACGACGCACATGTGTACGGTGGACTATTGCCTAATGAAGAGATTCGATTTGTTTTTCACATACACGTTACAAGACATCAAATAATGATAAAAGTAATCAATACATGTGATATATATGATATTATATTAATTTTCAAAAATAAATGTATCACCAAATTCCTTACCCTTTCACATGTTAAGGAAATAATATCATCGCTCGTGTGTACGTATGACCTACAGTCTCCACAAAGTGATACAATTCATTTTCCATGTCAAAAATTTAAGTGTGATTCAAATACTGTATCTAATAAATAAATATTATATTTATAAAATTATTATCAATATTTACTTTAGATACACATATCTTATGTACAATAATAAGAATGTTCATTACAAAACACTCATGAAAAAAAGGAAATTAACACCCAAAACAATGAATATAATGGAATATTACGTAGAAACAGGTGGTAAAATGTTATAATAGGAATATATATGATATTATAAATATGATTATGGAAATATTATAAATTTAAAAAATAATTAAATGATTATAAATGTAGTCAAATCATAGAAAAACGAGTACTTTTGGTATGGGACATCATCACAACTTCTATAAATTAAGGCATATTATGATGTTATTCTCTTAATTTATTTTATATGATCTATATACTAATACTATGACATGAAATATCATTATTAATTATTTATTCATGGTAATTGATCCTTAAATTTTTATTATTTCATTCATGGTTATTTCACATGAAAATTTCCATGTGGTAAAATTTATTTTGCAATATGGTATTCTTTTGTGATTGTTATGATTATCTTGAAATAATCAATTTCCAATGATTATTTTTCAAAGGAAAATATATTCCTATTAACTAGATATATTATTTTGTTATGTATACTATTATTTCCTATATCATATACCATTTTTATATATAGTGTTTACTTTGAATGTTATTTGGGAAAATAATGATAAGTACTTATCCTTTACTGAATAATAATATTTGATGATAATGCATACTATCCAAGAATTAAATGGATCAATTCATATTTAAGGAATTATTTAGGTATTTAGATTACGTTGTATCCCTGTTATAAATAGAACCTTGATGAATCAATATGTATCTTGAGACCAATCAGTTTTGTAAATCAGTTGTGTTTTTACCTAGTAGTTTTAAACATTCTTGGGGAAAAATATTGATGGTATTGGTGTCATGATTTCTGAGATCACGACATCCAATAATTAAGAATCTTCATCATTGAGAATTATGTTATTATCATAATTCCTGATTATTTTTATGATATTATTTCAATATGAAATTTGTTATTAGTTTATTGAATAATGGTTTTTGTGTTTTGTTATTTATATTGGCATATAAATTATGCCGTATGTTATAATGATAATCATGTTATTTAAATGGAGTGTTTATACAATTATTTACCTTTACATGTTTATTATTATTATGGACACATGATATATTACAATTTAATTAAACCTTAATAGAAATTTTAGGAACCCTTATTTTGTTTCCTTACCATAGGACATGAATATGAATTTTTTTTATTGTGTTATGAAGGATGTAGTTCAATTGACTCTATTATGTATTATGTTTTATTTATATTCCCAATATAAAATAGTATCATGCATCTATATATTCATTTAAAACTCCTTAATTGATTGGTCCTTCATGATTTAACTCTTTGTGTCTATACCAACATAATAAAGCTGAAACCAGCTCTGGGTTGCTTAAGTTGGGGTCATTATAGTTTGATAGCATATATTTCACACAACACGAGATTAAACGACCCATGAACTGTATTATTTATGTATGACCATTATGAAATAGCCATTAAATATAAGGTGACGAATTAAAAAAACTAAAACATTAATGTTATATGGTTTACATATTTATGAAATAAATTATTTTATTATCAATTTAATATAAAATGAATATTAAAGATATTTTAAGATAATTTTTTTTCTTCTAAAAAACTATCTTTATGTGCTAAATGTGTTTTTATCTTAATAAATTTAATTCGAAACTATTTATGGATTTTTAAGATAAAATATAGATATTATATATTTAATCTAATGTTTTATCATTCAATTTTGTTTTCAAATAGTTGGATTTGATTAAATCTAGTTTCATGCTTAAAAAATTATTTTTATAAAGAGAGGTTCTCCACATATTGATCAATTATTTCAGAATAAATTTTTATGACTTTGGTAAAAATTATTTGAAAAAATAAACATAATTTTTGAAATAATCATGCCAAAATTTTGTTTGTGTATGTTTTTTCATGTTTTCTAAAAATACTAATTTTTTCAATGAATAGGGAAAAATTCTGATTTTTATTGAAAAATTCATTTTCATTTAAAGCATTTAGAAATTTAATTTTTTAAAAATTGTCTAAAAACAGAAACTATCTCCATTAAATAATTATTAATCCTATTTATTTCATTTTAATTAATATTATGTTGATTTTTGGTATAATATCCTTTTATACTTAAGAAAACCATTTCTTTAGAAACCAAATTTTCGTCACACTAGTGGGTATAATTTTAAATTAAAATATTTCACTTATACGATTTTAATTTTCTAAAATGGAATAATTGTTTTGAAAAAAATAATTAATATTAATTAATTTTTTATAATTTATTTTTCATAATGAATAGTGAAAAAATTTAAAAATTAATTAATGCGTTTAAGGTTAAAATATAGTTTTTCGCATTACATTCCCCTCTGTGAAAATAAAATTTTCACTCACTTAGGACTTTTATTTAGTAATTTTGTTTAATATTTAGATTCATTGGTTCCCAATTATCTAGTTTAGATATTTTTTGGCCAAAAAGATAAAATACCTAGGTAAATTAAAAACTAGTTACGATGGTGAAATCTAAAATGGTATAAGTAAAATTATGGGATAAAGGAATAATTTTTTTGGATCATGTTTATTTTTTTTGTTGGAGGTGTGGATCAAACGTAAAATACGTAAAACTGTTATTTATCAGTTTTGGAGGAACTTGGGTAGTGAGTGACTTCCCATTATTGAATATTTTTGGGTATTTTAAAAAATGCTACTTCTCCAGAATTATAAATTAGAACCTCCTCCCCACCCTTATTTCCAATAATTAATCCATTTATATCCACAAAGAACTAAATAAATGTCTCTAAAAAAATATTTATCCATGGTCTAGAGATAATATTCTTCCGAAATTACCAACCAATAGATTCTTAATAATAGATCCAAATGAGGTTTCCAAAGTGATGATTATTATTTTCACTAAGATCTTTCCTTTTTTTACTTATTTTCTTACAACCATCCCCCATGTATTAATAATGAAAATATATTAAAACAACTATATATAATAAAATATGGTTTTATTATTTAATATTATATATCCATATCATTTTTTTACCTTACTGGAAATAAAAAATTTTAGCATGTGTATAATGGACTATCAGCTCATGAACCGATGTAATTATTTTTTCATAACCACCTCTAATGGATGGATATAAGGTATATATATATAAATTATATTTATTAAATAATTATAATTATAATTATGTATATATAGTATCAAATCCACCTTATTACATTCAAATATGTTGGAAAATAATAACGTCATTCATATGTACATGTGCACAACCGCCTCCACGAAGTGATCAGATTCGTTTTTCATTTTGTTTTCAAATAGATAGTAATAATGAAATATTTTATGAGAATATAAGATTTATATTATATAATAATTATTCTATAAAGATGATTTATTATTTAACTTTCTTTCATTCTCTCTTTGACAAAATGAAAACAATATTCATGCACATTTACAACAAATTGTCTCCATGAATTGTGTAGTCAATATTTTTATATCTTTATTTTATAACATTTTATAAATAATTAAATAATAAATATATATTATATTTATATGATGGTTAAAATTATTTATACAATTAATACAAGAACATTATTTATGGACTATACATACCAAACCCATACACACTTAATGAATGAAATAGTTATTACCTGAAAAATGATTAATATAGAATTTTAAATAAACAGGTCATGAAATATTATAATTAAATATTATATGATATGGAATATATTAGCATAGTTCTATAATGGATATAAAATACACATATTTTTATAATAAATGATTTTTTAAAAATATATGAAAGATGTCAGATCTATATGAAGGGATTTCTTATCAATTTTCCATCATTGAAGAATATTATATCATTATTCACCTAGTGTATTTTATATTGGGTATACTATATCATTTATAAATTATATTTCCTAAATACTTAATACATCATATTATTTTACAGTTCAATTCAATTTATTCATCTAATGGTATTTCGCATGGAAGTTACCAAATGGTAAATATTTTATAACTCAATTATTTTCCTTAGTTTATATTAGTTCATCATTTTATTCGATATTATATAATTATCTGTTTAATTATTATTATTATTATATTTTTAATTTACACAGATTTTTTGTTTATTTTCATTTTTTACACATAATCACTTATTTAACTAATTTTATCTTTAATGTTATGATCATTGTAGGGGTTTATAATATCAAATTATCTTCTTTTGGAAATATGTTAGGTTATACACATTTTTTATTTTATTAGGTGTATCTACAACTTCATTTATATGTCATATAATGAATATCATAACAATTATTTAATTTAATATTTCATTTTAATTTATTTTTTCACTAAGGATAGGTTTTGAGAGTTACCAAAGTGGTAATGGATTATTTAAAATGACATCATTATTTTGGATTAGTTATGTTTTAGTTTTTCATAGGAGGATTATATGATATTTCAATAATAAAACATATATATATATATATATATATATATATTCATCTCCCCTAGTTATTGGAAAAATTTGTAATTTTCCCTTTAATTTTTCAATTTTATGTGCAGAAAAGTGCAATTTTTTTAGGAAACTAACCATTTATTCGCACATTAGTCAAATTTATTTTATTAAATGTAAATTTTTTCTAAAAAAGTTTTCACAAATGCGTTTTGTATTATCAAATTTTACATTAAAAAAATCTATACCCATTTTTAATTTTAAAAAATGTATGAACTGAATATAACTTTTATTTTTCAAATGATGTACTTTTTTACATTTTCCAATAATTAAAAAATGAATATTTATTCTAACATACACTTCATGAATGGAATTTGTAGTAGATTTGAGACATCATTTCATTAAATACTACTTAATTAGTTACATGGATTCATTTGAATGACAATTTTTTTCTAAAATTGTATGATTTTTTATTTTTTTGAAGTGATTTTCAATGTGAAAAAGGTATTTTCCTTAGGAATTATTTTAATGAAAATTTTATTGTATTTTCATTCACCAACAACAAAAACCCTTATTTTAATTATACTTAATCATTTATATATTTTAATGATTTCATAATTCTTATTCATCTAGATGGTCTATGATTAGTTTGATTGAGGATGTACTATTTTGATGCCATTCTCATTATTACTCTGGATGGATTATGAATATGTAAATTGATTGTCTAAAGTGTTATCATTTTTCCAAATTTTTATAAGCATTTTTTACATTGATTATGTTACACCCCTTTCATATGTGTAATGAATTAGACTTATTATGTGATTTTTTGGACCAAAATACCCCCTTGATACATTGTTAAATATCACGAGACAAATTAGTTTTGGAATTTACCTGATTACATAATTATTTTATGAATGATGTACTGGAAGAAGGACATGAAAGTTAGTTCATGACATCCATAATTTTTCATTCAATTAGTTTGTTATTAGTTATTGATGTCCATGTGATTATTTTTTTGGTTATCATATCATTGTATATGTTTATATTTCATGTGATTTGTTATATTGAATTATTTGGTCCCCATTTATTCTTACTATATTGTTCTTGGAACTAAATATATTAATTTTATGGATTTTTTTAGTTATTTACCATTCTATATTGATTTGGCCTTATGGATTAAATATTTCTTATACTATTTGGAAAACATTAATGAGAATCGAGGATCATGACATTTTTATGTTTTTTCCTTAGGATGGTTGGAAATGTATAATTCCTAATAAGATATGATATATTAAATATAATAGTGGTGTTTTCAAATAATATAATATGTTGTATTTTAACATGTAAAATTTAATGAGAAATTCATGTATGTGTCTATTGGTCCAAGGTTACTAAACTAATATTCCATTGGGATGCAATCTCTTGTATCTAGTACCAATGTAATAATGTATCCACTGACTCTGCACTACTTAGGATCGTGTCTCTATATGGGTAAATATAATAAGTATAGAATCCATTACATGTGTAAGGTTAATTACCAAGACCATAAAACCATAACGAATCAGAAATCAAAACCTATTCCCCATAGAGTATTATGAACATTGACATATTCCCTCTAACATATCAATAACATCAACTAATTTACTATATAGGTTCAATCACATCAACTTTTTTCCCATTATATATCAAGAACATCGACTTTTTTCCAATAGTAGATCAATCACAATAACTTTTTCTACATAATTATATCTTGGGATATAAAAAATTACCCCACGCAATTGAGGGATATATAATTTTGGTCCCACCATTATAATAATGAAAACTATATATATGTGTGCCTTAAAATTATTAATCATTCATCCTATCAGCATGTCATAAACAATGAAATTAAATATGGTTTCATAATTATTTTATCAATCCATAATAGAATAATACAAGGATAATGTATGGGTTTAATTATAATATCATCATCATAATCATAAACCATTGGGTAAAATAATTCGGATTGTACCATTGAATCATATACCTAGTAAAACATAAGCAACACCAAAGATTGTTTTCATTGATGAATTGAAATTCCAAAAAAATATCACTAATTTAATCTTGAGGAAAATATCCTTTCATCATTGAAAATAAAATTATAATAGTGAAAAATTAAAGGAAATAATTTGAAAATCATTTTTAAATAAAAATAATTTTTAAAAAACTTATTGGAATCCTTAAATAACTAAGTGGTCATGAGATAAAGAAATTCCCCTCATATTTACAAGTTAAATGATAATATTCATTTAATATTATGGTAAAAAGTTAAAAAAGTTTATAATATCGAAAATGAAAAGAATATTACTTTTAAAACATTTTTGAAAAATTTAAATAAATATAAAAAGGTCTTTATTCATTCATTTGAGAGTAGAAAAAATATTCTAGAAATCATTTTTGGATATAATGTTCATTAAAAATAATTAATTTTCTACTGAATTGATAAATAAATATTATTTTCCTAAAAAATACTTTGGTATCATAAGTTTTTATAGAGATGAAGTGGGATAAAAAATGTATTCTATAGAAATAACCATATCAAAATTATAATTTTGAGATTATAGAGAGTTATATTAATATATTTCATTATCATAAGCATAATAAAAAATAATCCCAATACATAATGATATTGTAATATAAATCCCTTACCACTTTGGTAACATTGGAATCATATACCTTATTAAGAAAATATGAATACAAGGAAAATTAAATTTCTATAAAATTAATAAAAATTATATAAAATACATTAATGCATTATATATACACCATATAAAATAAACATAGGTGAATACGGAATGTTCCATAAAGAAATAAACGTGTGACAAAAATCACATACTTAAAGTCTTAACATTTTTATACATATTCAATCCACTGATATAATAATATATGTTTATAATAAATATATTAATAAACCTTTAACATAAATATCATAACATATAAAATTTACATAGAGGTATTCATTACACTTTTATTATCATTTTTTTATTAATATCCATATTCTGTGTAATAACTACCTCATTTTCATGTCTATTTTGTGATTATAATTTTTGTGTTTGAAAATTTAATATAGTTTCATAATCTTATTATTATTAAATAATAATATAAAAATCATATATATCCATTATATATTTATTTATTAAAATCCAAAACTGTAAGGATAAAAAATTAATTACACCATTAATGGAAAGGGTAGGTCATATATATGTAAGAGTGATGTTTTTATTTTTTCAATTTCTCAAAATAAAGAATAGAATAAAATAATTTACCATTATATAAAACTTTTTATTTCATTTATATCACATATATAATAATTAATTCAATTCTTATTATGAACCATGTTAAAATTAAATGAAAATATGTATCACATTGCTCCATATAGGCCATATTCCACACATATGCATGGGCGACATTATCATTTTTAAATTGTTTTAAAGATAATTAGGTAGATTTCATATTACAATTACTAAAGTATAATAATATAGAATATATAATATGAAGACATAAAATACATCATTATATCGACTCATGAGAGGTAGCGATTGAATACAAATTAAATATGTTCGTGAGGTGGTAGAATTTTGTACGTAGGATCGATGGTGTCGTTTCCCATTTAATGGAATATGCAATGGATATATTTTATTACGATAATAGATTAACGTATTTGTATATTTGTGATAGTTTTTTTAATTATATCATAATGGTTCAAAAAATTACTTAAAGAGGTGGAAGACGAAATAAAATTAAATTCTTGGTGACGAATAATACCTCTTCTTTGAAAAATGACTTTAGGTAAGCACTAAAATCCTTTTTAGGATTCTTTTTGAATTAGAAAAATGACTCTAAGAGGTAGGAACAGATTTAATAATGGTTTTTTCATTATGTATTTTCTAACTATATCTGGATGTGTAGAGATTAGATGAGTGGATATGCCCATTTATAAGTGGTGGAGGGATCCCACTTAAAAATTTCATAAAAGAAAATAAAATGATAATGTGATTATAAAAATAGGTATTCAAAATTTCCACATATTATATAGTGGGATAGGGTAAGGATTAAAATTTTTCCATAAAATAATATGTAGACATGTTTACTAGGAAAAATAACCCATATCTTTTGGTATAACCCCTTAAGAATACCCTTTTAACAGTAACAATGATAATAAATATATAGTCTTTTTACTGTTCATTATGAAAAAAATTTATTTAAAATTTATTGTATAATATTAATAGTTCTAATATAAAATAATTAATAAATTTTAACCAATTCAATTAAGATTACTAGGATAATTTAATTAAAAATTATAATTGAAGATGTAATGAAGAGAGATTTTTTAAGTAAAATGTTTTCATACAAATTAAATGTTTTGATACCAAAATTTAATCATAAATTGATTATAATAACATTAATTATATTAATAATGATATAAATGTACTAATTTTACTTTTAAATCATTTTTAATTTTTTATAAACACGTATAAGATTTAAAAGAGTAGGCAATTTTTAATATAAATTTTTATTTTGTAAGTATTCTTTGAAAAATTAATCTTTTTATAAAATTATGAAAAAATAACTCAAATGAAATATTGTATTGATGATTTCAGAAATGGGTTTAATTTTTAAAAAATATTTTTAAAAAAATTCGGAAAAAAATAATTTTAAAATAAGTGGATATAATATGATGAAAACCATTTTCATTTTTCAAAAGCACCATTACACCAAACGAAACCAAAATGAAAAAAGACTTGTATAAAACTACCAGAATGAAGAAGACATAGTCATACCAAATCATGCGACATGGTAGTGATTCATGCCCCATGTATGCATCAGAAAATAAGAGGAGAATAAAACATGTAATCATGCAACATATGGGTCACTACTCTGTGTAAACTCACGATCTAACCCCAGATTTCCTATGTTGTTATCCCTCAATCGGAAAGATAGGAAAAAGACTAAATTCCTAGACCGCCCTTAGAAAATTGTGGTTTGGACTGAGAAAGGGTTCATGATTCCCTTCCTGTACCTTCCTCATGAGTTCTGATAGTCATAGTATCCAACTACGGGACACCCCAAAAAACAAGGGCCTCCTCCGATAAATGGTTTTCATAAACTATCCCTGGTCTCCCATGAACCAGTCACCTGAGCCGGTCTACCGCACAGATCGAAGGGCTCTCCCAATTCCCACAAGCTGGCAACTAGTGTTAAAAAAAAAGAAATATATTGGAATGATTACAGCTGAAAAAAATAACTAAGGTCAACAAAACCATGAAAGAATAGACCAACCACAACATGAATCTCAAAAAAATATAAATAAACAGATTGAATTACAACTGAAAAACATTATTGGATAAGTAAATACAAATATGAAACTGGGTAACCCCAAACTAAACTGCTACCAATAAACTCCATGTGACCTCACAGTTAACACCATCCCATGACTGAACCGCTTGAAGAGCCATCAAGAACTAGATAACCTAAACATTAAAAAATCATGAAAAATAGCTCAGGTCTAGCGACATTAAGTTTTCCATGTAGGGTGTGAGCTTCACAGCTCAATAGGAATCCACCACATAATCCATAACATTCCTCTCCAGAAACAATCCATTAAAACTAGTTTGAAAATATAGATATAAAAATCGGGTTTTCTCATATTGGTAAATAAAAATACCATTCATTTTTAAATAAACGCACATACGCCACTATTCCATTCTCAAAATATGTGCTAACCATTTTAAAAACTATAACCCAAATAATTAATTATTGGCCTTGTAAAATGATAAATAAATAGGGAAAATTGAAAATAAACTTATCGATGTTGAAAACAGACTAACAATGTAATAAAAAAACCCAGTGCATAGAGATATAAGTAAGTGGATATAAAATGTAAGTATAGGATTTGCTAAAAATCCCTATAAGACCCTAGATGTGCTTAGTTTTGAACCATCTACCGACATATTGTGAAACTCTTATGCCTATAACCAATAGGCTTCACTAAGATAGAATCAACAGTGGACAACCCAAGTAGCCTAAAATCAATACAAGGGATTCCAACAAGTCTAACTAAGATTGATCATCAAATGTAACTCGATCCTTTAAAAGGCACCTAGTAACCCATGGAGAATGTAATACTGTGTATGTTGGATGCCCACACATGCTTGACTCACCTAACCTATCATTACCACATATGCCTACTCCAAACAAGTACACCCAATATGATAACCCATAAAGGGATATCCCTCCTATACAAGTTCCCTATATATATATACATGTACACATCAAATCATACAAATTTCTAACCATTTCGTCATGTCATATAACCATTTAATCATTTTAAAAAAATATACAATGTAAAAAACATAGATTTAGCCTTACATGTGAAAAAGTATCTTCTAAAAAATTACAAAACAATCATCCAAAAAAAACAATAATAATTACTTTTAAATTCATAATTCCAAATGTTCCTTTACCCTTTTTCATCCTACTACAATTTTAAAATGAATGATTCAAACACACAATGTATTTTAGGATAGAAAAAATCTTCAATATCATTTAGAAACCAATATTTCATCACAATGTATTTTAGGATAGAAAACATCTTCAATATCATTTAGATTCCAATATTTCATTATAAGAGACAAAGGAACCATAACATAAAAACAAACATGAAACCACTTTATAAATCACACAAAGAGACCAAGATTCCATTTTAAACCAATAAACCATTTGAGAAACAAATTTTGAGGAAAAAATTATTTTCGAGTCCCATCTCCATTTTAGGGCATATCCATCTGCGCACTTTGTGCACCCATGGATGTGCCAACATGTAATAGCATATTCTAGACTTCCATGAAATTCCCAAAAACAATTTTTAAACCACCGCAATCCTTTGAAATAAAATCCAACCAATTTTATAAAATATCCCCAAGGGAAAACCTTATACAAATAACCTCATTTTTTATACGAAAACACACTTTGCATTTAATCCAACCCATTGGATATACACAAACCTAGGTATAAATAAAGAATATCATTGAAACCTCTCTTTTCAAATAATTATACTACCCTGAAAAGACTACAATAGGGTAACCATTTTAGGTATCAATGTGGTAATCATATATAAAAATATGTTGACACTCTCAAGTATAAATTTCATTTTAAAAAAACTAAATGCATATCAACAAAAATCCTATGTTCCACAAACCTAGTCATAATACACAAATACATTTGAAAAAACTATTTTAATGAATTATATCAATAATAAATCACAAAATTAATCTATCCATACATATTATAGAGGCACAAAATTAATTTTAAAATTAATAGGAAACATGTACGCGTTAATGGGATGTTCCACAAAAGAAAATGGTGAAAAAACCTACCTAAAAGGCCTGATAACGTGATAAACTTCTATTATAAGGATTTAAAAGGCCTATTTGACGAATCACACACCCTAAAATCCAAGAAAAACTAGCCAACATATGAATTATAACATATTGGGTTTGTCTAAAACTGAAAACCCCACAATAGGAACCCTAAAATCGAAGGAGGTGGAAGTGGGAGGAATAAAATGACCAAAATAGGGGAACAATCACTGGGTGGGGGGGTATAATTGGAATCTAGATGGAAGAGACCACTAATACAGAGGTTGTGCACCATCAGAGTCATGCCGAATATGGTCATGTGTGAGGGTGGGTCCATTTTAGGAGGGGGTACCATTATTGGAGGAGTAGTGAACACCGAAAAAGAGGAGTGCCACAGGTGGGGGGGGGGGCAGAGGAGGGTAGCACACATGGAAGGGGAAATGGTAGAAATCATGCAAGGAGTGGATAGGGGTGGTTTATATAGAGTGGTGGAGGAAGACCCATTGTGGTAAAAAATGATAATTATTAATACAAATAATAATATAAAACATTCCATTAATTTCATGTTATTTTTATCATTTATTTTAATTCAATATTATGATTTTTAAACAAAGGGGATGCCACACGATCTTCCATAACACGTACAAACATTGTGAACCCTATTGGAATGGAAGGGATTATGCAAACCTAGGTCGTATGATTACAAAACCATGTGCCCACTATGTTTGGAACCTCTACCCGATTCCCAAAATTGAACTGCACGGTTGCTGGATGGTTTCCATAACCATGAAAAGACCATGTGTTGGAGAAAAACTAATCCAAAAATTCCAAAATGATTTTTTTTAATCTAGGAACCAACCTGAACCTCAACAAAAATGATTAGTGATCAATAAGGGAATAAAATAAAGAAGTTTCCACCGTTGGGGGTGTGACAACAGAAGCGTGAAAAATGGTTATATTACATGAAAATATCATGAATAACCAAGGAAGAAGAAAATTTAATGGTTTTTTAGTAAATGTTCAAATTGTTTATTTTAGCTAAAATTCTAGAGTAAATAATTTTTGTTGGATTGATATTATAAAATACTACTTTACCATGATTATAATGTTAATGTCAGAATAAATCAATGATTATATTATTTGTTTCAATTAGTGATATTAAAAAGGTTTAATGGACACATAAGATAGTAAAAATTCATTATTTACTTAATCTAATCATGACATAATCAACTAAGTTGATGTTTATCTCAATGAGTGGAAATTGGGTAAATAATTACCTTACCTATTAATTCATTTTTGTTGAGAATTATTTATCATCATCTATAGTTGTTTTAAAAATGTTATTAACCTAAAGTAGAACCATATTAATAATTATAATATCATATATAAACCTTCTATATATTTTTATTACATGTTCTTTAATATTCATTAATTTTTATCAATCTTTTGGGTGTTAATTTCCTTGCTTTCTCATGCACGTTTTTTCATGAGTTATCCATATCTCGTGAATATTATATAGTTCTATGAAATAAAAAATAATAATAAAATAGTTATCACATTTTTCATTATATTTTACTTTTAAAACTCATCATTAATGATGGTTATGTAAAATGATATGTGTTATAATAATGGAGACAGTAGGCTATATGTACATATGAGTAACATTTTCAATTTTGGATGAGTATTATGGAAAGGATTTAATTAATATATTATATTTAAATAATGAAAATGTAATCATTATTACCATATTGTGTAACTATATATAGTATTCATGTGGTATTGGTAGTAAAATAGAGTCACAACACTTTGTGAAGGCGGTAGTCCACACGTAAATGAAAAACTTTACCATATTTCGTTGAGTGAAAATGTATGAAAAGAAAATGAAATATTATCTATCCAAAAGTGAGCAATATGTAATGAATATAATAATAATTTATGAATATCAAAAATAATTATTCTTTATCACATGTCTCATAAATTGTTACTGATTGACGAATCACAACACTTCACTAGGCGGTAGTCCCCTATACAGATGAGCAACATTATCATGTCTCCAATGAAATATAATGTTACAATTTATATATGAAATAATGAATATAGAGGTATAATAATGTTATATTTAATATATATATATATATAGTGTATATCTATCATAATACCCACCTTTGAGAGGTTGTAACTAAAAAACAACCACATTGGTTCGTGAGGCGACATTCTGTTGTACACAAGAAGAATGATTTCATAACTCATTTGATTGAAGTGTGTGAGTTTATAGATTTTACCCCTAACATAACAAAAAATAATAATATTAATAATAATTATGTTATAACATCATCTTTTTTTGAAAATAATTGAAGTAGGTGTAGAAGGGAAAAATGAAGAGACTTGCTGAAGATCAATACATATTCTTTGGGTATCTTTCTTTGGGTTGCAAAAAATTCAAATCGCAAGGATATAATATAATAATAAGGCCTTTAATATGATAATAGGGATTTTTGGGACTGATTTTAGAATGTTTTTTTATTCAAAACAATTCAGATGTGTGGGTATGTGTACTGATTTATTGACCTTTTATATTTGAGGAGGAGTGACATTCTTGTAAAAGCTCAAAAATATTCACTATTAGGTGGTTCCCAAAAATAATGTGGCTAAAAAATTAATAATAATAATTTATTTTAGGTTTTATGTGGACTAGGAACACCTTATAAACAAAAAAACAAATAATATTTTGTTATATAGTTCATTAGTCATTAAATTTACTCAATTTTAAAATTTTAGTTTTTTCCCCGGTAACTAGTTTTTACCTTAGGTACTTAAGTCTTTAAGAATAAATTAAAGTTAGAGTTATTATAACATTTATACCCACTAATTATATATTTGATATCTATTTTATTAAATAAAAAAAAAGTGGGTTGGAAATTAATTTTAACAGAAGTTCATTTAACATGAAAAAACTACGCTTTAACTAAAACCCCGGTAACAAATTTTTGACTATTTAGGGGTTGATATGTTCATTATAAAATATAAATAATTAAATTAATGAGATATAGATGATATATATTAATATTTATAATATAAATTAATGGAAGATTGGTTATTATTAATTTCAATTATTAAACAAAATATAATTTATCATAAAATAAAATTAATTTTAATTTTGACATTACTTATTAAATTTGATTTTAAAAATATCAATAAAATGATGAAATTTAAATATATTATTTTAAAAACAATATAACATGATATATGTATCTATAAAATAAATGGATGAATATAATTAATTCATTTTTAAAGAATTTCAATGTTTTTTGTATCATTTATTTTAGTTTATTACTAACTAAATAATTACAACATTAGTTTTTAATTAGCATTTTATGTTACTAATTTATCTCCAAGAATTAAAGATAAATTAACAAGATACCAAAAACTCATTTGGAATTCAAAATAACATATATTAATGAACCAATGTTTGTTTCCTTATCACAAAGCATTATAGATATTAAAAGGTAGAAAAGTAACTTTCAGATCTTTTTCTTTATATACCTTATTATATGGGTCTCATTTAAAGTTAAATGGATATAAATTTCTATATTTAAGATAATTTTATATCCAAGTTAGAAATAATTTCATTTAGTAAAATTAACGGAACATGTCCTGTAATTTTTACTTGTATTATTCTATTTTAGCAACTAAGTAAACTCATTTTTACCTTCATCACTATAATTACTTTTAACTATTTATAGTAATTATTATTGTCAAAAAATTTAGTTGAACATATAAGATAATATAAATTATTATTTTTGAATGTGCAAAATCTATTTTTGAAACTAAAAATACATAATTGGAATAATTTATGTTAGCATTAATTCCGCTGACATGATAAGAATGCATATTTTTAAAGTTAAAATGTTTAGTAAATTACAAATATTTTATTTGTAAAATAAATATTAAATGTATTCCAATTTTCATAAATTAGATTAAATAATATAAAATTAATCTAATGTTACTTTAAAACAAATAATTTTTTTTCATTATTCATAATTTATATAAAAATTTATTTTTCAATTAAAATTGATTATATTTATCTATTAAATTACAAATGAAACTGTTGATAAGAATACCTAAATATCAACGAAATATAATATTTAATCTAATATTTTAAAAATTATGCTAATTTTTTAAAATAAAGTTTATAGAAGTGAAAAAAAGTTTTTTTAATGTATGTGCACCAAGCACGATAAAACAAAATTTTTAGAAATAATAATATTTGTCAAAAAAAAAATCATTTTTCATTAAAATGATTATTTTCCTTATCCATGAGAACATTAAATCAGTAAAATATTAATCTCCTTCATTTATAAGATAATTGTTATCATTATCCATGAGATTTTTTCTCATATATTATCTACGTATGCATTTGATTAATAGTATATTGATTAAATCACATGTTTTTTAGTTACTTACCTTTCCATATTGATTATAACTTACCATATCCTTATAATAAATTTATTTAAACAGAATTTGTGTTTAGTTAATTACCTTTACATTTTATTATTATTATTTTTTAATGACATATTCCACTATAATTAATCCTTTCATAGATTTTGATCTCACCCTTATCTTCTTTTCATTCCCTATGATATGATGAAGAATTTATGAAATGATTTTTCAAGGATACAATTCAACAAATTTTGTTATGGGTTATGTTTTATTTTATATTCCAAATGTAAAATGGGTATCATATATGTATGTGGTCATTAAAAAATATAATTGATCGGTCCTTTGATATTTTAACCTTTTTATCTATTCCGGTGAAATAAAGGTCACATTGGCTCAGAGTTACAAGATTTCAGGTTATTAGAGTTGATATTAGAGTAAAGTTAGTAGAAATATTTGGAACTAGATTATGGAAATTATATATTAGGGAACCTACCACTATGATATAATTTGAGGATCAGTATATAATATGATGAAAAATGTATTGGTAAGTAAGATATTATGTGGGGTTTTTATCAATACATCCTTATCAGGATATTATATGGGTATGTAGTTTGGACATATAGGTACATAGGGATAATAAATATGAAAGTAGTGCTTTAGTCTTGAACTGATTAAAACTTGGTGTAAGAAAACAATCATTACTACACTCTTGTTTTGATACTTTTGGGTATATGTTTAAGTTAATTCAATATTTTTCAAAGAATTTAGAAGTATTCGAAAATAAATATTTCCCAGAAGAAACCAAATCTACGATTATGATATTAAAAATGAGAAAATATTAATTTTTGATAAGTGCTACACCATATTCAGAATTATAATTTTTGATTTAAATTTTATAATTTTATGGGCTAATATAGTATTCTATACTATTTATAAATGGAACTTGGAAGGAGAGAGTATATCAATACTTATGGATAATGTAGACATTACCATTCAAAGGAATCTAATACAGTTGGAATTGAAACTATGAAAATTATGGCTATATTAGTGAATCTTAATTATATTATGAAAATTAATCTTTTCCAAATAGAGAATCTTATGCAATTGTAAGGTTATTTTATGTTGGATTTATTTATGGGACATAAACCCCCATAATTTGGTGGCACTACTAATAAAATGGTAGTTCAGAAGTGTATTAAGTCTCTAGAGAAGATATTTATAGAATTGAGATTCAGTGAAAAATAAAAATGTTACACTTTTATTGTATTCTTTGAAAGGTGATGCTCAACAATGATGGTCATTGATCTACAATATTTTGCAGGGGGAGGAAATAAAATTCATGGAATGGAATGGTTTTAAGGAGAAATTATTTGAAAAATATTTACCTTATCATTAAAATATTAAACCGAGGATAATATACCATAGATTAAATAAAAATGAAAGAGAATGTGATGGAGAGTATAAAAATAAATTTCCACGGTATCTTGGTATGATAAATATTATATATGCAAAAAAGGGAAATATTGACCAGATATTTGAAGTTTTTAATCTAATTATTTAAAGGGAATCAACCTCTCAATATTTTCATAAAATGAAATAAAATAATGTGATATAAAAATAAATAAGTAATTCTATAAACTACCACAAAACTGGGATTCCACAGTACCCCCCTTTAACAATGCTAAAAAAAGAGCTGATAAAGGGTTTGTATATATCTGCACTAAAAAATCACCGATAAAGGGAACTTTTAAATGTTTTAGAAAAGAATTGTTAAAAGTGAACCTTTATCAGCACTTTTTTAGCACTGATAAAGGCTCCCCCTCAATCTGTGCTTTTTTTGGCACTGTTAATGGGGCCCCCTTTATCAGCGTTTTTTTAGTAGCCTTGATAAAAGGAAGGATTTCGTAGCAATTTTTTCCAAGTGTTGATAAAGTGTGTGTATATATATATATTAATATATGTGTATATTGATATTGATATAAATATTATATATATATTTTTTAAATATATTTTATATCGATTTGATATGCTCTAGACACAAAACGGACACCCGGAGCAGAAGTTATAAATTATATTTCATAAAAAATAATATATTTATATATTATTATATATGTATATTGATATTGATATAAATAATATATATATATTTTAAATATGTTTTATATCGATTTGATATGCGGTAGACACAAAACGGACACCTGGAGTAGAAGTTATAACCTTTTGGAAGAATTAAGGACCTTTTGGGCCTTGAAAAATATAAAAAAGTGTTATAGGGGTCACCAGAGTGTAGTTTTATTCTCAAGGATTGATTTGATATGTGGTACAGGCAAAAGAGACACCTGAATTAGATGTTATGGGAAAACGGAAACCCAAAGCAGAACATATAACTATTGGGAAGAATTATATTCATTTATTGGCCATAAAGAACTTTAGAAGGTGTTCCAATAGTCACAAAAGTGTAGATAGTTTATCAATAATAGATTTGATATGTTGTAGAGTTAAAACAGACAACCTATGGAGAAGTTATGGTTTTTTGAAATTGAGCAACCCTCATAGCGCCAAAAAATCTAAGAAACCCCTAACTCACTAAAAAATTCGTAAATTATACTCCGGGATTCCGTTTGAGTGTCGTGACTAGTAAAATGGAATCTCGTGAGAGGATTGAGGACCAAGTACAATCCAAATCATGATAAGATCAAAGAAACAGATGATATATCAGTTATACCACACTAAAAAACTCCAACTTCAAATGACCATAACTTTCGCTCCGTGTGTCCGTTTGGCTCTATAACATAACAAATTGACGTCAGAGAAGAGATATATGCAGAAGGATGACTTGAAAAAATTTATAACAATTTTAAAACCCAAAAATCCCAAAAAGCATCATAAGGACTCCAAAACTCCATTTCCGTGTCCGGTGCCCTATCAATTTTTTTTAAAACGGTAACAACTCCTGATCTGTGGGCCTATTTGTCTTGTACCACCTATTATATCATAGTTTTTTCCATAATCATTGGTTTTACTAGTCAAGGAGCTGAAACTGACATCCAGATCCGATGTTATTTCCATTTTAGTGACTTTTCAGTTTATTAGGTATTCGAAGCCCCCATTTCTAGCTCTTTTTTCCCGTCTTCTGTTTTTTCAAAAAGATGTAACTCATGGTCTTACTATATATTCAACATACACCACCTATCATATCAAATATAGTTTGATGATCTTCAATTAGTCAGGTCACATAACTGCAATGATGTCTCGAATATTATGTTTTCTTCATTACCCTAAGTTTAGGGTTTATATGACTTTCTTACTGTATTTACGAGTTTTGAGGGTTTCTCCAATTTTTACATATTTTTTCAGGTTTTTAGGGATTTTTATCATTTTTCATAATGTATTATTATATATAATAAAATATATAATAACATATACATATTTTTTATATATTCGCTCATAAAAATGTAATTTTATAAATAAATAAGTAAACATATTTACTTAAATAATATATTTCTCATTGTATATGCCTTATCTAAAAAAAACTAATATAAATTTTATTTAAAATAAAAATATATGAATATTTATATAACTATATATTGTGTATATATATATATATATATATCTCTGTGTGTGTGTCTGTATTGAAAAGCTGATAGATATTATCCCTATATTCTAAACATATGTATATACATATAAATAACCAATATTAGTAAATATATATACATATCTATAATTATACATAAAAATACACATATAATATATACATGTCTGTGTGTGTATTTTTTATATATGTATATATTTCTTTAAAAACACACACAAAAAAGAATATTTTATAAAAGTATTTAAAACTAATCATATAAATATATATTAATATACAAAAAAATATTTTAATATATAAATATAACTATATATATATAAGGCCCCAGCCTTAAACCTTACTTAATCTTGAGTTATTACAAGATTACACATTGAGGATCTTTTTGGGTTTAGAGTTTTAGAGAATTAGATCATAAAACTTGCATTACATTCCACACATAAACAAAGTGGTTACATAAAGATAGTATTCTTCATTCCCATCAATGGAAACACATTTAAAATAAAACATGGATTATTTCTTGACACATCCTTGACTCTATCATCTTATCATGTACCTTTCCCTTGACCTGTGAAAAACATTTCAAAAACTTGGGATGAGCATAAAAACTAAGTATGGGTTATAAAAAAACATGGAAAGGAAACATGAGTTCATATATACATAAGAATTAAATCATACTTTACCAATAAAACATAGGCACTTTAACATACCTCATAAAATCATGAATAAATCATAGGAATCATAAGACATAAAGGTAACTTGAGGCATTCATAACATTCTTACGTAGGGAGTAACCCTCTTGGTTACGTTTGGAATACCCATCACAGTATATTCCCTAAAATCTCTTTGGAGAAACCTTAACGTTTCACTCCTTCGCGTTACCCAATGCATTGGAGAGCTATATCGGGCTCACCCGCCCTTAGTTTATCACGGAACCACCCGTCTTCATAACAATGCCCAAGAACCTCAACATAATCGTATCACATAAAACATGCATAAAGGAAACATAACATTCCCACCTTTCAATCACAAGATATCAATACAACACATTGATATAAAAACATTATGAAAACCATTTTCAATACCAAAATAAAAGAAAAGTAAAACATGGTATTTATTTTTCTTTTAAAAAGAAGGTATGGCTTGTAGAGGAAGCCGAAACTCAAATAACGGTCACGACGGCGGAGAAGTCGTTGTCGCCGCATACGTACGACAAAAACATTCCCTTTTGTCGTTTAGTAAGCGCTTCGTATAAAAAATATTCCTTTTGAATAAACGTAAAAGTCAAAGGGGTTTATACACCGTATAAAAGAAAGTTGTGTATAAAATAAAATATGCCTCAATGAAAGGAGATTGAGACGAAGTCCCATACCTCGTATCCGACTTGACCCGACCGTTCTTTAATCTCCTGAATAATAAACTTGAGTTAATCTCTACTTGATTATGAATCTTTTTCAAGTTCATTATTCCTTTTATACCATGTTATGAACATCATGAAATCAGTTAAGTTAATAATGTTCATTTTGTCGGTATTTGGTTCTTAAGTCAAAAATAGACTTCTTACACTTACATGTTGTTAATTTGGTCAAAGGTTAATTATATCCAGAATGGTATTCATGATGTAGATATCATATATGTCATATATATCCAGTAAATACATGCATTTATAATATTACATAATCATTTAGAGGTAAGAAATGAAATGCACCGTTCATGGAGACGGTAAGCCGTACGTACGCATGGACGCTACTTTCATTTCTATTTCGTATTTTATAGAATGGAATCATAATGATATAAAGGTATATTATAATTCCAGTATAATATCATATATAATATCATATTTCCATCCTTTATATGTCCCACATATGGTATTTAACGAATCAAATCACTTTGAGGGGGCGGTAGTCCGCACTTCCTAAAATGAAGATATCGTGTTTACCCATAATGGAAACCATAAAGGTATGCCCAAAATGAAAAAAACAGAAGCTTAAGGAAAACATAAACATATTATATATCATATATAAAAATAGTGACATCATAATGGCCACCTTTGAAGGTGTTAAATGAGTGTTGAACAATCATCGTTTCGGGAGGCAGAATTTCGCCATCCAAGGAAACCGTATGTTCTTTAACCATTTGATGTAGTTGTGTGATAGTGTAGCTCAAATAAATATTATAACAACATCCTTGTATATTTAAGATACTGGTGTTGTTACAAAATAAGTAAATAAAAAGAGTTTAGGGGGTTGGAGAAGCAAAATAAAACAAATGAACATTAGAGAATGAATTACCTTTAAAAGTGTATCTTCTTTTGATTTGAGTCTAAAGGATTCCTTTGAAAGGATTCTGCCCAAAGGGAATCCTCTAGGATGAGGAGAGGGATGTGGAGAGAGTAAATGGGCAGGGGTTGGCCGAGCCAAAGGCTTGAGTAGTGTGTGAAATGAGGTAGAGGTGGGGGCCTTTTATAAGAGGAGAGGAGGGGCACTTTTGGAAAGTAAAGAAATATTACTTTATTTGAAAATGTGTTTCGGTTTTAGAAAATCCCACATTGATATAATTCGTGGACAAGGTGATAAGGGTTCTAAATCAACTCATCCAATTGTTTTTGGACATGTGTAGTTCATAGAATTTATATTATCTTTCCATTTTATTTAAATCGTCAAATAATGATGTCATCACTGCATCATTATTATGTCATAAATAATTTAATTTATTTAATGTCTAAAAATCATAAAAAAACTACTATGATGTATTAAATCCTTTTATCTTTCCAATGAATATTTATAATCAAAAATCTGATCTTTATAACCCCATGTAAAAATTGTTTTCGTAAAACATATTATGTTTGTGTCATTTTTACTTTTACATTAAATAAAAAGTTATTTATGTCATTTCCCAACCAAAATGTCTCCATGGGGTCCCCAAGTTGACCCATGGCTTTTCTTGGTCGGCCATGACACAACCAATAAGGTTGGGACATGTGTCTAGGTCATTTCATATTATTAAAGCATTATTTATACCTTAAACTACACTAATTACCACTAATCGCGATTAAAAACTTAATAAGTTACTATTCACCAAAAAATTATTTTAATCCCATTGAACCACATTTTACTTCTTAATGACAACCATGAATGTTGGATTTTTGAAATTCATAACACAAAAGTGGCAAAGTTTCATTTAAACGAAAAATCAGTTTCTTTAACTACCACTTAGTGGTTTCACTATTCATCAAAAATTGATGTTTTTCAGAAAATTACCAAAAATTCACCCTAAGCTATATTTAATATTCCGAATTCAAAAATGAAGTCCATTTTACAAAATTCAAATCATATAAGTCACATTAATTAATTCAATAATTAATTCCCGCTGCCAGAGTAAATAGCGTGTTTTTACAAAACAATAAGTATCAAAAGATTGACACCAGTTTAAGTCTAATTTCAAAGTGAAATTGATTCCAATGACGAACATTGGATAAAATGGTAAAAATATATTCTAATTTCACTTCAAAACCAATTCAAAACATAATCTAATCAAATAAATAAATTAGGTTAAAAAGCAGTTTTGATGTAAAATGCAGTATTTTTCACTATTCATTAAAAAAAATGAACATTGTCAGAAAAATACCAAAAATTCACACAAGGTAAATTCTGATGTCCCAATCATAAAGAATAAGTTTATTTTGAAAAACATAGTTTATAAAATTGTCAAAATATAGATTCAAAAATGGTTTGCCATCAAAAGGCACTAAAACAATCTTTTAAGAATATTAGTGTATTCCATGCATAAGATTGTATTTATTTTCATTTTAAGCCTCTATAACACTATCTTAATCATTAATAAACATAGATAAAAATATATATTATTCATTACTTACTTGGGATGTTACAATATATATAAATATAAGCATTTATATTAATATATATATATAAACACACACATATATATATATATATATATATATGTTAATATAAATAAATTATCAATATACGAGTAAGTATAACAAAATATATATATAAATAAATAGATATTTTAATAAATGAAGGGAAAAGAAATATGGTGGAGTGGTAAAGGCATATGTCCACTTAAAACAGGTCCCGAGTTAGAATTGAGGGGAAGGTAGGTCACACGTATGGGTGGAAAAAGGGCGAGAGTTTTTAAAGGTTGGGGGTACTATTAATGGTTGTGGGGTGTTGGGGGGGGGGGGGGGGTTCATGCACTGTTGAATCCCCTCCCCGATTTTCAATTGTTTTTAATGCTTTATATCTTTTATCATATTTAAAATTGCACTGATAAAGCACCCATTTATCAACCCTTTTCAGTGCTAATAAATGGGGCCTTTATTAGGACATTTTTTTAGCACTAAAAAAATGGACCCCCCTTTATCTTCGTTGATATTGACAATGATTTTTTTAGCCTGGATAGAGGCCTTTTTAGCATAAATAAAATCCTGTTTCGAGGTAGTGCTATATCATACACATTAAAGGGAAATAAATAGTCAAATATCTCATCTGAACAATTTGAGAATGGTAATTTTTGAAATATGGAAAAGAGAACACAACAATTTCAATTATTAGAAAGCTATAGATGGAAGAACTATTTTAAATATTAAGGGATTAAGAGTTTTTTATAGGAATATAGAAAAGGGTCACTATGAGAAATAACTAAAAGATAATAATGAAAAACTTATATTAATTATTTCAACACTAGGGAGATGGGGAATTATGTAAAAACATTACCCATGGGTCAAGGGAATCCAACAAAGAAGAGGACAAGGGGAGAAAGCCAAACATATGTGAACAGTACAGGTGAGGTGGAAGTACCCAATACTATGGTTAAAGATTCTTTAATAAAATATTCAATTTTTTATACTGTATTATATAATTCATGGTCCAGAAACTCATTTATATATAACCAGTTTTATAATAAAATTTGATATCTCCCTTTTAACAAATGAAGGAAGTTTTCTATCAAAAATGCTCGAGGAATCCTACAATAATAAATATGTGTTTGGAAGTCCCCATTATGACACATAAACATTCTATATTTCCTAACCTTATTATTATACCTTTGGTTGAATTAAATATAATCCTTGTTATGGGAATGATTTCAATATTTAATGAAACAATATATTGCAAGAAGAAGGATGTTATGATTTTTCAGGAAGACGTGAAATTATTATATTTAAAGAAGGGGCTTCATCATCTAAGTTATGTCTAGATCCAACCCTATTAGCTATAATGAATGAGATTAATTTGGAGTTATTGAAAAAAAATATAGGGATAGAGAAGGTTACTTTTAAATTTTGGATGTACATACTATACATGAATACATTGATGTATTCTATGATAAATTACATGGATATAACTCTGATCATGAAATTTATTTTTAAAATGATTTAATCCAAGATGAAAGAATAATATCAAATACTCTTTACAAAATTTATATTGTAGAATTATTGTAGTTAATTGAAAAAATAGAGGAGTTTGATTGTAAGGGATTTATAATACCCTATGTATCACCATATGGGGCCCCTTTTCTCTTCATTAAGAAGAGAGTATGTTCTATGAGGTTGTGCATTGATTATCGTGAAATAAATGATATTATGATAAATAAATAGTATTTTAAACCTCACATTGATGATTACTCAATCAAATACATAGAGCCAATTATTTTTCAAAGATTTAATTTTTTTTTGGGTATCATCAATTGTGAGTAAATAAGGAATAAAATATGAAGATAAATTTTTGAATGAGGCAGAGAAATTATGATTTTACAATATTAGCATTTGGATTGAAAAATTCTATAACATCCTAGGTAAATGAAGAATAATAGATTTTCAAATTTATTAATATTTCTGAAATAAATATTAATTTTACTTTAAAAGGGTTTCTATGTTTGATGGCATACCCGATACACAATAATGGGTTTTTTGAAATCCTATGTTGCACACTAATAATATAATATTATTATTTTAAATGGTAGTAAACGCCTAGAAGTTGTATTGGTAGGAATGAATATAATTAAATACAATATGATTATACATGTTTTTTAAATGGTTTTACATTTATCCAATAAAGTCAGAGGCATAAAATGTGAATGAATCTAAGCATAAATACTCTAATATTCTTTAAAATGTTGATTTACAGCCTTTTGATGGAGAACCCTCTTTAAATCTCATTTTCAAAATTTTTATTTGTTCTATTTGAAAAAATAAAATTATTCTTTAGAATAGGGACACAAACATTTACTTTGTATGGAATTTTTGTAGTTTTCTGATAAAGATCATTTTTAATGAATAGTGAAAATACTGTATTTTAATTCAAAAGTGCCATTTAATCTAATTTATTAATAAGGCTATTTTATCTTTTTAATTGGTTATAAAGTGTAATTAGAATATATTGTTACTAGTTAATCCAATGTTGGACATTGAAATAAATTTCAATTTTAAATTGAACATAAAAAAGTGTCAATCTTTTGATAGTTATTATTTCTTAAAAACACGCTATTTGTTTTAACTGCGAGAATTAATTTTAAATTAATTTCTGTAACACCCTGAGATTTTATGAGAAATATATATATATTTTATTTCTTTTGTTATACGCAACACCAAATGAAACTTTTAATACACACAACACTGGTTTGGCTTGCGTTACACGCAATTGCGACCTTCCTCGATAGCATGTGTAGTACGCCATATCGGGTTTCACAAAACAACGATATATTGTTATAATATTATTATGGAAAAGAATTTATGAATATTATTAACTTAATTTTGAGCATTATTATTCATCTTTCACATTTAATAAACATGGTATGTGAAAAAAATAAATTTTTCGTATAAAATATCTATTTTAAAAAAAATGCAGTTTTGCCTTCTTTTGATGGCACGCCCAATTTAAATCTAGTTTGTGACTGTTTTATAAGTTTAATTTGACAAAATTAAATTATTCTTTTGAATCAGGATATTGAAATTTACTTTGGATAAAATTTTCATATTATTCTGATAACTTTCATATTTTAATGAATAGTAAAAACATGCTATATTTTAATTAAAAACAAATTTTTTCATCGCAATAATTTATATGGTTAAATTATAATATTGAATGGTTTTAAAGTATAAATAGAATATATTTTTACCATTTAATATAATGTATTTCATTACAATTAATTTTACATTGAATTTATTGGTAAAAACATTTCAATCTTTGGCAATGTTTTAACTTTTAAAACCCTTTTTCTTAACAACGGGATTAATTTTAAATTAATTACTAAAACTTCTAAATTGTTAATTTTTAAATTTTTTTCCATATTTTAATTCAGTGGGTCCAAATTATGTTAATAAGTTAATTTTATTTTTTTGATATTATGAATAGTAACTACGGTAATTTTTATTTACTGCAGTTAAAGGTAAATCAGGTAATTAAGGGTAAAAATAAGATTATAAAATTACCCTAAAACTTTCCAAAATCTAATTGGATGAATAAAAGTCAAGACATATCACCTAAGGGTCAGACTAGATTCATTTCATGGAGTTTTGACCATGAAATAATATAATTATTATTAAAACCAAAGAAAGTGACAACATGTCACTCTCTTAAATCTTTTAAGTGTAATAATTTTAATTTAGTGATAAAATTCATGAAAAATCAGATATAAATAGTCTCTAGAAATATAATAAAATTATCTAAATCGTATGAATTTATTTATAATTTTTAGGTATTAAATAATTATCATTAATGATTAGAAAATAGTGATGTAGAAATTATTTTATTGATTGAAATATCAAATAAATGGTTTTAATAATATAAGAATAAATATTATATGAACTATTTAATGTTATACACTAATTTGTTAGCTAACTATGACATGTTATTAATCTATTAAATCTTTTATTTCGAACATATTTTCTGTATATATTTTATTTAAATTCAAATAAATGAATAGTGTCGAAATTGACACTATTGTTATTTTATAAAAATAACATATTATAAAATTGTTTAAAAATCACAAAAATATTTAAAAATTATAAATTATAAATTTATATTGTCTAAAATGCCATAAATTATCTATTTATTGATAAATAACAGCACATAATTATTTAATTATATCAATTTAAAATTTAGAATATTATTACCACAATTAAAATTAAATTGATTAAATAAGGATAAATCAATTTGATAAGGTTTAAAATAAATTCACAACACATATAAATTTTATTAATTGATGATATTACAACCTTATATCATCTCATATTATAATTTAGTAATTTTTGGGGGTTTTTATTTGGGTTTGGAATTTATTATAATATAATATTTCTTATAATTCCAAAGGTGCCACTCTCCTCCCATATAAAATGGAACTTCGCCCCTCTCCCCCTTTCACCATTTTGAGCCTTAAATCTTGACCAATCCTTGTCCATTTCACTTAAAAATTTCCCTAGAAACCTACTAGAGGTACCGGTCTTCTCAAAAGACCAACTCTAGTGCCCTAAGAAGAAGTTTAAAGTAGGCACTTCGAGAAAGAGGTAATACCTTCTACCGATTTTTTCAAGTTTCTTTATTTTCTACTTCCTATTATTTAGTATTTTCATTATGAAGTAATAAAATCAGTGTCCCTAATCTATGGATATGTTATTATAAATATTAAACAACCTTATTTCACCTTATATCCATCCTACGGTAAAAGAAATCACCGCGCATACGTACGTACGGAATACCGTCTCCACGCCGTGGTGTAATCTGTTTTCCAACACCACCTTACATGTATGGGTATAATGGTGTAAATAAATAACTATATACAATTATTTTAAAGTTATTTTGATTCTGATATATTATACATACACTTCAATACATTTCCACGATCATGGGAATGATATCATCGCTCGTGCGTACGTACGACCTATCATCTCCACGATGTGATGCGAATCGTTCAACATGATCTTCATTGAATAATGATAATATAAATGAATTTAATGAATAAATAATATATATATTGTACAAATACCATTATGTAAATGATGTATCTATAACCTAAAAACAGGAATAAGAATTCATTCGACGAAACACGCATAAGAACATAAAGCAATGAACACCCGAATAACGAGTAACAGTGAAATATTACTAATAAGAAGATAATAATATGACCATATATGATATCATTACCATGACTATGATTCTGGAATTAGTCAATGAAATTATTTAAACCATTATATAAGAGTTTTGTATTCATATGAAGAATATCAGACCTAAGGTAAGGGATAATTATTCAAATGTCATTTTTATCCATGATTGTTTAATCGTACGTATTTTCTGGGGTATATTTATCATCCATGTCCGTGTTTTCTAAAAGTTTTTTCATGTATTTTTAAAGTCCTTTTTATCCTATGTTGACTTTTACCATATGTTATGTATGGAATCTTTTATTTGTTTACCATACGATGTACTTTTGACTTTTCCGACAAAGTATGAGGAGAATGGGTTTTTTTAACTTATACAGCATGAACGGGTTTTTAAATTTTTCTAACACCTTATTTCTATGATGCTTCCTACACACATTTACTAGTGTATTTTCAACTTAATCGATTTCTTTTAAAAGTGCATGATATTTGGAGAAAAGGAAATGTTTTTGAAGAAGAAAAGATGTTTTCCTCAAGAAAGAAATTCAAGTGTTTTATCAAAATTATTTTCCATCTATGATAATATAGGGTTATGTTTATATCCTTATTATTACATTGTTTTGATTATGTTATGATGTAATTATTTTATGATGTCCTTTATTGTATACGGATTATGTTATGATGACATGATGTTTAAGAATCCAATTTTTATTACAAGGGTTATGCTATGATGTGTGATTTATGAGTTTGTGGAACACATAAGAATGGTTTCATTATGAGATGGATGGGACCTATATCTCCCCCCAATGCATTGGGTAAAGATTTATATCTCATGAGATAGACATGGATGGAATGTAATGTTAATCCGGTTCAGTGATACAGGGCTGGAATGAGGAGTGAACTCGGTTTAGTAATGAAATTTGTCTGCTATGATGGTCTTGGAAATGAGCCTTGACTAATATGAAATGATTTTCTATGATTTTGTGTGCATGCCAAAAATTTACACGTCTCATGTTATGTTTATTGGGATTAAATTTCACTACTATGATTTATCCCATGACATGATATTATGATCTCTTTTCCAGGATAAGATTTTCACAATGTTATGTTCTTATGAATATGATATGATTGATATTTCCTTTGTTTACCCTTACTGAGCATTTGAGCTCACCCTTTGGTATGTTTTCTTTTCCCTAGGTTTGGAAGAAGTGTATTAAGTAGGATATGCCAAAAAGGGACTCTAAATATGATGAAATAAATAGAGACAATATAGATGATTTATGAACCAGTTGTTTATGTTTCCCAGTTTCTAAAGACACTATACCTATACGGTCCTTTCATGGTTTTGTTATATGTTTTAATAAATATGCTTCAAATATGAAGTATTAACCATGTATGCAATGTATGGGTTGTTATAGTTAGTATCAGAGGGAAGTTATAGTCAACCATTGGTAACTAGGATCTGAAATCCTTATTAAGAACCCTATGGATATGTCTAAGCATAGAACACAACATTGGTGTTTTAGAAATGGCCATGAATAACCTATGATAAGACCTTAAGTGAAAATTTTATTCTTGATTATGTGATTTTCCTATTATAATTAGTTTTTCTCACACAATGCTTATTGGATTTAGTCAATGGTTGAAACCCGAAGGAACCGTATTAATGTTGAATGCGACGGGCAATGCAATGATTTTCCCCCTGAGCAAGAAAATGTTATGGGAGATGGAATAAAAAATCTTATTTCCATGATTACACAACTTTCTCAAGATATAAATTATGTAGGAATTCCAAACGAGCAAAGGAAGGTGTAATATTATGTTGAATCCTTCATGAGGCAGTGCCCACATTCATTCAACGGGTCTTCTGATCCATTAGTGGATGAACAATGGATTAGTACCACTGAAAAGATATTTTCAGTCATGCAATGTTCAGAAGATGATAAAGTCACCTTAGTAGTATATCATTTGGAAGGTGAAGCTTATCAATGGTGGAATATTATCCAGAATACGAGGCAAATAAATGAAATTGAGTCCATGGAATGAGATGATTTCAAGAACTTATTTTTCAATAAGTACTTCCCTCATATTCTTCGCAACAAAGATGGAGAACGAGTTTCTTTAACTGAAGAAAAAGGATGATGAATCAGTTGGTACCTATGAAGAAAATTTTATAAGACTTGCAAGGTACGCTTCTGGAATTATTATCTATCCTGATAATAACATCGATCGATTATTTAGTGGATTAAAACCAAGTCTTCAAAGGGCATTAGCCATAAGGGACTTAAATAGCTTTAAGGAAATTGATCGATGTGCTCTCAAGGTTTAGATGGAGATTGGATTAAGACATCAGTCATATGGGTTTGATAAGAAGAGGAAAATGGAATTCAAAGGGAAATCTAAAGACCACACTGAAAAGAAGATGAGTTTTCCCTTATGCTCAAATTGTGGAAAGAAACATGGAAGGAATTGTCTAAAAGGGACAAGAAAAATTTTTAAGTGCGGAAAAGAAGGTCATCGGGCAATTGAATATCGAAATAATGGGAAGAAGATGTCTAATGATGCAAACAAATAAATGGATACATAGAATTCAGCTCTTACACTTCAATGATTCAAGTGCAAGGAAATGGGGAATTATGCCAATCAATTCCCTAATCCAAGGGTTGTTGATGATGATCGAAGTCAACAAACTCTTAAGGCCAAAGAAAAAGGGAAGTCACATGAAATTACTATCATCGATGTAGAGTACGATAACGAAGTGGTGAAAGGTACAATTACCATCCACTATAAAGTAGAAAATGTTTTATTTTATTTTGGATCCACCCACTCTTTTATTTATGAAGAATTTTCTAAGGGTATTGCCTTATTACCTCAACAATTAGATGTTGAGTTAGCTGTGACAACCCGTAATGGCACAACAGTTGAATCAGAAGTTTACAATTCTTCTGCAATTGATGTTTGTGGGAAAGTTCTTCATGCAAATTTTTGATCATTCCAATATTGGAATTTGATGTGATTCTTAGCATTGATTGGATTTCTTTATACGGAGCTCATATCAATTTCCAAACAAGGGAAGTCACATTTAATATTCCCTATTAATCTATGATCATCTATCGATGCAATGATGAACATAAACTTCCAGTGGAAATTTCTTCCATCTTATGGGTCTTGATTCCACTAAATTAAGGTTATTTATCTCAAATTGTTGGGGAGGAACTCACTATTAAGAATACACCCATTTTACAAGAGTTTGATGATGTATTTCCGGAGGAATTTCCAGGTCTTCCACCAAATCATGAAGTTGAGTTTTCAATAAAGCTCGTACCGGGTTCTATACCTATTTCAAAGACACCATATAGAATGGCCCAAATTGAGTTGTAGGAATTGAAGAAGAAACTCCAAGAGAATATTGATAAGGGATTCATACGCCCTAGTGCATCACCTTGGGGAGCACCTGTTCTATTTGTTAAGAAGAGAGATGGATCAATGAGACTCTGCATTGATTATCGAGAACTTAACAAGATCATTATCAATAAAAATATCCTCTCCCATGAATTGATGACTTATTTGACCAACTACGTGGAGCTCAATACTTTCCAAGATTTATCTTTGTTCAGGATACCAATAATTAAGGTCCAAAAAGGATGATATACCAAAGAAGACTTTTCGTACAATGTATGGATACTATGAACTTATAGTGATGCCATTTGGTCTTACTAATGCCCCTGATATCTTCATTGATCTAATGAATAGAGTCTTTAGAGACTATCTTAATCAGTTTGTGTTAGTATTTATAGAAGATATTCTTGTCTATTCAAAGAGAAAGGAAGAACATTAAGATCACATGAGAATTGTATTGAAGACCCTGAGAAAGGAGAATCTTAATGCCAAATTTACCAAGTGTGAATTTTGGCTTCAAAATTTTTCATTTTTGGGTCACATAATCTCAAAAGAGGGGATATCTATAGATCCAGCAAAAACAGAGGTTATCGAAATATGGTCGAGACCAACAACAGTAACTGAGATCCGAATTTTCCTTGGTTTGGCTGGATATTATCGACGTTTTGTGAAAGATGTTTCATGATTATCTAACCCACTCACCAAGTTGACTCAGAAAGGAGTTAAATTTGTTTGGATGGAGGAATGTGAAGAGAATTTCAAAGAGCTAAAAAGAAGGTTAGCCAGTGCACCTGTGATCACACTACCTTGTAGTGGAGAATGGTTTGTGATATACAATAATGCATCCAAGAAGGGGTTGGGGTGTGTTCTCATGGAAAATGATATAATGATAGATTATGCCTCACAAAAGTTGAAAATCCATGAGCAAAATTACCCAACTCATGATTTGGAGTTAGCTGTGGTAATCTTTGCATTAAAGAATTGGAGGCATTATCATTATGGTGAAAGGTGTGATATTTATACTGATCATAAAAGTTTAAATTATATTTTCACCCAAAAGGATCCGAATATGCGCCAAAGAAGATGGTTAGAAATGATTATGGATTGCGACTTCTCAATTCATTACCACCATAGGAAAGAAAACAAGGTGGAAGACACATTAATTCGACAAGACCATGCTAGCTTATCCATGATGAGGATTACAAAAGATCCAATATTAATGTATTTACAAAGGATGGATCTTGAAATTTAAATGAAAGGGGAGATATCTTATCTTTCTCAAATGAATGTCCAACCATCTATACATGTGAGGATTAAAGAGTAACATAAAGAAGATATGGACTTATAGAAGAAGGTGAGAAATGTTATTAAATTTCACATTGATTGTGATGAAATAATAAGGTTCAGGAATCGGGTTTGTGTTCCTCTAATCCCAGAATTAAAAAAGGAAATATTGGATGAGGCTCATAGTTCTTTATTCTCTATTCACCCTGGAAGCATGAAGATGTACATGTACCTGAAAGAGTACTTTTGGTGGGATGGCATGAAAAGAGATGTTGCTGAATATGTCTCTCGATGCTTGGTTTTTCAACAAGTTAAAGTTGACAGATAGAAGTCTAGGAGATGTTACAACCATTACGAATACTTGAATGGAAATGGGAAAACATCACTATGTAATTTTTCATTGGAATTCCCAAAACATCCAAAGGAAATAAAGCTATCTGGGTTATAGTTGATCGTCTTACGAATTCGGCACACATCATTTCTATTAGAGAAGATTTATCTCCTGATCAGCTTGCGAGGATATATGTAAAGGAAGTGGTAAGATTTCATGGAGTACCACTTTTGATTATATCTTATTGGGATCTGAGGTTTACCTTAATGTTTTGACAAAGTGTTCAGCATACTCTAGATAAAGAGTTGAGTTTTATCACTACTTATCATCCTCAGACCGACGATTAGTCTGAGAGGACAATTCAAACTCTAGAAGACATGTTGAGAGCTTGATCTATGAATTTCAAAGGTGGATGGGATCAACACCTACCTTTGGTAGGATTTTCTTAAAATAATAGCTTTCACTCCAGTATTCAGATGTCTCCTTATAAAGCTCTCTATGGAAAGAAATTCCCAACTCTAACTTGCTGGGATGAAGTTGGGAAAAAAAAGCTATTAGGAAATGATCTTGTTGATGAGATGGCAGAAAATATCCAATCTATTCAACAACACATAAGAGAAGCTCAGAGTCGACAAAAAAGTTATGCCAATAACTGAATAAAATTCCTAGAGTTTGAAGTGGGTGATAAAGTGTTCTTACAAATATCTCCTTGGAAGAGAGTAATGAGATTTGAAAAGAAGGGAAAGATGAGCCCAAGGTATATTGGTCCTTTTGAGATACTGGATCATGTTGGGAATGTAGATTACTGATTGGTGCTTCCACTGAATCTCTCTCAAGTTCATGATGTATTCCATGTATCTCTCCTGATAAAGTACAAACCTGATCCTTCACATGTACTAAGCTCAGAAGTTGTACCACTAGATCAAGATCTTTCTTATGAAGAACAACCGATAGAGATTCTGGATCGTAGTGAAAATGTTCTACGAAACAAGACCACTCCATTTGTTTAAGTTTTATGGAGGAACCACCTATTATAAGTAGCTGCACGGGAACATGAAGATATGATGAGGGAGAGGTATCCTCATCAGCTTGTTACGAAGTGACGAATTTTGAGGGCGATGTTATTTTTAAGGGGGGTAGAATGAAACACCATGAGATTTTATAAGAAATATATATATATATATATTTTTATTTATTTATGTCTTATGTTATACACAAGACCAAATGAATTATTTAATACACACAACACTGGCTTTGATTGTGTTACACGCAATCGGGACCTTCCTCGATAGCGTGTGCAGTACGCAATACCGGGTTTCAGTAAACAACAATTTATTGTTATAATATTATTATGAACTAGCCGTTATGAATAGTATTAACTACATTTTGAACATTATTATTCCTATTTCACATTTTCTAAAACATGGTATGTGAACAAAATAAATTTTTCGAGTAAAATAAGTATTTTTAAAAAAAAAATGCAGTTTTGCCGTCTTTTGATGGCGCACCCACATTAAATCTATTTTTTGACAGGTTTATAAGTTCAATTTGACAAAATAAAATTATTCTTTTCAATCATGATATAAAAATTTACTTTATATAAATTTTTCATATTATTCTGATAACTTTTATTTTTAATTAATAGTAAAAACACGCTATATTTTAATTAAAAACAACTTTTTTCATCGTAATAAATTATATAGTTAAATTATAATATTTAATGGTTTTAAAGTATAAATAGAATATATATTTTTACTATTTAATATAATTTATTTCATTAACATTAATTTTACATTTAATTTATAGGTAAAAACATTTCAATCTTTGGCAATGTTTTAACTTTAAAACCCCATTTTCTTAACAACGTGATTAATTTTAAATTAATTACTACAACTTCTGTATTTTGAATTTTGAAAAATGGTTTCCATATTTTAATTCAGTAGGTCTAAATTATGTTAATTGGTTACTTTCAATTTTTTTATATTATGAATAGTAACTACGGTAATTTTTATATACTGCAATTAAAGGTAAATCGGGTAATTAAGGATAAAACTAAGATTATAAAATTACCCTAACATTTTCCAAAATCCTATTGGATGAATAAAAGTCGACCCATATCAACTAAGGGTCGGACTAGATTCATTTCATGGACTTTTGACCATGAAATAATATAATTATTATTAAAACCAAAGAAAGTGACAACATGTCACTCTCTTAAATATTATAAGTGTAATAATTTTAATTTAGTGATTAAATTAATGAAACTTAGGATATAAATATTATCCAGAAATCTAATAAAATTATCTACATCATATGAATTTATTTAGAATTTTTAGGGATTAAATAATTATCATTAATGTTGAGACAATTGTGATGTTGAAATTGTTTTATTGATTGAAATATCAAATAAATGGTTTTAAATATATTAAAATAAATATTATATAAACTATTTAATGTTCTCCACTACTTTTATAGATAAATATGACATGTTATTAATCTATTAAATCTTTTATTTCGAAAATATCTTCTGTATATTTTTTTATTAAATTTAAATAAATGAATAGTGTCAAAATTGACACTATTGTTATTTTATAAAAATAACATATTACAAAATTGTTTAAAAATCACAAAAATATTTAAAAATTGAAAATTTAAATTGATATGGTCTAAAATTTCATAAAGTATATAATTAAGGAAAATTAATAGCACATAAGTAATTAATTATATCAATTTAACATTTATAATTTTATTACCACAAATAAAATTAAATAGATTAAATAAGGATAAATCAATTTGATAAGGTTTAAAATAAATTCAAAACATGTCTAAATTTTATTGGTTTAAGAGATTAAAACCCTATATCATCTCATCATCTAATTGAGTAATTTTTGGAGGTTTTTAAGTGGGGTTGGAATTTATTATAAATTAATATTTTTTATAAATCCAAAGGTGCCCCTCTCATCCCTTATAAAAGGGAACCTCCTCCCTCTCCTCCTAAAACAATTTTGAGCCTTAAATATCGGATAATGCATGTACATTTCACTTCTCCATTTCCCTAGAAACCTACTAGAGGTACTGGTCTTCCCAAAAGACCAACTCTAGTGCCCTAAGAGGATGTTTAAAGGGGAACTTCGAGAAAGAGGTAACACCTTCTACCGATTTATTCATGTTTTTTTCTTCTTCAACTTCCTCTTATTTAGTTGTTTCATTATGAAGAAATAACATCCTTATACCTCATATAATTTTATGTTATTATAAATATGAAACAACCCTACTTCACCTTCTATCTATCCTACAGTAAACGAAATCACCGCGCGTGCGTAAGTACGGAATACAGTCTCCACGCCGTGGGGTAATTTGTTTTCCAACACCACCTTACATGGATGGGTATAATGGTGTAAATAAATAACTATATATGATTATTGTAAATTGATTATTATTCTGAAATATTATACATACACTTCAATACATTTCCATGATCATGGAAATCATATAATCGCTCGTGCGTACGTACGGCCTACCGTCTCCACAATGGGATGCGACTCGTTCTGCATGATCTTCCTTGAATAATTATTATATATATTAATTGAATGAATAAATATGATATATATTACACAAATAAAATTCTGTAAATGATGTATCTATAACCTAAAAAGTGGAATAAGAATTTATTTGACAAAACATGCATAAGAACATAAAGCAATGAACACCCGAATAACGAGTAACAATGAAATATTACTAATAAGAAGAAAATAATATCACCATATATGATATCATAACCATGACTATGATTCTGGAATAAGTCAATGACATTATTTATACCATTATACAGGAGGTTTAGATTCATACGAATCATATCGGACCTAAGGTAAGGGAAAATTATTCCAATCTCGTTTTTATCCGAGATTGTTTAATCGTAAGTATTTTCTGGGGTATATTTATCATCCATGTCCATGTTTTGTAAAATTGATTTCATGTATGTTGAAAGTACTTTTTATCCTTTGTTTAATTTTACCATATGGTATGTATTGAATCTTTTATTTGTTTACCATATGATTTTTTTTGACTTTTCCGACAAAGTACGAGGAGAATGTTTTTTTTAACTTATACAGCTATTGACGCTCCTTTCCATCATAGAGTCTAAATGAATGAAAAGGGAAATACCTTGATCAAAGAAGATTCATCCTTTGAAAAAATATCAATAATTGAAAAAGGAAGGAAGAAGAAGAACATTGCGCAAATTTTGCGTAAGTTCTACAATGGTCGCACAAGTATACTTGCGCGCCGATGTTGGTCTTGCAAGTGACTTGCGCGCGGATGTTGGTCATGCAAGTGACTTGCGCGACCTAAGTGATAACCTCCCGGTAACCACCCGTGGTCTTCTCCTGCCTATAAATAGACACTGTGGGCCCCCCATTGAAGGAAGGTTTTTTTCCAGAAACTCGGATTGAAGCTCCCGACACCGAAGTCTCTTCTCAAAGCTTCCGGAACACTTCTAAGGTAATTTCTTACCTAGAACGGAAAATCTAAAGAGAGGAAGGAAAGCCTATGTGTTTAAACTCATCAACACTTGCGCGCCTGAGTGTCTAGACCTTAAGAGAAGTGGCCACACTTGAACGCCGCCTTACTCCTTCGATAGAACTTGCGTGTCCCTTTTCTGGAAGAACCTCAAGAGGATTCTAAAGGCTTTTATAATGAGTCGCTCAAGTATTTCAATGCTGGTTGAACATCGCGCAAGTACCCCACACATGTCGCGCAGGTATACCTGTGCGACCAATACTTGCGCGCCCACACAGTACATGCGCGCCTTCCAAGACTTGCACGCCCCTTCCTTTTTGGGTTTCCATCTTACCCATTTTACCCCTCTTAAGCCATTACACCTTTCCTATTAAAGATTCAGTCTTCAAGACACTCTTCAAAGCCATTTATGGCATGATTTCTGGATTTGACTTCCTTATCTGAAAGGAATTCTGTGGAATATCTCTCAAAACATAGTGATTTTTACATCTTTATGTCACTAAAAAGTGAGATTTCATTCATTCAACCTCATCCTTTAAGATGATAGAATCCTTAACCTAGGCTTCCTTTTCAGGAGTAAGTCCCAACCATAATTTTTGGGCCTCCTTTTCGAGAGTAAGTCCCAGTCATAATTTTTGGGCTTCCTTTTCAGGAGTAAGCCCCATGTCCCCTAACATGGGCTTCCTTTTCATGAATAAGTCCCAGTCATAATTTTGGGCTTCCTTTTTAGGAGTAAGCCCCAAGTCCCTTAATTTCTCTTTAACCAGTCCTAATTTTCGTTTGATCTGAGATTCCTTCTCAGGAGTAAAATCCAATTATCAATCCTCTCCTAATTTGGGTTTCCTTTTCAGGAATAAGTCCCAAGTTAGAGTATTCAAATCTCCATGAAGCACATATACCTTTATGGACCCTGTTCCTGGATTTTCTCCCTAAAATAAATCCTAACCTTCATTTATTTTGTCAGTCATACATACATAATCCCCAAACCATATCTTATGATTATATCTTTCATGGCCCAATTGTCTATTTTATTACCAATACCTCTTGTTTCTCACACCGAGAATGACTCATGTGAGAATAGAGGGTAAAAGTAATTATGACATCCGTCTTTGAGCCATCAATCATAAACATCAAACTCCCTTACTCGAACTACGTGGGTTCTGATTCCTTTTCCAAAACAAAGGATATATAGGTAGCCCATCTATGAGCTCGATCCAAACTCTGAAATAATTCATGTCCTTCTGAATGACAATAAACTTCAAGTGCCCCACTGAGTGGATTTAAAACCAGCCTGGTCATCATAATAACCAAGATAATTTTATATAAATTTTTTGAAGGATACCATTGACCAAGAATCTCTAAACAGATACATATGATTCTCTATTGATGAAGAACCTCAAATTCATATAAAATATTCTCTAAAATTTTTTGCTTATTTAATCATTGATTTTAAAAACTGAAGGAAAGATCATTTTATACTTGGTAATATAATAAGGATTCACGAACATAACTTAAATCTATAAAGAGAGTCCCGGAATAGACAATAATTCCCCTCAAAAAAGTGTGATGAGTCTGACCTCCCATCCTCTAGACCAATGAAAATTCCTAAGCCTCATCAGTTCACAAACTAATGAAGGGCCTACCTTTGTAAAGTAGGTCCAAATGGATGTGGAATCATTGGATGTTTCTGGTTCTACGAACAAACCCATTAGAAACCGATCAGAACGTTTGAATCTCCCAACAAGGAGGTCATCCCTGAATTCCGAGGGAAACAAAAAATGGTGAACCCGACGTGAATCCTTAACCAAATTAAAATGATGTTTTACCTATTTTTTAAGCCCCTATTTTAAACTCAATAATAGGGATAACAAAAAAAATCATTGACATGTGTGCTCATCCAAAAGATGAAGTGGTTGAATTTATCTTGATTACGTCTGTTATATCAAACAGGCACTCTTTTCCAAGATCTTCTGTATTTCCATAATGGCTGCTCTCAAATTCACACTTGTGAATACTGCTGCTGCAAATACCACTGCTGTTATTCCTACTGGATTGTCATCTGCTCTGAGGATGACATCACCTACTCAGCGTCTTCAACACTGGGTATCAAAAGCGCTGGTGAAGGAGTACCGTCAACACGGTACCATCCCAACTCTGGAGGCTGCCCGACAGGCCCTCCAAGAGAACAACTCACATAGGTCTTACGGACAACGACGACCAGTGATCAAGAGGCAGGCGGTGCTGACTACCGTCTCCAACCGTTTCGGGTCGTTATCCCCAGAACACAATTTCCATTCGCTCCCTTACTCCGAGGAATTGAATGAGTAGGTCCCTCAGGACCTTAATTCAAAAAGACAGGAGTCCTTCCTGAGGGCTCCCATCAACAATCACCACCAGACTCGTGCGGCAGTGCGCCCTCAACATGATGAGGGTACCGACTCCAGGTGTTCGGCTCTGGTTCCTTGAACCCAAGAAGGAAATAAGAACCGCCAGAGGCGGAATCCGGTTAACAATGGGCAGGTTCTCATCCCTGCCATCTACGGAGAAGTCCACCAACCTAACTTGGTGGAAAACAACGAGCAGGCACACACACATACCATTATTAATTCCACTATCCAGTAGACTCATCTGGCAGCATCACACCAATCCCGTCAGGAAATTCCGGAGGAGTACTATAGGCAGGAACATACAGCTGCTTATACATCATTAGTTAGTCAGCAGGCTCGCCTGACTACATATGATAGATCTCGTAAAACACTTTTGACGAATTATAATCAGCAGGCACATACACCTGCTAATACTAATCAAGCCTACCAACAGTCTCGCTTGGTAGCGCACAGAGAAGTCAATCGGAAAGGTCCGACAACAAACAGGAGGCGGACTCAACTCTCTGTCCCCACACTTGAGTAATGTCAGAATTCACTGACAGAAAAAGGAGGACAGGAGCAGGCACATACACCTACTCGAAGCCTAGAATGGACGTATATCCCCATTCCGACAGCTGAAGTCACCAACCATATTTTGTCAATGGTGAAAGAGCAGAAGAAAATTCCTGCTCATATTCTGGATGCTTGCGAGGATATCATAACAGCTTCAACATTATCTCAGGGAAAGACACATAAATCTATCCCAAGCAGTGGAGTGACACATCAACGATTCACTCCGGAACAGACACACACATCTGTTCCAGTCCAAGAAGGTTATGGGACATACTCCCCCATATCATATGGACAACCAAGTTAGGCACATACACCAGATTTGAGTAAAGATCGTCATCCTAACCGGACCATCTTTCCTGATCAGGCACATACACCTGCTCAGAGAAACCACTTTCGTCAACAAGTGGTATCCAAAGCGAGTAAGAAGGCATCTAAGAAAAAGATCCTCCCAGCACAGTCAGGAGATCAAAGGCCAATCTGTAATAAGGCCTTGCTCGATGCTGGAGTTCTTGAATCCCTCAGACATTTATCTGTTGGAATTCAAGATTTTACTCCCTCAGTTCCCAATAATGGGAACATTAATTCCGAAGGTCTTCAACAGACACTTCCTCATGAAGGCTTGCTTTGTGACAATTCGGTAAATCTTGAAGTTTCGTCTTCAGATGAGAGCCACAGGAACCCTCTGTGTGGTCAGAAGACTAAGGAGCAAGAGATCTCATCTTTTGTTGTAACTCAATATGGAGGTCCTCCCCATGATGATGAATTTCACTATGAATGTCCTCTCTGCAGTAGTGATTCACATTTCCTGGAAAATACTCTAGTGGACAATGTAGTGCCGAGAAAGCCCTCTTATCTTGAGGCATTTGAAAATGTGAAACCAGTCATGTCTGATGCTTTATCGCTAGCAAGTGAAATACTTTCTCAATCAGAAGATAGCCCAGGGTGTAGGTCATTATCCGAACCACCCCTAAGTCATGCATCTTCTAGTTTGATCAATGATCTCTCAACCAATCTTGTTGAATCCAATGAAGCAACAAGAAAACACCAACTCTGGTCAAAACAGGTAGAATAATCTTCATTTAATGATGAAGAGGAAATGCTGAACATGAGGAATAAGCTGGAGAAAAGTGAGGTACCAGTCATGTTTTGGCCTTTGGCTGACTCCCAGTATGACATTACAAAAATGTTGACGGAAGTTGAAGTCCATGATATTCATCTCAACATAAGGAAAACTATTTGTCAATTAAAGAAGAAGGTATTATCTTATGATGAATATGAAAATCATCTTAAGATAATAAAAGGGCTACAACGTCAGATTGATTTGGCATCTCTATCAGTCTCTCGGTATCCGAAGGCTGAAAAGCAGCAAAGAACCCTTCAACGTTCATGCCTTGGCGCACTAAGAAAATTGTGTCAGTTAATTTCCAATGCCCCATCTGGTGTTCATATCAGAGGATGGGGTGTTCACAGAGCACTAAATTTCACAGTGCTTTCTATTCAGCAAAGCCCGCCGAAAATGGTCTCATGCAATGTTATTGCCCATGGCCGACCATAGTCAATGGGCTTTGTTTGTAATCAAAAGATTGCTCAAGAACAGGATTCAACTAGTTTCTCTCAAAATCAAGCATATAGAGAACAAGTTGTGGAATTGATCCTACATCAAGTATGCGAGAATATTGCACAAGCCTCTCGTATGGAGCAAACACATCAACAAATGACAGAAGTTTTGGAAATAATCCAAAGGTCTATTGAACCAGGTGATAAAAGTTGATACAGGTTAGTGCATCCAGCTAATTTCCGAACTAAGATTCACAAGATCAAGAGAGATTTTAAGAAGATCTCAAACATAGCATGTCGAGAGCCACCCCATCTTGTCAGACTGGGGACTCCTTTAACCCAACCCTCAGAATCAACAAATGTGATTTGAGGAGTTGAGCGGAAACAGTAGGAACATCCCCAGTTCATGAGAATGGGGACTCTTTCAAATCATCAATCCCCTCCTCAGAGAATGTCGGTCTTTTCTCTATTGGGGAAGAAGCCCCAAGAGGAATGAAGAGCCAAATTATCAGGAGATTCCATCCAAGTTATAGCTCGTCAAGAAGTTCCTAAAGGATTGAATCAACAAAAGGAAATGTCTCATCAAAGACATGAAAGAAGATATTATCACAGAAATGTTGATAGAAGGGATGCGATGCATTATGAATCAATCAATGTCATCAATGCCGTTATTGATAATCCACCAGAGGAGGCTTACTCAGGGGACTCAGATGAAGAGCGTCTTGCTTAAGAAAATGTACGCACCGATACAAATGAAGAAGGTGTGAGTACATGAAGTCAAAGGATTACTCAGAACCTAGGTAATCCACTTCCCTCTCTCCAAAAAGTATCCAACAAAGGGAGGGGAAAGAATCAGGTTACATATCCTTCCTCTGGAGAAGGTTAATCTCTCCCATTAGATCAAAGGTTTTCACAACAAGAGGAAGAAATGAAATAATTAATAAGGTTGAATGCATAACTACTTCAGAGTAGTCTTTTTCTTAAGAATGTTGGAGTCCGACAGCCGAAGGAATTTGTTGCAGCTATTGAGATGGATCAGGAATATCCTCCTTTATCAGTACACCCTCAGAGGTCTAATCCTACAGGTCAAATGCAACAACGGTTGGCAGTACTACCATCAGTTGCAGCACAAACCACCACATCTATCCAAGATCCATTCATTGCACCTACCGAAGACCAAATTCAACAGAATGTTTCTCAAAAGTTAACCACTACTATTGAGTCATTAACATATCGGTTAGAAGCTATGGAAGGGAAACAGGCGCAAGTTCAACCAGAAAAGAATGTTTACCCTGAATGGGTAGATTCAATTTCTCCTCCATCCAGTTTTGGAAACCCTGTTTTCCCTACTTTCAATGGATTAGGTGACCCTGAACAACATTTGACACATTACGTATCTTATTGTGATCCTATGATGGGAACTCGAGAACAGAAAGAAGTAGTGAAACTCAGATGCTTCGTGAAAACCTTGTAAGGACCAGATTTTGTATGGTATACAAGCTTGCAATCCCGGTCAATCATCGAATGGGAGGATCTTTGCCAAAAATTCCTTCTTCAATTCAGCTCAAATTTTCCAAAAACGACATTTTTCTATCTTACAAACTGCAAGCAAAGGGGGAATGAAAGAGTCTCAGATTTCATTGCTTGTTGGAAGGGATTAACATATTCCATGAGTTTAGCACTCCCTCAGGAGGAGCTATTGCCAATCTGTGTGGCAAATTTGCGTGACGAATTACGCACGCCATTGATCCCTGTGAAATACACAGGAGGGTTTCGAGACCTTACTTCAATCGCTCAGCAGATTGAAGATTACATTATACAGGCTAAGGCTAAATCTTGTGTAATTCCATCAGCTCTAGGAAGGAGAATGGGTAACGCGGAAACTTCTACAGTTATGCTTAAACAAGCGCCTGTACATATTTCTACTTCAAAACCTTCATCTTCTCGAAGGGATCCACCTCCTGAACGCCAACAACAAAGGCCATTTCTTCCAATTGATCAAAGAGATCAACGACGAAAACAATTTGAGGATTTGAAGAGTAAAACATACTCTTTCCGAAATGAGCAAGTTACTGGTTACTTCATTTCAGCTCTGGAAAATAATTTGGTTCAATTACCAGTGCCCAAGAGGCCAGACAAGGAAGGAGATGAAGACCGTCACAATTATTGTCCCTTTCATCAAATGTCGGGGCATCCCATCCAGGAGTGTTTTGTCTTCAAAGACCTCCTGCAAAATATGGTCGACTTGGGACAAGTCAAGTTGAATGGTTCTTCGAATCAGGTAGCATGTGTTACTTCTACATTTCCATAGGAGGAAGGTGAATGGCAAGAAGTCAAAAGCAGAAATGCACAAAAGTATGATGATTGGATGGTCAGAAAGACAATCAATCGGACTCATGCCATTTTGCGAACACAATTAAAGAAACCAATTGTGTCTTCTACCATGAATATTGTGGTAAAACTGTAACACCCTGAGCTTCCATGATACGCTTCTCATTCAATAATGCAATAGCTTGCATTGTACGCAACTTCGAGTTCTAACACACCGCAACTAATCAAAGTAGCCGTTATGAATAGTAATAACCACTTTTTAAATTTATAGAAATTTTATATGTCAAAATGGAATTCATTTTTGTATTCCTAATATTGAAATTAGCCTATGTTGAATTTTTTGAGAACTCTCAATTTTTTATGAATAGTGAAAAATACTTAAAAACAACTTTTTTAATCAAAATAATTTATTGTGATAAATTATACTATTTAGTGGTTTTAAAGTATAATTATAATATATTTTTACCATTTTATCCAATGGTGGTCATTAGAATTAATTTAACATTGAAATTGGACATAAACAATTGCCAATCTTTTGATATAAATTGTTTCTTAAAAACACGCTATTTGTTGTGACAACAGGAATTAATTATAAAACTAATTAATGCAACTTATATGTTTGGAATTTTTTAAAATAGACATCATTTTTGAAATTGGAATATCAAATATATCTTAGGGTGAAATTTTGGCATTATTCTGAAAAACGTCAATTTTTGATGAATAGTTAAACCACTAAGTGGTTGTTAAAAAACTGATTTTTCGTTAAAATGAAACATTACCACTTCTGTGTTTTGAATTTCAAAAATCCGAAATACATGGTTCTCATTAAGAAGTAAAATTTTGTTCAATGAGATTAAAATAATTTTTTGGTGAATAATAACTTTTAAGTTCTTAATCGCGATTAGAAGTAATTAGTGTAGTTTAAGGTAAAAATAATGTTTTAATAATATGAGATGAGCTTGAAACATGTCCTACCCTCATTGGATGTGCCATGGCCGACCAAGAAAATCCATGGGTCAACTTGTGGACCCCATGGATCCACTTTAGTTGGAAAATGACATAAATAACTTTTATTTAATGTTAAAGTAAAAAATGACACAAACATGAAATGTTTTACTAAAACAATTTTTACATGGGGTTATAAAAGTCATATTTTTGACTATAAATAGTAATTGGAAAGCTAAAAATATTTCCTAAATCATAGTATTTGTTTCATAATTTTTAGAAATTAAATAAATTAAATTATTTATGACATCATGATGATGCAGTGATGACCTCATTATTTAACGATTTAAATAAAATAAAAAGATAATGTAAAGTCCAAGGCTTACACTTGTCAAAAACCTATTGTATGAGTAGATTTAGAACCCTTATCACTTTACCCTTAAATTATATATGTGTGGGACCTCTAAAATCCGAAACTCATTTTATAATAAAGTGACTTTTCTTTACTTTCCAAGAGTGCCCCTCCTCTCCACTTATAAAAGGCCCCCACCTCTACCACCTCATTCACACTTTCAAGCCATTTGGCTCGGCCAACCTCTGACCAAATACTCTCCCAACTTTCCCCTCTTACTCCTAGAAGCCTCACTTTGGGCAGAACTCTTCCCAAGGAAGCCTTTGGATCAAATCAAAAAGAGTTACCCGATTTTGAGGTAATGTCTTCTCTAATGTTGTTTTGTTTTATTTTTATTCTACAACCCCCTAAACTCTTTTTATTCATTTCTTTTGTAACAACACAAGTATCCTAAATATACTAGGATGTTTTTATAAGAAGGATTCGATCTACACTTACACACACCTACATCTAATGGTTAAAGAACATACGGTTTCTGTGGATGGCGATTTTCTACCTCACGAAACGATGATTGTTCAACAATCATATAACACCTTCAAAGGTGTCCATTAAGATGTCACTATATTTATATAGGATATATAATATGTTTATGTTTTACTTATGCTTATGTATTTTTCATTTATGGAATACTTTATTGTTTCCATTATGGGTAAACACGATATTTTTATTTTAGGAAGTGCGGACTACCGCCCCCTCAAAGTGATTTGAATCGTTAATACCATATGTGGGATGTATAAAGGATGGAGTAAATGATATTATATATGATGTTATACTGGAATTATAATATACCTTTATATCCTTATGATTTCATTAAATATGAAATAGAAATGAAAGTAGCGTTCATGTGTATGTATGGCTTACCGTCTCCATGAACAGTGCATTTCATTTCTTACCTCTAAACATTATGGAATATTATAAATGCATGTATATACTGGATATATATGATATATATGATATCTACATCATAAACATAATTCTGGATATAATGGATATATCACCACATGAACAACTTGTAATTATAAGAATTTTATTTTTGACTCAAGTACCTAAGATTGACAAAATGACCGTTATAAACTTAAATAATTACATAATGTTTATAACATGGTAATAAGGGATATAAAAGGAATAATGAACATGAAAAAGGTTCTTAAGTAAATAGAAATTAACTCTAGTTTATTATTCAGGAGGTTAAAGAACGGTCGAGTCAGGACAGGACGCAAGGTAAGGGAACTTCATAACCCAATTTCCATTCTTTGGGTTAATCTCCTACTTTCAAATTATGTCATGATATTATTATGTCTTATTTTGTATTATTTATGTGTACCTATAGTGAATACACATAATATATCTATTTTATTTTAAAAATGATCTTTTTAAGGACTTCGTCTCAATCTCATTTCATTTAGACATATTTGGTTTTATACACAACTTTCTTTTATACGGTGTATAAAACCCTTTGACTTTTACGTTTATTCAAAAGGAATATTTTTTTATATGAAGCGTTTTACTAAACGACAAAAAGGGAATGTTTTTCATTCCGTACATATGCAGCGACAACGACTTCTCCGCCGTCGTGACCATTATTTGAGTTTCAGCTTCCTCTACAAGCCATCACTTTTTTCTAATGAATAATAAATACAAAGTTTTAACTTTCTTTTATTTTGGTATTGAAAATTGTTTTGAAAGCGTTTTTATTATACCAATGTGTTGCATTGATATCTTGTGATTGAAATGTGGAAATGTTATGTTTCCATTATGCATGATTTATGTGATACGATTATGTTATGGTTTATGATATGTTTAAACCTATTCATATGGGGAATGCATTGGACTTAATAAGTGACGGGTGGAGCCCTCTATAGCTCCTCGATGCATCGGCAGGTCTCATGAGACAAACTAGTGTCTTGGCATGAGGCCTTGACAAAATCTTATTTTTGGTCTTGGCACGAGGCCTTGGCTACGTGGTTATGATAGTCTGGCATTATGCATTCCATCATTATGAAAGTGGTTATTGATATTGCATGTGATTATTCGACCAATAGAATATCCATGTGAAGAAGTGAATGGAATTATCTCATTTTACTTTTGCAATATTATGTTGAAGTTCATGTTTAAAAGGCTTTTTTTAGTTATACATTGCCTTAAATGTTTATGTTTATTGATGAAAGTTTCCGCTATATTGTTATCCTTACTGATCATTTAAGCTCACCCCTTTCAATGTTTTAATATTTTCCAGGATGTGAAGAAGTATTTTAGGAATGACCTGCAGGGATAGTCAGAAGAGGATATGAGTGTGGACTATGAAGACTTTTTTATTAGTTTTTCACTTTATGATGTAATGTAAGACTTATGAATGTATCTAGTGTTTCAAAGGCTACTAAACAAATCGGTCTTTCGAGACTTTATCTTTTGTGATCATGCCAATGTTACGAAGTAATGCACCGACTTTGGGTAGCTGGGGTCGGGGCGTTACAGTTGGTATCGGAGGCAGTTTAGTACTAACCTTGGAAGCTAGATTTAGGTAAACTCTTATTAGAGCACATATCCCAAAGATAGACTTTGAGGATTAGTATAGAATAAATTTCTAGAATTTTGGTATTATAGATATTTTGTGAGTATTCCGAGCAATACATCCCTGTCTGGATACGAGCAGGTAGAGGTGGCTCTGGCACAGATGTACCTAGGGGTAAAACCCGAAAACACCGCTTTGAGCTAGACTCGAACGGGAACTGGTGCACGACAACGGGCCTTGCTACACTCTTGGTTACGACACACCCGAGTGATATGCTTAGGATAATTTTCATTTTCATTACAAACCACTATGAAGGGTTATGAGTATATACTTTCTCAAAGAAAACATTTTTATGATTATGGATTATATCCATAAATAGTTCAATTTATGTTAAGTATTTTATAAGTATGGAATTATGTATTTTTATTCATAAACTAATCTAGTTTATGGAATTGTATAGAAATGGCGCCCAGTAGAAGGAATGTGAACTCAATCAATACGTATGATCCAAAGAGTAAGAAGGATCATATCTTTCATGGTATTAAGCCAACATTTAGAAGGGAAATATTCTCCCATGTGTTATCAACATATGAAGAAATAGTATCATGTGTTAATAAGATAAGTAGAGAATTCTCTGAGTCTTATGGATTTGAAGGGATGAAAGAGAAGAAAAGGATGGAAGAGGGAATAATGGATAAAGGGACGAGGGAAAAGAAGAATTTTCCAATATGTGATAACTGTGGGAAGAAACACCTTGGAATTTGCCTGAAGGGAATGTGAGTTTCTTATAAGTGTGGAGAAAAAGGACACCAAGTGCGTGACTGCAAGGGTAAGAAAAAGGTTTCAAATGTACAATGCTTCATCTGCAAAGAGTGGGGACACTACGCAAACCAATGTTCAAATCATCCGAGTATTCCCCAAATGATGTTATTGGATAATAATCATGTTATGATACTACCACAGATGAGGAGGAATGATTAGAGTTCTTATGTTGTTATTAAAGAATTTTGTAATTTGAGTGTTGCATCAATGATGTACTTGTTATAATAATTATGGAGTATATAAGGATTGTACTGCAGTACTATTTCATCTGGGACTTGAGATTGTGTGGAACCAAGAAATGTGACTCCACAATAGGTTAATTTTTTGGAAAGTATATGGTTGAGAGAATGATAAACCATAATATGATTCTGATACCAATATAGTGATTTTGGAATAAGACATGATTGATTCAGATAAATTATGTTGGATATTATTAACATCTATGAAACTGATTAATGATTTGTATACATTTTTGGATATAAGGAGTATATCTAGTTTTCTATAAGGAATAAGGAATTATGGTAATACAGTATGTTGCAGTGTTTTAAAAGAATACATGATGAAGGTGTTCACATGTTGTTACGCAGAAAAAAAATGAGCCTCATTATGTTTACCTTCCTCTTAAAATCTGGACTGTGAGTTGGAAAGAAGTATTTTGGATAACTATAAAGGTTGGAATGGATTATATTTTACATTGGATACTATTGTTAAGGTTATTTTTGGATATTTATAAAAAGGAAAACACGCAGACCGAGTGACAACCCATCGCGTCGGACAAAGCTGTGGGAATCAAACCCACATCCATAGTGCGATTGGGATTAATCGCCTACCAATGGACTATGTGAAGTCCCTGGTTTTTACAAAATAGTTTTTCTAATCTAAGTGGTATGTGTTAAAATTTGTAACCTTATACAATTAGGAGAAGTATAATATTTTTGAGTTCTATTATCTTTATGAGTGAAAGATGAGTTAAAGGTTGAAACTCTAATTGTCAAGCATAAATATATATATACCTATCTCTTATTCAATTAATAAATTAATTCTTAAACTTTAGTAAAGGGATATTAAAACAAAAAAATGTGTTATCCTAATACCTTATGTCTTGTTGAACTGATGATATTTTAAATCAACATTGATTGAAGGCTTTGAGGCCCTCAATTTGACAGTTGATTGTGATTGATGACCTCAATCACTCCCTAAAAATATTTATGTTTTTCCTCCAATTATATGTCTCTAATTTCCACCAATGTTCTCCTTATTGAGATCATAATTTGGTGGTGACTTTCTTATTTCTATTTCCCTCTTATTAAGATTAATTTTATTAACCTTATTTCTGATGTGGGTTTTCCACAAAGGTATTTTCTATTTTCAACCTTTTATTTTCCAAGAAAAAATTCAAATTGCGAGGACGCAATTTATAGAAGGAGGGGAGAATGTAACACCCCGAGCTTCCATGATACGCTTCTCATTCAATAATGCAATAGCTTGCATTGTACGCAAGTTCGAGTTCTAACACACCGCAACTAATCAAAGTAGCCGTTATGAATAGTAATAACCACTTTTTAAATTTATAGAAACATTATATTTCAAAATGGACTTCATTTTTGTATTCCTAATATTTTAATTAGCCTATGTTGAATTTTTTGAGAACTTTCAATTTTTTATGAATAGTGAAAAATACTTAAAAACAACTTTTTTAATCAAAATAATTTATTATGATAAATTATACTATTTAGTGGTTTTAAAGTATAATTAGAACATATTTTTACCATTTTATCCAATGGTGGTCATTAGAATTAATTTAAAATTGAAATTGGACATAAACAATTGCCAATATTTTGATATAAATTGTTTCTTAAAACACGCTATTTGTTGTGACAGCGGGAATTAACTATAAAATTAATTAATGCAACTTATATGTTTGGAATTTTTTAAAATAGACATCATTTTTGAAATCGGAATATCAAATATATCTTAGGGTGGAATTTTGGCCTTATTCTGAAAAACTTCAATTTTTGATGAATAGTGAAACCACTAAGCGGTTGTTAAAAAACTGATTTTTCGTTAAAATGAAACATTACCACTTCTGATCTTTGAATTTCAAAAATCCGACATACATGGATGTCATTAAGAAATAAAATGTGGTTCAATGAGATTAAAATAATTTTTTTGGTGAATAGTAACTTTTAAGTTCTTAATCGCGATTAGAGGTAATTAGTGTAGTTTAAGGTAAAAATAAAGTTTTAATAATATGAGATGAGCTTGACACATGTCCTAGCCTCATTGGATGGGCCATTTCCGACCAAGACAATCCATGGGTCAACTTGGGGACCCCATGGAGCCACTTTAGTTGGAAAATGACATAAATACCTTTTATTTAATGTTAAAGTAAAAAATGACACTAACATGAAATGTTTTAATAAAACAATTTTTACATGGTGTTATACAAGTCATATTTTTGACTATAAATAGTAATTGGAAAGCTAAAAATATTTCCTACATCATAGTATTTTTTTTATAAATTTTATACATTAAATAAATTAAATTATTTATGACATTATGATGATATAGTGATGACCTCATTATTTAACGATTTAAACAAAATAAAAAGATAATGTAAAATCCAAGGCATACACTTGTCAAAAACCTATTGGATGAGTATATTTCGAACCCTTATCACCTTACCCTAGAATTATATAAGTGTGGGACCTCTAAAATCCGAAAATCATTTTATAATAAAGTGACTTTTCTTTACTTTCCAAGAGTGCCCCTCCTCTCCACTTAAAAAAGGCCCCCACCTCTACCACCTCATTCACAATTTCAAGCCATTTGGCTCGGCCAAACTCAGCCCAAATACTCTCCCAACTTTCCCCTCTTACTCCTAGAAGCCTCACTTTGGGAAGAACTCTTCCCAAGGAAGCCTTTGGCTCAAATCAAAAAGAGTTACCCGATTTTGAGATAATGTCTTCTCTAATGTTGTTTTGTTTTATTTTTCTTCTCCAACCCCTAAACACTTTTTATTCATTTATTTTGTAACAACACCAGTATCCTCAATATACTAGGATGTTGTTATAAGAAGGATTCGAGCTACACTTACACACACCTACATCTAATGGTTAAAGAACAAACGGTTTCTGTGGATGGAGAATTTCTGCCTCATGAAACGATGATTGTTCAACACTCATATAACACCTTAAAAGGTGGCCATTAAGAGGTCACTATATTTATATAGTATATATAATATGTATATGTTTTACTTATGCTTCTGTATTTCTCATTTATGGCATACTTTATTGTTTCCATTATGGGTAAGTGCGATATTTTCATTTTAGAAAGTGCGGACTACCGCCCCCTGAAAGTGATTTGAATCGTTAATACCATATGTGGGATGTATAAAGGATGGAGTAAATGATATTATATATGATGTTATACTGGAATTATAATATACCTTTATATCATTATGATTTCATTAAATACTAAATAGAAATGAAAGTAGCGTTCATGCGTACGTACGGCTTACCGTCTCCATGAACGGTGCATTTCATTTCATACCTCTAAACGTTATGGAATATTATAAATGCATGTATATACTGGATATATATGATATATATAATATCTACATCATGAACATAATTCTGGATATAATGGATATATCACCACATGAACAACTTGTAATTATAAGAATTTTATTTTTGACACAAGTACCTAAGATCGACAAAATGACCGTTATAAACTTAAATATTTACATAATGTTCATAACATGGTAATAAAGGAAATAAAAGGAATAATGAACATGAAAAAGGTTCTTATGTAAATAGAAATTAACTCTCGTTTATTATTCAGGAGGTTAAAGAACGGTCAAGTCAGGACAGGACGCAAGGTAAGGGAACTTCTTAACCCAATTTCCATTCTTTGGGTTAATCTCCTACTTTCAAATTATGTCATGATATTATTATGTCTTATTTTGTATTCTTTATGTGTACCTATAGTGAATACACATAATAGATCTATTTTATTTTAAAAATGATCTTTTTAAGGACTTCGTCTCAATCTCCTTTAATTGAGACATATTTGGTTTTATACACAACTTTCGTTTATACGGTGTATAAACCCCTTTGAATTTTACGTTTATTCAAAAGGAATATTTTTTTATACGAAGCGTTTTACTAAAAGACAAAAAGGGAATGTTTTTATTTCCGTACATATGCGGCGACAACGACTTCTCTTCCGCCGTGACCATTATTTGAGTTTCGGCTTCCTCTACAAGCCATCACTTTTTTTAATGAAAAATAAATACAAAGTTTTAACTTTCTTTTATTTTGGTATTGAAAATTGTTTTGAAAGCGTTTTTATTATATCAATGTGTTGCATTGATATCTTGTGATTGAAATGTGGAAATGTTATGTTTCCTTTATGCATGATTTATGTGATACGATTATGTTATGGTTTATGATATGTTTAAACCTATTCATATGGGGAATGCATTGGACTTAATAAGTGACGGGTGGAGCCCGCTATAGCTCCTCGATGCATTGGCTGGTCTCATGAGACAAACTAGTGTCTTGGTACGAGGCCTTGACAAAATCTTATTTGTGTTCTTGGCACGAGGCCTTGGATACATGGTTATGATAGTCTGGCATTATGCATTCCATCATTATGAAAGCGGTTATTGATATTGCATGTGATTATTCGACCAGTAGAATATCCATGTGAAGAAGTGAATGGCATTATCTCATTTTACTTTTGCCATATTATGTTGAAGTTCATGTTTAATAGGCTTTTGTTTTAGTTATACATTGCCTTAAATGTTTATGTTTATTGATGAATGTTTTCGCTATATTGTTATCCTTACTGAGCATCTGAACTCACCCCTTTCAATGTTTTAATATTTTCCAGGATGTGAAGAAGTATTTTAGGAATGACCTGCAGGGATAGTCAGAAGAGGATATGAGTGTGGACTATGAAGACTTTGTTATTAGTTTTTCACTTTATGATGTAATGTAAGACTTATGAATGTATCTAGTGTTACCAAGGCTACTAAACTAATTGGTCTTTCGAGACTTGATCTTTTGTGATCATGCCAATGTTACGAAGTAATGCACCGACTTTGCGTATCTGGGGTCTGGGCATTACAAAAACCCTCTTCATCAGAGGGAAATTCTTCAAAGAAATAGTTTGATTCAAAGAAGGAAAATGAATCAGAAGAAGATGAGAATGTGTCAAAGCCTAAATTGTCTTTGACTCTAGCAGAATTTATGCCATCTACTTCAAAGCCACGGACACCGCCCCATCAAACGACACAGCCTAAACAGGCTAATCAGGCAGAGTCTTTATTAGATGAAGAGTTAATATTTGATTCTGTTAATATGATTCAATTAACAGATCTGTATTCCAGTCGTAATTTCAATTTTGATGAGCCTGAATTCCATGTATCAAATAAGGGAATCTGAGGAAGTTCCAGAGGTTCAGAATACAGGGGAAGACGTGGATCTTTCTGAATCCACTACTCCAATTCTACCCCTGCTAGCACTGTGTATGCAGCAGAAACTCGTGGTAGAGCTCTTCAGTGAGCTCAAAAAGAACAAGCAAATTCTTCTGCCAATAGCCAACTCAGTCTTGGAATAGTTATTTTAGAAGTCCGATTGAAGGTTCCATCTTCTTTATCTCAGCAAGTAAATGGATCTAATTGGTCTAATCTTTCAAAACCAAGGATGTTTCCAACTTCTATCCCAATACAAGATGCATCAGCTTCCAAAGCATCTTCTTCCAAGGTACCTGCTATACTGCATATTCCTGTTGGGAAACGCAGACCTCTAGATCAAAAGTATGATATATTGAAACACTTGGCCCAAGTACCAGCCACGTTATCAATTTTGGATGCTTTGAATATGTGAAAAGATCTTCCAGAAGCACTCATCAAAGCTTTGTCAAGTCCTCAGGAGTTTGAAGCTGAAATTGCTGCAGCTGAAGTCTATCACATAGAGAATAATCTTGCAGAATGCCATGTAGTGATATCTTTTACTGATAAAGATGAAGATGATGTTGTGCATGGACACATAAAACCTCTGTACTTATCTGGAAAAATCAATGGTGTAGATATCCTAAGAGCTTTCATTGAAAATGGTTCAAGAGTCAACCTCATGGCCATTCGTACGCTTCGTCGATTGGGCCTCATAGAATGTGATTTATCTTCTTCTACCATGATGTTACAAGGATATGAAAAAAATTAACAAGAACCACTGGGCGAAGTTACACTCAGAACATTGTTTTGAGATCTTGTATCCAATTCGGATTTCATGATTGTTGATCAAGACTCAGCTTTCAACGTCTTGCTCGGAAGACCCTGGCTACATCAGCATGTGGCTATCCCTTCATCATACCATCAATGTCTCAAATACTGTTTCAATGGTAAAGTTGGAACATTGTATGGTGATAAGGCCCCGTTCAAGACATGTGAGTCTCAATACATTGAGGCGGAATTTTATCACATGAAGGGAAGAGAGAAATCTACAATAAAGGAAATTACCAAAGTTAATGCTCCATATGGTTTAGAGAAGATTCCAATAAATCCTTTTACACATGTGAGTAAAGATTATGTGTTACCTATCAGTCAAATTGAAAAAATAGGACCAAATCAAAATACTCTTATGGAAAGATCCATAATGTCAATTACAGCAATCGAGCCAAACAACATGGGAGAAATTGGTAACCTACCAAATAGTGATGAAAGCACAAGTGGTGATGTTTTCATTTCATCTGCTGAAATCCAACAGGTCTATACTTCGCCAATCAGGCCAGAAGAAGTTATAACAACATCCAAGGCGAATAATGATGTCAATTATCAATCCATCATCTCCTCTTTATTTCCTAAAGAAGACCCTTTATCATCAATAGGGTCGGAAATGGAAGCTTCTTCTTCAAAATGTGAAAATTTTGACATCTCTTCTGATCATGAAAATTTCGTTTTGTCATCTACTATGCAAGTAGAAACAGAAGAAATAACACATGATGAAGCGGAAGAGGAAGATCTTAGAGATGCTCCTCCATCATTTGAAGAGGGTATCTCTACCACTGTGGATGAACTCAGAGAAATAAATTTGGGTATAGAGAAAGATCCACACCACACTTTAATTAGTACGACCATGACCCTTGAAGAGCAAGAGATGTATATTTCTTTTCTAAATCAAAATAAAGATATTTTTTCTTATAACTATACAGAAATGCTTGGGCTTGATCCTGATGTTTCTACTCATCATTTGGGTTTACCAAAAGAACATTGAGGATTTAATCAGGCCGTGAGAAGAACACACCCAACATATGATTCCAAAATTGAAGCTGAAGTGGATAAGCTGATCAAAGCTAACTTCGTCAGAGAAGTTCAGTATCCCAAGTGGTTGGCTGATATTGTCCCTGTAAAGAAGAAGAACGGACAAATTAGGGTTTGCATTGATTTCAAAGATCTTAATCGGTATTGTCTTAAAGATGATTTCCCAGTTCCTATTATAGAACTCTTAATTGATGCAACGGCTAGTTATGAAGTACTTTCCTTCATTGATGGATCTTCCGGATATAATTAGATCTGAATGGCCCCAGAATATGGGGAATCCATAGCCTTCAGATCCCCTCAAGGCGTGTTTTGTAACCGGGTGATTTCCTTTAGTTTAAAGAATGCAGGTGCAACATATCAACACGCCATGCATCATATCTTCAAACCTTTCTTAGGGATGTTTTTTGAATGCTATGTAGACGATTTGGTGGTTAAATCCAAACAACCTTCTAATCAATTGGATGATTTAGAAGTCATATTCCACAAGCTTCGACAACATAATTTGAAGATGAACCCTTTAAAATGTGCTTTTGGGGAAACCTTAGGAAAATTTCTCGACTTTTTTGTATGCCATCGTGGTATTGAAGTCGATCCTGAGAAGAACAAGTCAATCCTTGGTATGTCACCTCCTCAGAATTTGAAATAATTAAGAGGACTTCAAGGACACTTAGCCTATATTCGGCGTTTCACCGCCAATTTGGCAGGAAAAAGTTTACCGTTTACCAAATTATTGAAAAAAGGATTTACTTACCAGTGGACTGAATAATGTCAAGAAGCATTTGATGTTCTCAAGAAATACCTCTTGAGTCCACCGGTACTTATGCCACCTATTGAAGGAAGACCACTTATCCACTATGTGACAACTCTAGACCGATCATTGGGTGCCTTTCTTCCTCAAAAGAATGATGCTGGGAATGAAAATAGCCTCTACTATCTCAGTAGAACTATGCTTGAAGCAGAAACCCGGTATTTAAGTATTGATAAGTGCTGCCTAGAATTAATCTTTGCAGTTCAGAAACTGAGACACTACCTGCAACATCACAAGGTCCATTTGGTATCTCGCAATAATCCGCTCAAATTCATCCTTAGTCGTCCAATGCTTACAGGACGTCTAGCAAGGTGGGCAGTGATTTTGCAGCAGTTCGACATTCAGTTTGTGTCTCAAAAGGAAATAAAGGTCCAAGCTCTGGCTGATTTCCTGGATGAACATCCTTCAGTGGAAGACACGTCTTCAGATATTGAACTCTCTGATGAGGATGTTTTCTCTATTCAATAGAGTCTTCAAACATGGGAAATGTATTTTGATGGTGCTTCTAGAAGTCCAACAGGGAAGAAAATGAAAAATCCTAAATTCAACAAAGTTGGTTTAGGAATTGTGCTCATTTCTCCAGATAAGGCATTTTTACCTTATTCCTTTTTATTATGGGAAGGTGGTACCAATAATGAAGCCGAATACCAAGCTCTTATCACAGGCTTGGAGTTAGCGCTTCAAGAAAAAGTGATTCACTTAAAGGTGAAAGGTGATTCAGACCTAGTAATCAAACAAGTCAATGGGGATTATGCGATCATAAAAGAAGAATTAATCCCTTTGTATGATTACGTCAGAGAGTTAATGGCAGAATTCCCTTCAGAACCGACATTTTCATATGTCCGAAGATCAAAAAATGCTTAAGCTGATGCGCTGGCTAATATAGCCACATCTCTAGAAGATCCAAATCGGGATGAGACAACCATCAGTATTGCCCACCGTCGTACAATTTCACCTTATGTTCAATACAGAACAGAGGAAATTAATGAAATTAGTCCCATTCCTGAACCGTATGGTCATAATACAAGATAGATGTCACCTATCAGGGAATACCTTCAAAATGGAACACTTACACCGGATAGAGCCGAGAAAGAAAAAATTCAGTGACGTGTGGTCAATTTTACTCTTTATGATAACCCAAACCACCTAGAGAAAATTCTCTACAAACGTGGTTTTGATGGAGTTCTCTTCAGATGCATTGATGGTGAAGAGACAATGGAGGTCAAGAAAAAAGTGCATGCAGAAGTCTGTGGTGCCCACCAGTCTGGACATAGATTGTCTGATCAAATTCGAAGGCTTGGATACTTTTGGCCTTCAATGATACAAAATTGTGTTAATTTCACAAAGAAGTGTCATTCATGCCAAGTACACTCCAACTTTATTCATCAACCTCCAAAGTTTCTTCATACAGCTAAATACTCGTGGCCATTTTCCACATGGGGAATGGATGTGGTGGGACCTTACCCTTCAGCTACGGCCAAGCAGTTTAAGTACATTCTTACTGCTACTGATTTCTTTTCCAAATGGGCAGAGGCAGTACCTCTTAAAGAAGCCAGTTCTAAATGCATTGTTTGCTTCATCAAGTATAACATCATTACTAGATTTTGTGTCCCTCATACCATATTTACGGACAACGACACCAACTTCTGTTTTTCTGAGGTGAAGAAATTATATAAAGAATACAACATTTAATCCAACCATTCATCTCAGTATCATGCGGTGGAGAATAGCCAAATAAGAGCCTTTAACAAGACTCTTTCAAATATACTGAAAAATATGGTGGATAAAGATAAGAGGTCATGGCCTGATAATCTCTTTCAGGCTTTATGGGCTTATCAGACTACCACCCGCAATGCAACGCGGTCAACTCCATATTCGTTGGTATATAGAATGGAAGCAGTCTTTCCAATTTAAGTTCAATTGCCCTCACTCAGAGTAGACATTTGTGATCGGTTATCTACAGATGAGAAATCCCAAAAGCGATTGAATGAATTGGAATAGTTATATGAGAAAATATTGTGCACTTTACACCACTTAGAAATCTATCAGAATTGAATAGCACGAGCTTTTAACAAAAAAGTTCGTCTTCGTTAATTCATTCAAGGAGAATTGGTATTAGTTATCAGAACTCTAATGATACTAGGAAGGAAACCTCCCAAGCTTGAGCCAAAATGGGAAAGACCTTATTCAATACATAGGGTCTACTATAATGGAGCTTATTCATTAATCTCGATGGATGTAGAACTCATTACTACTCCAACTAATGCCATATTTTTGAAGAAGTATTTTGTATAAACTACAAAGTATTCATAAGATGTCCCCACAACATGACACTAAATTGTGCAGCACCAGTTCATCCTTGGTATACGACGTTAAACTATACAGCAATGGTCCAGTATGACATTAAACTGCAACTTCATCCCACACGACGTTAAAATGTGAAAAAGTTTCCTAAAAGGTCCTGTATGACTTCAAACTACAACATGGTCCTATATGACTTTAAACTACACCATCCATGGTCCATGCATATGACCCTAAACTATTCACACTTTTTTCTAGCATGACATTAAACTGAAGAAAAAAAAAGTCCCTAATCTGTCCTCACTGCATGTCATTAAACTGCACAGTCCCCCTTTCATCCAACATGACGTTAAACTGTATTGTCCCTGCAACATGACATTAAACTGTGCAACACCAATTTGTCCTTGATATACGACGTTAAACTATACAGAAACGGTCCATGCATACGACCCTAAACTATTTGAAAGTCCATTACGTCCGGAAATACATCAAACGACATAATCATCAAAGGACCTGTATGACCTTAAACTGTACTTATGTCCAGCATGACATTAAACTGCACCATCCATGGTCCATGTATATGACCTTAAACAATTCACCCTTTTGTCCAACATAACATTAAACTGTATTGTCCCCATCGTTTTAATTACATGACACTATACTGTACAGAAAGTCCTTGATACGTCTTACATGATGCTAAATTGTACTTTGTCCCTGCTACATGACATTAAACTGTGCATCGTTAAGGTTACTGATACCTCTTGTTTCTCACAACGAGTATGACTCACATGAAGTTAGAGAAAACCTCAACCATAACACTCTCTCTGGGATACTAACCTTGTGTAAGTCCCAACATAATTTTTTAGGTCATTGTCCCCATGAATAACTTGATCATTAATTTATTCTTTAATTGAACTACGCGGATTTTGATCCTTGCCTTTCAGGCTAGGTACGTAGGCAACCTCCCAAGGTTCAAGCCCAAAAACAATCTCTTCACTTCGGTTCAACATCATATCATATGATTTTGATTTGTGAAACCGCACTTAGAATTAATATCTTTACATTTGATTCACTTTCATCCTTGTTATAGGATGTTAAACTATACAACACTTTTGTCCGGTATGACAATAAAATACAATACTCATTGATTTCCTCATTTGAGAGGGAACCATTATTTACATTGATTTTTCAATCATGTTTCATTTCAAAAGACTACGTGCATACATGGAAATGCCTAAGCTTTTTATCTCGGGTTAAACCATCATTGTACTAAAGTACCCTTTCACCCTTCACATGTATAAACCAAATTTGTACAAAGGGTATGTCTAGAACTACGTGGGATTGATTCCCATCCTTACAGGATATGTAGGAACATTCGAGTATCCCTCGAATCCAGCCCCAAGTCTTTTGGGCCTAACCACAAATTTCACTTTCAGTCCCTTGGCTAAAAAGTCCTCATGAAAACACACACTGTGTATTCATTATTATGGTCTGAAATCTATGACCGTAAACTAAGATCTCTCATACTTTCGTCCTGCACGACGTTAAACTGAATTTCAAGAACTACGTATGGATTGATTTTCATTATTATGAGATACGTAGTGAAGTCCAAAATTTCAATTCCGGACCCAGCCACAACATGATTATGGTTATCATTGACCTATGTATCTCTATATACATTGAAAAATACCCATCTTTATGTGTTATAATCCTAAACTTAAATATTTTCAGATCTTCATTACCCTTTTCATGACTTTTAGTCACAAAAATGTCAAACTTCTGAGAATTCTTTTGCCTGACTATGCAGTACGTGCCCATAGGTGGCCTTGCATAAACAGTCCACATAACAGGCTTGTCATCCGAAGGATACTATTTATTTGACTATGCAGCCAATGCCCTTAGGTGGCTCCGTATAATTCAACCCCCTAACGGGTTTGTTAAATGATGGTAACTTCATTCTTGGGAAGAATGCCTCTTTTGTCTTTATTTGTCTTAAATGACGGTATGTAGGGATCTACAAAAAATAGCCATCCTTAACATATTTGTCCCATGTCCTTTTTCGTGATCTGAAAGTATTCAATTCTATGGTTTATACTCTCCATATTATCTTTCCCTACGTTTGTGTCAGACCTTCGTAGGAGTGATATTTATTCAATTCATCGATAGTCTTGTTCGGAAATATCTTTTCCATATTCAAGTACCTCTTTCCATACAACAAACTCTATACTTTAGAAAATTTGAATCTCCATAAACTTTCACTAGTTTTTAGCACTAGGAAAGTAAATTTCTGAAAGTTCTTTTGCCTGAATATGCATCACGTGCCCATAGGTGGCCTTGCATAAACAGTCCACATAACAGACTTGTCAGCCGAAAGATGCTATTTATTTGACCATGCAGCAAATTCCCTTAGGTGGCCCTGCATAATTCAACCCCCTAACAGGTTTTGTTAAATAATAGTAACTTCATTCTTGGAAACTACTTCTTCTGATGCCTTTTAGCTCTTTTTTTCATATCATTCCTCATATTCAAATACTCTTAAGCAATAGTTTACATTTTTTCTCTCATACATGAGTATGGTACTATGTTTTCAGATGAGTTGTCAAGGAATTGAGTTGATTCTAATCCATTTCGGTCAAAGCTATTTCGACCTTAAACATTAGCCTCTTTAGGTCCAACATGCATGGCATTAAACTGCCATATTTCTTATTTTCTCTCACCTCAGAGTCAAATCCTCTTTTATCTCCGGATCCAACTCTGAGGGGGGACTTTTGTTGACTCTCCTTTCCGTCACAGAGTCTAAATGAATGAAAAGGGAAATACCTTGAACAAAGAAGATTCATCCTTTGAACAAATATCAATAAATGACAAAGGAAGGAAGAAGAAGAACATTGCGCAAAGGTTGTGCAAGTTCTACAATGGTCGCGCAAGAATACTTGCACACCGATGTTGGTCTTGCAAGTGACTTGCGCGCCGATGTTGGTCGTGCAAGTGACTTGCGCGACCTAAGTGATAACCACCCGGTAACCGCCCGGGGTCTTCTCCTGCCTATAAATAGACCCTGTGGGCCCCCCATTGAAGGAAGGTTTTTTCCAGAAACTCGGATTGAAGCTCCCGGCGCCCAAGTCTCTTCTCAAATCTTCTGGAACACTTATAAGGTAATTTCTTACATAGAACGGAAGATATAAAGAGAGGAAGGAAAGCCTATGTGTTGAAACTCATCAACAGTTGCACGCTTGAGTGGACATCCCTTAAAGGAAGTGGCCACACTTGTGCGCCGCCTTACTCCTTTGATAGAACTTGCGCGTCCCTTTTCTGGAAGAACCTCAAGAGGATTCTAAAGGCTTTAATAAAGAGTCTCTCAAGTATTTAAATGCTAGTTGGACATCGTGCAAGTACCCCACACATGTCGCGCAGGTATACCTCCCCGACCAATACTTGCAGGCCCACGCAGTACCTGCGCGCCTTCCAAGACGTGCGTGCCCCTTCCTTTTTGGGTGCCCATCTTTCCCATTTTACCCCTATTAATCCATTACACCTTTCCTATTCAAGATTCAATCTTCAAGACACTCTTCAAAGCCATTTATGGCAAGATTTCTTTATTTTACTTCCTTATCTGAAAGGAATTCTGTGGAATATCTCTCAAAACATAGTGATTTTTACATCTTTATGTCACTAAAAAGTGGGAGTTCATTCATTCAACCTCATATTTTAAGATGAGAGAATACTTAACCTGGGCTTCCTTTTCAGGAGTAAGTCCCAGTCATAATTTTTGGGCCTCCTTTTCGGGAGTAAGTCCCAGTTATAATCCCTTAACCTGGGCTTACTTTTTAGGAGTAAGTCCCAGTCATAATTTTTGGGCTTCCTTTTCAGGAGTAAGCCCCAAGTCCCCTAACCTGGGCTTCCTTTTCAGGAATAAGTCCCAATCATAATTTTGGGATTCCTTTTCAGGAGTAATCCCCAAGTCCCTTAATTTCTCTTTAACCAATCCTAATTTTCGTTTGATCTGAGATTCCTTCTCAGGAGTAAAACACAATTATCAATCCTCTCCTAATTTGGGTTTCCTTCTCAAGAATAAGTCACAAGTTAGAGTATTCAAATCTCCATATAGCACATATACCTTTATGGACCCTGTTCCTGGATTTTCTCCCTAAAGTAAATCCTAACCTTCATTTATTTGGGTAGTCACACATACATAATCCCCAAACCTTTTCTTATGATTACATCTTTCATGGCCCAATTTTATATTTTATTACCAATACCTCTTGTTTCTCACACCGAGCATGACTCACGTGATCTTAGAGGGTAAAAGTAATTATGACATCCTTCTTTGAGCCATCAATCATAAAAATCATACTCCCTTACTCAAACTACGTGGGTTCTGATTCCTTTTCCAAAACAAAGGATACGTAGGTAGCCCATCTACGGGTTCAATCCCAACTCTGAAATAATTCATGTCCTTTTGAATGAAAATAAACTTCAAGTGCCCCACTGAGTGGCTTTAAAACCAGCCTGGTCATCATAATAACCAATAGAATTTTATATAAATGTTTTGAAGGATACCATTGACCAGGAATCTCTAAACAGATACAGATGATTCTTTATTGATGAAGAACCTCAAATACATATAAAAGATTTTCTAAAATTTCTTGTATATTTATTCATTGATAGTCAAAACTGAAGGAAAACCCATTTTATACTTGGTAATATAATAAGGATTCATGAACATAACTTAAATCTATAAAGAGAGTCCTGAAATAGACAATAATTCCCCTAAAAAGGTGTGATGAGTCCGACCTCCCATCCTATCGACCAATGAAAATTGCTAAGCCTGATCAGTTCACAAACTAATGAAGCGCCTACCTTTGGAAAGTAGGTCCAAATGGATGTGGAATCATTGGATGTTTCCAGTTCTACGAACAAACCCGTTAGAAACCGATCGGAACGTTTGAATCTCCCAACCAGGAGGTCATCCCCGAATTTTGAGGGAAACAACAGCATGAATGGGTTTTTACATTTTCATAACACATTATATCCATGAATCTTACTAAAAACTTTTACTAGTGTATTGTCAACACAATACATTTATTTTAAAAGGTAATGATATTTGGAGAAAAGAAAACGTTTTTGAAGAAGAAACAATATTTACCTCAAGAATGAACTTGAAGTGTTTTATCAAAATTATTTTCTATCTAAGATAATATAGGGGTCTGTTTCTATCCCTATTATTACATTGTTTTGATTATGTTATGTTGTAATTATTGTATGATGTCCTTTATTGTGTATGGATTATGTTATGATGGAATGATGTTTAAAAATCTCATTTTTATTACATGGGTTATGTTATGATGTATGATTTATGAGTTTGTGACACACATAAGAATGGTTTCATTATGAGATGGGTGGGACCTATATCTCCCTCCAATGCATTAGGAAAATATTTATATCTCATGAGATAGACATGGATGGAATGAAAAGTTAACCTGATTCGGTGATACAGGGATGGAACGAGGAGTGAACTCGGTTCAGTAATGGACTTTGTCTGCTATGATGGTCTTGGAAATGAGCATTGAATAATATGAAATGATTTTCAATGATTATGTGTGCATGCCACAAAGTTACATGTCTTATGTTATGTTTATTGGGGTTACATTTCTCTACTATGATTTATCCCATGACATGATATTGTGATCTCTTTTGCAGGATAATATTTTCAAAATGTTATGTTCTTATGAATATGATATGACTGATATTTCCTTTGTTTACCCTTACTGAGTATTTGAGCTCACCCTTTTGTATGTTTTATTTTCCCCAGGTTTGGATAAAAGGTATTAAGTAGGATATGACAAAAATGGACTCTAAATATGATGAAATAAACAAGAGACAATGTAGATGATTTATGAACAAGTTGTTTATGTTTCCCAGTTTCTAAAGACACTATACCTATACGGTTATTAAATGGTTTTGTTATATGTTGTAAAAAATATGCTTCAAATATGAAGTATTAACCGTGTATGTAATGTATGGGTCGTTATAATTTATGCCATTTCTATATTTTGAATTTGGAAAAATGGATTCCATATTTGGAATCAGTAGGTCCAAATTGTGTAAATATGTAACATTTATTTTTAGGCATTTTAAATATTTACTTAAGTAAATATTTTATTTACCATGATTAGAAGGTAAAAATAATAAATAAGGGTAAAATATAATATTATAGTAATAATAAATTACCTTAACAAGTGTCTTAATCCTATTGGATAATTCATATCCCACCATGGGAAACCATGGGTTGAATTTGGGATCCCATGGAGCCACATGGGAGTAATAATGACCTTTTATATTAATTAATTTAAATTAAAGACAAAAATGACATAAAAAAATATCTTTTAGTAAATAAATTTTCACATGGGGTTATATAGGTTATCCTTTCGACTATAAATATTATTTAGAAATCTAACACGATTACATACATCATAGTAGTTTTTTTATAATTTTTGGACATCAAATAAATTAAATTATTTGTGACTCAATAATGATGCAATATTTACCTCATTAATAAATGATTTAAATAAATAAGATTATAAGTATTAAAACAATATCCAAAACATGTAAAATTCTTGTTGGATTATTTTATTTAAGCCACGATTCATCGTAACTTTGATAGTTACGAATATTTGACCTTTTGAAACCAAATATGTGGTTATAATAAAATAATTATTTCAAAATTTCCTCAAGAGCCCCTCCTATCCCTTATAAAAAGGCCTCACTTTTAACCAATTCCGTACACCTCTCAAGCCTTTTGGTTCGTCCAAAATCTACTCAATTATGCTCCCTAAATCCCTGTCTTCATCTTAGAAGCCTTACCTTAGGCAGAAATCACTTTAATAAACTCTTTTTGTTCAATCCAAAGGAAGTTACCCAATTTAAAGGTAACAATTTCTCTAAAGTTATTTTGTTTAATTTTACTTCTCCAACCCCATAAAATCTGTTTATTTATTTATTTTGTAACAAAACCATTATCTTCAATATAGTAGGATGTTGTTATGCGAAAGATCTTAACTAAACATACACAAACCTCCATCTAATGGGTAAAGAACATAATGTTTCTGTGGATGGAAAACTAACGCCTCACGATACGATGATTGTTCAATTATCTCCTACCACCTCTCATGGTGGCCATTATTATGACACTATATTTATATACGATATATATTATGTTTATGTTTTCTTTATGCTTCTATATTTTTTCATTTATATCATACCTTTATGGTTTCCATAATGGGTAAACACGATAATTTCATTTTAGGAAGTGCGGACTACCGCCCCTCAAAGTGATATGACTCGTTAATGCCTTTTGTGGGATGAATAAGGGATGGATTTAATGATGTTATTTAAGATATTATACTGGAATTATAATATATATATGTATCATTATGTTTTCAGTCCATTAAAATACAATATGGAAATGAATTTGGCGTTCATGCGTACGTACGGCTTACCGTCTCCATGAACGGTGCATTTCATTTCTTACCTCAAAATGTTATGTACTAATATAAATACAGGAATATACTGGATATATATGATATATACATCATTTATATCATTATGAAGATAATGGATATTTTACAACATGGAAAACTTTTAATTATAAGGTGTTCATTTTAACTCAAGTACCAAATATCGACAAAACAACCCTTAATAACTTAAATGATTACATAATATTTATAACATGGTAATAAGTAATATAAAAGGAACAATAAACTTGAAAAATACTCTTAAAAAATTAGAAATTATCTTTAGTTTATTATTAATGAGATTAAAAAATGATCGAGTCAAGTCGAACATGAGGTAAGGGACTTCGTCTCAATCTCATTTCATTGAGGCATATTTTGTTTTATTCTCAACTTTCTTTTATACGGTGTATAAATAACATTGAAATTTCATTTCATTCAAGGGGAATCTTTTTCTACAAATCATTTTACTAAATGAAGAAAAATAATGGTTTTTAATGTACCCAGTGAAAATGAAATTCTCGCCGCCGCGAGTATTATTTGATATTTGGATTCCTAAACAATCAGTAGTGTATTTTAAAAAGAAAATAAATATCATATACTCATTTTATGTATTTCGGTATTGAAAATGATTTTGATAATGGATTTTTTAGGTCTATATATTTAAATGATATATTGTGATTAAAATGTGGAAATGTTATCTTTCCTCTATTTTTTTATGTGTTATGAATATGTTATGGTTCTTGAGAATTCATTATGCATACAGGTGATTCTGTGATAAAACTAGGGCGGGTGAGCCCATGATAGATCTCCAATGCATTGGGGTAACATGATAGAGGTAAACTTTAATGTTTCTCCTAAGATATTTAAGGAATATACTATGATGGGTATTTCAAATGTAACTCCCTATGTAGCTGTGATAGCTACAAAGTAAGTATGATATGGATGCCACAAGTTACCTTTATGATTTATGTTTCTATGTGTTATTCATATATCATATGATTTTATGAGCTATGTTAAAGAGCTTATGTTCTGTATGTAATGATGAACTGATGTTTTTATTGTTTGTTGTATAACACATACTAAGATTTTTATGTTCATCCCATGTTTTTGAAATCTTTTTCATAGGAATTAAAGATGAATAGGTTCAAGTATGGGATCAAGGAAAAGTCATGATGTCTAAAACATGGAACTAGACGTTACTCTTTTTTTCAAGAGTTTTTATTTTGTGAAAAAATGGAAACTCAGTAGAAGTTTCAACTTTGTAATCTTTTGAGATGTAATAGTTATGTCCTAATTCTCTAAAACTCTAAATCTGAAAAGATCCTCAACGTAAATTATTCAATTAATTAAATATTATGTAATGTTTTGTGGTCGGGTCCTTATAGTTGGTAACAGATGTAGGTTTAGACAACTTTAAGAGTTAGAATATTGTTACATTAATGTCCATAAATAAATTTATGGTAATATTGAAATGATATAGCATTTACAGATTACCCTGTTTCATTGCCTATGATATTTCAGTGTTCAGAATGGTTTTCCGCAGAGGAAATAGGGCAACTATGTTGGGACGACATTAAGAGGAAGACAACCTTCCAAATCAGCAACTTGAGATGTTCAGAATCAGAACTGAATAGTTTTTTGAAGTAATAGCACAATTGACTTAGGCTATAAATGGTAGTGGAATCCATGAACGAGAAATTCCAGAACAACCACAGAGGAACATGTCCATTGTAGAGCATTTCATGAGGCAACATCCACCATCATTCCGAGGATCATCTGACCTTGTGCTAATATAAGGGTGGATTAAAGCACGAGAGAAAATTTTTGATGTCATGGGATGTTCAGAACACCAAAAGGTTAGTTTTGTTATTTACTGTTTTGAAGGTGAAGCTGATCAGTGATGGTCGATGGTGATAAATATGAGGGATAGTGAGGAGATTTATGCACTTGATTGGGATTAATTCAAAGGTATGTTCCTTGCGAAATAATCTCCTAAGGTGGTTCGACTTAAGATGGAAAAACAATTCCTAGAATTGAGGCAGAAAGATGACTCAGTGGCTGCTTATGAAGAAAAATTCACTCAAATCTTATGGTATGATCCAAATTTCATACAAGATCTTAATAGTAAAATCAACCGTTTTTACTCATGATTAATGAAAAAGTATCGAAGGGATTTAGCTTTTCATTAGTTCAAAAGTTATGAAAAACATGTTCGTTTTGCGGAGAAGGTGGAAATGGAGTTTGCCGATGATTAGGTGTTCTTTGACAAACAAAAAAATAATAGGTCCAGGTGGAAGGCTAATGGGAAGAAATCTCAAAAAAAGTCTAATGGTAAGAATCTTAAATTTACAGATTGTGAAAATTGTGGTAGAAATCATGTTGGGGAATGTCTTTTGAATTATGGTATGTGCTTCTGATGTGGTAAAATGGGACATAAGGTTCGTAATTCCATTAAAAAATCTCAAGGTTGTGGTAATACAAAATATGATTTTCAATCAGTAAAATGTTTTAAGTGCAATTAAATGGGTCATTATGAAAATGACTGTCCAATGAAGAACTCAACTAAGGGAAAGAAACCAGACTACAAGTAGAAAGGGGTGGTGAAATCCTTTGCAACTAATTCAGTAGATGTTGGGCCATCAAATGAAGTAGTTTCAGGTACACTGTTTGTTAGTTAAGATTAATCCAATGTGTTGTTTGATCTTGGGTCTACACACTCTTTCATTTCCGAGGAGTTTTCTAAAAAAATGGGAATTCCATCTCAAGATATGAATGCATAACTTATGGTAAAAACACCTGGAGGAAATAATGAGACAAAAAGAAAACATAAGAACCCTTGTCCTTATGTGTGGAAAGAATCTACCTGCAAACCTTATTGTTTTGCCTCTAGTAGAGTTTGATGTTACTCTGGGTAAGGATTGTATTTCTGTTCATCATTTTAAGATTGACTACAGAGATAAAGAGGATTATTTTCAAAAAAAAATTCAGTTTGTGTACAATAATGAACCCTTACTTTTGATAACATATCAGGAAGATAAGAAACAAGTAAAATATGGAAATGAATGATACCTTTCTCTTATTGTTGAGAATAATGGAAGCATTGAGATTAATGATGGGCCAGTGGTAAATGAGTACCTTGATGTTTTTCCTGATGAGTTTCCTGGTATTATAATTGATCGGGAAGTTGAATTTACTATTGAATTAGTGCCTGATGCTAAACCAATTTCAAAACCCCCTTATCGAATGGCTCAAATTTAACTTTTAGAGTTGTAAAAGCAATTTCAGGAGATATTAGATAAAGGTTTCATTTGACCTAGCACATCACCATGGGGTGATCTTGTCTTGTTTGTTGAAAATAAAGATTGTTCAATGAGACTTTGCATTTATTATAGAGAAATGAATAACATCAATGTTAAGAACAAGTATCCTTTGCCTCGTATCGATAATTTTTTTGACTATATCCATGGGTCTTAGTATTTTTCGAAGATTGACTTGAGGTCAGGGTACCATCAGTTGAAAGTAAAGGAAGCAGACATTCTTAATACCATGTTTTGTACTAGATATGGAAATTATGAATTTTTAGTTATTCCTTTTGGGTTAACCAATGCACCTATTATATTCATGGAACTTATTAATAGAATTTTATGTGAGTTCTTGGATAAGTTTTTGGTTGTGTTCATTGATGATATTTTAATTTTCTCTAAATGTAAATAAGAACATGACAGTCATTTAAGGTTTTTCTTGCAAACTTTAATAGAAAAGAAACTGTTTGGAAAATTCAGCAAGTGTGAGTTTTGGTTACACAAATTTCTTTTCTTGGTAACATTGTTTCAAAAAATGGCATAACTTTTGATCCTTCTAAAACGAAAGTTGTTGAAGAATGGCCAAGACCCAAAAATATAACTGAGATCCGTAGTTTTCTTGGTTTGGAAGGTTATTACCAAAAGTTTTTTAAGAAGTTTTCATAGTTATCTAGTCCAATGACTAAATTAACTCGAAAATGTGTTAAATTCATTTTGACAAAATAAAGTGTTGGTTGTTTTCAGGAATTGAAAATAATATTGGTGAATGCTCCAGTTTTGGAACTACCCTCCAGAAATGGTGAGTTCGTTATCTACAGTGATTCTTCGTTGAAAGTACTTGGTTGTGTCCTTATGAAGAATGATCAAGTAATTGCTTATGCTTCACGATAGTTGAAACCTCATGAGTTAAATTACCCCACACATGATTTGGAATTAGCTGATGTTGTTTTTGCTTTAAAATTTTGGAGGCATCATTTGTATGGAGTAAAATGTGAAATATATACTGAGCACAAAAGTTTGAAGTATATATTAACTCAAAAAGAATTACACATGAGACAAAGGAGATGGTTGGAATTAATCAAGGATTATGATTTCATAATCCATTACTATCCCAGAAAAGAAAATAAATTAGATAATGCTTTGAGTTGAAAAATTAATACTTCATTAACCATGCTACACTTGGAACGAGATCCTTTTGTTTTTGATTTGATGAACTTTGTCATAGAAGTTATTGGTGCAAGAAATTCTTCTGTTTTGTTTTAGGTGTCAGTGGAATCATCTCTGCCAGATAGAATTAGGCAAGCACAGAAGGAAGATAGTGAGTTACTGAAAAAGGTAGAGTTGGTTCAGAAGGGTACATTTCCTGAATTTAACATTGATAATGATTTTGTTTTGAGGTTTGGGAAAAGATTATGCGTGACTTATGATTCATAGTTGGAGAATGAGTTGTTATGTGAATCTCATAGTTCCCCATTTTATGTTCATCCTGGCAGTACTAAGATGTATAGAGATCTTTGGGAGTATTACTGGTGGGATGGAATGAAAAGGGATATTGTTTATTTTACTATGGGGTGTTTGACTTGTCAGCAGGTTAAAGCAGAGCGGAATTTACCGAAAGGGGTTCTATAATATTTACCGGTGGTAGAGTGGAAATGGGAAGTTATATCCATGGACTTCGTTGGGGGATTACCACAGAAATCTAGAGGCAACAATGCAATCTGTTTTATTATTGATCGATCGAATAAATCAGCTCATTTCCTTCCTATTTGAGATACTTTGTCTCTAGATCAACTTTCTCGGTTGTATGTTAAAGAGATTGTCAGGTTTCATGGTGTTCCTCTCTCCATTGTATCTGATCACGATCCCAGGTTTACTTCTAACTTTTGGAAAGGCCTTCAGAAGTCCGTATGTACTGAATTAAATTATAGTTCATCTTTTCTTCAACAATCTGATTGGAAGTCAGAACGAACAATTTAGAACTTGGAAGATATGCTATGAGTTTGTTCACTGGATTACCAGGGAATTTGGGGCCAACATATTTCTTTGGTTGAATTTTCATATAATAACAGTTTTCTTTCCAATATACTGATGGCTCCATTTGAGGCATTATATGGAAAGCGTTGTAAAAATCTATCTTTTTGGGATGAATTAGGTGAAAGAAAGCATATGAGATCAGAATTGGTAGAAGAGATGGCAGAAAAAGTTATGTTTATTCAGAAGAACATGAGCACAACTCAGAGCAGGCAGAAAAGTTATGTGGATAACCAGACAAAGGATCTATCTGTTGTGGTAGGTTATCATGTCTTTCTCAAAGTTTCTCCATAGAAAAGTGTGATGCGTTTTGGTAATAAGGGAAAGTTGAGTCCAAGAATCATTGGACCTTATGAAATCCTGGAGAAAGTTGGCACAGTTTCATATAGAGTGGTTTTACCGCCATGTTTATCTCAGGTACACAATGTTTTTCATGTTTCAATGTTGAGAAAATATATTCCATATCCATATCATGTTTTGAGCCTAGAGGTAGTTTAGTTGTACAAGAATCTCTATTATGAGGAACAACCAGTCTAGATTCTTGACCGTATAGAGATATTGTTACAGAATAAGGTAATTTTTTAGGTAAATTTTTTTTGGAAAAAACTATATGGTTGAAGAGGCAATGTGGGAATATGAAAATTCTATGAGGGATAAATACCCCCACTTATTTAGATAAGTTAATAAAAATTGCAAGGATACAATTTTCAAAAGGGGGGAAGGATGTAACATCCCAGGTAAATAAAGAATATTAGATTTGCATATTTATTAATATTTTTGAATTTAATTCTAATTTTAGTTCAAAAGGATTTATATGTTTGATGGCGTACCTGATACGCAACAATATGTTTCCTTGAAATCCTACATTGCACACTAATAATATAATATTATTATTTTAAATAGTAGTTAACGCCTTGTCGTTGTATTGGTGGGAATGAATATAACTAACTAAAATATGATTATAAGTGTTTGTTGAATGCTTTTACATTTATCCAATAAAGTCCGAGGGATAAAATGTGATTGAATCTAAGCATAAATACTCTAATATTCTTTAAAAGGACGATTTACCACCTTTTGATGGAGAACCCTCTTTAAATCTAGTTTTGGAAATTTTTATATGTTATATTTGAAAAAATAATATTATTATTTAGAATCAAGACACCAAAATTTACTTTGGATGAAATTTTGGTATTTTTATGATAATGTTTATTTTTTTAATGAATATTGAAAAATACTGTATTTTAATTCAAAAGTTCCTTTTAATCTAATTTATTTATATGGATAGTTTATCTTTGGAATTGGTTTTAAAGTGTAATTAGAATATATTTTTACTAGTTAATCAAATGTTAGACATTGGAATTAATTTCACTTTGAAATTTGATATAAACAAGTGTCAATATTTTGATAGTAATTATTTCCTAAAAACACGCTATTTGTTTTAACTACATGAATTAATTTTAAATTAATTTCTGCCACTTATGTGTTTTAAATTTGGAGAAATTTATTCCATATTTGGAATCAGTAGGTCCAAATTGTGTAAATAGTTATTTTTTATTTTTAGTTATTTTAAATATTTACTTGAGTAAATATTTTATTTACCATGATTAAAAGGTAAAAATAATAAATAAGGGTAAAATATAAAATTATAATAACATTAAATTACTGTAAAAAGTGTCCTAATCCAATTTTCTAATACATATCCGACCATGGGAAACCATGGGTTGAATTTGGGACCCCATGGAGCCACATGGGAGTAATAATGACATTTTATATTAATTAATTTAATGTAAAGACAAAAATAGAATAAACAAATATCTTTTAGTAAATAAATTTATACATAGGGGTATATAAGTTATATTTTTGACTATAAATATTTTTTTGAAATATGAAAATATTTCCTACATCATGGTATTTTTTTATAATTTTGGTACATCAAATAAATTAAATTATTTATGACACAATAATGATGAAATATTTACCTCATTAATAAATGATTTAAATAAATAAAATTATAAGTATTAAAAAAATATCCAAAAACTATCAAATTCTTGTTGGATTATTTTATTTTGACCATGAGTCAACATAAATTTTATATTAATGAATAGTTTACCTTTTGAAACCATAGATGTGGTTATAATAAAATAATTATTTCAAACATTCCTAAAGAGGTCCTCCCCTCCCTTATAAAAATCCTTCACTTCTAACCAATTCCTCACAACTTTAAAGCCTTTTGGATCATCCAACGTCTACTCCATTAATCTACCTACATCCCTCTCTATATCCTATAAGTCTTACATTAGGTATAAATCACTTCAATAAACCTTTTTTGTTCAATCCAAAGGAAGTTACCCGATTTAAAGGTAACATCTTCTCTTAAGTTATTTTGTTTTATTTTACTTCTCCAACCCCCTAAAATATTTTTATTTATTTATTTTGTAACAACAACAGTATCTTCAATATACTATGATGTTTTTATGAGACGGATTTGAACTATAATTACACACACCTCCATCTAATGGGTAAGGAACATAATGTTTCTATGGATGGAAAAATAACACCTCACGAAACGATGATTGTTCAATTATCTCCAACCGCCTCTCATGGTGGACATTATGATGGAAAAATATTTATATATGATATATATTATGTTTATGTTTTCTTTATGCTTCTGTATTTTTCATTTATAGAATACCTTTATGGTTTCCATAATGGGTAAATGTTATAATTACATTTTAGGAAGTGCGAACTACCGCCCCCTCAAAGTGATATGACTCGTTAATGCCTTATGTGGGATGAATAAAGGATTGAGTTAATGATGTTATTTAAGATATTATACTGGAATTATAATATACATATGTATCATTATTTTTTCATTCCATTAAAATACGAAATGGAACTGAATGTAGCGTTCATGCGTACGTACAACTTATCGTATCCATGAACGGTGCATTTCATTTCTTACCTCCAAATGTCATGTACTAACATAAATAAAGGTATATACTGGATATATATGATATATATGTATCTACATCATTTATATCATTCTGACGATAATGGATATTTGACGACATGGACAACTTTTAGTTATAAGGTGTTCATTTTAACTCAAGTACCAAATATCGACGAAACAACTGTTAATAACTTAAATGATTAAATAATGTTTATAACATGGTAATAAGTTATATAAAAGTAATAATAAACTTGAAAAAGGTTCATAATCAAGTATAAATTAACTTTAGTTTATTATTCAGGAGATTAAAGAATGATCGAGTCAAGTCAGACATGAGGTAGGTGACTTCGCCTCAATCTCCTTTCATTGAGGCATATTTTGTTTTATTCTCAACTTTCATTTATACAGTGTATAAATACCTTTGAATTTTCATTTCATTCAAATGGAATATTTTTCTATGCAGGGTTTTACTAAATAACAAAAAATAATGTTTCTTTTTAATGTACGCGGTGACAACGACCTTTCCGCTGCCGCGAGTATTATTTGATCCTTGGATTCCTAAACAAGTCATAGTGTCTTTAAAAGGAAACTCAATACCATATACTCTTTTAAGGTATTTTGGTATTGAAAATTATTTTGATAATGGATTTTTTATGTTAATATATTTATATTATATATTGTGATTAAAATATGGTAATGTTATCTGTCCTTTATTTTTGTTTTATGTTATTTGAATATGTTATGGTTCTTGGGAATTGTTTTTGCATACGGGTGGTTCCGTGATAATCCTAGGGCATGTGAGCCCGAGATAGCTCTCCAATGCATTGGGTAACATGACGGAGGTAAACGTGAATGTGTCTCTTAAGAGAATTATGGAATATACTTTGATGGGTTTTCCAAATGTAACTCCCAACGTAGCTGTGATAGCTACAATGTAAGCATGATATGGAATCCACAAGTTACCTTTATGATTTATGTTTCTATGTTTTATTCATAAATCATATTATTTCATGAGGTATGTTAAAGATCTTATGTTATGTATCTAATGATGAACTATCGTTTTCATTCTTTGTTTTATAACCCTTACTGAGATTTTTATGCACATACCATGTTTTGAAATGTTCTCCACAGGACTTAAAAATGAATAGGTTCAAGGATGGGATCAAGGAAAAGTCATGCTGTCTAAAACATGGAACTAGAAATGACCCTTTTTTTCAAGTGTTTTTATTTTTTGAAAAAATGGAAACTCAGTAGAAGTGCATACTTTGTAATCTTTTTAAGATGTAATAGTCATTAACTAATTCTATAAAGCTCTAAACATAAAAAGATCCTCAATGTGAATTATTCATTTAATTCTAGATTATGTAATTTTTCAAGGCCGGGTCCTTATAAATTCATCCACTATTTTTTTGGATATATTGAATAGAGTATTTAACGAATATATTGATGATTTTTTGTGGTATTAATTGAAGATATTTTAGTTTATTGTAAAAGGTATGAGGACCATGATAATAAATTTCAAAACATTCATGAGAATCTATGAAGGAATGAGATATATGGGAAATTTAGTAAGTTTGACTTCTGGCTTCATGATGTTTCTTTTATTGTAAATATTTTCTCTAAGTATGGAATCTTAGTCGATCTTATAAATACAATGGATTTCATATAATGTCCTATAACAATGAACATGATTGAGTTTCATTGTTTCATTGAGGTTTAAGGTTACTATGGGGGATTAATTTATAATTTTCCCAATTTTATAACACAAGCACTATTCATACCTAAAATTTAGTTAGTGTTTTTAGATAAAGTAATGTGAAATTTTTTTCATTAAATAAAGAGGATATTTTTCAATGCTCTGGTTTTTACTCTACAATATAAAATGATCGATTTGTGATATATAGTGATCTATCCCAAAAGGTAATTGGTTGTGTATAATTTCAAAATGATAATGTTATTGATTATGCATTAAGTAAATTTAAGACATATGAATATAACAATACCTTCATGATCTTTAGTTGACTGTTGTAATGTATACTTTGAAGATATGAATACATTTATCAATATAATGAAATATTCCAGATATACAAAAATTATAAAATCCTAAAATACAAATTTTCATAGAAAGAGATCAATATGAGACAATGATGATGGATCAAACAACACAAGGATTATGATTTATCAAAACAATACTACATAAAGAAAGTAACTAAGGAAAAATATGCGTTGAGTTGGAAAAAGCGTAGAATTATAACCTAAAGACATATTGAGAGAAATAATATATTATTGGAAAATGTAAATATAGTTATGTGAAATATTTAGGATAGTGATACATTAATTCTTTTTGAAATTATTAGTAAACTATATTTATGAAAAAATATAAAAAAATTTCATTATGATGATGTGAAAATTTCGAAAAAAGTAAAGTTTTCAATGATGGGAAATTGATAGACATATTTTATGATTATAATGTTTGGAATAATTGATAGATAATATGTGTTCTATCTGTACCAAATCTAAAAATTTAATGGCTAGATAACACCCATAGCTAAAATTTCTCTATCCACCAACAAAACATAAGGATGTGTAAGGATTTGAAATAACTTTTTTGGTGGGATAACATGATGTGGGAAATTGCTGATTATATGCCTAGTTGTCTGGTTGTATAATAAGTAAAATATGTGATACAATATCTTTTATGTGTCATAAAACATATTTCTATTCCTATTTAGAAATTATATGAATCTATGATGTGATTTTCAACAAAACTACCAAAAATTCCAACAAATGATGATCCAACATGGGTTATCAATTATGGGCAAACAAGTATTCTAATTTTCTTTATGTGAGATTATATTTACCCATTTAGAACCTATAAACGTTATTTATTAATGAATATTAATATATTGTGGAATAAAACCTTCTATTATGTCTGATTGATATCCCCATTTTACATAAAAACTATCGATGAGTCATCAGAAAAATATTGTTACTAAGCATCATTTGAGCACGGCTTATCATCATCGAACTAATGGAAGGTCTAAATGAAATATTTATGTAAGACATGTTGATTCTAGGCTCTGATAACATTCAAGGAATGTGGAATCATTTTTTACATTTTTTAGAGTTTTTATACAACAATAGTTTCTATTTAAGATTTCAATTTTTTTGTATGAAGCCTTATATGGTAAGTGATTTCATAATCCAAATTGTTTTGGTGATGTTTTTAAAAGGAAACTTGTTGGAACAGAACATTTTAAAGAGACACCATAAATGTTTATTTGTATTCATACTCTCATAAAATCATATAAAAGTGTAAGAACCCGGTTCTAATTTTTGAGGCATGGGCTTCTTCTTTTCTCTTTTCCTTAAGTGTTTTTGGGAAAATATGGAAAATGGGGAAAATCCTAAATTTCAGAACTACACGCCGTGTAGTTTTCCTCATGACGTGTACTTTTGGATGTGTGGGATGAGTACATGGGGCGTGTAGCCTTGTCGGTGATGAAGGGTGTAGGAACCGACTACACGCCGTGTAGTGGTCCCTTACACGCCGTGTAGTCAGTCAGCAGACCAAAACAGTAAGATGGTGAAGCAACCGACAGCTGGGCGACAGTACACGCCGTGTACTCAGGAGTACATGTCGTGTATTCATGTTGACGGGTGAACAGTGTGGCAGTGCCACCAGAGGAACAGTTAAATGAAGGGACTACACGCCGTGTACTCTGAAGTACACGCCGTGTACTTTGTTTTTTTCGCTTAAATCGATAGTAGCATCCCCTGTTCACAGGGAAGGTTTAAAACGAAGGAGGAACTTAGGAGAGAATGACCGAACCTTCGGAGATCCACTGGGCGCATGTTTGGAATCTGATTCTGCTTCCGATGAACTCGTTGGAATTACACGGGTATGCCCTCTCCTCTCCTGGTATGGTTCTTACCAATTCTACCTCTAACGGAAGTTATTTACGTTTGAGAGGTTTATCTTCTGCATCAGATCTATGTCGTTCTTGGGAATTTCTGTGATCGATGTTCGCATATACCACTTGTTGGCATATAAGGTAGGTGGTTTGGTGTTAATTTCTCCAACTTTCGTGTAATTTTTTGCGTTTTTGTGCCACGATCCCATGTTGGGGTGTTGTGTGGATGAGGCCATTGCTATATTAAATACCTATAATTTAATAGGTGATTTAATTGTGATATTAAAATTCTGGTTGGGATCAATTCTCGGATCTAGAACCACCCCGGGGGTGTCTTCTACTGTTTAGCCATTTGGCCGGGAAACCCGAGGGTACACCTTTAAAGTAGTAAATGTAGAATTTCCTTGAGAGGAATTGCTTGTTTACTGCTGGTTTATATGTTGGGAATGGCCAAGATACCTGTTTAGCCTGAGGGCATTGTTGTGATTAGCCTGAGGGCTTGACTGTATTAGCCTGAGGGCAACATACTATTTAGCCCGAGGGATTTAGTTATTTCTCTTGAGGGAAACCTTTCGTGCCTGAGGGCTTGACTTCTGTGCCTCAGGGTGACACTTTCTATGTCTGAGGGAAATTTATGTTACGCCTGAGGGCTATACCTGCGGGTTGGATTCTGATTACCTGTGGGTAAGGCTTTGGTTGTCTGAGGACTTTGACTGTTTACAAAGAAATGCACTATGGTGATTTCTTATATTAAATGGATTAAATGAATATTAAAATGGAAATATAACTGGTAGTTAGTTACTTTTGAGTACTACTTACTTTATTGCATTTTACCACTGGACACTATTGTTTCATGTTAGCACGCAGTTGGGTATGGGCCTTTGGTGGGTGCCTACTGAGATATATTTCTCACACCCTGTTTGGGTCATGCTTTTCGGCCCACACAGATTACGTTTCTGCAGGTGTAGATAGGGGCAAGAGTCCCTATACAGGTACTTGACTGTTGTAGAGGAGTAGGAGGGCATGAGACCGAGCCTATGCTCGCGATGCCGCTGCCAGCTGTTTTTCTTGTTTTGTTGTACTCTGTATTTTGTTGTACTGTGTTGATGTATAACATGTCCTGGATATTTTCTTAGAACCTGTGACATGTTGCAACTTTTATATACTGTTGGTTATATCATCTGCATTTGTTTATTTCAGTTGTGTATGGTTTACTGCTTCCATTGTTCATTGTATGTTTTATTTAAATTACGCTATGATACACTTGGAAAAATGAGGGCATAGTTTCCCCACTATCAAAAATGGGCCCTCGCTGCTAGTTGGAAGCCTCTGGCATTTGGGGAAATTCACTTGAGGTCATGTGGCAAACCGGGTTCGGGGGCACCCATTGAGTGGCACCCAGGTCCGAGATGTTACAAAGTGGTGTCAGAGGCGGTTCATTTCTTTTCCTTACTATTTGGTGACGTAGTCAGGGATAGGGAAAACTGGTAGTTGGTAATAATCTGTGCCCGGGCGTAGCTAACCTATGTACATGGAAAATCCAGTCTGCCTGGTATTTTCCAATTCTTCTGATTTTGAAAATTTTACATTTGATTGTTTTCACCGTTGGGTGACGCACTGGGATTGTGCTGTTATACTTTATTAATGGGTTCTGTTTAGTTGGAACCCGATGAGATGAGGGTATGCCGTCTCATGAATCATATAAGCACATACTAGAAATCACATTCCATGCATAGTTCCTTGCCATGTAGGTGAATTAGATATTGCATGTTGTTGTGATAGATGTTGTGCTAGAGAAGCATGTTGTTGTGATAGCTGCTCTGATAAAAATACACGTTGGGTGATAGGATATTCCTTGTGTGAGCTTGTTTATAGAATGGATGCCCGACTTTGTTTTTTGGGGAGTATGGTTCTCCATTGACTGGAATTTGGTGGATCATTGACTGTTAATTTTTTTATAACACAGATAAGATGTCAAACTTTGATTCTTGGGGAGTATGGGCCCTCAAGGGTCTGAATTTGACAATTAGGTGTTGATTTTAGGTATTTTCTGGGTTCTGAAGATGTTTCTGAGGAATACTGTCCACAAAACCAGTATACATGCCGTGTAATATATCATACATGCCGTGTGTGTAATTCTATTCGGGAAGAAAAATAAACATTTTGAGTACACACTGTGTACCCAGAGTACGTGTTGTGTGGTCTCTTCCTGAGTCACAAATCGTGTGGGCGGTGACATGGGGTGGAGAATGTTTGGGGAAAAAACGCCGTGTACTGAATGTACATGCTGTGTAGTGTTAACATGGAGTCCGCCCGTGTATCGAACAACACGGACGGAGGATACCTTGAGACATACACACCATGTCCACTATAGATCACGCCATGTAGTTTGACCCGGAGTCCGGCCGTGTAACTAACAACACGGGTCGGTGAAATACTTGATAGAAAACATCGTGTCAATGATGAACATGACATGTAGTGTGACCTGGGGACTCAGCCGTGTAACTAAAAACACGAGACGATGTCACCCTTCCTTGAACACACCGTGTACCTTAGGGACACACAGTGTCGTCTTGTCCGAGGACAGACCGTGTGGTGTTAGCCGTGTGGCTGGGAAACGGGGTGAAGTACACGCCGTGTACGGGTGTGACATGCCGTGTAGTGTCAAGCCGAGTAGTCGGCCATGTCACAGACAACACAGGCAGTTGAAAAATAATACCATACACACCGTGAAGATATTATACATGCCGTGTAGTTTTCATTCAACGGGAGCCATGTGGCTAAGCCTTGTATAAAGACCCAGTCCGGGGAATAGAAGTCAAGTACACGCCGTGTAGTCAGTATACACACCATGTAGTTTTTTTTCAAAAATTTTGAAATGCCTTCTTCCTCTTTTTCCCTTTGTGGTTCCTTTGTTTCAGTCTTAATAATCTTAAATCTGAGGCATGCTTTTGACCTTGTAGTGTCATGCCGCCTAGACATCCACAATTTGTTCTCCAAGAGAGCGGCGACAATTATACTCTAGAGATGGTGGGCCCTGGCCTACCAGTTGATCCTCCAACAGAGCTAGATGCGGCACCAGCTGCTATACCGGAAACAGGCTCAGAGGCGCAGTTCCGTGAGGTCTTTATGCGGTTCATGCAGACCTTTCAGGGAGCACTGCAGGCTACCACATCTATGGCCAAGCTGACACATATCTTTTAGTAGCAGCATCCGCCTACGTTTTCAGGGGAAGGCAGACCAAAGGTTGTGGAGTCTTGGGTAGGATCGATGCAGACTATTTTCGAGCATCTTGAGATGCCTCCAGGGCGGAGGGTCAAGATCGCGACATATATGCTACGTGATTCCTCCAAGAGGTGGTGGGATGTTACTACCCCGTCTGAGCATCACAGAGACATGGAGTGGGAATATTTACAGGAAGTCTTTTATTACTTCTTCTTTCCAGAGACACTGAGGGCAAATAGAGCTCGAGAGTTCATGAAACTACAGTAGGGCGCTATTATAGAGACCCGAATCTTGACATATATGGACATTACATTACTTTTGCAGAATACTTAGTACATAACAAATATAGACACAGAAGGACTGTAATAGTTTAGTGTCTTTGGAAACTTGGAACGTAATTTTCTAATCATGGTGAAAGATTTTTCAACATCTCCCATAAAGATCTTCCCCTTTTTTTCTTACCTAAAACCTTTCTTTATATCCTGGGGAAAAGAAAACATAAAAAGGGTGAGCTCAAATGCTCAGTAAGGGTAATCATAGATGAAATAAAACAAATCATATAAATTTGAACATAGAAACATGTACATAATTTTTAAACATATAAATCTTGTGCAATGACATAAAACATGGAACTATGTAAGGCATAGATAAAAATAGAACATCAATCAGGATAAAATAGCTTGTAAATAAAACTTGTAATTGTGGAAAAACATTAATCACTAGATATGATTTCCATAGTATCAAAGGCATTGCTACCAAGACCATCTTAGTGGACAAAGTCCCTTTCTGAATCGAGTTCACTCCTTGTTCAAGTCCTGTATTACTGAACCGGTTTAACCTGCCATTCCGGCCATGTCTATCTCATGAGATATAAATCTTTACCCAATGCATTGGAGGGAGATATTGGTCCCACCCATCTCATAATGAAATCATTCTTACTTGTTCCACAAAATAAACATACATCATTCAAAAAAATCCAATAAATAAAACGGGATTCACAAACATCATCCCATCATCAAATAATCCATATAAAAGAAATGGATATCATTTCATAATAAGAAAAGTTAAACCATGTAAATCCAAGAGACATGATACTTGAAACATACACATATGAAATAATGTCATCTTAGATGAAAAATGGTTTTGATAAAACACTTGAAATGAATTCTTGAGGAAAATATCCTTCTTCAAAATCAGTATCTTTTCACAAAATTTCATGCAATTTTAAAAGAAAAGGATTTTGTTGAAAATAGTCATGAAATATTTTGGAGGAAGCTTCATGAAAATAAGGCTTTATAATACCGTAAAAATCCGTTCGTGCCGTATAAGTTAAAAAACATTCTTCTCGTACTTTTGTCGGAAAAGTCAAAAAAGTACCTTGTAACGTATAAAAAAGAAATATTCCTTACATACCATGTAGTAAAAGTCAAAAATAGGTAAAAAGGACTTTAAACATACATGAAAAAGTTTTTATAAAACATGTACATGGATAATAACAATAACCCCAGTAAATACTTACGAATAAACAATCTCGGATAAGAATGAGATTAGAATAATTATCCATTACCTTAGGTACGATATGCTTTGTACGTATCCAAACCTACCATATAATGATTTAAATAATTCCATTGACTTATTAAAGAACCATATTAATTGTTATTATATCATATATGGTTCACTTATGACTTTATATTACCCGTTCTTTTGTAAATTCATGTTAAAGTAGCGTTTTGGGTAAAATCGTTTCATTTGTCATTCGTTTTTTAACTTGTAATTATTCATATGATTACTTAGATCATGATTACTTACATAAATAATGTAAATATTATTTATATGTAATATATATTCAGAATATACATATATATAATAGATCGTTAAATGGATAGAAATACACTTTTCATGGAGACGGTAGGTCGTACGTATGCATGAACGCTGTTTTCGTTTCCTTATTGAATTGAATGGAATTAAGTATATGACATACGAATATATGTACATAAATACAGTAGAATTATTATGTCATATATTTCATTATTAATTATTATATATACTTTATAACCATTCTTGAATTTTTAACAAGGAAAATGAATCTCATCGTGTCGTGGGGACGGTAATCCGTACGTACGCATGAGCGACGATATCGTTCCCATTGAATTGTATTGGAGTGTATGTATACTATTTAAGAATCAATATAACTTTAAAAAAATCATATATAGTCAATATTTACACCATTATACCCATCAAAGTAAGGTGGTGGTGGAAAATAGATTACACCACGGCGTGGAGACGGTATTCCGTACGTACGCACGCGCGGTGATTTCGTTTTACGTAGGATGGATAGATGGTGAAATAGGGTTGTTTCATATATATAATAACATATCAGTATATGAGTGATACTGATGTTATTACTTCATAATGAAACAACTAAAGAAGAATAAGTAGAAGAAGAAATAAAGTTGAAAGAATCGGTAACGGACATTACCTCTTCTTTGAAGCGCCTCTTTTGATACCTCCACTTAGGGTACTAAAATTGGTCTTTGAAGAAGAACATGACCTCTAGGATGTTTCTAGGGAAGTGTGGAAGTGAAATGGGAAGGGGTTGGCCGAGCTTGAAGGCTCAAATTGGTGTGAGTAGGAGAGGGAGGAGGTGGCCTTTTATAAGGGAGGAGAGGGGCACCTTTGCAAATATAAGAAATATTAGTTAATATTAAATCCAAACCCCACTTAAAAACTTCCAAAATTACTCATATCCAAATATTAGATGATATATGGTTGTAATCTCATAAAACAATAAAATTTAGACATGTTATGTATTTATTTTAAACATTATCAACTTGTTTTATCCTTATTTAATCAATTTTATTTTATTTGTGTTAATAATATTTTAAATTTTGAATTATAAACAATAATTACTTATTTGTTGTGAATTTTACATAATTGGATACTTTATAACATTTTAGAACATATAAATTTAAATTTATAATTTTTAAATATTTTTGTGATTTTTAAACAATTTTATAATATGTTATTTTTATAAAATAACAATAGTGTCAATTTTGACACTATTCATTTATTTGAATTTAAATAAAATATATACAAAATATATGTTCGAACTAAAAGCATTAATAGATTCCTAAAAGGTCATATGTATCTAGAAAATTAGTGGAGAACATTAAATAGTTCATATAATATTTATTTTATTATTTTTAAAACCATTTATTTGGTTTCTCTCTTAATAAAATAATTACTACAACATTTTTGTATAATTATTTAATATAAATATTATTTGCATAAAAATTAAAAATAAAATCCTATGATGAATATAAATCTATTAAATTTTACAATAATACTTCTACTAGAAGTTATCATCTTAAAATCACAATATTTAAATTTTTATATTTATTAAATTATGAAGGTGACAACTTTGGAATCAATTAAACTAAAATAATATAAGTGTCATAATCGCCTTAATAAGGATCCAAATGGTCAAAAATTAGGACATTGGATGATTAGGGTTTATATATACACTAATAATATGTTTTGTGTAGATTTTTGTGGCTTTTTATATGTATTACTATTTCAATAAAAACTATATTATTGATTTTTCACTAAATAAATAATTTCTGCATCATTAATGTATAAGAAAATAAGGTAATTAAATAACTCTTAAAAATTACAAATAAATTACCATGACAAATAAAAACATTTTATATTTCAAATGAGTATTTATAACCGAATTTATATTCTGTATAAACTTATATTAAAAATACATTAATTATTAAAGTTGAGTGAGACATATTTCACTTTCGTTTAAATAATATAAACTAAAAGACTTACTCACCTCCAAGTAGGTTTTAATGGATTACATTTCGACCCAAATATGACTTAAGAAAATTTATAATCATCCAATTTTATTAAGACATGTATTAAGATAATTTTATAATATTATATTTACCCTTAATTACCCAATTTACCTTTTACTAGGTTAAATAAAATTTACAGCTATTACAATTCATAAATCCCAAAAATAAAAAGTAGTTTATTAATATAATTTGGACCCACTGATTCCAAATATGGAATCATTTTTTCCAAATTAAATACACATAAGTTGTATAAATTAAATTAAAATTAATCCCATTGTCGAAAGAAAACGGGTTTTTGTTTAAAACATTGCAAAAGATTGAATTTATTTAATCTACGAATTGAATGTAAAATCAAGGCTAATGACATAAATTATATTAAATGATAAAAATATATTCTATTTATAATTTTAAACCATTCAATATTATAATTTAATCACATAAGTTATTACGATGAAAGAAGTTGTTTTTAATTAAAATATAGCGTGTTTTTACTATTCATTAAAATATGAAAGTTATCAGAATATTATGAAAAATTTATCCAAGGTAAAATTTTATATCTTGATTCCAAATAATAATTTTATTTTGTAAAATTTAACTTATAAACATGTAAAAACTAGATTTAAAGTGTGTGCTCCATCAAAAGGCAGCAAAACTGCATTTTTTTGAAAAATACTTATTTTACCCAAAAAAATTATTTTGTTCTTATAACATGTTCTAGAAAATGTGTAAGATGAATAATAATTTTATAAAATTCAAAATTTAGTTAATACTATTAATAACAACTAGTTCATAACAATATTATAATAATATATCATTGTTTAGTAAAACCCGGTATTGCGTACAACACACGCTATCGAGGAAGGTCACGATTGTGTGTAATGCAAGCCAAGTCAGGGTTGCGTGTTGTGCAAGAATCCTGTATTATTTTGTATAACAGAATCCAACCATATTTCATTTATACATTGAATATACATATATATACACTCAATGTTGCGTAGAATGACCATTATAAAACGAACGTGAAATTTTGTGTAACACAATCTAAGAATAGTGTTGTGTATACTTAAAGCTAATACAGTGTGGCATATAGCACAAGATAATCTCATTGTAGCATAAAACAAATGACATCAAATAAATTAAAAAGAATACTTATCATAAAATAATGGGTTGTTACATTCTACCCCCCTTAAAATGAATTTCACCGTCGAAATTTGTCGGGGTTATAAATGGTTTACTACTCGAATGTTTCTTTAATAGAAACCCACATCATAAAAAGGAATACCAAAACTAGGATTTAAAAACTAAAGTATGAAACGTAACGGTTACCCAAATTAACTCATCACTGGGATTCCAAGTAGGAGAACATAGGTGAAAATATGGATATGGAAGAAAAATTTAACCATCAAGTTATGATGGAGAGTGGTAGAGAACCTGGCTATGAAAATGAAATCAATCCCAAAGCCATAAATTTGTGATGATCTAAGGTACCATTTGATTCATCACATATAAGATCACTAGGACAACATTTTTGGTTTTCAATATCATTTCCCTAATGTTGAAAATTTTGAATTAGAAGAAATACTTGCTTGATTTTGGTACAATCTCACTGTTGTTCGTGCTTTGAACATTTTTCACTTCATCTCTTAAATAAATGAAGTTGAATTTGTTATTCATGAAGTGTTAATTGGTCATGTGATAGAATGATGGGTTATTCCATCTTTTTCAAACAAAAGGTTAGAAAAAGTTATCAAATATACATAAGTCCATATATGTTGAGGTTAATCATATACGATTCCAAAAATGAACTTATACTTCCTATATCATACTGATTAATAAAATAAATCTATTTTCTACTAACCAGGGACTTCATATAGGCCAGTGGTATGTGATAAAGGCCAGTCGCAATTCTGTTGTGGGTTTGATTCCCACAGCTTTGTCCGATGCGATGGGCTGTCACCCGTCCTTCAGGTTGTTCTTCTTCTAAAACTACATTACTATAACATCCCATCAATAATATCGAAAAAAGTTTTATCCTTAAACAATAATAACTTATGTCCAACATAATCCATTCCAATCTTTAGGATTATCTAAAATACTTTGGTTCAAGATCATAGTATAAAGAAAATAATTACTAGAAAGGTTATCTACCAAGAATGTGAATACAAGAATTTATCCCACATATATCATAAGATATATCTGGTTGGTTGCATTCCAAACACATGAATACCTTAGTCATATATTCTCTTGACACATAAATTACCATAGAACCTTAGTGAAAACACGAATACTGTCAAAAGGTAACTCTTTCCACATACCGAAATCCCAGAAAAAAATATATAATCAAACCATAATATCACTTAGTTCTTATATCAGTCATGAGCTCATGAATACAATCAAACATGTCATTATATTCTTATCCCTTCATTATGCGTATATCGTCTACTTTCTAGAAATATCTGAATAACCTTCCATGGTTACCGGTACCATTCAACATCTACTTTCAAAACATAAGGAAAGACAACAGTGTAACAATCCTTAGATGTATCTTTATTCCATAGTACCATGAGACTACTTATACAACATTACACTTGATAAATATGTAATCATTCCACTACCTTATTAAACCATTGACTGAGCTTCAACAATTATTTCATCTCACATATCGTTTTTAGTCTCTTCATCATCATCAACATAAATACTACCCATACGACCATACTAATTCCTTTCATGAGACCTTCCCTTAGGGCATTGGTTTGTATAATGCCCGTACATTCCACATTTAAAAATTTTAACCATTGTTGATGTCGTAGCAATACCATTATCCTCATCCATGGTGTTAACTGAACCTTTTCCTTTGCACTTACTGGCTTTTTGTCCTTCTTTCCCACACCCAAAGCATCTTCCAGTTCCTTTGAAACATTCTCCTTGATTCCTCTTCCCACATGATTTACATAGGGGAAATTGAACGTTCTTTCCTCTATGATCATCATCAAAATCCATCTTTCTCTTATTAGATGAGTTAGGAAACTTACCAAATTTGAGTTTATTGATCATATTATGAGATTTATGATTCTGCATAATAATTATGTTAGGTCTTCCAAATCCCATTTTATTTGGTTGCTCATGAAGAGTATCATTCCATTGTCCAACATATACTCCATTATCATGAATCATCTTGTTTCCATCCATTTTCTAAAACCCAAAAAGAATAGTGTGAGAGACAAAAATCATAATCAAGTGGGAGTAACATCAATATCTAACATCTTAGGTTTAATCTAATATCGTTACCATAATTATAAGACTATAACCTATTCTTATACTTAACCTTAAGGACATCCCTAGACATACCTTAGAAATATCTCTAGGGATGTCACTAAAGTTTTCGCGTCCTAGTTTCCAACGGTGAACTAAACCTTTCCTCTAATACCAACTGTAGAGACCCGAAGCTTGACGTACATGGACATTACATTACTTTTTCAGAATACTTAGTACATAACAAAAACAGACACACAAGGACCATAATAATTTATTGTCTTTGGAAACTTGGAATGTAATCTTCTAATCATGGTGAAAGATCTTCAACATCTCCCATTAAGATCTTCCCCTTTTTTTCTTACCTAAAACATTTCTTTATATTCTGGGGAAAATAAAACATAAAAAGGGTGATCTCAAATGCTCAGTAAGGGTAATCATGGAGAAAATGAAACAAACCATATACATTTGAACATAAAAACATGTACATAATGTTTAAACATAGAAATCTTCTGCAATGACATAAAACATGGATGTACGTAAGGCATAGATCAAAATATAACATAAATAATGATAAAATAGCTTGTAATTAAAACTTGTAATTGTGGAGAAACATTAATAACATGATATTATTTCCATAGTAGCCATGGCATTACTGCCAAGACCATCTTAGTGGACAAAGTCCCTTTCTGAATCGAGTTCACTCATCGTTCCAGTCCTGTATTACTGAACCAGTTTAACCTGCCGTTCCAGCCATGTCTATCTCATGAGATATAAATCTTTACCCAATGCATTGGAGGGTGATATAGGTCCCACCGATCTCATAATGAAATCATTCTTACTTGTGCCACAAAATAAACATACATCATTCATAATAAACGAATAACTAAAATGGGTTTAATAAACACCATCCCATCATCAAATAATCCATATAAAAGAAATGGATATCATTTCATAATAAGGAAAGTGAAACCATTTAAATCATAGAGACATGATACTTGAAACATACACTTATGAAATAATTTCATCTTAGATGAAAAATGGTTTTGATAAAACACTTGAAATGAATTCTTGAGGAAAATATCCTTTCTTCTTCAAAATCATTCCCTTTTCACAAAATGTCAAGCAATTTTAAAAGAAAAGGATTTTTTTGAAAATAGTCATGAAATATTTTTGTGGAAGCTTCATGAAAATAAGGCTTTATAAAACCGTAAAAATCCGTTTGTGTCGTATAAGTTAAAAAAACATTCTTCTCGTACTTTTGCAGGAAAAATCAAAAAAGTACCTCGTAACGTAAAAAAAAGAAATATTCCTTACATACCATGTAGTAAAAGTCAAAAATGGGTAAAAAGAACATTAAACATACATTAAAAAGTATTTATAAAACATGTACATGGATAATAACAATAACCCCAGTAAATACTTATGAATAAACAATCTCGGATAAGAATGAGATTGGAATATTTATCCCTTACCTTAGGTATGATATGATTTGTACATATCCAAACCTCCTGTATAATGATTTAAATAATGTAATTGACTTATTAAAGAACTATATTCATTTTTATTATATCATATATGGTTCACTTATTACTTTATAATACCCGTTCTTTTGTAAATTCATGTTAAAGTAGCGTTTTGGGTAAAATCGTTTCATTTGTCGTTCGTGTTTTAACTTGTTATTATTCATATGATTAAATAGATCATGATTAATTACATCCAGAATGTCAAAAATTATTTCTATATAATATATATTCAGAATATACATATATATAATAGATCGATAAATGGAAAGAAATACACCGTTCATGGAGACAGTAGGTCGTACGTACGCATGGACGCTATTTTCGTTTCCTTATTGAATTGAATGGAATTAAGTATATGACATACATATATATGTACATAAATCCAGTAGCATTATTATGTCATATATTTAATTATTACATATTATATATACCTTATAATCATTCTTGAATTTTTAACATGGAAAATGAATCTCATCGCATCGTGTAGACGGTAATCCGTACGTACACACGAGCGATGATATCATTTCCATGGAATTGTATTGGAGTGTATTTATACTATTTCATAATCAATATAAATTTACAATAATCATATATAGTTATTATTTACACCATTATATCCATCCATGTAAGGTGGTGGTGGAAAATAGATTACACCACGGCGAGGAGACGGTATTCCGTACGAACACACGTGCGGTGATTTCATTTTCCGTAGGATGGATAGATTGTGAAATAGGGTTGTTTCATACTTATAATAACATATCAGTATATGAGTGATACTGATTTTATTACTTCATAATGAAACAACTAAATAATAATAAGTAGAAGAAGAAATAAATTTGAAAGAATCGGTAACAGACATTACCTCTTCTTTGAAGCGCCTCTTTGATACCTCCACTTAGGGCACTAAACTTGGTAATTGAAGAAGACCATGACCTCTATGATGTTTCTAGGGAAGTGGGGAAGTGAAATGGTCAGGGTTTGGACGATCTTTAAGGCTAAAATTGGTGTGAGGAGGAGAGGGAGGAGGTGCCCTTTTATAAGGGAGGAGAGGGACACCTTTGGAAATATAAGAAATATTAGTTTATATTAAATCCAAACCCCACTTAAAAACTTCCAAAATGACTCATATTAGAATATTATATGAGATAGGGTTGTAATATCATCATCAAATAAAATTTATACATTATAGGATTTTATTTTAAACATTATCAACTTGATTTATCGTTATTTAATGAATTTAATTTTATTTGTGGTAATAACATTCTAAATTTTAAATTATAACAAATAATTAATTATATGTTGTGAATTGTCCATAATTAGATACTTTATAACATTTTAGACCACATAAAATTAAATTTATAATTTTTAAATATTTTTGTGATTTATCAAAAATTTTATAATATGTTATTTTTATAAAATAACAATAGTATCAATTTTGACACTATTCAATTTTTTTAATTTAAATAAAATATATAATGAAGATATGTTCGAAATAAAAGCTTTAATAGATTAATAAAAGGTCATTTGTATATATAAAATTAGTGGAGAATTTTAAATAGTTCATATAATATTTATTTTTTTATTTTTAAAACCATTTATTTGGTTTATCTCTTAATAAAATAATTACTACAACATTTTTGTATAAATATTTAATATACTTATTTGTTGCATAAAAATTAAAAATAAAATCCTATGATGAATATAAATCTATTAATTTTCACAATAATACTTTTACTCAAATTTATAAACTTAAAATCACTATATGTAAATTGTTATATTTATTAAATTATGAAGGTGACAACTTTGGCATCATTTAAAATAAAATAATATAAGTGTCATAATCACCTTAATAAGGATCAAAATGGTCACACATTCGGCCAGTGGATGATTAGGGTTTATATATACACTAATAATATGTTTTATTCAGATTTTTGGGCCTTTTGATATGTATTACTATTTCAATAAAAACTATATTATTGATTTTTCACTAAATAAATAATTTCTGCATCATTAATGTATAAGATAATAAGGTAATTAAAAAACTCTTAAAAATTACATATAAATTACCATGAAAAATAAAAAAAATTTATATTTCAAATGATTATTTATAAACGAATTTATATTCTTTATAAACTTATATTAAAAATAATTTAATTACTAAAGTTGAGTGAGACATATTTCATTTTCCTTTAAATAAAATAAACTAAAGGTCTTAATCACCTCCAAGTGGGTTCTAATGGATTCTATTTCGACCCAAATATGACTTAGGACAAATTATAATCATCCAATTGTATTGATACAAGTATTAGGGTAATTGTATAATATTATATTTACCCTTAATTATGCAATTTACCTTATACTATGGTAAATAAAATTTACCGTTGTTACTATTCATAAAGACCAAAAAAAAAACTTAGTCTATTAATATAATTTGGACACACTAATTACAAATATGGAATCCATTTTTCCAAATTCAATACAAATATGTTTCAGAAATTAATTTAAATTAATCCTGTTGTCGAATGAAAACGGGTTTTTGTTTGAAACATTGCAAAAGATTGAATTTATTTAACCTACGAATTCAATGTAAAATCAAGGCTAATGAAATACATTATATTAAATCATAAAAATATATTATATTTATACTTTTAAACAATTCAATATTATAATTTAATCACATAAGTTATTATGATGAAAAAAGTTGTTTTTAATTAAAATATAGCGTGTTTTTACTATTCATTAAAATATGAAAGTTATCAGAATAATATGAAAAATTTATCCAAGGTAAAATTTTATATCCAGATTCCAAATAATAATTTTATTTTGTAAAATTGATCTTATAAACATGTCAAAACTAGATTTAAAGTGGGCGCGCCATCAAAAGGCAACAAAACTCCATTTTTTGAAAAATACATATTTTACCCAAAAAATTTAATTTGTTATTGTACCATGTTCTAGAAAATGTGTAAGATGAATAATAATTTTATAAAATTTAAAATTTATTTAATACTATTCATAACGGCTAGTTCATAATAATATTATAATAATATATCGTTGTTTAGTAAAACCCGGTATTGCGTACAACACATACTATCAAGGAAGGTCGTGATTGCGTGTAATGCAATCCAAGTTAGGGTTGCGTGTTGTGAAAGAATCGTTGATTATTCCATATAACAGAATCCAACCATATTTAATTTATACATTGAATACATATATATATATACACTCAATGTTTCATAGAATGACTATTATAAAACGAACTTGAAATTGTGTGTAACACATTCTAAGAATAGTGTTGTGTATACTTCAAGCTAATACAGTGTGGCATATAGCACAAGATAATCTTGTTGTAGCATAAAACACATGACATCAAATAAATTAAAAAGAATACTTATCATAAAATAACGGGTTGTTACAGCTATGTCGGTGATGGACTATTCTATTCTCTTCACTGAGCTTCATCATTTTTCACCCGTGCTGGTGGGTGATGGGACGTTGAGAGCCAGACGTTTTGAGGATGGTCTTCGGTATGACATCCGAGCGCTAGTGAATGTTTTTAGGTTGCATTCAGTACACACTATTTTGAACCGGGCGCTAATTACAGAGAGGAACCTATGGGAATCTAGTGGTCTGGGCCAGGGAGGTTCAGCACCAGTTACTAGTACTTTTTCTACTAGCAGGAGGAAGAGACAGATGGACTTATCTCAGTGTGGCAGTACTAGCTAGGTAGCTTCTCCAGGTGGCCATATCAGGTGCTACCAGTATGGTAAAGTGGGGAACACGAGACCGCAGTGTCCAAGAGACCCAGTAGAGTGCCGAGCTTACAGCAAGATGGGTCATCTATAGTGCTTTTGTAGGGAATTTCCACCAGTGACTAGTGATAGGGGTTCTGTGCAGACTCCACTTGAGGGAGCAGGACCAGTGGATTCTTACCAATCAGGGAAATGGAATATGTCAGAGCGTGTAGGCAGAGATGGTGGTTGTGGTCGTGGTAGCAAGACACCAGGATCGTAGCGGCAGTAGGGCAGGACAGCTCAGGGTATCCAGGCTGTGTCACAAGGCCGTGGCTCTGGGCAGGCATATACAGTGCAACAGACCCAGCAAGAGCAGGATCCCAGACCTTCTACAGTCATAGGTACTATTCTAGTAGCTTCTGTCTTATCTTCTGCACTTTTTATACGGGTGCTACACATAGTTTTATATCTGTACCCATTGTGGAGAGCCTTGGGCTCTGTGTTTATTCTTCTTCAGATATTATGATGCTAGACACTCCTTTGAGGACTAGAACGGCTGGTGTACGTCAGTGCCAGAAGTTCCCCCTTGTGGTTGGAGGGTGTCACTTTCCTTTAGACCTCTATGTCTTGGAGATGATGAGTTATGATGTCATTCTCAGGATGGACTGGTTGGTTCCATATTGAGCCTTTATATACTTCTATCATCGCAGGGTGTGTTTCATGTCACTAGAGGGCGAAGAGTTTTTATACAAGGGAGAATGGGATGTTCAGGCGAGTCAAGCTGGACTGGGGCATCATGGGAGAGGTGGAGTCATAGCCCAGATTTTGAGCTTGTATCTGGATGATCAGGGGACTTGTCAGACAGATTTCTCTCCAGTGGTTGATCGTTTTAGGGATGTCTTCTAGGATGAATTTTTGAGGTCTACCTCTGGAGAGAGTGGTGGATTTCTCTCTCGAGCTTGTGCCAGGAGCAGCACCAGTGTCTATTCCTCCTTATAGGATGGCTACCCCCGAGCTGTAGGAGCTCAAGAGAAAGATAGAGGAGTTGTAGGGAAAGGGCTTTATCCGACCCTGTACTTCTCCTTGGGGTTCCCTGGTCCTTTTTGCGATGAAGGTGGATGGTAACCTTAGAAATTGTGTAGATTATCAGAAGTTGAACCAGTTGACTGTTATGAACTGATATCCCTTGCCGAGGATTGACGATCTCTTTGATCAGCTTCATAGAGAACGAGTGTTCTCGAAGATTTATTTGAGATACAGATATCACCAGTTGCGCGTGAGACTGTCAGATATACCGCTTACAGCTTTTCGGAGCAGATATGGTTTGTATGAGTACTTGGTCATGCCGTTCGGACTCACGAATGTGCCAGCAGTTTTTATAGCTCTAACGAATCGTGTGTTCCATTTGTATCTTGATTCTTTTGTGGTAGTATTCATGGATGAAATCTTGGTGTACTCTCACACTCGACACGACCATGCCACCCATATTGAGATCGTATTGAGTACACTGAGAGAGAATCAGGTATGTGCTAAGCTCTCAAAGTGCCACTTTTGGATGAACCAGATTCACTTCCTGGGTCACATTATCTCATAGGCAGGAGTTGCAGTAGACCCAGATAAAGTTAGAGAAGTAGTTTCCTGGGAGCAGCCTAAGAACGTGTTTGAGATACAGAGTTTCTTCGGGCTGGATGGTTACTACAAACGTTTCATATAAGACTTATCACACTTAGCAGCACCGTTGATAGGTCTGACTAAGAAGTGTGTGAAGTTCCTTTGGTGAGAAGCTTGCGAGGCATCTTCTCAGGACCTGAAGGGAAGGTTGACATCAGTACCGATCCTGATACTCCCAGAGCCGGGGAAGAGAAATACAGTTTATTATGATGCATCAGGGATTGGGATGGGAGAAGTGTTGATACAGGGTGACTGAGTTGTTGCGTACGGGTCTCGGAAGTTGAGGCCACATGAGTGGAATTACCCGATGCATGATCTCGAGTTGGCTGCAGTAGTACATGCATTGCGCTGTTGGATACATTATCTATTGGGAGAGAATTTTGTGGTTTTCACCGACCACAAAAGCCTCAAGTATATCTTTACTCAGCATGACCTGAATCTGAGGCAGGGAAGGTGGGTTGAGTACCTAAAGTCCTTCGATTTTGAGCTTGCCTATACACCTGGTAATGGTAATGCAGTAGCTGATGAACTGAGCAGGAAGACTCAGATACAGGCAGTGCAGGAGGCCAGTGGTGAGTGGCAGCTAATGGATTTGTTCTCTGAGATGCATCTGGAGGTGCATGATAGTCAGGGGAAGACGTATCTTTCTTATTTAGCTGTGCCATATACCCTCCTGGATTGAGTGAGGATGAGGTATCTATCTGATTCAGAAGGCCTAGTTCTGCGGGAGTCGGTGGAAAGTGAGGACCCTTCTCCTGGTTGGATGGTTGGCGACGGTGAGGTCCTGCGTTTCCATGGACGAGTATGGGTTCCAGGGGATATACACGAGGAGATGATGTGGTAGTTTCATTCTTCATCTTGGGAAGTTCATCCCGAGCTTACCAAGATGTACTATGACTTGAGACGTCAGTACTGGTGGCCGGGTATGAAGAGAGATGTAGCCGGGTTTGTTACGAGGTTCTGCACCTGTCAGTAGGTGAAGACGGATCATCAAAGACCAGCTGGACTGTTACAATAGTTACCCATCCCGGAGTGGAATTGGGATGATGTCACAATGAATTTCGTGACTGGATTTCTGAGGTCACCTCAAGGAAATGACGTCGTGTGGGTTGTTGTGGACAGACTCACAAAGGTATCTCAATTTCTACCGATCAAGGAGACCTTCAGTGTTGATGAGCTCAGATGGATGTATATCCAAGAGATCGTACATCTTCATTGGGTCCCTTGTTCTATCATTTCTGATAGGGATTCCCGCTTTATGTCTCGTTTCTGGCAGAGTTTTTAGAGGGCACTAGCTACACAGGTTTTTGTGAGCACAACATACCACCCTCAGACTAATGGCAAGTTAGAGCGTATGATACAGGTGCTAGAGGACATGCGGCGTGCATGCATCCTAGACTTTGGGGGCTTTTGGGAGAAGCATATACCCTTAGTCGAGTTTGCCTATAACAATATCCTCCAGGATACTATTGAGATGTCACCATAAGAGGCTTTATATGGTAGGCCATGCCAATCACCTTTGTGCTGGTTAGAGGCAGGTGAGGCAGCTTTACTGGGACAACAACTCGTGCAGGAGACATCTGAGCAGGTCCAGTTGATTCGGTAGCGGATGGATACCACACAGTCTCATCAAAAGTCTTATGATTATCGTAATAGATGACCTTTGGAGTTCGTGGCTGGGGATCAGGTTTTTCTATGTGTTTCGTCGAGGCTGGGACACAAGTGGATCAGGAGACAGGGTAAGCTTTTATCGAGGTATGTGGGGCCATTCGAGATTCTGGAGAGAGTCGTGATGGATTCCTATCGGTTGCGATTACCGTAGAGATTCCAAGCCATGCACAACGTCTTCCATGTGTCTCAGTTGTGCCGCTATCATTCAGACCCATCTCACTTCTTTCAGCCTTAGGAGATTGAGATGGAAGCTGATGCGCCTTTTGAGGAGCATCTGATTCGTATTGTTGATAGGAGAATGAAGGTACTCCGAGGCTGGTCAGTTCCTCTCATACAGGTGCTATGGTAGCATGGTCGAGTGTAGGACGAGACTTGGGAGTTGGAGGCCAACGTACGTGCTCCTTGGCCAGAGCTGTTATGAGCTTTATCTTTTCCACCCTTGGAGGGGAAACTTTGGGACGAATTGCTATAAGGGGGGAAGTTTGTAATAACCTGGTTCTTATTTTTGAGGTACGGGCTTCTTCTTTTCTCTTTTCCTTAAGTGTTTTTGAGAAAATATGGAAAATGGGGAAAATCCTAAATTTCAGAACTACACGTTGTGTACTTTTCCACACGTCATGTACTTTTGGCCGTGTGGGATGAGTACACGGGGCGTGTAGCATTGTCGGCGACGAAGTGTGTAGGAACCGACTACACGCCGTGTAGTGGTCTCTTACACACCATATAGTCAGTCGGCAGGCCAAAACAGTAAGGCAGTGGAGTAGCCGACAGCCGGGCGACAGTACACACAGTGTACTCAAGAGTACATGCCGTGTACTCATGTCGACGGGTGAACAGTGTGGCGGTGGCGCCAGAGGAATAGTTAAATGAAGGGAGTACACGCTGTGTACTAATAAGTACACGCCGTGTACCTTTCTTTTTTCGCTTAAATCCATAGTAGCCTCCCCTGTTCATAGGGAAGGTTTATAGTAGAGGAGGAGCTTGGGAGAGAACAACTGATCCTTCGGAGATCCGCCGGGCACACGTCTGGAATCCGATTCTGCTTCGGACGATCTCGTTGGAACGGCACGGGTAAGCCCTATCCTCTCTTGGTATGGTTCTTACCAAATAATCCTCTAATGGAAGTTATTTACGTTTGAGTGGTTTATCTTCTACGTCAGATCTACGTCATTCTTGGTCATTTCTGGGATTGACGTTCGTGTATACAACTCGTTGGCATATAAGGTAGGTGGCTTGGTGTTAATTTTTCTAACTGTCGTGTAATTTGAATGTTTTTGTGCCACGAGCCCATTTTGGGGTGTCGTGTGGTTGAGGTCATTTCTATATTAAATACCTAGAATAGAATAGGTGATTTAATTGTGATATTAAAATGCTGGTTGGGATCGTTGCTTGGATCTGGAACCACCCCGGTGGTGTGTTCCACTGTTTAGCCGTTTGGCCAGGATACCCGAGGGTACACCATTAAAGTAGTAAATGTAGAATTTCCTTGAAATGAATTGCTTGTTTACTGTTGGTTTATATGTTGGGAATGGCCCGAATACCTATTTATCCTAAGGGAATTGTTTTGATTATCCTGAGGGCGTGACTGTATTAGCCTGAGGGAAACATACTATTTAGCCCGAGGGCTTCAGTTATTTCGCCAGAGGGAAACCTTTTGTGCCTGATGGCTTGACTCCTGTGCCTGAGGCATCACTTCCTATGCCTGAGGACAATTTATGTTACGCCTGAGGGATATACCTGCGGGTTGTATTCTGATTACCTGAGGGTAAGGCTTTGGTTGTCTGAGGACATTGACTGTTTACTTAGAAATGCACTGTGGTGATTTCTTATATGAAATGGATTAAATCAATATTAAAATGAAAATATAACTGGTAGTTAGTTACTTTTGAGTAATGCTTACTTTATTGCATTTTACCACTACACACTATTATTGCATGTTAGCACGCAGTTGGGCATGAGCCATTGGTTGGTGCCTACTAAGATATATTTCTCACACCCTGTTTGGGTCATGCTTTTCGGCCCAAACCGATTACGTTTCTGCAGGTGTGGATATGGTCATGAGTCCCTATAGAGGTACCAGACTGTTGATGAGGAGTAGGAGGGCATGGGACCGAGCCTAGGCTCGCGATGTCGCTGCCAGCTGTTTTTCTTATTTTGATGTACTCTTTATTTTGTTGTACTGTATTGATGTATAACATGTTCTGGATATTTTCTTAGAACTTGTGAGATGTTGCATCTTTTATATACTGTTTTTTATATCATCTGCATTTGTTTATTTCAGTTGTGTATGGTTTAATACTTATATTGTTCATTGTATGTTATATTTAAATTCTGCAACGCTACACTTTGAAAAATAAGGGCATAGTTTCCCCACTATTAGACCAGGGCCCTCGCTGCTAGTTGGCAGCCTCTGGCATTTGGGGAAACGCGCTTGAGGTCACGTGGCGAACCGGGTTCGAGGCACCCGTTGAGTGGCACCCGGGTCTAGGACGTTACAAAAAGTATAAAATATAATTACATAGATAAATAGAGGAAAGATTTTGAATTGCAATGGGGAGATCGTTTTTCTTAAAAGAATCTCCCTAGAAAGGTGTAAAGTGTTTTGGTATGAAAGGGAAAACGATCACCTCATAAAATAGACAATTTTAATTTCATAAAATTTTTGGTTTGGTTTCTTATCATTTGAAAATAATTCCACATCTCTCAAAATTACATGATGTGTACCATATATCATCGTGAAGGGAGTATATTCCAGAAATAATACATGTGATCACCTCAAATAAAATAGAATATGAAACCAATCTAAATTAATATGAATAACCCATCTCAATTAATTATACTAGAGTGTAAGTGTTGAGTATTGGATAACTATACTTGTAATGGTACCATGATGAAATCCTAGAATAAAGGAAGTAACATGGGAAGTAGAGGATATTATAAAGAATAACGTCACCTATATTTTTTTGAAGGTAATATCAATGAAATTTCAAGGTAAAGTTTTGTAGAAGGGAATAATTTTACACCCCATGAATTTTCAATATATTTATTTTGGAATAAATTAAATTTCATCGATATCATTCGATGCACGCAACACCAGGGTTAAACAAAATGTGATACTCTATTAAAATATTATTTAAACATGATAATTATAACCAAGCTATTAAATTTTTGTGTATTAATAAGATTAAATAAATAATGGAAATTATATGGTTTATAATATTATAAATAATTTAAATGAATATATATGGTATAAAAATAAAATAAGAATAACATGACAGAAAAATATATGCTTTTTGAAAAAATTTATATTCCTAAAAGTTGGGTTTATCATGTTTCATGCATATAATTTAAAATAAATATCTTAAAATTCTATAATATTAATTTTATAAAATAAATATAATTTTTTTAACCATCTTTCCAAAATTACCTTATGGTTAATATTTTGGATTTTTCTATAATGTTTCATTCTTTGTTAGCATTGAAAAATTCTAATTTTTACTAAAAACTAATTATTCATATCAATTATGTACAAGGTAAAATTATATTTTATATTTTCATTAATTTAAAATTAGGTCAATAAAATATCTATTTGTTCAATCTATTTAATTGGAATCAAATTAATATGGACTATTTATATAAAAACATTGTAAACTTATGAACACTTTCTCTTAAAAAACCAACTTTCATGTCATGATTGAGGGAATAAATTATAATTTCAATTTTCCACTTATGTGTATATAATTTGAAAAAATGACTATCATATATGGTATCATAATAATTCATATTATATAATATAATCAACAAATATTTTTATCAAATTGAATAGTCTAAATAGTAATGATAATTACCGTGGTTAAGGTAAAAATGAGTTTAATGAGGGGTTAAAATAAGAGGATAATGGTTAAAAATATAATACCAACATTTTAAAATAATATTTTATGGTAATATATCCACATTATCCTTCCCAATAACGAATATAAGGCCATTTAAATGCTTTTTTTAATGTAAATTACTTTATCATTTTATGTTCTTTTAGGAAATTTCCATGTAATTTCCAAGAGGTCCCCTTTTCCCACGAATGAAAGGAAAATCCATCCCTTCTCTTATTAACTCATCCAAACCCCCATTTTCTAAAACAATCCCAAAAAATTGACACCAAAAAACCTCTGTCACATTATAGATCCACTGGTCCTCCCAAAATAGCATTCTCTGGGTCCTCAATAGAATTTTAAATGCAGGTTTTTCTTAGAGAAGGTAATTTTCTTCACAAATATCTTTCATTTTATTTATTCATTTTACACATCCAATTTCATATTAACAATTGAAATATAATATATATATTATATCTCATATAATTAGATGTTAATATGTTTTTGATGTAATAATTAACTATCTTCACTTCCAACAAATGGGAAACAAAATCATCGGTCATGTGTACGACGGTCTACCGCCTCAAGAACAGATGTGCTTTGTTTTCGATAACCGCCTTTTTAGGATAGATATAATGGTGGATTTATTAAATGAATATTATATTTGTGATATTATTAAACATATCCTATTTCTATTACATTTATTCATCTTTACATTCCCTTCCATTTAAAATATGACAATGATGCTCATGTGTACGACGGAGTACCGCCTCGTGACGCGATGTGATTCATTTTTCTCTTACATTGTACACAGAATTAAATAAGGATAAAATTAATAAATAAAAGTGATATATATGATATGATATTTATTTTAAAGAAAATGTATCACCACATTCTTTAACCTTTCACCAGTTAAGGAAATAATATCATCGCTCATGTGTAAGTATAACCTACTCTCTCCACGAGGTGATACAATTCATTTTACATGCCCAACATTTAAGAGTGATTAAAATACATAATATAATCAATAAATATTATATTTATATAATTATTATCAATACATAATTTCTATAATTATATCCTACGTACAATAACAAGAATGTTTTTTTTACAAAACACAGAAGAGAAAACAAGAAAATTAACACCCAAAATAATGAAAATAATGGAATATTATGAATAAACAAGTGTTAAAGTGGTATAATAGGATCATATAAGATATTATATATATTATTAGTATAATTTTATAAATTAAAAAAATCATAACACCATTATACATGTGGTTAAATCAAAAAAAAAAATAAAGGAATGGTTTTGGTAGGGGACTTCATCCCAACTTCCCTACATTGTGGCATATTATAATGTTATACACCTAAATTCTTTTATATGATGTATATACTTACCATATGACATGTAATATAATTTTTAATTAATTATTCATTGTAATTTATGTTTAAAATTTAAGTATTTCATCCAAAATTATTTCATGTGAAAATTACCTAGTGGTAAAATTTATTTCACAATATAAAATTCTTTTATGATTGTTAATCTTATCTTGACACAATCACATTCCTATGATTATTTTTCATATGAAAATAAATTCTTCTTAAATATACATATTCTTGTATGATGTATATTGTTATTCTAAAGAATTTAACATTTTTATATATGGGGTTTACTTTGAATTTAATTTTATTAACTGATAAATAGTGATAAATCCTTATCCTTCACTCGATAATGATATTTGATGACAAGGAATATTATTAAAGAATTGAATAGATTATTAAATATATAAGAAATTATTATACATGTGGATAATATTGGATCCCGGTTATAAAGAGAAACTTGATTCATTGATAGGTCTCTTGAGAAAAATTAGTTTTGTAAATCATTTTGGTTTTTTCCAAGTAGTTTTTAACTTTCTTGGGGAATGATTTTGATGGTAGAGGTATCATGATTCATGATTCCACAAAATACAATAATTAAGAATTTTATTCATTAATAATTATATTATTATCATCATCCATGATTTTTTTATGATATTATATCAATATAAAATTCATATCTAGTTTATTGCTTGAATGGATTACATGTTTAGTTATTTACATTGGCATATTAATAAAGCCTTATGTTATTATGATAGTCATTCTATTTAAATAGATTGATTGTTCAATTACTTACCTTTCTATGCTAATTATTCTAATTTATTTATGATATATTACAATGTAATTAACCCTTACTAGACATTTGAGAAACCCTAATTTTGTTTCCTTACCATAGGACATGAATATGATTTTTTAGATTGTCTTGTGAAGGTTTCAATTCATTTTATTTTTCTATATATTTTGTTTTATTTTATATTCCAAACATAAACTAGGTATCATGTATGTATCTAGTCATATAAAACTTATCAACAGATCAATCATTCTCGAATTGACCCTTTTTGTCCATGCAGATATAATAAAGCCAAAACTAGCTCTAGGTTGCTGGAGTTGGTGTCATTATAGTTTGATAGTGTATATTTCACGCAACACCAAGTTTAAATTACACATGAAATGTATTATATAAATATGACTATTATGACCTAGCTATTAAATCTTCAGGGATTAATTGAAGAAACTAAAATTATAAAACTATATGGTTTACCCTTTTAATAAATAAATTATTTGGTTCTTAATTGATTATAAATTAAAATTAAAACCATTTTAAAGTAAAAGAATATATTTTCTTCTAAAAATCTACTTTTATATGGAAATGTGTTCTTATATTAATATATTTAATTAGAGACTATTATTGTAATTTTAAAATATAATTTACATTTTATATATTTAATCGAATGTTTTATCATTCATCAATTTTTTTTAATTATGGGATATGATTAAATCTAGTTTCATGCATAACAACATTATTTTTATAAGGAGAGGTTTCTCCACATATATATCCCTTATTTAAAAATAAAAATTTCTGATTTTTTTAAAAATTATTTGATAAAATAAACATAATTTTTGAAATGAACATGTAAAAAGTATGTTTGTTTAATTTTTTTTCACACTTTGTAAAAATGATAATTTTTTCAATGAATAGAGAAAAATAATGATTTTTATTGAAAACATTATTTTCATTCAATGAATTAAGAAATTTTAATTTTTTAATGTTATTTAAGAAGATAAATTATACCCATTAAATAATTATGAATAAAATTTATTCAATTTTAATTAATTTTATTTTGATGTTTGATATAATTACCATTTATACTTAATGAAAACATTTCATTAGAAACCAAATTTTCATCACACTTCTGGGTTTAATTTTAAATTAAAATATTTTACTTATATGATTTTAATTTAGTAAAATAGTATACATATTTTGAAACAAAAAATTAATATAAATTAATATTTTATAATTTATTTTTCAGAATTAATAGTGAAAAATTTAGAAAATTAATTACAACATTTAAGGTTAAAATATGGTTTTGCGCATTACGCGCTCCTCTGTAAAAATAATTATTTCCCTCACATATGACTTTTATTTCCTATTTAGTGTAAATGGGTCCCAATTTTATAATTCAAATAATTTATTCAGTTGAAATGATAAAATAACTAGGTAAATAAAAGACGAGATACAATGGTGAAAACTAAAATGGTATAAGTAAGTAACCTTAGGTGATATAGGAATAAATTGTTTGGATCATGTTTTTTTGAGGTGTGTATGAAACATAACATAAATAAAAACTATTATTTATCAACTTTCGAGGCACTTGGGTTGTGAGTGACTTCCCATTGGTGAATATTTTTTGGTATTTGAAAAAATGCCACTTCTCCCGAATTATAAATTTGAACCACCTCCCAAAACTTATTTGCAACAATTAATCCATTTATATCGCCCAAATAAAAAATAAATGTCTCCAAAAAATATTTATCCACATTCTATAGTTAATGGGCTTCCAAAATTACCATCCCAATGGTTCTTAATAAGAGATCCAAAGGAGGTTTCTAAAGTGAAGATTATTGTCTTCCCTAATATCTTTTTTTACTATTTCTCTTTCCACCTTCTCCAATGTATTATTATTTAAAATATAATTAAAACATTATACGTAATAAATAGGATTTTATTATTGAATAATATATATCCATATGATTTTTATCAAATAGGAAATGAAATAATCAAAAATGTGTATGATGTACTATCAGCTCATGAACCAATGTAATTAATTTTTCATAAAAACCTCTATTAGATGGATATAATGTATATATATATGATATTTATTCTATAATTATATATATATATATAATATAAAATACACCTTTTTAAATTCAAATCTATTGAAAAACAATAACATCGCTCGTACGTACATGTGGAAAACTACCTCCATGAAGTGATGTGATTCAGTTTTAATTTTATTTTGAAATAGTTAGAAGGATCGATTTTATAAGAATATAAGATTTATATATTATAATAATTATTAAAAAATGGTGAAGTATTATTTATCTTTCTCTCATTATGTCCTTCAGTAGAATTGAATAAATATCCGTGTACACTCACGACCTTCCGTATCTAAGAATTGTGTAGTCCATATTTATATATCTAAATTTTATAAAGTATTATAAATAGTTATATAATCAATATATATTATATTTATATTATGGTTAATATTATTTATACAATGGATCCATTATCAATGTATAATGACCAGAAATACCAAACCCAAACATACATGAAGAATAATGTTGTTTTTCCTAAAAAATGAATAATATTGAATTGTAAATAAACTGCTCATAAAATATTATAATTAAATGTTATAAGATATTTAATATATTAATATTTTTCTATAATGGACGTAAAATAAGTAAATTTTTATTATAAAATATTTTCAAAAATTTATGAAAGATGTCAGACCTTTGTGAATGGATTTCGTCTCAATTTTCCATCATTGAGGCATATTTTATCGTTATGAACTTAATTTATTTTATATTGGATATACAAGATCATTTATATATTATATTCCTTTAATCCCTTGTATATAATGGTATTTTACATTTGAATTCAAATTATTTAATCTAATGGAATTTTTCTTGAATTTTACTAAGTGGTAAATCTTTTATTACATAATTTTTTTAATTAAGTCATATTAATTAATCATTTTACCCAATATTATAGGATTATTTTTTAATTATTTATAATTATTTTATGTTTACTTTACAAATATTTTGTGTTTATTTTTATTTTTTACATACAATAAATTATTTCACTAATTTTATTTTCAATGTTACGATCATTATAGGGATTTATAATATCAAATTATCATATTTTGGACATATATTATTTTAATCACTTATTTTATTTAATGATGTGTATCTACAATCCCTTTTATATGTCACGTAATGAATATCATTATAATCATTGTATTTAATGTTTCATTTTAATTTATTTTTTCACTACGGTTAGGTTTCGAGTTTTACCAAAGAGGTATTAGACTATTTAAAATGTCATCATTATTTAGGATTGTTTATGTTTTAGTCTCCAGTAAGAGAATTATGTTAATAATAAGCCCTATATATATTCATAACCTCTATTTATTGATTTTTTTAAATTTTTTCCTTTAATTTTCCAATTTTATGTATCCAAAAGATCTATTTTTTAGAAAATTAATAATTTATTCGCACATTCTTATGAAATATTTTATTCAAAATCAATTGTTTATGAAAATGTTTCCACAAATATTTTTAGTATTCTCAAATTATAGAATGAAAAAATTAATATTCATTTTTAATTTTAAAAAATTTATTAATTGAATATTACTTTTGTTTTTCAAATGAGTTACTTTTTTACATTTTCCAGAAAATAAAAAAGAATATTTCTTCTAGCATACTCAAAATGATTGGAATTTATTGTAATTATGAAAAACTAGTCCCTTGAAGACTACTTTATTAGTTTCATAGATTCTTTTCAATTAAAATTGTAATAACCTAGATCCCCCTATGAACTTCTTTTATAAAAACCCAGTGTTGATGTGTTCTGTGCGTTGTTGGTGGCTCACATAGAGAGTTTTCCAAAATTTACAGTTTTTCTGTTAGCACGTTAGTGCAACAACATGTCAACATGTCAACATACCAGTGAGTCAGCCTGTCAGTTCATTAGTGATTTAGGAGCGTTGGCATCAGTGAGTTATGGTCATCGACTTCGGTGAGTTAGGGGTATCGACATCGGTGTGTCCGGGGCATCGATATCTGTGAGTCGAGGGCATCAGTAATGATAGGTCAAGGTGTTAGTAGCTGAACATGGGTGGCTCAATGTTGGTAGGTCAGGATATCAGTAGGCCGAGGCATCAGTTGGTCAATGCGTTACTAGCTCAGCAACAGTAGGTCCCATTGGCAGCTCACCTGTTGGTGGCTCAGCATCGGCGAATCACCCATCAATGCCACATTACTAGTTTTTCATAGTTTTTCTAGTTTCTCCCCATCAGTGAATCACCCATATCTAGTCTATCTCCACCATATTTTAGGGAAATTATCAAATACCAATTAATTCCAACATGTGAAATGACCAACCCGCATAGTAAAACCATGATCCTGCTTTTTATTACTTGGTATAGTCTCCCTAATTTTAGGATCTGACCTCTTCTTAAGTTGATATCCTCTCTTTAATCATCCATTTCATTTCTTTGGATGAACTTAGAGACTTCCTCTGGAGGCAAGTCATTCACCCATGATATATCCCTTTATGCTCATCCTTGGAGTTCTTCTTGTATGTCACGCCATCCCTTATTCTTAGTACATGAAAGAATATTGATCCTTGATAATCAAAGTGGGGATTTTATTTGGCTTCTCCTTAATTTTGCATCATGTATTAATTGTTACATGTGAGTAATGGTCAGATACACTTCTTAAAATGATAATTAAATAAGGATTTAATATGATCAACAGAAAATTCATGAAAATAATTTAATGGGAAGGGTGTGGTTTGATTTTGGTCTCATATTTTATTTTTTTATCTTTGATTCTTTTTTGGATGTTATGGCTGTAATGACCCAAAAATCCATTAATGAAAATTAATATTGATCTAATTAAATGTATTATTATGTAAAATGGTTATATAACATATGTACTTCTTGGGATTTATGTTTTTGTATTTTAAAATACCTAAAAAAATTGTGACTATTGCTAATATAGCTGTTAAACATTGATAACCTGATTAATATAAATATATAGCATTAACAAATCCAATTACTCAGACAAAGGAAGTGACGACCTCATCCAGTAAACTTTCACCATACGAACCCCATTTTTTAGAGCTCAAAAAGGATGTCGCGTCCTTGGGATTCACTCTTGACCAAGCCCAATCTATGAATCAACATGTTAATCTCGAACAGAACCGCCTATAGGAGAAGTGGAAGTTGATAGAGATTACCACCCGAACAAAGTTATCCGAGCCACCCCAAGAGTATATCACCATCGCACACCTTACCCTTTGGTCTTATGTGGGTGTTATAAGGGAGTATATAACAAGAACCTATTACTATTATTATGTATATTATTTTTGTATAGAGAATATACATTCATTTTTTATTGTTACTTTGTAAATAGTTTTCAAAGCACAAATAGTATTTTTTGTTAATATTCAACTAAGAAATAAATTGTGATAAATTAGTGGATTTTTTAATTAAATAAGTTTTTAATAGAATTTTTCTATTATGAAATTTATTTTTATTATGTATAAATGATCGTATAATTTTTATAAATACAATTGTAATTTTTATTATGGTTTGAAAGATGTTTTCGTCAAAACCCATGAATTTTCTATAAATGTCAGTTTTTTTTAAAAGTGAAAGTTCAAATTTTTAGAAAATTATTTGGATAAAATTAATATTATTTTTTGAATTAGGAAGCCATAATTATCCAACGGTGAACTTTTCATAATTTTTTGAGAGAGTGAAATTATTGTTTAAATATTAAATACCATTTAAATATATAATGTATTTTATAACATCATAATGAATCAATAGTAGTGTAATAAAACACTATAATCCTTATGTTATTACACTATAAGTTTTACCATAAAAACAATGTGATTTTAGGTTTGTTTGATTTTTTTTACAAAGCCTTAGTGGACCCTCCAAGACTTATAAAACATTTCAGCATTTTAAATTGATTTTCTTAAGAGTGTGACTCACCTCCACATAACCAACTCTATTATTTTATGATGTTCAGCCATTGGCATTAAAAAAATATTTTCTTCCAATCCCCTTTAGAAAAGACAATGTGAAAAAACCATGGTCTAGTTTGTGGTTTGTATTAGTTTAATGTGTGGTGCCCCAAACATAAATAATAATACATTTCCTCTCATTTCCAATATAAACCCACCAAAGCTCCCACTACCTCTTCACTCAAAGCCTTTTAGTTCTTCCAAACTCTGCCCTCATCTCTTTAAAATCCTCCCAAGGTGGCCCAAACTCCCAATAATCCTCTCTCAATCCTCTCCCAAGCCTTTGGGATCACACTTCTAAGTAATGGATTCCTTCGTTTGTCATTTTATCAATGTTTCATAATATTGTTATGCGCTTTTATTTTCAGTTATAAATGTTGGGGTATGATTTTTCATCTTCCCTATACTTCCCTATTTATGTTTTAATGATGAGAGACCCATTTATCTCTCAATAATGTCTCCCATTTACTCCTGTTAGCATATAGAAATTCCATAACAAATTTCTCTCTCCTCATTTACATTCAAGTAATTCTTTTGTATTATGAATCCAAATTACATTGCCTATGTTGTGATATATATCTATCTGACCCCTTAATTTCCATTTCATTATATACGATGACACACCCCTTTCTCTCTCTTCAACCATTTTTATAAATTCTTATGTCACGCCGTTATGCTTCCAAAATTGCACAACTTTTTTCCAAGCCAAAGTCATTGTGTAGGGAATACCATGCCAATTTTTCTATCAAGGGTATTCAACTTTATGAAAATTTAATTATTGATTACAAATATTCATGTATTAATTCCATAGTCCTTTAAATTCAAATAAACGAAGATGTTCAATGAATCCATGTTTTATGATCCATGTGGCATACTTATGCATGAAATGAAATGTTTAATACGGGTGTTCCCTGATAGCTCTCTAATGAATTTGGTAAAGATTAGTATTATGATAAGTCATGTGCAATGCGAATTTAATCATTATAATTAAAGTGCAATGAGGATTTAATCATTCTATTTCTAGTGCAATGAGGGTTTACTCATGCTCCATGTGAAATGAGCCTTCGCTCATGCTAATTCATTGTTATGTGTTGTTACCACATTTCCATGTTATGATAATCATGATATATCATTCTTTTATGTAAATATTTCTTTTATGCTCCATTGTTTTTCCTATTCCCTAACAAGTATTTTATATTTCATTTTATTCCTTGTTTACTCTCTTACTAGGCTTTATGGCTCACCCTTTTCACATGTATGTCCTCAGGTAATCCCATACAGTGCTAAGTGAAAACGATTGTTGTGGTTATGTAAGGGATGTTTTCAATAAATATATTGTGTGTTTTATGTGTTACGTTTTTATATAATGTTCTTATGCCCCAAAGACAATAGACCCCTCGATCTTCCATGTTGTATCAAGTGATGAGTTTTTGTAATAAATCATTTTTAAGTGTGTAATAAAAGAAGGGTTGTTCTAGTTGGTATAAGAGGATAGGTTTAGTTATTTTTGTGATTAGGATTAAAAAACCTATGTGAAAGCCTTAGGGATAAGACTTAGTATAATAAATACATCCCTATGTTTTGGGGAGTATTGAGTAAGTGGTTTATCAAGAAAATATATCCTTGTCTGGATACAAGCAGGTAGAGGCCACTCTGGCAGATGTACCTTGGAGTGAAAACTCCGACAAGGAGTTTCAGGATTGACCAGAGGAATCTTAGTACAAAACAATGGGCCCTGCTGAACACTTGGTTTCGACACTACCAGAGGATATGATTTTATAAATTTCCATGCATAGTATGAACCATTATTAAGGGAATAAAAAAATCCCCTATGAATATATGTTGGGAAGTAGATCACAGATAACCGAGATTGAAGCCTATAGATTCATAAGGTAAGGGAATAAAATTAATTTATAATTTATCCGTTTTTTACTTGGATTAAACATTATGTGTTACCCCTATTTTTCCTTTCAATAAGGAAAAATGAATCGTTAGAATTCATGTAGTTTAATATCACAATTTTATTATGTTTAGAGGGTAACTCAAAATTTGATATGTTTCATCTGCAAGAAAAAGGTTAGTTTCGTGATTTAATGGGAAAAACCACATACAAAACTCTTGTCCCTTACTAAGGACATACTAGCTATAATTATTACGAAGTCAAGCTCGTATAACATCAAAAACTTTTCCAATGTTCAAATTTCTTGCAAGACTCTCTACGACATATCAAACAGATCCTCCATTCCATGGAATCATCAGGGATCATGGCTCACCTATGATCAAATATTAAGCACCCATCTCTACCACCTTTCACGGTGAGGGAGGTACCATTAGGGTATTTTCGAATATTTCACCCTATAAATAGAGTGTGATTCACTATTTAATTTTTGAATAGCTGCTGATGAGGGAGACCTCGAAGAGGCCTATATATATTTAGTCATGTCTTCCAGTCTTTTTGGAAACATGGAAAATATATTAGAAGAACCACATTTAAAAAATTTCATATATGACTTTTTCTGACTATTTTAAAAAAACTTGGTACATGGTGATGTTTCGATCCTATACGTGAGAAAATTTTATTTTTCAAAAAGTGCTTCATATTTTCCATCTGTATGATCCAAGTTGCATTGACTACATCTGGACTAAGGAAGTGGAAGACATTGAATGTGGATTAAGGTATTGTTTCAAAAAGTGGACCCTAGCTCTCCATGAATGACTTGATAATGAGGGTTGGGGAATTCTTAATGGTGGTGGGTACGCAACCCTGATGTTGTTATTAAATTTCTGAGTACTTTTTGTATTTAATTAAATTGGAAAGATGTAATTTTTAAAGGGGGAATATTGTAATGAACCAAACATTCATTAATGAAAATTCATCTTGATCTAATTAAATATCTTATTATGTAAAATGGTAATATAAAATATGAATTTATTTGGAACTATGTTTTTTAATTTTAAAATACCATTATGAATAGTGGCTATTGATAATATAACTATTAAATAGTGATCACATGATTAGTATAAATATAGGGATTTAACAAATCCAATTTAATCCATCAAAGGAAGAGATTGATTCTTCCAGTAGACTATCCCCATATGAAGCTCATTTGTTAGATCTTATAAAGGAGGTTGCATCATTGGGATTCACTCTTGACCAAGACCAAGCTGATCTTTAACATGTTATGCTCGAACAGAACCGCCTACAGGAGAAGTAGAATTTGATAGTGATTACCACCCGAGAGATGTTATCCGAGCCACCCCAACAGTTTTCCACAATCGCACACCACACCATTCAGTCTTATGTGGGTGTTATTAGGGGTTATGTAACAAGAACCTAGTACTATGATTATGTACATTTTTTTATATAGAGAATATACATTCATTTTATTATTGTTACTTTGTAAATTGTTCTTAAAGCACAACTAGTGTATTAATTAATATTCAACTGAGCAATCAATTTTGATAAATTAATGTATTTTTTAAATAAATAAATTTTTAATAAAATATTATTATTATTAAATTTATTTTTATTATGTATAATTTATTTTATAATTTTTATGAATACAATGGTAATTTTTATTGTGGTTTGAAAGCAGTTATTGTCAAAACCCATAAATTTTCAATAAATATTGGTTTTTATTTTAAAAATAAAAATTCACATATTTAGAAAATTATTTGGATAAAATTAATATTATTTTTGGAATCAGGGCATCGAAATTTTCCAATGGTGAATTTTTCATAATTTTATGAGATAGTCGATTTTTTGGGTAAAAATTAAATACCATTTAAATATATAATGTGTTTTATAACAACATAATGACCCAATAGTGATGTAATAAAATAATATAAACATTATTCTCAGACAATATTTTTTTTACCATTAAAATAATGTGATTTTAGTTTTTTTTTGGTTTATTTTACAAAACCTTAGTGGACCCTCTAAGACTAATAAATCATTTTAGCTTTTTAAATTTATTTCCTTGAGAGTGTGACTCACCTCCACATAAGGAACACTATTATTTTTAGAATTAATCCATTGAACTTATAAAATTTGGGTTTTCAATCACCTTCGGAAAAAACCATGGGCAAAAACCATGGTCTGGTTTTTGGTTTGGAATAGTTTAATGTCTGGTGTCCCAAACCTAATTAAAAAATAATTCCCTGCTCTTTACTATATAAACCCAACCAAGCTCCCACTTCTTCTTCACTCAACGCCTTTGGAGATCTCCCGAACTCTACCATACTCTCTATATAATCCTTACAACGAGCCCCAAGCTCCCACTAAGCCTCTCTCAAGCCTCTCCCAAGCCTTTGGAATCACACTTCCAAGTAAGGGATTCATTCTTCTCTCATTTTATCCAAGTTTCTTAATGTTGTTAGGCCATTTTATTTTAAATTATAAATGTTGGGGTATGATTTCTCACATCCCCAATACTTCCCTATTTATGTTTTAATGATGAGAGACCCATTTATCTCTCATTAATGCCTCACATGTACACTGGTTACCATGCCGAAATTCCGTAAGGAATTTCTCTCTCCTCATTTACTTTCAAGAAATTCTATTGTATTATGAACACAAATTGCATTACTTATGCAGGGAAATGTATCTATATGAACCCCTTACTATGAATTTCATTTAAATATTACTAGAAACCCCATTCTCAAACGTCAACAATTTTTATGAATTCTTTTGTCATACCATCATGCCCCTGAAATTGCACCGCGTTTTTCCAAGGCAATGTCACTGTGTAGTGAATACCATGCACATTCCTCTATCAAGGGTATTCACCTTTATGTATATTTACTTATTAATTATAGAGATTCATTTATTAATTAAAAATTCTTTTTTTCATCTAATAAATTATGATGTCTAGTGAATCCATGTTTTATGGACCATGTGGAACACTTATGCATGAAATGAAATGTTTAAGAAGGGTGCGCCCTGATAACACTCCAATGCATTGGGTAAGGATTATTATAATGATACGTCAATATAAATGAGGATTTACTCTTGCTAAATAAAGTGAAATTATGATATACTCATGCTAAATATAAGTGAAATGAGGGTTTAATCATGCTCCATATGCAATGAGCCTTGGCCCATGCTAATTCCATGTTAAGTGTTGTTACCACATTTCCATGTTATGATAATAATACTATATCATGAATTTATGCTCATGTTTCTTTTATGCTCTATTGATATGTCTATTTTCTAACATGTATTTTATTCTTCATCTTATGCCTTTTTTATTCCCTTACTGGGCTTTATAGCTCACCCTTTTCATAGGTATGTCCTTAGGTTATCCCATAAAATTATAAGTGTGAGGGGATATCATGGTTATGTAAAGGATGTTTTCAATAAGGATGTTGTGTGTTTTATGTTTTATGTTTTTATGTATTTTTTCTAAGCCCCAAAGACACTAGACCTATCGATCTTCCATGTTGTATCAAGTGAAGAGTTTATTTAATAAATTAACTTTTTGCGTGTAATAAAAAGAAGGGTTGTTATAGTGGATGTATTCTTCCAAAAAATCATGGACATTGGTGGTATTTACTTTTGAATTGGTGGAGATACTTTTTGTTGTGATGTTATGATGTACATATGTTACCTGAAATATGATTAGTCACATACACTCAGTTTAATAAAGAGATTCCCAAGTATCAAACATGTTCTGTGATCACCCCAGTTATATTCAAGTAGGAATTAATGAAGCCATATTGGTTAAATTTTAAAATTCTTGGATTGATGGTTGTGGTTATGTGCTATGTGTTCTGGTCTGGGTTATGTGGGCTCAGTATGTGGTGTGTTATAGGGTGGTTTTTTGGTGTCTGAGTCAGAGAGATTGATTGATTGTAGAATAGATGTACTTGTAGGTAGCTGAACTGCCTTTATGTTGTGTTGTGTTCATGATGTGACGTCAGTCAGTGGGACTATGGTGTGGTAATTGAATCATTATTTAATTGGACTATATTGGGGATTTTATTGGGTAGTAGGGCTGTAGGGCTGGCTTGTGAGAGGATGAACATGGGGTTTCAATTTTAATAATGATAGTTTTAGGAGTTGAATGGGTATATGTATTGGTACTGCATGTGTAGTTTTGTGTTGATGTGTAGTGGGACTAAAAGTCTAGTTTTGTGTTGATGTTTAGTGGGAATTTATGTCTTGTTTTGTTTTTTTATTAAATGGGAATGAATTATAGTTTTGCCTTTTGCTTAGTATGGTTACAATTATTAGTTTACCGGTAGTGACAAAATAATTTAAAGTGAATACCTATAAATAATCAAATGTAAGTTGATCAAAATGGGTGTTGTGTCTATTCTTGGTAGTGGTTATTATATGGTTGTGCATATAGGGGTATTAGAAAAAGTGGTCCTGGTGTGGGATTTTTATCAGTTCATGTGAAACCCATAGGTTGGGGTTGAGTGTTTGATTACATATATATATATATAGACTGTAGATACTTGTGTTTTTTATATGCACCCACCCTTGTTGATCACTATGTACCGAACACCTCCATTTTATAGGAGAAGGTGTCTTTCCCAACATTGTGTTGGGAGGATGGATGGCTGGTTATATATTTTTGTTCTAACACCCACTTCCATATCACGCCTCTTGGACCTATTTGGGCGGGCTGTAAAGGCCCTAGGATTACCATAACCCAAGATTCATTGGTAAAGGGTTTGTTTTGGACTAGGGGATTATCTGTATGTGGTCCAGGTATGTTTTTCCAAGTATCATCGGGCGTGGTGTGTGGTTTTTGAAGCCCAAGTGTCTTTGGTTGTGATAGTGGTTGCTGTGGCCCAGGTGTTTGTGGGTGTGGATGTGTGCGGTTTGAGGCCCAAGTTTGTGAGGGCAGGTTGTAGTAGTGGGACTACATGTGAGAATAGTGGTAGCGTGAAGATGTTTGACCCTTAATAATAACCAGTTAACTAGTGGGAAAGTGGTGCGAGGTACCCAAATATCAATGTGATTTTATTATTACATTACATGACGTGTGTTACTTGGGTGAAGGTGCCTTGGTGAGGTTGTGATGGTAAGTATTCCTTGGTAGGTGTTTGAGTTTCTACTATTTTCTCAAAGGGGCATCATTATGTTCCCTATCTTGTGCATGAGATGATTTAGTTTCCTTACTGAGTATACTTGTATTCACACCATGTATATAAAACTGTTTTTAGGTTTCTATGAGGGCTTTGAGGAATGTTTTGGACTTTACAAGCTCCAGTGTCGGAATAGTTGTTTCCGTTCCTTAGTTTTCAGTCCTTTGGTACATTAATAGGGTTTTTTTATTACGTTGTATCAGTTTTACTTTTGAAAATTCATGTGGGAATAAGTTAGTGGCTTTACTTTTACCTTTAGTCTTTGGTATTTCTGGGATTTATCGTCTCATATACCAATCCTTTTATATAAAAAGGGTAATTTCATCCATTTATGTGAGATTATATACCCTTGGTGCTAGTCTCCACACAAGTTTCTACTAAATTCATGTCTCTTGGGTCATTATCTCTCATTCATCTAGAGGAAGGAAGGGCAGGGAAATTTACTAACCCTACCCTCCTCTTGGAGAAGGTGGGTCATGACTTAATGGTATATGAATATGATGTTTTCAGGATAAGATGAAGTTTGGGGTTATGCACAGTGAGGATTTCATGCAATGGTAGGGAAACAGTGTTAGGGAATCTTGATTTAGGAAGTAGGCTAGTTGAGATGGCTAGGAAATGAGATTTTAGCACCCCCTATGATCCAATTCAAGGACTTTGGACCTTCTTAACAACCATGTGAGTCTACAACAATTATAGGGTAGAGACCCTAGGAAAGGAAAATTCATCATAATGACTTGTATTCTTGTGTGTACTTGTTTTTCTGGGAATTTAAAATAAAATATGGGTTCAAAAAAATTTATATTTCACGATTTGGGATTCTGAATTATTTGTTTGTATTTTCAACTGTGGAACATGGACGTCTTCGATGTGTGATACGAGCAATCGATGCCCATCAAGTTGATCTATTTTATCAGTGGAGGGATGATCAAGAGGAGGATGATGCCCAATGGCAGAAGACAATTCGTTCCTTCCAGTGGAAAACCCTGGGAAGGTATGTGGGAAGTGTTAGAAAAGGATACATAGAGATGGTTTGAGGAGATGGTGATTTATTTTAGCTTGATCAGGGAATTGATAGAGTACTGGGTTCCTCTGGTAGTGAGCTAGATATGAGGAGAAGCACGTTAGTGGTGGATTCTTTACCTCGGGGAGAGGGAGGAAATAGATGTCTCAAGGACAAACATTGAGAAGCATTTCCATGAGGAATTCTATTCGTCCATGATGAAGGACATGAAGAGGTAGGAGTTTCTCTCCCTTTAGCAAGAGAGTTTGTTAGTAAGGGTGTTGGGGATTAAGTTCAAGTATATCCTTCATTTTTCTTTGAATGTCTTTCTTGATGAGGATTCGTGGGAAAGATGCTTGGAGGTTGAACTCTGACCTTCTCTTCAATATACTATTACTCCCTTCACTCTACCAAGGTAATTGGTGGTTCAAAAGAAGGATAATGTAGTGGAGATTATGCAAACGCTGGGTGGTTGTCAGTGAGAGGGGTTCCATCCATGTTCATCAATGGGGAAGGCCTTCAGCAGCAAGTGTCTGAAGCTAGGTCCTTCATGGTTTCGATTAGCGGGGAGTAGGCCTCATCATTTCCTACTCCGATGTCCTGGTCCTTTCCATTTCTCCACGAGCCTAAGACCGAGGTTATTTATCTATGGTATTCATGAGAATACTTAGGATTAGTTCCCTATCTGAGGGTAGTACAGTGGGGTGGGAAGGTTCAGTGCCCACCTTAGTAGCAGCAGTGCCAGCCAGGCCCTTCCAGTAGTTGGGGCAGCGAGCTCCTACTCCACCAAGGGTGAATGGTGCTAGAGGAGGATGGCCTCATGGAGATCCTCAGAGACCTTGACCAAGGCATTTTCAGAGAGGTGGTCGATAGCTGATGGTCATAGGCGTTTGGCGTGGGCAGTTTCACACCGTAGAGGCCGGATTTCTTGCAGAGCTAGAAGTAGTTCGATGTACGATCGATCTGTTTAGTACTCCTGCCTATGCCTTGGGTGATTCAATAGATTCACACAGTAAGAACCCAGTTTTTGTGGTGAAGGACTTTGGAAATTTCATTATGTTATTCCAGAGCAGCGCCTTTAGACGGCATACGATTCTAAGCCCCGGTGTGGCCGGAATAAAAGTTTTTCAGTGTGTTCACGCTGGGAATGCCAAATTAAAGGAATAAATCCTATATGGTGATCCGGATTAGAGATCTGAGTGTACGGATGGATTCGGAAAGGAGTGTTTACCCTAGGAACGATATAAATCATGTCGGCGCAGGACGTTTGGACCCCTCGTCTGCTAACGAAATGTTAAACGGATTAATTAATTAATTAATGTATTCGTTTAATGGTTAAACTCATTATCTATTAAACGGTGGCATGGATTGGAAAACTGAGAGAACCTTTGATATTGGAGCGTGACGTTTACCATAGGAGGGGTGTATGTTTAGCAGGCGCGGGCCATCAGTGAAAAATGGCCCCGAGGGCATTTTCATAATTTTGTTCCCTCGGGCGTTAAGTTTAATAAATTTTTAAGGGGGCCTCGTATGAAAAGTCTGAGACCGTAGTTGTGATCGGGAGGTTGTTTTTACCCTATGTAAGGCATAACCTCGACCCCATCGAGTGTTTCGTAAGTGGGTCATTTTAGGGATTTAATTAATTAAGCTTTTAATTAATTTTACCTTAAATAAACATACACCCCTCTCCCTCCTCCTCCCCCTACTCATCCTCTGGTGGAAGGTTAGAAACCCAAGGAGAGATCTCCCCTCAAGTTCCTCCTCCCATCTCCTCTCCTCCGCTCTCTAAGATGAAGCTCCAGCGGATCACCGGGAAGCTTCGGGCAGCACCCTGCAAGTAGGATCTTGCTTCGTTTTTAAATTCCAGCACCTCCCTTTGAACTCAATTTTCTGAATTAATCTTTTGTTAAATCTTTTATAAAGTCCCATATATGTGTAGTATAATTTATAATCTGTCCAACACATTTTTTGGTTCTAAAATCTGAGACCCGACGCGCTCGCAATCACCCGCCGAAGGTTGTAGGTTTTAATTGTTTTTCTAGACGATTTGGAGAGTCTGGCCAGTTCACGTTTGTAGGACCAGGTGTCAGAGCCGACGGTCCGCGAAGGATGCGGGTGAGTCAGTGGTTCACGGCCGCGGGTGGGCGGGCAAGCTGGACGGGAAGCAGAGGGGAGGTCGGGGTTCTGGAGGTGGACCGACAGCTTTCCCAGGCGGCGTGACTCGGGTCTTCAGTGGCCGAGCAGCAGGCCGAGCGCTGTAGTCGAGGTCTAAGGGCCTTCAACACGGAGCTACGACGAGACCGGGCGATGACTGGTTGGACGACAGGGCATCTCCGGGCGAGGGTGGTGAGCAGCATGGAGCTGCGGCAAGGCCGGTCGTCGGCGACCCGGGTCGCGCTGTAGAGACCCGAAGCTTGACGTACATTGACATTACATTACTTTTGCGGAATACTTAGTACATTACAAAAACACACACACAAGGATCGTAATAGTTTAGTGTCTTTGGAAACTCGGAACGTAATCTTCTAATCGTGGTGAAAGATCTTCAATATATCCCATAAAGATCTTCCCTTTTTTTACCTAAAAACCTTTATTTATATCCTGGGGAAAAGAAAACATAAAAGGGTGAGCTCAAATGCTCAGTAAGGGTAAACAAAAGAAATATCAATCACATCATATACATAAGAACATAGCTTTTGGAAATCTTAACCTGCAAAAGAGCTCATAATATCATAACATGGGATAAATCATAGAAGTGAAAATGAGATCCCCATAATCATAACATAAAACTTGAAACTTTGTGGCATACACATATAATCATGGAAAATCATTTCTTGTTAGTCATGACTCATTGCCAAGACTATCTTAGTGGACAAAGTCCCTTTCTGAACCGAGTTCACTCCTCGTTTCAGTCCTGTACCACTGAACCGAAATAACCTTCCGTTCCAGCCATGTCTATCTCATGAGATATAAAATCTTTACCCAATGCATTGGAGGGAGATATAGGTCCCACCCATCTCATAATGATACCATTCTTATGTGTGCCACAAAATCATAAACCATACATCATAGCATTACCCATGAAATAAAATGGGATTCTTAAACATCATGCCATCATAACATAATCCATAAACAATTGATATCATTTCATCATAAGAAAATTGAAACCCTTTAAATCATAGATGAATTTTACTTGAAACATACACATATGAAATAATGTCATCTTATATGAAAAATAGTTTTGACAAAACACTTGAAATGAATTCTTGAGGAAAATATCCTTTCTTTTTTTAAAACATTTTCTTTTCACAAAATTCAATGCAACTTTAAAAGATAAGGGTTTTTGTTGAAAATAATCATGCAATCTTGTAGAGGAATCTTCTTGAAAATGAGGCGTTATGAAACCGTAAAAATCTGTTCACGCCGTATAAGTTAAAAAAAACATTCTTCGTACTTTTGTCGAAAAAGTCAAAAAGTACCTCGTACGAAAAACGACAAAAGATTCCTTTCATATCTTTTACTAAAAACTCACCAAAGGGTAAAATTGGATTTAAACAATTGTAGGTGGATGGAAATAACATTACATATTGAGGAAAAATAGATGTGGATGATAAAATACACCCCAGTAAATACCAACGTATAAACAATCTCTGATAAAAATGAGATTGTGATATTTCCCTTACCTTAGGTCCGACTTGCTTTGTAAGTGTCCGAAACTCCTGTATAATGATTTAAATAATGTTATTGACTTATTACAGAATCATATTAATTGTTATGATATCATATATGGTTCACTTATGACATTATATTACCCGTTCTTTTGTAAATTCCATGTTAAAGAAGCGTTTTGGGTAAAATCGTTTCATTTATCGTAGGTGTTTTGACTTGTTGTTCTTGACATCATTATTACTTATATCATGATTTACTCACTTCCAGAATATAAAATATGATTTATATATCATATATATTCAGTATATATATATATATAATAGGTAGATAAATAAAATGAAAAACACCGTTCATGGAGACGGTAGTCCGTACGTACGCATGAACGCTGTTTTCCTTTCCTTATTGTCTTGAAATGGAAGTAAGTAGATGACATACATATGTATATATATACATAAATCCACTAGATTTATAATTTCATATATTTCATTATTATTTCTTATATATACATTATAATCATTCTTAAATGGTTAACATGGAGAATGAATCTCATCGCGTCGTGGAGACGGTAGTCCGTACGTACGCACGAGCGATGATATCATCTACATAAATATTGAATTGAATTGGAGTGGATTATACAATATATCAGAATAAATATGATGTTTTAATAACTATGTATAGTTATTTTTTACACCATTATACCCATCCATGTAAGGTGGTGGTGGAAAATAGATTACACCACGGCGTGGAGACGGTATTCCGTACGTATGCACGCGCGGTGATTTCTTTTTCCGTAGGATGGATAGATGGTGAAATAGGGTTGTTTCATACTTATAATAACATATCAGTATATGAGTGATACTGATGTTACTACTTCATAATGAAACAACTTAAGAAGAAGAAGTGGAAGAAGAAATAAAGATGAAAGAATTGGTAACGGTAATTACCTCTTCTTTGAAGCGCCTCTTTGAGACCTCCTCTTAGGGCACTAAAATTGGTCTTTGAGGAAGACCAGAATCTCTAGGATGTTGCTAGGGAAGTGGAGAAGAGATTTTGGCAGGGGTTGGCCGAGCTTAAGTGCTCAAATTGGTGTGAGGAGGAGGGGGAGGAGGTGTCCTTTTATAAGGGAGGAGAGTGGCACCTTAGGAATACCTCAAAATATTAGTTTATATTAAAGTCAAAATCGGTTTATAATGGTTCCAAAGGGACTTATTTCGGAGATAATGTGGGGATGGTTCGATATCCTATCAACCAATAAGATTTAGACAAGTTTAGGGTATTATTTTAACCTTATCAATTAGATTTAACTCTAAGTTAAATAATTTAACTTTTACCGTGTCTTTATGTTTTCTTCGACTATATGGTTAATACACTTACTATAACATGACAAACGAACCCCAAATTGTTTATTATTAAACTATATATCCTTATCTAAGTCATTTGGCCGAACCTTAGATTTTTAGGAATAAAATAACAATTAATAATATAATATTTGATTTAAAAACTATATTGTGTCAATTTTGACACTATTTGATATATGATTTTTGTGAAAGTCATAACAGAATTATATGTTCGAACCAAGTTTATTAAATCAACACTAATATATCATAGTAACCTAGAAAATTAGTGGAATGCATAAAAAGTCTCAAATTATATTTATTTTGGTGTTTATAACATCAATTATGTCAATATTTCATTAATAAGATAATTACTGCATCATCATTGTGTCATAAATAAATTAAATTATTTGATGTCTAAAAATTACAAATAAAATACCATCATGTAGTAAATCTTTTTAGATTTCTAAATAATATTTACAATATAATTTATCTTATGTATAACCCCATATTAAAAATTATTTACTTATTAAGCTTTGATTTTAACTATTTTAACCCTTCTTTAAATAAATTAATAATAAATGTCCTAATCTAATCCAAGTGGGCCTAAATGGTCATATTTTATTCCTAAGTTTGTTTCTGGTCGAATTACACTTGTCCAATAGAATTAGGACATGTGTTAGGGTAATATTAATATCATATTTACCCTTAGTTACCCTATTTACTATTAACCGCGGTAAAAAAAAGTAAAAAGTTACTATTCACCAAAAATTATTTTCATCTCATTGAACCACATTTTACTTACTGACATCAACCGTGTCTCTCGGATTTTTGAAATTCCATTCACAGAAGCGGTAAAATTATGTTTTATGAAAAATTCAGTTTTTTAACTACCACTTAGTAGTTCACTATTCATCAAAAATTGATGTTTTTCAGAACAATGCCAAAATTTCATCCTAAGCTATATTTCATATTCCGAATTCAAAAATGAAGTCTATTTTACCAAATTCATAACATAAATGTTGCATTAATTAATTTTATAATTAAATCCCGCTATTAAAACAAATAGCGTGTTTTTATGAAATAATATCTATCAAAAGATTGACACTTGTTTATGTCTAGTTTAAATGTGAAATTACATCCAATGAACAACATTGTATTAAATTGTAAAAATATATTCTAAATATACTTTAAAACCACTCAAATTAATGATTTATCACTATTAATTATTTCGATTAAAAAATTTGTTTTTAATTATAATTTAGTAATTTTCACTATTCATCAGAATATGAAAGTTATCCGAAAAGTACCGAAATTTCACCTTAGGCTAAATTCGATACTCCGAATCCAAAAATGAAGTCCATTTTGAGAGCTAAAATTCGTAAAATTTTAAAAGGTGGTTATTACTATTTATAACGGCTAGTTTTAATAATATTTTAATAGCATATCGCTGTTTAGTGAAACTCGTTATTGCGTACTACACACGCTATCGAGGAAGGTCGTGATTGCGTGTAATGCAAGGCAAGTCAAGGATGCATGTTGTGCAAGCTCCTTTTGGTGTAGCATACAACAAAAGACATTAGTGAAATAAAAAAGAATATTTTTCATAAAATCTCGGGCTGTTACATTCTACCCCCCTTAAAATGAATTTCGCCCTCGAAATTCGTCGGGGTTATAAATGGTTTACTATTTGAAAGTTTCTTTAATAGAAACCCACATCGTAAAAAGGAATATCAAAACCAATCTTTGAAAACAAAAGTATGAAACTTAACGGTTACCCAAATAAACTAATCATTGGGTTTCCACATAGGTGAAAATATGGATATGGAAGAGAAATCTGACCATCATGTTCTGATGGAGAGTGGTAGAGAACATGGCTATGGAAAAGCCAATAATCACAAATCCATAAATTTGTGACGATCTAAGGTACCATCCGATTCATCAGGTATAAGATCATTAGGTCAACATTTTTTGGTTTTCAAGATCATTTCCCTAAAGTTGAAAATTTGAATTGGAATAAATACTTTCTTTATTTTGGTACAATCTCACTATTGTTCGTGCCTAGAACAATTTCCACTTCATCTCATAAATAAATGAAGTTGAATTTGTTATTCGTGAAGTGTTAGCAGATCATGTGATAGAATGACGGGTCATTCCATCTGTCTCAAACAAAAGGTTAGCAAAAATTATATACATAAGTCGATCTATAGTGAGATTAATCATATATAGTTACTAAAATGGACTTATACTTCATATATCATACTGCTTAATATAATAAAACTAGTTGCTACTAAACAGGGACTTCCTGTAGGCCAGTGGTAGGCGATAAAGGCCAGTCGCACTTCGGTTGTGGGTTCGATTCCTACAGCCTTGTCCGAAGCGATGGGCTGTCGCCCGTCCTGCAGGTTGTCCTTTTTCTAAAACTACGTTACTATAACATCCCATGAATAATATCGAAAATCTTCTATCCTTAAACAATACTAACTTATGTCCAACATAAGCCAGTCTAATCTTTAGGCTTATACATAATACTGCAGTCCACTCTCATAATATAGTGACAACGATTACCAGAGATTTAATACTGTCGTTGATCCCCACATATCATAAGATATGTCTTGTTGGTCACATTCCAAACATTCAAAGTCCTTAATCATGTATTCTCTTGAATACCTTAGTGAAAACATGAGTGCAGTTAAAAGTTAACACTTTCCACATACCAAAATCCTCAAAATTCTATATACTCAAACCATGATATCACTTAGTCCTTATATCAATCATGAGCTCATGAATATTGTTAAACATTTCATTTTCTCGTTTTCCCTTCATTATGCGCATAATATCTCAATCACTTTGAATACCACATTAGACCAATACATAAATATTCCAATATTCCAAGATACAACATTATTTTGGAATCCCATTACATAAACACTTAATCATTCCGCCACATCGTTGTCATATTCAACATTGCCAATAGTGATCGCATGTGACTTCCCTTTGTCCTTTGCCTTAAGCGGTTGCTCATGTCGATCATCACTAACCCTTGGATTAGGGCATTTATTAGCATAATGCCCCATTTACTTTCACTTGAAGCATTGAAGTGTTGGTTGTACGTTCTCTGCAGTGTTTTCTTTATTCACTTCATTAGAATCCCATTTTCCATTACATCGACACTCAGCTGCTCGATGACCTTCTTTTCCACACTTAAAACATTTTCTAGTCCCTTTAAGACAATCTCCACCATGCTTCTTTCCACACTTTGTGCATAATGAAACATTTATCTTCTTTTCACCATTATTCTGAGATTTCTCCTTGAACTCCATCTTTCGTTTCTTGTCAAACCCATGAGATGGATATGTAACACCAACTTCCATTTCTACCTTGATAGCACAACGCACAATTTCTTCATAGCTACTGAAGTCTCTTATAGCTAATGCCCTTCGAAGACTTGGTTTTAAGCCACTGAAAAATCGATCGACTTTACTTTCAGGTTGGATGATAATACCAGAAGCATACCTTGCAAGTCTTGTAAAATTTGCTTCATAGGTACCAACAGATTCATCGTCCCTTTGCTTCAGTTCAAGAAACTCTTTCTCCATCTTTGTTCGAAGAATACGAGGGAAGTACTTACTGAAAAACAAGTTCTTGAACTCATCCCATTCCATGGACTCAATTTCATCTCTTGGCCTCGTATTCTTGATAAGATTCCACCATTGATCAGCTTCACCTTCCAAACGATATACTGCTAAGATGACTTTATCATGTTCAGAACATTGAAGAACTGAAAATATCTTTTCAGTATTACTGATCCATTGTTCAGCCACAAGTGGATCAGAAGACCCACTGAAAGAAGGTGGACGTTGCCTCATGAAGGACTCAATAGAATATTGTTCCCTTCTCTGCTCATTTGGAAGTCCCGAATGATTCATAGCTTGTGTAAGTATAGCAATAAGATTTTGCACTCCATCTCCCATAACATTTGTTTGTTCAGGAGGACAATCATTGCATTGTCCATTACATTGATCAACACGGTTCCTTCGGGTTCCAGCCATCGTCTAAAACCCAAAAAGAATAGTGTGAGAGGCAAAAATCATGCTAGGGAAAACAACATAATAAAGGGGGAGTACCCTCAATATCTAACATCTTAGGTTAAATTCTAAGATCGTTAGAGCAATTCTAGGACTATAACCTATACATATACTTAACCTTAGAGACATCCCTAGACATACCTTAGAAATATCTCTAGGGATCTCACTAACGTTTTCGCATCCTAGTTTCCAAAGGTTGACTAAACCTTTGCTCTGATACCAACTGTAGAGACCCGAAGCTTGACGTACATTGACATTACATTACTTTTGCAGAATACTTAGTACATTACAAAAACACACACACAAGGATCCTAATAGTTTAGTGTCTTTTGAAACTCGGAACGTAATCTTCTAATCGTGGTGAAAGATCTTCAATATATACCATAAAGATCTTCCCTTTTTTTACCTAAAATCCTTTATTTATATCCTGGGGAAAAGAAAACATAAAAGGGTGAGCTCAAATGCTCAGTAAGGGTAAACAAAAGAAATATCAATCACATCATATACATAAGAACATAGCTTTTGGAAATCTTAACCTGCAAAAGAGCTCATAATATCATAACATGGGATAAATCATAGAAGTGAAAATGAGATCCCCATAATCATAACATAAAACTTGAAACTTTTTGGCATACACATATAATCATGGAAAATCATTTCTTGTTAGTCATGACTCATTGCCAAGACTATCTTAGTGGACAAAGTCCCTTTCTGAACCGAGTTCACTCCTCGTTTCAGTCCTGTATCACTGAACCGAAATAACCTTCCGTTCCAGCCATGTCTATCTCATGAGATATAAAATCTTTACCCAATGAATTGGAGGGAGATATAGGTCCCACCCATCTCATAATGATACCATTCTTATGTGTGCCACAAAATCATAAACCATACATCATAGCATTACCCATGAAATAAAATGGGATTCTTAAACATCATGCCATCATAACATAATCCATAAACAATTGATATCATTTCATCATAAGAAAATTTAAACCCTTTAAATCATAGATGAATTTTACTTGAAACATACACATATGAAATAATGTCATCTTAGATGAAAAATAGTTTTGACAAAACACTTGAAATGAATTCTTGAGGAAAATATCCTTTCTTTTTTTAAAACATTTTCTTTTCACAAAATTCAATGCAACTTTAAAAGATAAGGGTTTTTGTTGAAAATAATCATGCAATCTTGTAGATGAATCTTCTTGAAAATGAGGCATTATGAAACCGTAAAAATCCGTTCACGCCGTATAAGTTAAAAAAAAACATTCTTCGTACTTTTGTCGAAAAAGTCAAAAAGTACCTCGTACGAAAAACGACAAAAGATTCCTTTCATATCTTTTACTAAAAACTCACCAAAGGGTAAAATTGGATTTAAACAATTGTAGGTGGATGGAAATAACATTACATATTGAGGAAAAATATATGTGGATGATAAAATACACCCCAGTAAATACCAACGTATAAACAATCTCGGATAAAAATGAGATTGTGATATTTCCCTTACCTTAGGTCCGACTTGCTTTGTAAGTGTCCGAACCTCCTGTATAATGATTTAAATCATGTTATTGACTTATTACAGAATCATATTAATTGTTATGATATCATATATGGTTCACTTATGACATTATATTACCCGTTCTTTTGTAAATTCCATGTTAAAGAAGCGTTTTGGGTAAAATCGTTTCATTTATCGTAGGTGTTTTGACTTGTTGTTCTTGACATCATTATTACTTATATCATGATTTACTCACTTCCAGAATATAAAATATGATTTATATATCATATATATTCAGTATATATATATATATATATAATAGGTAGATAAATAAAATGAAAAACACCGTTCATGGAGACGGTAGTCCGTACGTACGCATGAACGCTGTTTTCCTTTCCTTATTGTCTTGAAATGGAAGTAAGTAGATGACATACATATGTATATATATACATAAATCCACTAGCTTTATAATGTCATATATTTCATTATTATTTCTTATATATACATTATAATCATTCTTAAATGGTTAACATGGAGAATAAATCTCATCGCGTCGTGGAGACGGTAGTCCGTACGTACGCACGAGCGATGATATCATTTACATAAATATTGAATTGAATTGGAGTGGATTATACAATATATCAGAATAAATATGATGTTTTAATAACTATGTATAGTTATTCTTTACACCATTATACCCATCCATGTAAGGTGGTGGTGGAAAATAGATTACACCACGGCGTGGAGACGGTATTCCGTACGTACGCACGCGCGGTGATTTCTTTTTCCGTAGGATGGATAGATGGTGAAATAGGGTTGTTTCATACTTATAATAACATATCAGTATATGAGTGATACTGATGTTATTACTTCATAATGGAACAACCTAAGAAGAAGAAGTGGAAGAAGAAATAAAGATGAAAGAATTGGTAACGGTAATTACCTCTTCTTTGAAGTGCCTCTTTGAGACCTCCTATTAGGGCACTAAAATTGGTCTTTGAGGACGACCAGAATCTCTAGGATGTTGCTAGGGAAGTGGAGAAGAGATTTTGGCAGGGGATGGCCGAGCTTAAGTGCTCAAATTCGTGTGAGGAGGAGGGGGAGGAGGTGTCCTTTTATAAGGGAGGAGAGGGGCACCTTAAGAATACCTCAAAATATTATTTTATATTAAAGTCAAAATCGGTTTATAATGGTTCCAAAGGGACTTATTTCGGAGATAATGTGGGGATGGTTAGATATCCTATCAACCAATAAGATTTAGACATGTTTAGGGTATTATTTTAACCTTATCAATTATATTTAACTCTAAGTTAAATAATTTAACTTTTACCGTGTCTTTATGTTTTCTTCCACTATATGGTTAATACACTTACTATAACATGCCAAACGAACCCCAAATTGTTTATTATTAAACTATATATCCTTATCTAAGTCATTTGGCCGAACCTTAGATTTTTTGGAATAAAATAACAATTAATAATATAATATTTGATTTAAAAACTATTTTGTGTCAATTTTGACACTATTTGATATATGATTTTTGTGAAAGTCATAACAGAATTATATGTTCGAACCAAGTTGATTAAATCAACACTAATATATCATAGTAACCTAGAAAATTAGTGGAATTCATAAAAAGTCTCAAATTATATTTATTTTGGTGTTTATAACATCAATTATGTCAATATTTCATTAATAAGATAATTACTGCATCATCATTGTGTCATAAATAAATTAAATTATTTGATGTCTAAAAATTACAAATAAAATACCATCATGTAGTAAATCTTTTTATATTTCTAACGAATATTTACAATAAAATTTATCTTATGTATAACCCCTTATTAAAAATTATTTACTTATTAAACTTTGATTTTAACTATTTTAACCCTTCTTTAAATAAATTAATAATAAATGTCCTAATCTAATCCAAGTGGGCCTAAATGGTCATATTTTATTCATAAGTTTGTTTTTGGTCGAATTACACTTGTCCAATAGAATTAGGACATGTGTTAGGGTAATATTAATATCATATTTACCCTTAGTTACCCTATTTACTATTAACCGCGGTAAAAAAAAAAGTAAAAAGTTACTATTCACCAAAAATTATTTTCATCTCATTGAACCACATTTTACTTACTGACATCAACCGTGTCTCTCGGATTTTTGAAATTCCATTCACAGAAGCGGTAAAATTATGTTTTATGAAAAATTCAGTTTTTTAACTACCACTTAGTAGTTCACTATTCATCAAAAATTGATGTTTTTCAGAACAATGCCAAAATTTCATCCTAAGCTATATTTCATATTCCGAATTCAAAAATGAAGTCTATTTTACCAAATTCATAACATAAATGTTGCATTAATTAATTTTATAATTAAATCCCGCTATTAAAATAAAATAGCGTGTTTTTATGAAATAATATCTATCAAAAGATTGACACTTGTTTATGTCTAGTTTAAATGTGAAATTACATCCAATGACCAACATTGTATTAAATTGTAAAAATATATTCTAAATATACTTTAAAACCACTCAAATTAATGATTTATCACTATTAATTATTTCGATTAAAAAATTTGTTTTTAATTATAATTTAGTAATTTTCACTATTCATCAGAATATGAAAGTTATCCGAAAAGTACCGAAATTTCACCTTAGGCTAAATTCGATACTCCGAATCCAAAAATGAAGTCCATTTTGAGAGCTAAAATTCGTAAAATTTTAAAAGGTGGTTATTACTATTTATAACGGCTAGTTTTAATAATATTTTAATAGCATATCGCTGTTTAGTGAAACTCATTATTGCGTACTACACACGCTATCGAGGAAGGTCGCGATTGCGTGTAATGCAAGGCAAGTCAAGGATGCGTGTTGTGCAAGCTCCTTTTGGTGTAGCGTACAACAAAAGACATTAGTGAAATAAAAAAGAATATTTTTCATAAAATCTCGGGCTGTTACACGCGCGGAAGGAGGACCCTGTGGGTCTTTGTGCTGGAGAAGAAGACCGAAGAAGCAGAAAAAAAGGGAAATGGATAAAAAAATAAATGAAGAATCTAGAAGGGTGGGCTACGGAAGGTTTAGGAAAGAAAAAAAAAGATATTATTTAATTAAATTAAATATTATGTTTTAAATAATAAATAATATTTTTTTTATTATTTTGGGAAATGATTTATTTTTAATAAATCATAGACCGGGCATCCGTTTTGAGCGTCGTCAGCGGAGACGTGTTTGTTGGTGCGAGACAGAAATTTTGAGATGGTTTTGGGGATATTTAATCCCCGAAACAGAGGTCTCGGTAGCATGAAACACCTTTAAGTGGTCGTGCACTTTTTCTCCGAGGATCTTGTTTTTGGGAGGTGTAGACACATCTGATGTACGAATTGAGCGCCGTCAGTGTCGTTGCGACCCTAGCATCAAGACAGAGTTTTCCAGTATGGTTTCAGGGATTGAAACCAGAGCTGAGACATGGGCCCCATGGGCCGTCTTTTGAGCTGCGTGCATCGCTTTACAACTTTTTTAATCGGGCGTCCGTTCGGGGCGTGCAAGTAGTGGATTCTGGGTGTTTTTCCGAGGGTGTTGCATTGGTGTAATCCTCCCACATTAATTTTGCACACAGGTGCGGGCCCCACATGGGCCGTTTGGACATTGATGGGGATTTCTCCAGCTTTATCATTGGGTGTCTGTTTTGGACAAGTTAATAGTCCAACTTGTGTGCTTTTTCGAGAGGATCACAACGGTGCGATCTGTTCATTGTGTTTTAGGACTGGGATGCGGGTCCCACGAAGCACCGATCGTGTACAGTGTGGCTGAATGCATCTTTTTTTCCCGAATATTCCTTGAACTTAAGTGAGCAGTCCTTTTGACATGTTTTCTCGAGGGGATCACAATGCTGTGATGCGCCTGCCTGTTTTCAGGGCCGAGGCTCAGGATTACGGGATGTCGTTTGGGCGTAAAGCAGTGTTGGTGACTTTTTCGTCAGATATCCATTGGAGGTGAGTAAGTAGTCGATCTCGTATGTTTTTTCATGTGGATTACAATGGGGTAATCTATTCAGGCGGGCAGAGCCTCTTACGTGATCTTATTAAATGTGGAAATATGAATTTGTACAGGTGGAGGTTCTTCTTGCCGTGATTGCACAGAACCCTTGGTGTGTGATCGCATTCACTTTGGGGAGAGTGATGTTGGTGTTTAAAGAGATGTGGTTGGTCGTGCCTGGGGCTTTGAGGTGGAAAGTTGGAGTGGTTACGTTACGCCTTCACGTTGACGTTGGGTGTCATGTGAACGATAGCCTTTGGGATGGAATGTGGTATACTCTGGGAGCATACGGTAAGGCTTGGGGGTACATGTGGTTTTTTGAACCTGAGAACATTTGTGCCTTCGGTTGGGGTTGACGTGGGGACACACATCGTGTGTGCCCCATGTGCTTGCCATGTTCTGATTTACGTACTTTTGACCTCTCGTGACATAGAGGGTCCGTTTGTTCTTGTTTGTTGACCAGCGGGGTTGATTTTTTCTCTGGTTCTGTTCTCATTTGGCCAATAGAGATGGTTTGGTTCCTCCATTTCTTCAGCTGCGAGGGGTTTCCGTACCATTCCCCTTTCACCGGACTGCAGCACCGTTTCTGACTACAGGTGTTCGTACAGTGTGGGTGTTTTTCCCCACTTTCTAGGATGAGTTGACTCGGTCCGCTTCGACAATGACTCAGGGGATTGCAGTGTGATCACCTTGAGAGGCCCGAGGATATTCTCCCATCTTTTTGTGTCCCTTGGTAGAGTTCTTGTGGATTTGGTGTGACCAAAACTTTACGCGGGCACCGATCCTCTACCTAGGAGGTTATTTACAGTTGGGATGAGGTTGTTTCCAGTAGGGCTGAGGTTGTTTCCAGCAGGGCTAAGGTTGTTTCCAGCAGGGCTAAGGTTGTTTCTAGTAGGGATGAGGTGGTTTCAAGCAGGTCTGGCAAGTTGTACCCTCCAATAGGGATGGCCAGAGCAGTACCATCCAGTAGGGATGGCTAGTGGGTTACCATTCCAGCAGGGATGGCCAGTGTAGCGGTGTTCACTGAGTAGTACCATCCAGCAAGAATGGCCAGAGTGGTTCCGGGTTTACCTCCAGCTGGGCTGGGCAGTGGTCCCCAATGCCGGGCATACCTCCATCTAGGTTGGGCAGTGGTCCCCGATGCCGGGCTTACCTCCAGCTGGGCTGTGCAGTGGTCCCCGATGTCGCGTTACCTCCAGAAGGGCTGGGGAGTGGTCCCGTTGACTACATTATCTGGGTCGCCCTCCAGTGGATTACCCTGTTACGGGACTGGGCAGTGTGGCACCGGTCGACTATTGCTGGGTTTCCATGTAGTGGGAACCCGTCGACTTCCAGGGACCCTCCAGTGGGGCTGGGTAGGGGTTCACCTATCGACTTTGAGGCGACCTCTCGACTGCGGGGTAGTGACGAGTTGTAGTTTGATGTTCCCCTAGAACTGTCAAGTACGAGGAGTGCTATCCCCACCGAGATGCGTCCTTGTGATGTTACCTAAAACTGTACGGGCGAGTTAGTGCCACCCAAAGCAAATAGTTTCGAGGTGCAGTGATTTGAGCCCTTGGCTTGCAGTTCGGGGAAGACGTGTGGGATGTTGTGCATCGATGGTGTTTACTTCTGGGACTATTGGTTACTCACGTTCATGGGCTGTGCTAGGGGATGGAGATCCCCATACGATCTTGTTCGAGTTTCTTGATTGAGCATATGAATATATATATACCTTGTTCCAGTACCCACTTCATGGGCTTGGTTAATCTCACTCCATGAGAGGCAAAGACGCGCATAGTATGCCACGTGCTTTCCGTGTCTAGATTCTTGTGGTTGGATGAGTCTAATCTCCTGCTATAGGTAGTGATGACTCGACGAGATGTTCTTCTTATCATCGTTTCCATCACCTTGTGTCTGGATGAGTCTACCACCTTTCTCATGCTGGGTTGAGTTGGACTCTTTAATGTACTCTCTTTACAGCACTCTCGGTTGTACTCCATTACTTTTCCTGTTCGATCTACTACTCACCCTTCGGTACCTCCTTTGTTGATCCCTCAAGCCTTCGGGGTATCCTACTAAGTAATTTTATACCCACCCCTTCTTGGGCTTTTCCCGCACTTGGTGTTCCCTTGCAGATGATAGACATGTTGGTTGTGACTTCAGTGGAGTTTAGGAGTTCAGGAGGTTGGACCACATGCGGTGGTCATAGTTGGGTTCCAGATGGGGGACCCTTCCAGCTATTTTTCTTTTGTTCACCTGTTGCCGGGTTGTGGAACTTTTCTGGTTGGGCACGTGTTTTTTCCTTTATCCTTTTTCGTTTACCTACAACTTACTTTGTACTGTTTAGAGTTAGATGCAATTTTTGGTTTATCTATAGCATTTTCCCTTTACATTACTTGTCTTTTTGCTTTTACTCTACACTTCTGCATTGAGTGTGCTGTGTGTGTCTGTATATGAACTTAGGAAAAGGCATCCCAGAGTTATTGTGCCTTCGGCACTGGTCGCCAGCCCCTAGACTATGGAGGCGGGCTTGGGGTAGTTGCGGCTCGAGCCCGAGGAGGGTCGGGTCATGACAAAGTGGTATCAGTGGTGGTTCGTTCCTTGGGATGTTGTGCAGATGTACCTAAAATAGGAACTGGTTGGGACCTATGGAAACCATGTCAACGTGTCTCGAGAGCGGATCTCAGGTCAGGGAGTCCAGTAATGGTGTGACGATCGACGTATCTATTCACCAGGTCCTTGATAACCCGCTTGTCGACTCGACATGCTGAGACTCTTGTTGCAGGGAAAATTGGTTTGTGCATCACATAGGATTGAGTCTTTGACTATCTTTATTGAGTCATCTCCAAATCGTTGTTGTTTTTGTGATATACATATATGATCATCTGATCGTGTCACTCCTTGATAATATTCAGGATGTCTCCGCGAAGACAGCCAGCCAGGATACCAGCTTTGGTTCATGACAACGACCCTGTGATCTACGAGGCCTCAATACAGGACCCATCATGCGAGCCCCTTTCTTCAGGTGGGCCGGTAGCAGTACCCCCAGCCATTGAGCAGCATATAGCTTCAGTAGAGCAGACTGAGCTTGAGCGCAAGTTGAGCGCGCACCGTGAGTTCCAGCGGCAGAGACCACTAAGGTTCTGTGGTGATCCAGACCCTCAGGCAGTAGAGTATTGGCTAGAGACAGTGGTTTGCATCTTTAGGCTTGGGCAGACGCCAACAAATCTTATGGTGGCTTTGGCCACCAACCTTTTCCATGGAGCAACATAGTATTGGTGGAGTCTGGTGACTCAGTTTCTTGACGATTCATCGCTTTCATGGGGAAACATTCAATTTTTATTCTGTGAGGAGTTTTTCCCCTCCTACTGGCACTCTGTTCAGATTCAGGAGCTCCTGCAGTTTCATCTGGGAGGGATGACGGTGGCCGAGTACGCGGCTAGTTTCACAAACCATGTACACTTTTACCCGGACTTTGTCAGTGACGACAACATCTAAGTGCAGAAGTTTGAGCAGGGTCTCCACCGAGAGATTCATGCTGTCATAGTAACCATAGGCATTTCCACATATTCCAGGGTGCTAGAGTAGGCACTGGGGATAGGGAGATTCCTATAATGTTCTAGAGTTAGTGGTGGTAGCAGGCACGTTGGAGCTGAGACTTCTACCGTAGCTAGCGGGCGTCGGCAAGCAAAACCTTACGCAGGTGGATTTCTGACAACTGGACTCAGAGGCGTGGTCGTACAACACAGTGGCGCCGGAGGGCACTAGTGCAGCTCAAAGAGAGTTGGTGCTATGCTTGGGATGGGCGAGGTCACTTGGTACGGGACTGCCCGACTAGGCATGCAAGGAGGTTCGGGTAGGCAGTAGGTGCACCACCATGACGGAGGTAGCTTCGTGATCAAAGTGGTACCTAGAGAGGTGGTTCTAGTAGAGGAGCGAGAGGAGATGGTAGTGGGGGATGACTTTACGAGGTCTTCCCATCACAACTAGGTGGTCCACATAAGGCTTCAGGAGCGGAAAGTTGGGATCGCAGATAGCCGCGAGCTTTGGATGTCTATGATCCTACGAAGAATGAGGTGATAAGAGGTACACTCTACAACTCTTCTACTTTTTGTAGTAGAATTGTTAGACTCTGTGTGTGAAATTATTTTCTCCCGGATCCTTGTATGAGTTATTACAAGGGTGGTGTGGGGCGTCGGTGTAACACTGTGTTGGTAAGGTAAAAGGCGTGAGACCTTTTTCTCAAATTGATGGTGTTGACTCCTTCGCTCTCCGAGCGTGTAAGAGAGTCTTGGTTGCGAGACATCAACTGTGAAACCTTGCATGACCAGATATCCTTGGGTGTTTCACCACATGGATATTCTGAAGGAGGGAATCAACGGGCCTTGTTTCAGGTGCGATCGGTGATTCCAGTCACGGTGTGCGACGTGGGGGGTTCAATCGGGGAGGTGAGATACCACCAAGGTCCTTTAGACCATTTGAGAATGTGAAAAGGGATGGTGAGGTTCCCTACCACCTTGCCCTAACCCCAAATTCTGTAGTGGGTTCACGACGTCTCTCACATGGTTTACTTGAAGAGATGTGTGCGTACTCCTATGCACGTCATCGGAAAGGGCATACCTCACGTGAATGGATCAAATCCTTTGGTCTGTGTGCGATGACGTGGGAATGTACAAAAGTTCTTCTGGGTACGGGAGAGCCAGGTGTGGGCTTTGTACATTGAGTTGTTCCATGATTTTTTTTCGGGGATGAAAAGATTGAAGGAGGGAATGATGTAAGAACCCGGTTTTTATGGCGAAGGACTTTGGAAATTTCTTGATGTTATTCCAGAGCAGTGCCTTTAGACGATGTACTATTCTAAGCCCCGGTGTGGTCGGAATAATTTTTTTTTCAGCGCGTTCACGTTGGGAACGCCAAATAAAAGGGATAACTCCTAAACGGTGATCTGGATCAGAGATATGAGTATACATATGGGTTCGGAATAGGGTGTTTACCCTAGGAACAACATAAAGCATGTCAGCATAGGACGTTTAGACCCCTCGTCCGCTAACAGAACATTAAACGGATTAATTAATTAATTAATGTATTCATTTAATGGTTAAACATAGTATATCTTAAACAGTTTCTCGGATTGGAAAACTGAGGGCACTTTTGAGTTCGGAGTGCGACGTTTACCCTAGGATGGGTGTAAGTTTCGCGGGCGCGAGCTGTCAGTGAAAAATGGCCCCGGGGGCATTTTTGTAATTTGGAGGCCTCGTGCGTTAAGTTTAATAAATTTTGAACGGGGCCCCGGATTAAAATTCCGAGACTTTTGTTGTGCTCGAGAGGTGATGTTTACCCTATGGGAGGCTTAACCTCGACCCCGTCGAGTGCTTCGTAAGTCGGTCATTTTGGGGATTTAACTAATTAAGCTTTTAATTAATTTTCCCTTAAATAACCATACACCCCTCTCCCTCCTCCTCCAATGGTCATCCTTTAGAGGAAGGAAGAAACCCAAGGAGTGATCTACCCTCAATATCTTCCTCCCATATCGTCTCCTCCCCTCTCCAAGATGAAGCTCCGGCGGATCACCGAGAAGCTTCGGGCTGCGCCCTGCAAGTAGGATCTTGCTTCGTTTTTAAATTACCGCACCTCCCAATGAACTCAATTTTCTGCATGAATCTTTTGTTAAATATTAGATCAAATCCCATATATGCGTAGTAGAATTTATAATCTATCCAATTCATTTTTTGGTTCTAAAATCCGAGACCTGACACGCTCACAATCACCCGCCGAAGGTTGTGGGTTTTGTTTATTTTTCTGGCTGGTTTGGAGAGTCTGGCCAGTTCACGGTGGAAGGACCGGGCGTCGAAGGCGGCGGTCCGCGGAGGTTGTGGGTCAGTCGGCGGTTCACGGCAGCGGGTGGCCGGGAGAGCCGGACGGCAAGTAGGGGGCGGGGTTCTAGAGGTGGACCGACAACTTTCCCCGGGCGGCGCGACTCGGGTCCTCAGCGGCCGAGGCGGCCAAGAAGCTGGCCGAGCGCTACAGGCGAGGTCAGAGGGCCTTTAGCAGGGAGCGACAGCGCGATAGGGCGATGTCTGGTCGGATGGCAGGGCATCTTCGGGCGAGGGTGGCGAGCAGCAGGGAGCTGCGGCGAGGACGGTCGGCAGCGACCCGGGTTGCGCGGGAGGAGGACCCTACGCGTCTTTGTGCTGGAGAAGAAGACCAAAGAATCAGAAAATAAAGGGAAATGGATAAAAAAAGAAATGAAGAATCCAGAAGGGCAGCCCGCAGGAGGTTTAGGAAAGAAAAAAAAGAGATTATTTAATTAAATTAAATATTAAGTTTAAAATAATAAATAATAATTTTATTATTATTATTATTTTGGGAAATGATTTATTTTTAATAAATCATAGACCAGGCGTCCATTTTGAGCGCCGTCAGTGGAAACACATTCGTTGGTGTGAGAAGGAAATTTTGAGATGGTTTTGGGGATTTTAATTCCCGAAACAGGTGCCTCGGTTGCACAACACGCCTTTAAGTGAACATGCACTTTTTCTCTGAGGATCTTGTTTTCGGCAGCGCGGACACATCCGATGTCCGAATTGAGCGCCGTCAGTGGAGTTGAGACCCTGGAATCAAGCTGTATTTTTTCAGTATGGTTTTGTGTATTGCCATTGGAGTTGAGACGTGGGCCCCACAGGCCATCTTTTGAGTTGCGTGCAGCGTTTTACAACTTTTTCATCGGGCGTCCATTCGGGGCGTGCATGTAGTCAATTCTGTGCATTTTTCTGAGGGCGTTGCATTGGCGCAATATGACTGTGTTAATTATGCACGCTGGTGTGGACCCCACAAGGGCCGTTAGGGCGTTGATGGTGATTTTTCCAGATTTATCACCGGGTGTCTGTTTTGGAGAAATGAACAGTCCAACTTGTGTGCTTTTTCGAGAGGATCACAATGGTGCAATCCGTTCATTGTGTTTCAGGACCGGGATGTGGGTCCCACGAAGCACCGCTCATGTGCGGTGTGGTAGAATGCAACTTTTTCTCCAGATATCCATTGTACTCAAGTGAGCAGTCCTTTTGACATGTTTTCCCGAGGGGATCGCAATGGTGCTATGCGCCCGACTGTTTTCGGGGTCGAGGATCGGGATTATGGGATGCCGTTCAGGCTTAAAGCGGTGTTGGAGACTTTTACGTCAGATATCCATCGGAGGCGAGTAATTAGTCGATATCAGTTGTTTTTCCACAAGGATTACAACAGGGTAATCTGTTCGGGTGGGCAGATCCTCTTACGCGATCTTATTAATCATGGAAATGTGAAGGTGTACTGGTGGAGGTTCTTCTTACCGTGATTGTAGAGAACCCTTGGCGTGTGATCACGTTCACTCCGGGGAGAGTGATGTTGGTGTTTAAAGAGATGTGGTTGGCCATGCCTGGGCCTTTGAGGTGGCATGTTGGAGTGGTTATGTTACGCCTTCACGTTTACATTGGGTGTCATGTGCACCATAGTCGTTGGGCTGGAATGTGGTATACTCTGGGAGTATATGGGAAAGCTTGAGGGTACATGTGGTTTTTTGTACCTGAGAACGTTTGTGCGTTCGGTTGGGGTTGACTTGGGGACACACGTCGTGTGGGCCCCATGTGGGTTCCATGTTCTTCTTTATGTATTTTGACCTCTCATGACGTAGAGGGTCCCTTTTTTCTCGTTTGTTGACCAGCAGGGTTGAGTTTTCCCCTGGTTCTATTCTCATTCAGCCAATAGAGATAGTTTGGTTCCTCTGTTTCTTCAGCTGTGAGGGGTTTCCGTACCGTTCCCCTTTCACCGGACTGCGACACTGTTTGTGACTACGGGTGTTCATATGGTGTGGGTGTTTTTTCCCACTTTATAGGATGAGTTGACTTGGTCCGCTTTGATAGTGTCTCATCGGATTGTAGCGTGATCACCTTGAGAGGCCTAGGGAGGTTCTCTCATCTTTTTGTGTCCCCTGGTAGAGTTCTTGTGGATTCGGTGTGACCAACACCTTACACGGGCACCGATCCTCTACCCAGGAGGTTGTTTCCAGCAGGGCTGAGGTTGTTTCCAGTAGGGATGAGGTTGTTTCCAACAGGGCTGAGGTAGTTTCCAGCAGGGCTGAGGTTGTTTCCAGCAGGGCTGAGGTGGTTTGTAGTAGGGCTGGTTAGTTGTACCATCCAGTAGGGATTTCCAGAGCAGTACCATCCAGCAGGGATGGCTAGTGGGTTACCATCCAACAGGGATGGACAGTGCAGCGGTGTTCACCGAGCAGTACCATCCAACAAGGATGGACATAGTGGTTTCGGGTTTACCTCCAGCTGGGCTGGGCAGTGGTCCCGGATGCCGGGTTACCTCTAGCTGGGCCGGGCAGTGGTCCCGTCAACGACTTTAGCTGGGTCTCCCTCCAGTGGATTACCATGTTACAGGACTGGGTAGTGTGACACTCGTCGACTCTTGCCGGGTCTCCCTATAGTGGGAACCCTTCGACTTCCAGGGACCCTCCAGCGGCGCTGGGCATGGGGTCACCTGTCAAATTTGAGAAGACCTCTCGAATGCGGGGCACTGACGAGTTGTGGTTTGACGTACCCCCAGAACTCTCAAGTACAAGGAGTGCTTTCTCCACCGAGACGTGTCCTTGTGACGTGACCTAGAACTGTGCGGGCGAGTCAGTTCCTCCTAAAGAGGATAGTTTCGAGGTGCGGTGATTTGAGCCCTTGACTTGCAGTTCGGGCCAGACGTGCGTGATGCTGGGCAATGATAATGTTTACTTCTGGGACTGTTGGCTACTCAATTTATTGGGCTGAGCTACAGGATGGAGATCCCATTACGAACTTGTTCGGGCTTCTTGATTGAGCATATGAATATGTATATACCATGTTATAGTACACACTTCTTGGGCTTGTTTACTCTCCCTCCAAGAGAGGCAAAGATGCGCGGGGAATTCCACGTGCTTTCTGTGTTTAGCCTCTTGTGGTTGGATGAGTCTACTCTCCTTCTATAAGTAGCAAAGACTCGATGAGAAGTTCATCTTCTCACCGTTTCCAGCTCCTTGTGTCTGGATGAGTCTACCTATTTTCTCTTGCTGGGTTGATCTGGAATCTTTACTGTACTCTCTTTACTGCACTCTTGGTTGTACTCCATTACCATTCCTGTTCGATCTACTACTCACCCTTCGGTATCTCTTTTGTTTCTCCCTCAAGCATTTGGGGTATCCTACTTAGTATTTTTATACTCACCCCTACTTGGGCTTTTCCCGCACTTGGTGTGACCTTGAAGACGACGAATAGGTTGGTCATGACTTCAGTGGAGCTTAAGATTTCGGGAGCTTGGAACCCGGGTTGTGGTTGTAGTTGGGTTCCAGGTAGGGGACCCTTCCAGCTGTTTTTCTTTTGTTCACCTGTTTCCAGGTTGCGGCACTTTTCTGGTTGGGTGCGTGTTTTTTCCCTTTTCCTTTTTCGTTTACCTACAGCTTACTTTGTACTATTTAGAGGTCAATGCAGTTTGGGGTTTATCTATAGTAGCTTCCCTTTAATTTACTTGTCTTTTCTCTTTTACTCTTAACTTTTTCATTGAGTGTGCTGCGTGTGTGTCTACAGGTACTTAAGCAAAGGCCTCCCCGAGTTATTGTGCTTTCGGCGCTAGTCTCCAGCCCCTAGCCTATGGAATCAAGCTTGGGGTAGTTGAGGCTCGAGACCGTGTAGGGTCGGGTCGTGACACACACTCCTTCTTTTCACCCAATATAGCCCATGCCTTTGGTCTAGATGCTGAGAGGCTTTCAATTCCCCTGGTTTTGAGTATTCTAGTTAGAGGTTTGACTATCCTATTTGATGTTTATTGATGATGTAGACTAATATTGGGTCTGCATTAGTCAAGTGTGGATCCTCTTCTACTACAAATTAATCCATACGTTTTCATCTTATGCATCGACTGAAAGTTTTTCATGCACGCTATTATCAACTACTTCCAGAGAAGGGTCATGTTCTCCGATATGCGCATCCAACATGTAGCCTTCATTGGCAACTGAAGTTTCCAAGAGGGAAGCCAGCATGTGGAGTCCCTTATTTATTTGTTATCCAAGATATCAGTGGAATTAGCAGACTCAGAGATGATGGATTCTCTGGGGATTATCGGTGAGTTCTTGGACATCTTCCCCAAAGACGATGTAACTAAACCCCTCAATGTTATCTTGAATTCTTGATAGACTTACAACCCGGTGACCGTCTGATTTTGATGGATCCTTATCAGATGGTACCTTCTATGTTTTAGGAGATGCATATTCAGGTTGATTACCTGATGAAGAAGGGTTTTATCTAACGATGTGTATCGAAATGGAGTGCTTTAGTCTTGTTCACAAAGAAGGAAGAAGGTGGTCTCAGGATGTGCATAGACTAACAGAGACTGAATCAGGTGAGGGTAAAGAAAAGTTAATCCCTCCCAAAGATCAACGACCTTTTTGACTAGTTGAAGGGAGAAGGTTGTTTCTCAAAGTTCGACCTGTGGTCTGGATATCACCAGTTGCGGTTGAAGGAGGGAGACATACTGAAGACTAATTTTATGTGTAGGAATGGGCCATTTCAGTTTGTGGTCATGCCATTCAGTGTTACAAATTCTGCAGTCATGTTAATGGGGATCATAAACTCTATTTTCCTTGAGCATCTAGAATGGTTCATAGTCATTTTCACCAACGATATCCGGATCTAATCCAGATCAGAGTTGGATCACACTGAACATATAAGGATAGTTTTGGAAGACCTCCGACACCACCAGCTCAACGCGATGTTTTCCAAGTGCATGTTATGGACATGAGAGGTGCCCTTATTTAGAGAGATGGATCCCATGTAGGGAATAGTAGTGGACCCATCGATGGTCGAAGCGATTGTTTCTTGAGAAGTACCCAAGAATGAGGTAGAGGTTTTTAGTATCCTTGGTCTGGAATGTTACTACTGGAGGATCGTACCCAATGTCACTTGAGTTGAAGCTCTATTGACATCATTGACTAGAAGAGACATGCATTTTTTATGGAGTGAGAAATTCTATATAGATGATAGTAATCTAAACGGGATGCTGGTTTGTTCCCTATTAATGAGGTTTCCATAAGAAGGTATGATGTTCAAGGTGTTCTATGATTTTTCTAGGCTAGGCCTGGGATGTGTACTGATGAAATATTGAGGATTAATATCGTATGGGTATAGGAAGTTATGTCCTCACGAATGTAACTATTCCACCCATGACCTAAAACAGGAAGTGGTTTTTTCATTATAATGATGTCGAGGCATTACCTCATCGAGAAATGCTTCATGGTCTTCACGGATCACAAAATATTGAGTTATATCATCTCCCAGCAAGACCTAAACTTGCGTTAGTAGAGGTGTATGGAGTTACATCAGGAATAAAAATTCAATATATCTCACACCTTTATAAAGGGGAACATGGTGGTCGATGAATTGAGTAGGATGTCATAAAAGGATGTAGTCCAGGAGTCCACAGATGCTTGGAAGGAAATAGAGGAGTTGGATTCTTTACATCTAGGTTTGAGAGTGGAGTGATATAGAGGAAATATTTTTTAGATGAAAGTGCAGTCTTCCTCTGTACGAAAGGTGGAGGAGTCTCTGTGGGGAGACTCGTAGGTTGAAGTGATTCGTGATCATGTTATCCAGTGTGATGCTCCAGAGGGATGGTTGGAGGATTGTCAGAATCCAATGATGTTCCAAGGGAAGCTATTTACCTAGTGTTGATACGTGTGGGAGTTCTCAATGAGTTCCATAAATCCCCCTAGTGGTACACCCAGGAGTCACAAAGATTTACTGAGGATTGATATGTCAGTTGTGGTGGTCTGATGTGAAAAGAGTAGTGGTGGAGTTTGTGGAAAGGTGCCTAGTGTGTCAATAGGTGAAGGCTGAATATTGTATTTCTAGTGATCTTTTGTAGCCCTTAGACATTCCTGAGTGGAAGTGGGATGACTTCTTGATGGACTGTTTTTCACAGGACTACCCAGTGCTGAGGGAGGATATGATTTTAAGAGTTTCTTTCCGAGAACCGACTGGTTGTACTTTATTTACATGAATATTTAATATATTTCAATAATAAACTTCTATTTACATATTGTTCATTGTTCTGTATGACTATAGTGTAATAATGTGCAGGAGTATTTTTCACATTGAAAAGGTCATAGTAGATCCACTCTATGATGAGAAAGTTGAAGAGAAATTGAAATATTCTTAAATATAGTTTTTTTGTTGGATGGAAAAAAATTTCATGCAAACTGTTGCCGGGAAGTAGGGTACATAGGTTGTGTCACGAGTTGTATGTTATTAAAGGATAAGTCGAAGAAGGATTTGTTCCTATCATTTATGGAGGTTTATATCTTGGCCCTTGGATTTAAATAGAACTATCATGTGAAATTTAATGGTCATGGTGTAACGATGAGTTTATTTCAAGTAGACAATGAATGAAATATCAAGCAGAAAGGTTGAAGACACTATCATGAAACCATATTGATGAGATATAAAGACAAAGGGATTATATTAAACTATGAGATTTCATATGTGGATGTCGTTGTTGCGACATTATGTTCTTTCTCTTGGGTTCCTTGACACGTTTCTAGATAGTACTCTTGGAAATTAGGCAAGCTTGCCTAATGCAATTGAGAATGAATGCTAAAGGGTTACACATTAAATGTTTTTGGGGGTCTCAGTTAAATTCTATTTGAATTTAATTAATAAATATTATTTTAAAGACAGTGGAATAATTTAATTCTAGTTAGAATGATATCATAAATTCAATAAATATTTATTCACCAGATTGTGTGTAAAAAATATATATTTATTTTATTGAACATTTTTAAATATTTATTTTTTAGTTTGTAAATAAAATATTTATTTAAGAGAATAAATTATTTATTTATTTATTTGGGTGTTAAATAAATGGAAGTGGATTTCATGCAGACCAAGGTCGATCTGGTTGTAAAATAATTATTTTTATGATGATAAATAATTATTTAACCAATTATCTTAAATTAAAATAATGCTTCTATTATTTTGGGACATAGAATATTATTTATAATTCTGTTTTTCACAAGTTGTCACACCATAAATAATGACATAATATTATTATTCAAATCATGGGTTTTCAATAATATTATGAATATATTTAATTGTCTTTATCTCATTAAATATTTTAACTTAAGCCCCATGTTGATAAATAGGAACATACGTCTATTTTTCCATGTATCGAACTGCACACCCGATGAAATGGGAATTGTTAAGCTAAACCATTTCTCTCTCGAATCCTATTCCTTCCACTCTTAATAATGATATACATTATTCAATGATAATGAACAAGTGATCAATAATAACAGAAACATGACACTCACTTCACTGCTCTCTCACCCGAAGAACGAGAGGTGTTGATCAGAGGCCTTCAGAACATGTGTGGAACACCACAAGAGGGATTCTAGTTTAGATCCTTGCACGGGCATTGAGATAATCTGAAAGGGTCATTCCAAACAGTAAAAAGCATCAATTTAGAAAATACTGAAGATCCATGTATTTTTTTTCTTTATGAAATTATGTAAATAAATTATAAAAATGATGTTCAAGATCCTATCTAAAGGTTTCGTGACACTTACTTCTTTATCTAAATCATTTATTCTATTCTATGGAGACCGAAATTCATCATCGCATTGATCCATGAAAATTCATTGATAATGGTAAAAATTAAATGTAGGTTTTGTCTTAACCATGCCTACATTGCTCATAGAACATTCAAGTTGTATCTAAGTGGTTACAACATAATTTATAATTATTTAAATATTTCATTGTTTATTTATGAATCTTGAGATATATTTCTCCTCTTTTGTTTCTCATTCACCTTACAGAAACGATTTTTTCTTTTAATTTGGATGAAAAAATAGTGGATCTCATTCAGAGGTGCCAAAGGTTCCTAGCCAAACAACACTAGAACACAGAGTGTGTATTTGGTAGTACACTCCATATAGTCAAGGTTCAATGCACCAGGATTGGTCTTCCAAACCAACTAGTGTCATTGGAATTTTCCTAAGTCTTAATGACTCCATTTTTTGACTAGGACCAGGTGGCACACAATTTCCAGATTACATGTAGTGTGGCCAACTAGACACGACGTGTAGTCCATTTAGGTTAGGGTTAGACCTTGTACCCCGTACATAGCTTGTCCAGTTTGATACTGTGTAATGCAGACACTACATGTCATGTGTCCCACTAGATATGCCGCATAGTTCGATGATTTCCGAATTACACTCACATTCCATATCCCCTAGCATATACATTGAATGGATGGTGAACAATAGTACATGCCGTATAGTTAGAACTGCATGCTATGTACTCATCCAAATTATGAATATTTATTAAAATTTATTATTTTATTATACACACCCTTGAGACATGTACCATGGTGTAGGCATAAATCTAAGGCACAATAGGTGATATGTGTTATATATATATATGAGTTTAATTTAACATCTACGTATTGTTAAATTCTACTCATTGTGTAGTTATGAATAGGGATTCATTGGGTTTCATCCAAGTTAAAGGTTACGTACAATGATTATTTTAAATGAACTTATTTGTTTAAAATTATGATGGAAGAGAATCTCAAGGAAATTCAAAAAAGTGTTTAAGATAAATGAATTTATTAGTTAAAGATGATAATTAATTTATTACTGCATGATTTATCTTAAAAAAATAATGATTAAAGAATTTAATTCTTGTTTTATTTATGCCTAAATATAATTGCATGTATACACTATTAGGAGCTGGACCAATACATTTGTATCAACATTATTTCTTTTAAATTACTTAAATTAAATTTGTTGGCATGCAAGCATTCTCCACATTAATATGTCCGGACTGCGTGCCCAAGGATTATTTTATGTAAAACCCTATTTTACCCCACAACTATGTGTGAATTTGAAAGCATATGTAATGGATGGAACTCCAAAGATAGTTGAGGTGGTTCAAACTGAAGCTGAGATGAAACCAATACCAGGAGATATATAGGTGGACATGTGGAAAGATATAAACACGAACCTAAAAGGTTCAAGGTTTTTCTCCCCAAAGTCAGGGTTAGTTTATCAACCCCTAGATAAACTAACCATTATAATTACTCATGATCATGACCATTGATTTATTTTATTTCTATCAGTTCCATGGTTTATCATTTTCATGTTTTGTCACGATCACTTAATTAATCAATTAAAAAAGCATGCAGGGTGGAACTAAAAGAAAATATGGTTATGCATAGGAATTATCAAGGCATGGTTAATCAATTCAGTATTTTCCACTTAATAATATCAAGCATGTGATAATGATAATAAGAAATTCACACATAAGTTATAAAATACCTCTAATAAAATATTAAGCCAGACCAAGCCTTTCATTAGATGATTATGGGAACAACTCAATAAACCCATGTTTTTAACCAAACCATGTTGGTTCACATACTTTTATATAGGAATCCCAAATGAAAGGATTCATGTTGACTTAACCATGTTATATCAAGAGGAGTATCCATTGATAGAATTGGTGTAATATTGGAGGAAAGAGTTGATGAAATCCAAATTTGGGATTTCAGGATTGGGGAGTCTACTCAATAGATCAAAAAGATTCAAGTCCATAGTTAGCAAAGACCTACCTACTTAAATACCTTCAAATAGCTTGACCAACCCTTTTTGGGGTTATTATAAGGGGAATCTGGATCCTTGCCACTAGAATATCATGGAAACTGGACATTCTGAGTTCAATGACAAGGGTCATTGGGAGATGATAAAATATAGGTGGAATTATTAAATTAATTCATTATTTCTCATAAAATGTAATCAAGAAAGTAATAATGATCAGATATTTTAAGTGTTGAATAAAAATGAAAATATCATCAACAAATCTATCCCAATGATAAATTTTGGATAATGACAACATCCTCACTGGAAGTAACATCCGGGAATGGTTTAGATGCCTCTGGGTTATCATACACCAGGAATAAAAGGCTTACGTGTTAGAGTCATCATTACCTGATCATCCTATCAAAAAGGCGAGTGATGAGGATTTCCTAGTCTATCAGAAACATATGAACGATATGGTCAACGTTCATTGTTTAATACTAAAAATAATTTCTAGTGAGCTCAGGAAATCTCCTGAAAACATAGATTCTTATATCATGCTCGAGAACCTCCATAGTCTTTACTAAGAGTGAGAATGACTAGAAAAGTTTCAGATCTCCAAGGAATTCATTTAGAGTATGTTATGAGAGTGTTCCCTAGATCAGCCTCATGTATTCAAGTTCATTGGATACATTGAATGCCTGGAGGTTCTAGAGTTTAAACTCCCTAAATAAACAGGCACCGATCTCATTATCGCATCACTCCCTTAGAGCTTCTCTAGCCTTTTTTTTTCAATTTTAATATGAACAATATTGTGAAGTATCTATCTGATCTTCAATCCTCGTTCATGAAGTGGACAGTGATATGAAGTGCGACAAGCCTTCTGTTCTTATGGTGAATAAGATCAAAGGAAGGGAAAAGTGATTTAAGCCCAAAGCATATTTAGACCCTTCCAAGAAAAATAAGATCAATGGGAAGGTAAGGGAATATGAGGATATTTGTTTCTCATGTGGAAAGAAGGGCCACTGGAATAAAAACCTCACCCATCCTATGAAGCAAGAGGAAGTTTAGATGGGTTTGTTATCAAATTAAATATAACTATTTCTACAAATTGGGTATTAAATATAGCTTTTGGTGCTCACATATGTATCCAAACACTAGAACCACATAGATTTAGGATGATTGACCAAGGGGAGGTAGATCTCCGAGCATCCAATGGTGCCAGAATTGCTATTATAGTTTTCGGGGACTGCCACCTCACATTGAAAACTAGGATGATATTGGTATTAATGGATAGTTATTATGTTCTGTCTATTACTAAAAACATTATTTCTATATCTAGGTTAGATACAGATGGATATTGTATTGTGTTTAAAAATTAATGTTGCTTCTTTTTACAAATATATAATTTTTTTGGTAGGGGACATTTAAAAAACGGTCCTTAGGTGTTGGGTTACACAAACCATGTAATGGAAATCGATAAAAATGATACTTCACATGATGCACACCACAACCAACATTTGAATCACCATCTAGGTCATGTAAATGTGAAAATATTGACAAAGTTATGCCAAGATGGATATTTATATTATTTCGATCTAAAAGAATTTGTCGTATGTTATGAATATTTAGAAAGAAAAATGAAAAACTCGATTATTACCGGGAATAGTGAAAGGGCTAAAGAGATAATTGAATTTGTTCAAACCATTGTGTGTGGACCATTTCCATTTAAAGTAAGGGGAGGGTACTCATACATCATAACTTTTACTAATGATTTTAGTAGATATGGATATGTCAACATAATGAGGTATAAGTTAGATTCTTTTGATATGTTCAGAGAATAAAAGAATGATGTTGACACAGATATTGGAAAGAAGATTAAGAAACTCCACTCAGACTAAGTTAGAGAATAACCTAATCAAGACTTCATTGATTAATTACGGATGTTTGGGATCCTATCCCAACTCACTCCTCCTTACATGCCCTAGTGGAATAGTGTGATCGAAAGAAGAAACCACAACATGTTGGATATGGTGAGATCAATGAAGAGTCATGCAAGTATTCCATTATCCTTTTGGGGATATACATTACAAATAGCAGCACACAAAATAAACCAAGTACAAACTAAAGGAATAAATGGTATTAAATTCGAGTTTGGGAGATGAATGAAATCCATGTTATCAAATTTATATGTGTGGGGAAGCAATGAGTATTTTAAGGCCTTTTATGGTAAAAAACTTGCACCCTGAGGCACAAAGTGTACGTTTATAGGATACCCCAAGGAAACTAGGTAATATTAACTATATAAACCCTCATTCAAAAAGGTTATATTGGAATGACATGCCATATTGCTGGAGAGGTATCACAATGCCAAAAGAGATAGTGGGGAGTGTGATATACTTCGATGAAGTCGATGCACAAGGTCCACAAGAGTTCGTACAGGAACAGATTCCACAAAGCCCCATGGAAGGAAAAATATTCCAGAGATACAAGAACTGTGTATGTGTATAAGAGAGGTTAGAGAACATGAAAAGTATGGAATTATAGTTAATGAAGAAGGTGAATCATTATTAGTTAATAATAATGATCCTACAATCTACAAGGAAGAAATCAGTGGCGCAAATGTTTCTAAGTGTCAAGAAGCCATGAATTCTGAAATGGAATCCATGTACGAAAACCAATTATGGATTTTGGTAGATCCTCCAGTTGATGTGAATAATTTTGATTGAAAATCGGATTTGAAGAAGAAAATGTACATTGAAGGACAATTCAGTACCTATAAGGTGTGACTGGTTGCAAAAGGGTTCAAGTAGCATCAAGGCATTGACAATAATGAATCCTTTCCACCAGTTTCAAAGATTGAAATCCATCATAATACTGTTGGCCATTTCTAAATAACATGAATATGAGATTTGTAAAATGGATTTCACTATAGCCTTCATTAACAGAAATGTTTTGGAAGATTCCTACATGACACAACATGAATGCTTTATGACGCTAATATGGTATGCACATTGCAAAAACCATTTATGGATTAAATCAAGAATCTAGGTAATGGAAAATTCTTCTGATGAAGCCATAACAAAATTTGGTTTAACAAGAATTAATGTGAGCCTTGTGTCTAAAACTAGTTTAGTGAGAGTGCAGTGGTTTTCCAAATAGTATATGTTGATGAAACTTTACTTATTAGAAATGAGATACTAGTCATACATTCTATTAAGGCATGGTTGAATCAATTCATCTCCATGAATGTGTTGAGTTAGAAAACTTATATTCTTGGGATAAAAATCCATAATGATAGATCCAAGATATTGATGGGTCTATGTTGAAGTACATATATTGAAAAGATACTTAAGAGATTCAGAATGGAATATTCCAAGAGGGGATTGTTTCCTGTGTCAGATGCCATTCATCATTCCAAGAAAATGTGTCTCAAGAGACATGAAGAATGAAAGATAATGGAAAGGACTCTATACCCATCAGTGAACGGGTCAATCATATATTACATGCTATGTACAAGGTTGGATGTCACCTATCCATTGAGTGCGGTCAGTAGATATCAAGAATACCCCGGTGACCTCCATTGGATGGTAGTTAAGACTATTCTAAATTATCTGAGCTGTACTAAGGATATGTTCCTAGTTTATGGAAGAGATAATGAATGAGTGATTAGAGGATATGCATATACATGTTTCTAGATAGATCAATATGAAATAAATTCATAAATGGGATACATCTTTACCTTGAATGGAGGTGTAGTGAGCCAGAAGAGCTCAAAGCAGAGTGTGGTCATAGATTCTATAGTTGAGTCCATGCATAATGTAGCTTCTCAGGCTGCTAAAGAAGTAGTTTGGATGCAAAGAATTTTCCATGAGTTGGATGTGATACCTAGAATAATTGATACCATCAAAATGTACTGTGATAATACTAGAGATGTGGCTCTCGAAAAAGTCCTATGGTCACATCAACGAACAAAGTACATACTTCAGAGGTATCACCTATTGGTGTATTTTTCATATAAATGTGAATTTGCAATGAGTAGTATTTACATGGAATACAACATCACCTACACCTTAACTAAAGACTTGACTAATAAAAAACATGATAATCATGTGAGGTCTAGTATACTGAAATTCATATGAAGTTTGATCTAGTGAAATTGGGAGTTTGAAAGAGTTTTTGTTCTAGATCCAATTGGTTGTACTTCAATTACATGAATATTTAATATATTTAAATACTAAACATAATATTTCATATTTTTCAATGTTCTGTATGACTATAGTGTAATAATGCCTTGGAGTATTTCTCGCATTGACATGGACCTAGTTGTTCCTTGCTATGATGAGAACCTTGATGTGCTTTGAAAAAATCCTGAAATATAGTTCTGTAGTTGGATGACATACGATAATGGGACCCATAGTATACAGACACTCAGGTACAAGTTCTTGTAAGCAGATGAGACTTCCACTCCTGATGTTTCTATTTGGTAATATCTAAAATGGGATATTATGAGAATAGTCCCGCTAGTAGGAATTCCACATGTTTTGGTGTCATCATATTTTCTTATCTATGTGTGTTTGTAATGATCCTTATTATTTAAGATTATCAATAATATGTGTAATCAATTTTGAACACTGAATAACTGATAAAAATCGTCACGTAGACAGTTGGTAGATGTAGGGTATATTCAGTGCGTCATGAGTGACATGTTATTAATGAATAAGTCAAGGAAGGATTTGTTCCTTCCATTTATGGAAGTTGATATCTAAGAAATTTGATTGAAATAGAACCGTTGCACAAAATTACATGGCCATGGTTTAACAATGAGTTTATTTCAGGTATTCAAAGAAAGAAGTATTAAGAAAAAAGGTTGATGATACTATTTTGAAATCATCTTGATGAGATATCAAGACAAAGGGATTATATTACATAGTGAGTTTTCATATGTGGATGTCATTGTTGCAACTTTAAGTTCGGTCTCTTGGGGCCTTAACCTGTTTCAAGATAGTACTCTTGTGCTTTGGGCAAGCTCTCCTAATCCAAATGAGAAATATTCCTAGAGGGTCACACACAATGTGTTTCTGGTGGACTCGGTTAAATTTAATTTGAATTTAATTAATAAATATTATTCTCAAGATAGTAGAATAATTTTATTCAAGTTATAATTATTTTGTAAATTAAATATATATATTTTTTCATCAGATTGTGGGTAAAATATATGTATTTATTTTATTGAACATTTAATAAATTTTTATTTTCTGGTTTTTAAATAAAATATTTTTTTAAGAGAATAAATTATTATTTTTATTTATTCAGGTGTTCAATAAATGGAAGTGGAATTTCAGTAGACTAAAGCTAGTCCAGTGGTAATATAATTATTTTTCAGATGGTAAATAATTATTTAACCAACTGGAAAAAATTTAGATAATGATGCTATTGTTTTGTGACAATGAATTTTATTTATAATTATATTTTGTGCAAGTTGGAGCCCCAAATATAATGACACAATATTATTATTAAAAGAATGCATTTTCTATAAGGTTTTGAATTTATTTATTTTCTATTACACAATTAAATATTGTAACTTAATCTCCATGTTAGTAAATAGAAACATATGAATATTGTGCCATGTACCAAACTGCATTTATAAGGCCCCAGCCTTAAACCTTACATAATGTTGAGTTATTACAAGATTACACATTGAGGATCTTTTTAGTTTTAGAGTTTTAGAGAATTAGATCATGAAACATGCATTACATTCCACATTTAGACAAAGTGGTTACATAAAAGACAGTATTCATTCTTCCCATCAACGGAAACATATTTAAAATAAAACATGGATTCTTTCTTGACACATCCTTGACACTATCATCACATCATGTACCCTTCCCTTGACCTGTGAAAAACATTTCAAAAACTTGGGATGAGCATAAAAAGCTCAGTAAGGGATATAAAAATATGGAAAGGAAACATGAGTACATGTATACATAAGAATGAAATCATACTTTACCCATAAAACATAGGCATATTAAATCATGAATAAATCATAGAAATCATAAGACATAAAAGGTAACTTGAGGCATTCATAACATTCTTACATAGGGAGTAACCCTCTTGGTTACGTTTTGGAATACCCATCACAGTATATTCCCTAAATCTCTTCAGAGAAACCTCAATGTTTCACTCCTTCGCGTTACCCAATGCATTGGAGAGCTATATCGGGCTCACCCGCCCTTAGTTTATCACGAAACCACCCGTTTTCATAACAATGACCAAGAACCATAACATAAATGTATCACATAAAACATGCATTAAAGGAAACATAACATTTCCACATTTCAATCACAATATAACATTTTAGTATATTGAAATAATGAATCCATTCAAAAAGAAACCATTTCCAAAACCATTTAAAACATTTAATAAAGAGATTTTTGAATCAAAGTGTCCCATACCACCTTGAAGCTTAAAATTTTAAACCATTAATATCCATATAAATAAATCCTTAAAACAATTTTGAAAACATGGATATTAATAAGAACAAATAATTAAAACATTTAAAACGATATTTTGGTTAAAGGGGTTTTACCAAAATTAGAGACACTTGAATACAATAATTGAGGAATAACATTTAGTCAGAACTTTATAATATCATGAGAATAAATGGATTCATTATATAATACTCCAAAGGACAGTATATACACCATATATGAGTTAATTAGTGCATAACAACAATGAACCCTCAATAGAAATGTCAAATGTGATGAAATCCCTTATAAAGAAGGTATCCTTAAATTAAGGACAAATCAATCTCAAAAATATGTGTGACAAATATAAATACACCCAATATAAGTGGATATTAATAAAAGTTCATTCACACATATTCAATGGATGACACATTCAATGACTACATGTTGAACCCAATGAAATCGAAATTGGGTAAAAAAGTTCCCTTGATAGCCTAACGACATCACATCAAAATGAGATGATGAGAGATAAAAAGTGTATCTCATCACTTGGACATAAAATTTACATCAATAAGGATATATGAGAACATATCCCAACATAAAAATATGTAAATTAAAAGACCCAACAAAAGAAGTCTTTAAAAAAAGGAGGGTGAAAGGTTCCCTTACCGACTTGGGTATCTTTCAAAACATACACCCCATGAAAGAAGGACATTGATGTAAATAATCATAAACGAAAGTATATTACACAAAGAGTAGAATAATGGGAAGTACATACACCACTAAATGGAATTTTTGGAAAATGTAGCATAAATCTCACGGGAATAAAAGTGAGATGAAAAATCCCTTACGAAAACTCGGCAGCCTAACGGCGCCACATAAAACATCCGAATATGGATTTATGAGATAAAATAGGGTATCTCATCACATTACAATAAAATGTATAGAAAGAGGAATATAAAAGAACATCCCTCAACATTAAAAAGAGGAGCTTAAAATAAGTGACATAAAGGAGAGTACTTAAAAAGAAAGAGAAAGGTTAGATCTGTTATGAAAGTTCGGCAGCCTAACAGCGCCACTCAAAACTCCCAAAATGGTTTGATGAGAGAGAACAGGGTCTCTCATCACATGAGCATAAAAATTACAGTAAGTGTAATATAAAAGATCATCCCAATAACAAGAAAGATGAGCTTTAAAAGGAATGACATAAAAGTGTGTACTTTAAAAGAAAGAGAGGAGTAGGATCCCTTACCTCGGGTCCGACTTGACTCGATCGTTCTTTAACGTCCTGAATAATAAACTTGAGTTAATCTCTACTTGCTTAAGAACCTTTTTCAAGATCATTATTCCTTTTACACCATGTTATAAACATCACGTAATCATTTAAGTTAATAATGTTCATTTTGTCGGTATTTGGTTCTTAAGTCGAAAGTGGACTTCTTACAATTACATGTTGTTCGTGTGGTCAAAGGTTCTTTATATCCATAATGACATTCCTTATTTGGATATTATATATATCATATATATCCAGAATATACATGCATTTATAATATTACATAATCATTTAGAGGTAATAAATGAAATGCACCGTTCATGGAGACGGTAAGCCGTACGTACGCATGAACGCTACTTTCATTTCTATTTCGTATTTTATAGAATGGAATAATAATTATATAAAGGTATATTATAATTCTAGTATAATATCATATATAATATCATAGTTCCATCCTTTATACGTCCCACATATGGTATTTAACGAATCAAATCACTTTGAGGGGGCGGTAGTCTGCACTTCCTTAAATGAAGATATCGCGTTTACCCATAATGGAAACCATAAAAGTATGACCAAAATGAAAAAAAACAGAAGCTTAAGGAAAAAATAACCATATTATATATCATATATAAAAATAGTGACATCATAATGTCCACCTTTGAAGGTGTTAAATGAGTATTGAACAATCATCGTTTCGGGAGGCAGAATTTCACCATCCACAAAAACCATATGTTCTTTAGCCATTTGATGTAGTTGTGTGAGAGTGTAGCTCGAATAAATCATATATTAACATCCTATTATGTTTAAGATACTGGTGTTGTTACAAAAGAAAGAAATAAAAATATTTTATGGTGTTGGAGAAGCAAAATAAAACAAATGAACATGAGAGAATGAATTACCTTTAAAAGTGTAACTCCTTTTGATTTGAGCCTAAAGGCTTCATTTGAAAGGATTATGTCCAAAGGGAATCCTCTAGGATTAGTAGAGGGATGTGGAGAGAGTAAATGGGCAGGGGTTGGCCGAGCCAATGGCTTGAGGAGTGTGTGAAATGAGGTAGAGGTGGGGGCCTTTTATAAGAGGAGAGGAGGGGCACTTTTGGAAAGTAAGAAATATTACTTTATTTGAAAATGTGTTTCGGTTTTAAAAGGTCCCACATTGATATAATTAGTGTATAAGGTGATAAGGGTTCGAAATACACACATCCAATAAGTTTTGGACATGTGTAGGTCATTGAGTTTACATTATCTTCTCATTTTATTTAAATCGTCAGATAATGATGTCATCGCTGCATCATTATAATGTCATAAATAATTTAATTTATTTAATGTCTAAAAATTATAAAAAAATACTATGATGTAGGAAATATTTTTATCTTAACAATTACTATTTATAATCAAAATTTGGACTTGTGTATCCCCACTTAAAAACTGTTTTAGTAAAACAACTCATGTTTGTGTCAATTTAATTTTAACATTAAATAAAAATATATTATTGTAATTTTCCAACTAAAGTGGCTCCATGGGGTCCCCAAGTTGGCCCATGTCTTGTCTTGGACGGCCATGACTCACCCAATAGGTGTAGGACAAGTGTCATGGTGTTTTCACATTCTTATAATATCATTTTTACCTTAAATGACACTAATTACCTCTAATCGCGATTAATGAAAAAAAGTTACTATTCACCAAAAAATTATTTTCATCCCATTGAACCACATTTTACATACTAATGACAACCATGTATGTCATATTTTCAAAATTCAATACACAATAGTCGTAAACTTTCATTTAACTGAAAAATCAGTTTGCTTGATTACCACTTAGTGGTTTCACTATTCATCAAAAATTGGAGTTTTTCAGAAAAATACCAAAACTTCACCCTAAGCTATATTTGATATTCCGAAATCAAAAATGAAGTCAGTTTTACAAAATTCAAAACATATTAGTCAAATTAATTAATTTAATCATTAATTCCCGCTGTCAGAGCAAATATCGTGTTTTTATAAAACAATAAGTATCAAAAGATTGACACTAGTTTATGTCTGATTTCAAAGTGAAATTAATTCCAACGACCACTATTGGATTTAATGGTAAAAATATTTTCTAATTTCACTTTAAAACCAATTCAAAATATTATCTAATCATATAAATAAATTATATTAAAAAGAGGTTTTGAATTAAAACACAACATTTTACACTATTCATTAAAAAATGAACTTTATCGGAAAAATACCAAAAAATTACACAAAGTAAAATTTGATGTCCTGATTCTTAATAAGAGTTTTATTTGGTCCAAAAGAATGTATAAGAGTGATCCAAACTATATTTAATGACAGTTCTTCATTAAAAGGCGATAAGTGAACCTTTAGTAAAAACTAGGGCATATACTCCTAAAATTGAATTCTTTCCGTATTTTAAGCCTTTAGATTTTATTGGATAAATGTAAAAGCATTTAAAAACATATATAATCATATTTTAGTTATTTCTATCCATTCCCTCCAATACAACGACTACATGTTAACTACCATTTAAAATAATATTATTTTATTATTAGAGTGCAATGTAAGATTCCCAAGAAACTCGTTGTTGCGTGTTGGGTACGCCATCGAGCATAGCATCCCCTTTAAAGTCATATTAATACTTTATTCAAAAATATGGATAAATATGAAAATTTCATATTCTTTATTTACCTGGGGTGTTACATCCTTCCCCCCTTTTGGGAATTGCGTCCTCGCAATTTTTAAAATTGAGCTTGGAAACATCCTTGAACGTCCCACATCAGAACAAGAGTCGGTAAAACAATCACTTTAAAATAAAGGAAGATAAGTACAGAGGTCACCCGAGTTAACCCATACTAGGATTCCATGTAGAAAAACATGGACATGGAAGAAAAAGCAAAGGGTCATGTTCTGATGGAGACTGATAGAAAACATGTTTAGGAAAAAGTTAACCACGAGAAAATCACAAACTTGTGATGGGTTAAACGGTATTCGATTCCCCAGTAGGAAAAGCTAATAGACAACATTTTCGTGTTAAGTTACTATTTATTTAGGAATTTATTCATTAGGAAACATAATCACTTATCATGTTTACTTTCAACTTTTACTATATTCCTTAATCAAACTCATATTTTTTCCAAAAGACGAGTATTTAGGGAGACTTGTTTGCATTAAGAGTACTATAATCAATTTCTAGAGAATCACCTAATCCTCAAAAGAGAACTATATACTTCCCATGTCTTTAGACTTTAACCAAAACCAAAACCAAAAAGGCTAGTACAAGATCAGATAATCCAGAAATGGATAACCCTTTATAAAAAGAAAATCTATGCTTAATCTCCAAAATTGTGTCTAACAAAACCCAGAGTTCAACGAGGACCATCTGATAAACAATTTGTCCATAAAATTCTTCAAAGTAAACCAAACTAAGGTTAAAACCCAAATATTTGAAGGATTTAGTCGCATAGTCTTCCAAGTTAAATCGTAACATTTATCTCCAAACAACATCAGTTTCTCCTAAAGTCTCGTATTGAAAAGTAATTAACCTAATCACATATCCTCCATGATAGGTTAATCATTTTCATAAATAACCCAAAATCAACTTACTCTTAATTCATAAAATCATATAACTAGAAAGAATCGGTCAAACTAACCAGGGACTTCACGTAGTCCAGTGGTAGGCGATAAATACCAGTCGCACTTTGGTTGTGGGTTCCATTCCCACAGCTTTGTCTGACGCGACTGGTTGTCACACGGTCTGCGTGTTGTCCTTTTTCCCAAACTATATAATTCTTAAATCATTCCACAAAATGAGATAAAATCTTCAAAAATAATCATAACATATTTTAACCTCAAGTTTATCTCATGCCTTTCATTTTCCAGCATATCATATAATAACCCATAATTACCTCAAAAGTAAGGATCATATAAACTCTAATGGTTACCTTTATAATTATTACCTGAACTTCCACATGGATTAGTCATCTCGTACATGATGCATTACAGAACATAACAAGGTTCAAGTGGTTGATCATGACTCCTTGATATTTGGTTTAGAACAACCACGAGTTTCCTCATTGAATCCTCCATTTTATCTAGTATCTTAATCAGAGAACCACCGCAGTTTCCTTCAAACCTGTTGTCTCTTTGGTGCCTACTAGATCTATCCATTCACTAAAACAAAAATTTCAGTGTGAGTATATCATCAAAACCATCATGTACTAATGAGGAATATAAACACTAAGATATAATTACTCATTCACTTTATCTAAAACTAGGACTCTTTCTGAAATCCTAACCATTATGGTAATGTCACTTATTCTTAAAGAATACCCTAACCTCTAAAGTTATCTAAAATGACCTTTGATACCAACTATAAGGCCCCAGCCTTAAACCTTACATAATCTTGAGTTATTACAAGATTACACATTGAGGATCTTTTTAGGTTTAGAGTTTTAGAGAATTAGATCATGAAACTTGCATTACATTCCACATTTAGACAAAGTGGTTACATAAAAGACAGTATTCATTCTTCCCATCAACGAAAACAAATTTAAAATAAAACATGGATTCTTTCTTGACACATCCTTGACACTATAATCACATCATATACCCTTCCCTTGACCTGTGAAAAACATTTCAAAAACTTGGGATGAGCATAAAAAGATCAGTAAGGGATATAAAAATATGGAAAGGAAACATGAGTACATGTATACATAAGAATGAAATCATACTTTACCCATAAAACATAGGCATATCAAATCATGAATAAATCATAGAAATCATAATACATAAAAGGTAACTTGAGGCATTCATAACATTCTTACATAGGGAGTAACCCTCTTGGTTACGTTTTGGAATACCCATCACAGTATATTCCCTAAATCTCTTCGGAAAAAAACCTCAATGTTTCACTCCTTCGCATTACCCAATGCATTGGAGAGCTATATCGGGCTCACCCTCCCTTAGTTTATCATGGAACCACTAGTTTTCATAACAATTCCCAAGAACCATAACATAAATGTATCACATAAAACATGAATTAAAGGAAACATAACATTTCCACATTTCAATCACAATATAACATTTTAGAATATTGAAATAATGAATCCTTTCAAAAAGAAACCATTTCCAAAACCATTTAAAACATTTAATAAAGAGATTTTTGAATCAAAGTGTCCCATACCACCTTGAAGATTAAAATTTTAAACCATTAATATCCATATAAATAAATCCTTAAAACCATTTTGAAAACATGGATATTAATAAGAACAAATAATTAAAACATTAAAAATGATATTTTGGTTAAAGGGGTTTTACTAAAATTAGAGACACTTGAATACAATAATTGAGGAATAACATTTAGTCAGAACTTTATAATATCATGAGAATAAATGGATTCATGATATAATACCTCAAAGGATAGTATATACACTATATAAGAGTGAATTGGTGCATAACAACAATGAACCCTCAATAGAAATGTCAAATGTGATGAAATCCCTTATAAAGAAGGTATCCTTAAATTAAGGACAAATCAATCTAAAAAATATGTGTGACAAATATAAATACACCCAATATTAGTGGATATTAATAAAATGTCATTCACACATATTCAATGGATGACACATTCAATGACTACATGTTGAACCCAAAGAAATCGAAATTGGGTTAAAAAGTTCCCTTGATAGCCTAATGGCATCACATCAAAATGAGTTGATGAGAGATAAAAAGTGTATCTCATCACTTGTACATAAAATTTACATTAATAAGGATATATGAGAACATATCCCAAAATAACAATATGTAAATTAAAAGACCCAACAAAAGAAGTCTTTAAAAAAAGGAGGGTGAAAGGTTCCCTTACCGACTTGGGTATCTTTCAAAACATACACCCCATGAAAGAAGGACAATAGATCATTGATGTAAATACTCATAAACGAAAGTATATTACACAAAGAGTAGAATAATCGGCAGTACATACACCACTCAATGGAATTTGTGGGAAATGTAGCATAAATCTCACGGGAATAAAAGTGAGATGAAAAATCCCTTACGAAAACTTGGCAGCCTAACGACGCCACATAAAACATCTGAATATGGATTGATGAGATCAAATAGGGTATCTCATCACATTAAAATAAAATGTACATCAAGAGGAATATAAAATAACATCCCTCAACATTACAAAGAGGATCTTAAAAGAAGTGACATAAAGGAGAGTACTTAAAAAGAAAGAGAGAGGTTAGATCTCTTACGAAAGTTCGGCAGCCTAACAGCGCTACTCAAAACTCCCAAAATGTATTAATGAGAGAGAATAGTGTCTCTCATCACATTAACATAAAAATTACAGTAAGTGTAATATAAAAGATCATCCCAATAACAAGAAAGATGAGCTTTAAAAGGAATGACATAAAAGTGTGTACTTTAAAAGAAAGAGAGGAGTAGGATCCCTTACCTCGGGTCCGACTTGACTCGATCGTTCTTTAACGTCCTGAATAATAAACTTGAGTTAATCTCTACTTTATTAAGAACCTTTTTCAAGTTCATTATTCCTTTTACACCATGTTATAAACATCATGTAATCATTTAAGTTAATAATGTTTATTTTGTCGGTATTTGGTTCTTAAGTCGAAAGTGGACTTCTAACAATTACATGTTGTTCATGTGGTAAAAGGTTCTTTATATCCAGAATGACATTCCTGATTTGGATATTATATATATCATATATATCCAGTATATACATGCATTTATAATATTACATAATCATTTAGAGATAAGAAATGAAATGCACCGTTCATGGAGACGGAAAGCCGTACGTACACATGAACGCTACTTTCATTTCTTTTTATTATTTTATAGAATGGAATAATAATGATATAAAGGTATATTATAATTCCAGTATAATATCATATATAATATCATAGTTCCATCCTTTATACGTCCCACATACGTTATTTAACGAATCAAATCACTTTGAGGGGGCGGTAGTCCGCACTTCCTTAAATGAAGATATCGCGTTTACCCATAATAGAAACCATAAATGTATGCCCAAAATGAAAAAAAACCAAAGCTTAAGGAAAAAATAATCATATTATATATCATATATAAAAATAGTGACATCATAATGGCCACCTTTTAAGGTGTTAAATGAGTATTGAACAATCATCGTTTCGGGAGGCAGAATTTTGCCATCCACAAAAACCGTATGTTCTTTAGCCATTTGATGTAGTTGTGTGAGAGTGTAACTCGAATAAATCATATATTAACAACCTAGTATGTTGAAGATACTGGTGTTGTTACAAAATAAATAAATAAAAAGAGTTTAGGGTGTTGGAGAAGCAAAATAAAACAAATGAACATGAGAGAATGAATTACCTTTAAAAGTGTAACTCCTTTTGATTTGAGCCTAAAGGATTCATTTTAAAGGATTATTCCCAAAGGGAATCCTCTAGGATGAGTAGAGGGATGTGGAGAGAGTAAATGGGCAGGGTTTGGCCGAGCCAAAGGCTTGAGGAGTGTGTGAAATTAGGTAGAGGTGGGGGCCTTTTATAAGAGGAGATGAGGGGCACTTTTGGAAAGTAAGAAATATTACTTTATTTGAAAATGTGTTTCGGTTTTAAAAGGTCCCAAATTGATATAATTCGTGGATAAGGTGATAAGGGTTCTAAATCCACCCATACAATATGTTTTGTACATGTGTAGGTCATAGAGTTTACATTATCTTCTCATTTTATTTAAATCGTCAGATAATGATGTCATCGCTGCATCATTATGATGTCATAAATAATTTAATTTATTTAATGTATAAATATTATAAAAAAAATACTATGATGTAGGAAATCTTTTTATCTTTCCAATGACTACTTATAATCAAAATTTGGACTTTTGTAACTCCACTTAAAAACTGTTTTAGTAAAACAACTCATGTTTGTGTCAATTTAATTTTAACATTAAATAAAAATATATTATTGTCATTTTCCAACTAAAGTGGCTCTATGGGGTCCCCAAGTTGGCCCATGGCTTGTATTGGTCGGCCATGACTCACACAATAGGTGTAGGACAAGTGTCATGGTGTTTTCACATTCTTATAATATCATTTTTACCTTAAATGACACTAATTACCTCTAATCATGATTAATGAAAAAAAGTTACTATTCCCAAAAAAATATTTTCATCCCATTGAACCACATTTTACATACTAATGACAACCATGTATGTCGGATTTTCAAAATTCAAAACACATTAGTCGTAAACTTTCATTTAACTGAAAAATCAGTTTGCTTGATTACCACTTAGTGGTTTCACTATTCATCAAAAATTGGAGTTTTTCAGAAAAATACCAAAACATCACCCTAAGCTATATTTGATATTCCGAATTCAAAAATGAAGTCCGTTTTAAAAAATTAAAAACATATTAGTCACACTAATTAATTTAATAATTAATTCCCACTTTCAGAGCAAATAGCGTGTTTTTATAAAACAATAAGTATCAAAAGATTGACACTAGTTTAAGTCTGATTTCAAAGTGAAATTAATTCCAACGACCACTATTGGATTTAATGGTAAAAATATTTTCTAATTTCACTTTAAAACCAATTCAAAATATTATCTAATCATATAAATAAATTATATTAAAAAGAGGTTTTGAATTAAAACACAACATTTTACACTATTCATTAAAAAATGAACTTTCTCGGAAAAATATCAAAAAATTACACAAAGTAAAATTTGGTGTCCCGATTCTTAATAAGAGTTTTATTTGGTCCAAAAGAATGTATAAGAGTGATCAAAACTATATTTAATTACAGTTCTCCATTAAAAGGTGATAAGTGAACCTTTAGTAAAAACTAGGGCATATACGCCTAAAATTGAATTCTTTCCGTATTATAAGCCTTTAGATTTTATTGGATAAATGTAAAAACATTTAAAAACATATATAATCATATTTTAGTTATTTCTATCCATTCCCGCCAATACAACAGCTACATGTTAACTACCATTTAAAATAATATTATTTTATTATTAGAGTGCAACGTAAGATTCCCAAGAAACTCGTTGTTGCGTGGTGGGTACGCCATCGAGCATAGAATACCCTTTAAAGCCATATTAATACTTTATTCACAAATATGGATAAATATGAAAATGTCATATTCTTTATTTACCTGGGGTGTTACAGCATTCCCTATGAATTGTTAATTGTTGAGCTAATTAATTTCTCTATCTAATCTTATTCCCACACCTCTCATAAATGAGAGACTTTCTTTGAGTCCGATGAAGAAGAAATCAATAAGGACTGACACAAGACACTGGATTCGACATCCTAGAACCCAGAGAATGAGAGGTGTCTATCGGAGGCAATCGAAGCATGTGTAGATCACTACAAGAGGGATTTTAGTTTGGGTCATTGCAAGAACAATGTGATAATTCAAAAGTTTAATTTCACGTGATCAACATCTTCAATAATAAATATACTAAATATATAAATATTATTTTCATTATAGAATTAATTAAATTAATTATAAACATGATGTGCAATATCCTCTCCAATTGTTTCAGGCCTCTTCCATCATTTTCAAAATCTTTGATTCTATTTCACAGTGACTAGGGTTCATCGCCGTAGTGGTCCAAGAATAATAATTGATCATAGTGAAAATTTATTCTGGGTTCCATCCCAACCATGATTTTTTTGTGCCCTTAATGTTCATTGATGCCATCTGGGTAGTTTTGGATCGATCGAAAAAATCTTCTCACTTTTTAGCATTTAAGGAGTCGAGAACAGTGGATGCCTTAACATAGAGGTACGTAGGTGAAGTGGTATGGCTATATAGATTACCAACATCCCTCATTTTAAATTTGGATAATTGATTAACCTCACGAGTATGGAGGGAATTACAACATGATTTTGGCTCCCAGTTATGCCTCAACCCTACATTCCACCTTTTGAGAGATGTGAAGATAGAGATGGCCATCCAGACATTGGAGGATATGCTGTGATCTTATGTTTTGGACTTCAGAGGATTGCGGGTACGCCACTTTCTCCTGGTGGATTTTCCTATAATAATAGATATCACTCTACCATTGGGATGGCACTATTCGAAGCCTTGTATGAATGATTATGTCGTTCACCTGTGTGATGAACAGAGGATAGGGAGGCAGGTGTTCTTGGCCCAGATAGTGTAAATCATGATAGACAATGTTCTGATTATGCATGAAAGGTTGAAGGCATCTTTGGACTAGTAGAGTTCATATTCTAATCATAGAAGGATACCATTGTAGTTCGAGGTTGGGGACTATATATTATTAAAGGTCTCCCCTCGGTGAGGTTAGAAGAGGTTTGATAGGGGGAGTATGATTTCTCCCAGGTTCATCAGACCTTTCTACGTGTTGAGATGAGTTTCCAATGTGGCGTATCAGTTGGTATTACCCACGTGTTTGGAGATGATCCACTATGTCTTTCATTTCTCTCGGCTCTATCAGTATCTATGTGACGACTCCCACATCCTAGAATGAGGAGAGTTGGATATCGAGGATGATGTGATGTTTTTGGAGCGGCCTATGAAAATCAAGGATTATAAGGAGATGGTTCTTCATGGATGGACCATTATTTTGGTTCAGGTGTTATGGAGGAATGGTTCCCTTGAGGTGAGTTACATGGAACAAGAGTCATGGATGCATGCCTAATACCTAGAGATGTTTAGGGTTTTGGTCTGGTGTTTGCTTTGTGCCTCACATATGATATAATGTTTGACCATGCTGGAAGTATGATAAGTTTTTTGCTTGTTATTTGATTTTTTGATAAAAGTCCAGAATATGGGGTGTGGAGAACCTGATCCATAATCAAGACACATTAATGTGGATGTGATTAAACCCTTTCAAGTGAGTCAGTAAAACCCAAAGTGGATAATATCTTGACAAGAAAAAAGGAGCTCCCTAATCCATGTGTCTGGACATTGTGAATTTTTGTGTTTGAGTGGTTACTTGAGGGAGAAGAGAGGTAGTGTTTCTAATATTTCTCAGGAGATATATTTTATGGGGCTACCCATAGATGTCGAGGTTTTTGCTCCAGCTTTTGAACAACACAAGGTGGTTTACTAATAATAGGTATCTTAAGGGATGGTTGTTTAGACCTCTTTACTTCTATAATAGTTTTGAAATTATTGGGGATGATAATAGTTTGAGAGGTATATGATGTAATAAACCAGATCTCCTTCGGAGATTCTATTATGAAAATCTTGTGTTGTTGTGTTCTGGGAGCTGTTGACGGCTCACTTCAAGAGTCAAAATTTTCAGTTTTTTCATCCTCATGTCAGTGTGTCAGCATGTTAGTGCTTCAACATGTCTATGTGTTAGTATGTCAGTGCATCATGCATTCAGGGGAATTAAAATTTGTGAGTCAAGAACATCGGCATCAATGAGTCAATGACGTTGACATTGGGGAGTCACAGGCATCAGTATCAGTGAGTGGGCATTGGATCTTGTGTTCCAGGGGCGAAGAAGACAGTGAGTCTGGGGCTTCGACATTAGTGAGTCGAGGGTGTTTGTGTTGGTAGGTCGATGCGTCAGTGGCACAATGTCGGTGGGTTAGGACGTCGGTAGGTCTAGGTGTCGACAGGTTGAGACTAAGTTAGGTTGATCCATCTGTTGCTGAACGTTGGTAGGTCCCATCGGTATCTCACCCGTCAATGGATCAATGTTGGTGACTCACCCATCGGTGAATCATTTCTAGTTTTTCCCTACATTTCTAGTTTGACCCCTATTATGTGTTTTTCTGAATTTAATGTTAATCCACCAATCCATAGGTATCCACTAGACTATCTCCCATGGTGCCAAGGATGGTAATTAAATATCTATTATTTCAAACATGTGAAACCACCATGCCGCATGGTCAAACCACGATCTCACTCTTATTTACTTCAAAATGGTATCCCAGATTTTTGGATTTGGCCCCTTCTTAAGATGATATTCTCTCTTCGATATATAATTTCATTTCTCTTGATGCGCCTAGAGACTTCCTCCCGAGACAAGTCATGCACCCATGTTGGGGCCCTTCCAGCTCAGCCTTGGAGTTCTTCCCACAATTCATGCCATCCCCTATTCTTAGCACAAGAAGGAACATTGATCCATAATAATTGAAGTAGGTATTTTCTTTTTCTTATCTATAATTTTGTATCATGAGGGGTGGATATATTAATGGTTCCTTGTGAAGAACATCTGGATACTCCTCTTAAAACAAAGAATTAAATAAGAATTTTAAATGATCAAAAGATAACTGACACAAATAAAATAATGGGCAGGGTATAGTTTTTTTTGGTCACCTATTTTATTTTTTTTATTTTTTCTTATTTTATGGAACTTGTGGCTGTTTGAATTCTGAAAATAATGGCCATTAGTGGTATTTTCTTGTGCACTAGTGGTGATCTATTTTGTTGTGATTTTTTGATTAAAAAATGTAACATGAAATCTGACAAATTACATAGACTCTGTTAATTAATAAGATTCCCAACGATATAAACTATTTTGTGATCACCCCAGTTATATTCCAGTGGAAATTAATGAACCCCTATCAGTTAAATTTTAAAATTCTTGGTTTTAAGATTGGGGTAATGTGTTGTGTGTTCTCATTTCGGTTATTTGGGCTTGGTCTATGGGTTAGTACATGGGTGTGTGTTGCGGTCTCAGTCTGAGAGATTGATTGATTATGGTAGGGATGAACTTTTAGGAAGCCAATCTGCCTTTATGTTGTGGTGTGGTCGTCAAGCGACATCCTACAGTGGGAATGCGTTGTGCTTATGAAATCGTTATGTAGTGGGACTGCATTGGGGATTTTTTTGGGCTGTGGGGCAGGATGGCTGGGTTGTGAGAGAAGGAATGTACAATATCACTTTAAAGAATGATAGTTGGAAAGAGTTGAATGGGTATATACAATGGGACAACATGCCTAGTTTTTAGTTGATGTGCAGTGGGACTACAAGTCTAGTTTTGTGTTGTTGTGTAGTGGGACTACAATTTTGATTCGTTTGTTGCATGTTATGGTTACAGTTGTTAGATTCCCAATAGTGACCTAATTATCTAACGTGAATCCCTTCAAATAAATAAATATAAGTTGAACAAAATGGTAGTTGGGTTTATACTTAACAGTGGCTATTATAAGGCTGTGCATATTGGGGTAGCAGTAAAAGTGGTGCGGGTGTGGGATTGTGGTATGTTCGTGTGAAACCCATAGTTTGGGGTTGAGTGTTTGATTATACACACACACACACACATATATATATATATATTTTAATTCCTTGTGATTTCAATATGAACTCCCCCCTTGTTGAGCACTATGTGTTGAACACCTTTATTTCATTGGGGTTGGTGTCTTTCCCAAGACCCTGATGGGAGGATTGTAGGCTGGTTACGAATTTTCTTCCTCGCACCCTCTTCTGGATCATGCCACCTGGGCATATCTGGGTAGGCTGTAATCAATTGAGGCTTACTATAGGCCAAGATTCCCCATACAAGGGTTTTTTTGGTCAAGGGGCTTAGGTGTTTGTGGTCTAAGAAGGTTTCAATAAGTATCATTGGGATGATACCCATGTGTCTTTTGGCATGGTATGTAGTTTTTGAGGCTAATGGGTCTTTGGGTGTGGCGATAGTTGTTGTGGACCAGGTGTCTACGGGTGTGGTTGTGGGTGGTTTGAGGCCCAAGTGTGTGCAGGCAGGTTGCGGTAGTGGGAATCTGTGTGGGAAGAGTGGAAAACTCAAGTTGATATATTGTTAAGAATGAGCAGTTAACCAGTGGAAAAGTGGTTCAGGCTACCCAAATGCCAATGTTATTTTAACACCCTAAGATTTCAGAGTATGTTATCTTTTCAAAGTATTTCAATAACATGTGCTACACGCAACACCGAGTTCGAGCGTACCGTGACATACCAAACTATCCATTCAAAAAAAGATTTTATGGATAAAATTAACCAAATTTTAAATTATATATATATCCTATATAATTTTAACATTCATCTTTTGTGTTTCTTAGACAAAATATAAGAAAAATTAAAATTTTAAGATAAAAGAGGTTTTAAAAAAATGCAGTTTTAAGCCTTTTAATGGAAAACCCTTTTTAAATCCAATATTTGTCACTTTTATATTTTAAATTTAGTGAAATTAAATTCCTCTTTATTAGAGGGACAAAAAAATTTAGTTGGGATAAAGTTTGGGTACTTTTCTGATAAATTTCATATTTTTATGTATAATGAAAAATACTAAATTTTAATAAGAAACATCCTTCTTAATCGAGAAAATTTATTGTGTTAAATTATACATTTAAGTGGTTTTAAAGTATAATTAGATTATATTTTTATCATTTAATATAATTTTAATCATTTTATGTAATTTCACATTTTAACTGAACATAATCACGTGTCAATCTTTTTATAGTTATTATTTTTTAAAAACATGTTTTTTTTGTTTTGACCAAGAGAATTAATAATAAATTAATTTCTTCCACTTATATGTTTTGAATGTGGAAAAATGTATTCCATATTTGGAATTAAGAAATCCAAATTTTTTAAATCAGTATCTTTTATTTTTAGACATTATGAATAATTACTTTGGTAAATATTTTATTTACTGTGGTTAAAGGGTAAATCAGGTAAATAAGGGTAAAAAGTAATATTATAATAATATTAAATTACCCTAACATGTGTCCTATTCCAATTGTATGATACATTATTGAACATGGGAATCCTTGGGTTGATTTTGGGACCCCATGAAGCCTCATGGGAGTGATAATGACATTTTACAATAATTAATCTAAAGTAATGACAAAAATTACAAAAACATGTATCTTTAAGTACCACATTTTTATATGGAGATATATAATTGATATCTTCGATTATAAATATTAATTTGAAAGATGAAAATATTTTCTACATGATTATATTATATATATAATTTTTATACATTAAATAAATATATTCATTTATGACACAATAATGATGCAGTATTTTCTTTATTAATAAAACAATCGAATAAATGATATTGTAAATATTAAAATAAATATAATTTGAATTTTTTGATGACATACACTAATTTTTTAGGTTAATATCACCTGAAAGTGTTGATTAAATTTATTTTCTTTGATGTAATAAAATTATGATGACTTTCAAATAAACCAAATACTCAATAGTGTAAAATTCACATAATTGAGTTTTTAAAACAAATACTATATTATTAATTGATATAATATTCATAAAATATAAGGATCATCCAAAGGACTTAGATAAGGTTATATATATTAATAATAAACCAAATGAGGTTCTCTTGGCTTGTTATAGTTTGTTTGTTAACCATATAATATAAAAATACAATGAGATATGGTAAATGTCAAACTATTTAACTAAGAGTTAAATATAAATGATAAGGCTAATATGATGACCTAAACCTATATAAAACCTATTTTTTGATATTTTTGAGATCCATAACCACCTTATATTTTATTTAATTCATTTTGGAGCCATTTCAAACCAAAAATGATTTTATTATAAAATAATATTTCAAGATTTTCCTAAATGGACCCTCACCTCTCTTATAAACGAACACTTCCCCTTCTACTAATTTTACACCTCCAAAGTCTCTTATCTCAACCAAACCCTACCCAAATATCCTAAACAATTACCTCCATTAATCCTATAGGCCTTCCTTTGGTCACAAATCTAGCCTAAGGAGCCCTTTTGATCAAATCAAAAGGAATAACCTAAAGAAGAGGTAAATATTTCACCACCTCTTTCACATTATTTTCTTCTTCCACTTCCCATTTCTTTTTTGTTTCCATTATAAAATCATAAATCCAGTATATTCTATATTGTGATGTTATTATAAAAATGGTACAACCATATTCAGTATTCTATCCATCCTATAAAGGACAACGTCACCATTCGTGCATAAGTACGGCTTATCGTCTCGACGTTGTGGTTTAGTTTGTTATTCAAACACTTTATAATTTGGATGGGTATAATAATGAGTATAAATGATGAAAAATAATAAATATAACAAATTAATTATTTGGTATATATGATATAACATCCAATTAGATATGATTTCTCCATCAATGATATTTTTGCTCATGCGTACGTACATATTACTGTCTCCACGAACGCGATGGGATTCATTTCTCCATCGTAACCATTCAAGAATAATTTACATTTTATGATTAAAAATAATTTTTATGAACATAATATCATTATATATATGAATCAAATACATCATATCCATAATAGAAATCGCTTAAATAACCATGCATACAATGGAAAACGAGTCAGTTAACAACCAGAATGATGATACTACTAAAATATTATTAACAAAACAATATTAGAAGATCATATATGATATGATATTTATGTATATAGTTCTTTTATATTTTAATAAAAATGTTTTAACTATTATAGAGGAGGTTAACATTCCATCGAATAAGGATAATTACAAGGTAAGGGTTAATTTCACAATATCTTTATTATCCGTGGTTGTTTTTACATAAGTATCTACTGTGACATATTTATTATACATGTCCATGTTTCATAAAATAATTTTCAAAGGGTTTATTTTTAAGTGATTTTTTTTACTAAAACATCATTTTAAATGTTCTGAATATTTATTATTCTAAACCTTTTTCATTAATTTCCATGTTTTCAAAATGGTTTTAAGGATTTATTTATATGGACATGAATGTTTTAAAATTTTAATTACTATCAAATGTTTCAAAGTGGTATGAGAATCATTGATTAGAAACTATCATTTAAATGAATTCATTCATAAATTATGTGACTTTTAAATGATTTAATGAAAAAAGGATATTTCAGTCATAGATTTTTACTGATCATTTTAAACAATTTCAACATCCTTTATGATATATTATTTATGATCGTGGATGATTTGTTATGATATAAATCTTCCATATTGTATTGAAGGTTTTGTGATATGTTTGACTGTGGATGTGCCATTTTTATACCATTCATGGTTTATTGTTAATGTATTATCATTTCATATACTAGTTATAATACGAATGTATATGTTATATTTTGACCTTTTCATATGAGGAATGTATTGGACTTATTAAGTGATAGGTGGAGCCTGCTACAGCTCTTCGGTGAATTGGTAGGGCTCATGAGAAAATTAGACATGGAATTTGATGAGGCCTTTCCCAATTTGATATATAGTTTTGGCCGTGGCCTAAATCATTTTTAGACGTCTTGGTCGAGGCCTTGATAAGATGTTTCAGAATGTCTAACATTATACATTCCCTCATTATGAAAATATTATTAATGGTTGATGTGGTTATTTGACTAGTTGAATATCCATGACTATGTTTTATTATGTAATTATTTACTAAACCCATATTTCTTCCATATAGTGTTCATGTTTATTATTTCTAAAGGTTTGTGTTTTCAATTATTCACCTAGTCTATTGTTTATGTTTTCTTCCCCTAATTTTTTTACCCTTACAGAGCATCTAAGCTCACCCCTTTCTTATGTTTTATTTTCCTAGGATTTCCAAGAGGTGTATTATGATTGATATACAGGGTTAAGATAATAGGGAATAATGGAGTTCTCAAAGAACTACCTATGCTATATTTTATGTTTGAAATTGTAATGTGATGTTGATGTATAAAATCTATTTCAAAGAATGATAAACTGATCGGTCTTTCGGGACATTATTTTCTTATATCAATCCAATGTTTTATAATAAAGAACTAACTCTGGGTAACTTGGGTCGGGGGGATACAGTTATTATATTATTATTTACATGATTTCAGTTACATGGGTGAGTGTTCCTTGGTGAGGTTGTGCTGGATAGTATTTCTTGGTAGGTACTTGAGGTTCTACTATTTTCTCATAGGGGAATTAGTATGATCCCTCACTTGTGCATGAGAATATTTAGTTTCCCTAATGAATATACTTAAATTCTCACCCTATGTATATAAAAATATTTTTAGGTTTCCAGGAGGACATTAAGGATTGTGTTGGACTTTACTAGATCAGGCATTGGGATAGATGTTGTTACTGCTTAGTTTCCTTTACTTGGGTACATTACTATGAGTTTTGTATTATATTGTATCAGTTTTAAAATTGAATATGCATTTGGGAATGTATTCTTGGATTTAATTTTACCTTTAGTATTTGGTGGTGTTGGGATTTACCATATTATCTCCTGATCATGTTCTATAAAAAATGTAATTCTTTCCTTTTATGTGAGATTCCATACCCTTGGTTCTAGTTATCAATTTGAAGACTACTAAATGAGGGACTCAAAGGGTAATTATCTATCCTTCATCTCGAGTAAGGAAGGGCATGTCACATTTCCACCCCTTCCTTTATCTTAGAGAGGGTGGGTTGTGACAAAAATGTTTTCCCTAGTATTTTATGAATTATTATCATTTTCAGTGATTTTCAAAGTGAAAAGGGAATTTTTAAAAGAAATTTTTTAATGAAAGTTTTATGAAATTTTTATTCATTAGCTACAATAACCCTTATTTTACTTATACTCTATAACAGATATGTTGTAATTATTCCAAACATTTTATTCTTCTAGACGGTTTATGTTTAGTTTGATTGATGATGTATTATTTTGAGGACATTTTTCTTATTACATTGGATGGTGTATGATTATGTAAATTTATTGGCTAAAGTGTTATTAATTTTTTCCATCTTTTTAATATGAATTTTTAAATTGATTAGGTTTTACCCCTTTCATATGAGGAATGAATTAGACTTAGTATGCGATGTTTGGGGTCCAATATATCCCCTTGATATATAATTATATACCATGAGACAATCTAGTTTTGGTATTTAGCTGATGCCTTACCGTATTTATGTATTATGTAATGTCATAAGGAATTGAAAGATACTTTATAATGTCGATAAGTTTTCATTCTATTGGTATGGTATTAGTTATTGATGCCCATGTAATTATTTTATTGGTTATAAAATCTATGGATATGTTTATATTTTATGTGATTAGTTATATGAAATTATTTGATACCCATTTATTCCTATCATATTGTTCTTCGTGCTAAATAAAATAATTTAATGGAACATGTTTTCAGTTATTTACCATTCCATATTGATTGTGCATTATGGATTAATGATTTATTCTACTATACGAAAAAATTTAATGAGTAACCTAGATCATCCCTATCTAATGTTTCTTTTCCCTAGTATGATAGGAAATGAATTACGATGGAAAATAAAGGATATATTAATGATAATAGTAGTGTTTTAGTGGAAAATAATATGTTGTATTTTATCATTTCAAATTTAATGAGAAACTCATGTATGTGCATAGTTGTCCAAGGATTCTAAACTATTATTCTACTGGGTTGGAATCTCTTGTATCTTGTGAAAATTTAATAATGTGTCCATTGAATCTTCACTAATAGGTTTAGGTTATCAATATTTTTCAATGTAATAAGTATAGAAACTGATATATATGTAAAGGTTAATTTGCAAGACTATAAAACCATAACAGATCAAGAATCAAAATACATTCCCCATAGTGTATAAGTTTAATCTAAATGTTTCCCATAACATATAAATAACATTGACTAATCTACCACAGAGGATAAATCACATCAACTTGTTACCCATTACAGATCAAGAATGTCTACTTGGTTCTCATATTAGATCAAGGACATAAATTTTTTCCACATAATTATCTCATGGGATATAATAAATTAACCAATGCATTTGAGGGATATATAATTTTCAGCCCACCCATCTAATAAATAAAACCATATATATGCATGCTATAAAATTATTAATCATTCATCCTATCAACATGTCATAAATTGTGAAATGAAATCCTGTTTCATAAATATTTCATCAATCTAAAATATAATACCATATTGATAATGTATGGGTTTAATTAGAATATCATCATCATAATCATAAACTATATATGGAAACAATTAGGATTATACCATTGAATTATATTCCCAATGAAACATAAGAAACACCATAGTTTGTTTTATTTGTTAAATTGAAATTAAAAAAAAATCATTAGTGTAATCTTTAGGAAAATATCCTTTCCACTATGTGAATAAAATTATAAAAGTGAAAAATTAAAAGAAATAATGTGAAAATCCATTTTAATTGAAATTAATATTTAAAACATATATTGGAAGCCTGAAATAATTGAGTGGCCTTGAAAGAGGGAAATTCCCCACATGATGCACGATTTAAAAGGAAAAACTCTTTTTAGAGTATTGTATAAATTAAAAAACGGTCATAACATTAAAAAAGAAAATTAGATTCATTTTAAGCAATATTTTTAAAAATTTTAGAAATATTAAAAAGTTCTATAATAATTCATTTTACTGTAGAAAAAACAATATTGAAATTATTTATAGAAAACATGTTCATTGAAAAGAATTTAGTTTATACCAAAGAGATAAATAAATATTATTTTCCAAATAAAAGTACATTGGTGTATTTAGTTTTTACAGAGATGAAGCTGGACATAAAAAATGTATTCTATAGAAATAACAATATCAAAATTATATTTATGAAATTATTGAGAGTTATATTAACAAATTTGTCATCGTAATCATAATAAAAAATAATCCTAATAGATAATAATATGGGAATATAAATCCCATACAACTATAGTAATTTTAGAATCATTAGCCTCATGAAGGAAATATGAAAACATGGAAATTTAATTTTATATAAAATTATCAATATTTATTATAAAATATATTAATGGGTTATATATACACCATATAAAATAAGAATTGTTTAATGTGGAATGTGCCTCAAAGAAATCAATGCGTGATCAAAATAACTTACTTAAAGTCTTTACATTTTCGTAAAAATATGACCCACCCATATAATAAAATATGTTTATTATAAATATATTACAAAACCATAGAAATATATAACATACCCTATATCGTTTACTTAGAGGCCTTCATGACTCTTTTATTAGCATTTTTATTATTAAAATTCAGGTTTTGGGTGATAACTGCCTCATTTTCATGTATGTTTTTTCATAGTTTTTTTTGGTAATTGAACATTGAATATAGTTCCATAATCTCATTAATGTTAAATAGTCATATAAATATCATATATAATAATTTTATTTGTATTTAGTATAATCTATACTAGTAGAGAGATAAAAATTAACTACACCGTTAATGGAGACAGTGGGTTTTACATATGCTTGAGTGATGCTTCCATTTTTTCGATGTATTGAAATAAAGAAAAGTATATAATAATTAAACATTAAATAGTCCTTCAAATACCACATAAATCATATATATATTCATTAATTAAATTAATATTATGAACCATGTTAAAATTAAATGAAAAAATGTATCACATCTCTCCATATAGGCTATAGTCCACACATACACAAGGGCTACATTATCAATTTTAAATAGATTTGAAGGTAAGAAGGTAGATATGATATTGCAATTATAGAAGTATAATAATCTAAAATATATAATATGAATACTTTTAATACCAAATTATATCCATTCTTGAAAGGTAGTGATGGAAAAATACTTCATAAGTTCCTGAGGTGGTTGTCTTCCATACAAAAGATCGATGTTGTCATTTTCCATTTAATGAAATAGGAAATGTATATATGTTATTATAATTAAAAAATGACATAGCAGTGTATTTGTGATATTTATTTATTATATCATAATGGTTAACAAATATTTTAAAGAGGTGTAAGAGAAAATAAAAGTAAATTCTCGGTCTAGAACAATACCTCTTCTTTTGACAATGTCTTTAAGTATGCACCAAAAGACTTTTTTGGAGGTTTTTTTAATTAAAAAAAGGACTCTAAGATGTGGGATGGGATTTAAAGAATGTTTTTTTCTTGTATATTTTCTGAGTATATCTAGATGTGTGGATATTGGAGGAGTGGAGATGTCAATTTATAAGTGGTGGAGGGAACCCGTATAGAAATTTATTAAAACAAAATTAAATGAGAAAATGATTATAAAGAACTGTTATTATAAATGGCCATATATTCTCTTGTGGGATAAGATAGGGTTTAAAATTTTACAAAAAATAAGATTTAGGCATGTTTAATTAGAAATATTTCCCATATCATTTGGTTTAACCCCTTAAGAAAAACCATTTTAACAGTAACTATGATAACTAATTTACACTATTTTTACTGTTCATTATAAAAACAATATGTTAAAATTATTATATAATGTCAATTTATCTAATTTTAAATACTTAATAAATTTTAATAAATTCAATTAAAACTACTAGAATAATTTAATAAAAAATTAAACCCACATATGTGATAGAGAATGATTTTGGAAATAAAATGTTTTCTTAAGAATTAAAAATTATAATATCAAACATTAATCAAAAAATGATTCTAATAATAGTAATCATATTAAAAATTATATAAATGAAATAATTTTACTCTTAAAACTATTTATAATTTGTTTTTAACATTATAGGCTTTAAAAGAATATATGCTTTTTATATAAATTATATTTTTTCAGTTTTTATTAAAAAATTAATATTTTTAGAAAATTAATAAAAACTCACATAAAGGTAATTTTGGATTTTTGATTCTAAAATATAATTTTTTTTTCTAAATTTTTTTTTACAAAATAATCAATAAATAATTTTAAAATAACTGTGTATAATGTGATGAAACATTGTTTTGAAAAAATAATGTTTTAAGCATGAAATTGGATTTATTATTATCCCATTACTATAAATAATAATTGATGAATGATAAATAATTTTATTAAATATATAATATTTAAATTTAATTTAAATAATTCAATAATAGTGAAATATTTAAGTAATTATTATAATAAAAAAATTCATGTATACATTTTTTTTTGAAAATATTTCTTTTACTCTAAAATAATATGTATTTTCATTTAAAATCAATTAATAACAAATTAATAAATTTTTTAAAATTTTAAACCATAATTTTATAAAAAAAACCTCTTATTCAAAATATCCATTTTAATCAAACGCTAATAATTTTATACTATATTTCAGTTATTGAAAATTCTCCATTAAGTGTAACACAAGCTATCGAAGAAATTATATTTCATTGAAAGCAATATTTCATAAAATCATGGGGTCTAGAAGATAGATTATAATTTTGGTTATAAATACAATTAATGAGATGTATAAATAATTAAAAATAAAAATGTTTTTTGTGAATTAATTAAGATGAATAAATATTATTCAAAACAAAATAATTTAATGAATAGAACCATGTAAAGAGAATGACATGAAATAAGTTGTTAACATTATATACCCTTCAAAATTCTAAGTGTTAGATTCCTTCAAATTTTGAAAAATTTAAGGGAGAAATCATCGAACACATTTTTATTCATTAAATATGTATACATCTAGATAATCTTGTCTAATCCAAGAATGAAGTGGGGGTCCCTAAAAAGATTAAGTTAGTGTCAATGATGTTTTATTTAGGTCACAAATAGCTAAGAGATAAATTGAAAAAAATATAACTCATGACAACAAATGGAAGAACGGAAAATATTATGTTTGGATTACCTATTATATGAGATAATAGATAAATGGGTTATACAACTGAGATAATTAATCACTCCACATTATTTATTATAGTGTTTGTCATTTGGGGGTGATACCAAACCATAGCCTCTTGAAATGATCTCTATAACTTAATTATCTACCAAACATTATATTATTCCCTCTACTTATTAATGGGGTTGTCCATAAGAATATAACCCAAATTGCTATATATTATATATTGATTTAGTAAAATTTTACCTTCTTAGTTATCCATGAATCATATATGATATGATTATAATTATTCCATAAAAAAATTGTTATGTACTGTGATTAATTCTAATGTTGTACAATAACAGAGAAATATGGATCTTGGTCATCTAATAAGTACGATGGGTTTAAAAGGGGTTATCATTTTAGTGGGGGGAATTTAACTAAACTAATTATCAAATGAATGGAATATATTATAATCATATGAATAATGGTTTTATTATAGACAAATATCAATATCATCATAAATCATAAAATTAAAATTAAACCTTGAAAAATATAATATTATTCAATGAAACTCCAACGGGAGTTTACATTAGGAAACATATTATGTTTTCAGAAAATATAATTAATAAAAATATATTCCTAAATACCTAAGTGTTTACTTTTTTTTAAAAATAAATCTTGATTGTTATTTTATTATATAAGGATTACATTAAGGTTGTATTGGATTATTATTAAAATGACCAAATAATTTTATTTCTATACTCATATACTCAATATTATTGGGTATTTCAATTACATTTGGTGACATTAAGTTTCCTTAAGGACCATTCCTATAATTGAATTTATATTGTTCTCATTAATGGAATAATTTTGTGATTATTATTTAATTCATGGAATTTTTTACATATTATTCAAAAATTGTTGAGTATAAATGAACATGGATTGTGATGTCATGGTTATGGTGTTTTGTTGATAGTAAAAATGGGTCAATTTTCAAACGTGAAGAATAAAATCTAATTAGAGAGTCTAATAGTTTTTTTCATTATCTTGTCTAGATTATAGAATATTAATGGTGTTATAATGATGAAAAGGCAATGATTCAATATGATAAAATTATATAGATACCAAAATGTGTTTTTGAAACACTATTTATTTTTCATTTTAGTTATATGTGTAATTGAAATTAATTCTATTGTTTTAATGGGAATGTGATACCAAACTTATTATTAACAATTTTTATAAATATATATTAGTGTAAAATCAATCTTATAATTGATAGATCATAATGTTTACATTTAATTGATAATGAAAAGTGTTTTAAAATTAAATCTATTAATGAAATTGAATATATAATGATAAAATAATTTTTTTAATGATGTGTATACTGATATCATTTATCATTTTGGATAAGATAATAAATTTTAAGAAAAAAGATTTGTTATTGAGAAAAATATGATATAATGGATAAAATAAATACTATATAGGATTCAATAGATTCTATAAGATGTTATATGATAAATAAAAGGTTGTTAATATTTTTTAAGATAAAATTATTAATCATAATTATTGCTAATGTGTGAAGAATTGAGATTCCACCTCTCAAATTTGAATATAAAACCTATAATATAATTGTTTCAATAAAATTTTCCTGGAATATAGAATACTCTAAATTATATGCATACAATTTTTATGGTTAAATATTTATAATTAATGAAAATATTAGTTAGTTACTCAACATAAATTAGTTTTTATATCATATCATGACATTTAAAAGAGAATATAGTGTCTAAACATCTAGAGGTGATGTACTTGGACGAAATAAGTCCAAATGTAAGAAATGAGGGATTGTTCATATCAAAATTATAATTTAATTTCACTTATAACCCTAAAAGAGTGTAGGATGTATTGGTAATGTAATAATGTGACCAGTCACAACATATTTCACTGACAACGTTTTTTAGAAGGAATCCACGTGTTACGACCAATGATTTTAAAAGAATAAAATTTGATTCAGAAGATTATATTACATGTTACAATAATATAATAAGACAATAAAACTCCCTGAGCCATTGTGATATATATATAGATAAATTCATTCTCTTTCATATCATGTGGAACATGAAACCCTGAGACTAAATACACCATTATATGAAAGAAAATAAATTAGAAGGAAGATTAGTAATAACTAAATTGTTAACATTAGATTGATTAAATATGAAATAAACATGGTTTATCTATTGATTATAAATATAAAAAGTATCATTTGAATAAAAATAAAATATTTATTGAAAACAATATTTTTCTAAAAGGCAGTTTAGTCACACATTACACAATTAATTTAAAACTAATTTTCACCAATTTTAGAAAATGTATTTGATATAGAGAAATTAATTTATGAAATAAAAATAAAAATATTTATTATGGTGAATTTTTGGGTTTTTATGAATATTTTTATTTTTCAAATAATATTGAAGAAAAATACTTTTTATTGAAAATTTCTATTTATTTTAAACAATTTACAATGATAAATTATAATAAAAATTGGGTTTAATGTAAAATTAGTTCAATTATATTTCAATTTATCTATTTTAGGTATCTGTAATCATCTTAATAATGAATTTTTATTTTAAAACATTCTATTCTAGCCATAATGTTCTATTGGAATCCAACTTCCTCATCACGTATGTGGGTGAAATTTTTAATTAGAATCTACTAATTATTTGAATTTAATTTTGAAAAATTTGTTACATATTTTGATTAAAAATTATTTTTATTATATAATATGGTAATATAAATTTTGGCCACTATGAATTGAAGAATCATTAATAGTAAAATTACAATGATTAAGGTAAAAAAGTGATTTAATCAGGGTTTAAACAAAATAGATAAGGGATAAAATGTTCTATAACCATTTAAAAAAACTATTCACAGATATGTGTAGAAATTTTAACCTATAAGGGTCTATAATGTCCCATTTCGGATGTTCATTTCAAGATAAAAACATTTTTGTAATTGATTCATTTCAAAAACCTCATGCGGGTCTTCTCCCCACCTTATAATGGGACAACCCTCTCCTCCCACATTCATACATAAATGAACATTTCAATAAGGCAATAAGAACAAACAAACATCCTTATTCCCTTAATAAAAAATATAGACCATATTTATTTATAAATCAATCATATAAAGGCTTTTTTTGGAAACCAAATGAAGTTCTCTGATGAAGAGGTAACATCCTTAAATGCATTTTTTTATTTTGGTTATTCTTCCAAATCCATAGAATCTTATTAAACCATTAATATATTATAAAATAAGTATTTTTCATACAATTATAATTAATCTAAACTTGTTTTATTTTATTATTAAACTCTAAGAAATATACTATCATATATAAATTATTACATTTCTTTCCGTTTTAAATATGGTAACATAGCTCATGTGTTAGGAGGACTAACACCTCGCAAAGAGATGTGAAGTATTTTCAACTTATTCATTAAATTGAAATTAATAAATAAAAATTTGGTGAATAAATTTGATACATAAGAAATTATATTGATTATGTAATGTTATTTTAGATTACACACTTCCTTATAATTTCACCCATTAAAGAAATGATAATTTTGGTTGTGCGTACAAATGACTGACCTTCTCTATGATAAAATTTAAATAATGATTCTGTTGGAAAAACTACCTCAAGGTAAAAATTGCAGCATTTTTGGATTTCTTGTGTTTGTTGACAATGGAGGTTTACTTGGTGAAATGTAGAGTTCTAGATATGTATTTGACAATCCATGTTGGAAAAGAACCATGAAAAAGGAACAGACGATCTGGAGGAGGTACAAAAAAACTGTTACAAGGTGGAACCGTTTTCATGTGTTAGCCAAACTTTTGTGTTCCAAAATTAGGATTTTAGTGAGCATCTCAAAAAGTGGATATCTTTGAAGATATCGTCCAAATATGGAAATGGCATGAATTTTGTAAATATAGGCTTCATGGATTGGATTTCGCAAAGACTTGAAAATTGTTGACGGTGATTCTTCACGATTATGACAAACTTTGTGAATGGAAGCATTGAAGAGCATTATGTCAGTGAAGAGAATTGTGAGTGGAGATTTGCTGCGAATGCATGAAGTAATTGACGGAATGCTCCACGAATAATACATGCTCCATGATCAGAAAATTACAATGGTGATTCGCGATATTGAGAGAATATCAGCTGGAATTTCAGAGCTTCACGGTTTGTGATGACGTGCTGCTGACTTTGCGTGGAAGGTTTGAGTGTCGGTGGAATCACCTATAAATAGGCCTTGACACCCTTGAGATAAGAAATAAGTTTTCAAAGAAAATATTTTTTCTCTCAGCTCGTGAAGGTGATTCGCGAAGGCAGTGTGCTTCGTGGACAGAAGGGGCTTTTTAGTGGTTAATCTAGCTCTGTGAAAGTTGTGTGCTCAGCATTGGACCAGTGAGCTTAATGAGGGAAGTCGCTCTGTGAAAACCCGGGCTCCACAACAACCTAATATCTATGATATCGTCATCTTTTCAAAAAGGCAGGGTCTTCGTGAAGGATTTTTTGAGCTTCACAAAACTGGGAACTTCGCGAAGTAGGGTGATTTGCGAAGGTATTTACAAAGGAATTTCCTAGTGTTCAGGGGAATAAGGGGTATTCATAAATGGATGAAATTTGGAAATTGATAAATAATCTACATACAGTGGATGATAAATTCATTAGTGATAATGAAGAGACCTATGGGTCTATAAACAATGAGTGGATTTTCTGAAGAAGAAGTGATCTCACTTCAGTTGAGAGAGCAGAAAGTTCTAAAATTGTGAGTTGTTGTAAACCTGGAGGGGAAGTAAGTCCGCTTCAAAATCGTAAAAATCTGTTCGCTTATAGTCGAGTTGGTACATTGACACACTGTCAGTGTATGCTCCTTGGACGTAGCCCAGTGAGGGTGAAACAAGTAAAAATTGATGTGTCATGTGCATGCTTTAAGGTTTATTCGTACTCTGTAATGGGGAAGAGAGAGAAGAGGGTTTTGTCTAACACCAAAAAAAGATAAAAGGGGACGTTTTTTTAATCTTTCATACCCTGATTCACCCCCCTCTCTGGGTATCTATCCTAGTGGACCTAACAATTGGTATCAGAGGAAAAGGTTGATATCATTGTTTCTCTCTCAAATTGAAGTCACCAATCAGGAAGGGATTTTGATATTCGACGGGAACAATTTTTAGCTATGGAATAATTATATGGAACTATACTTTTTATCCTTGTAAATTTATGTGTTCATAACTACAATGCATGGCATAACAGCTGATATTAACAGTGGTGCATTATCTAAAGTTGAACGTAGAGAATTGGATGATGATGCTAATAGAATTAATAATTTTGGGGGAGCCCTATCCAATGCTATTTATATGAAGACTACGTCATCTAAAACATCACATGCCATGTGGGAAGAACTAATGAATATATAGAAAGGAGATACGAATGTCAGAGAGGCAAAGCATCAAGTATTGTGGAATAAGTATGAAGATCTGAGAATGAACCCGAATGAGTCTGTTGATGTAACACCCCGTGATTTTATAAAAAATATTATATTAATTTCATTGATGTCTTGTGTTGTATGCTACACCAAAATTATCTTGTACTATACGCAAAACCGTATTAGCTTGCCATATACATAACACTATTCTTGGCTCATTTACACACAATTTCATGTTTGTTTTTCAGAAAATATTTTATGCAACATTAATTATAGATTTTGTCTAATGTATAAATGAAATAAGTTTTGATAATGTTATATGCAACACCAAATCGAGCTTTCCTTACACAAAACCCTGACTTGGCTTGCATTACACGCAAGAGCGACCTTTCTCAATAGCGTGTGTTGTACGCAATACCGAGTTTCACTAAACAATGATATATTTCTATAATATTATTACGAACTTTCCGTTATAAATAGTATTGACTAAATTTTTAATTTTATAACATTATTATTCATCTTACACATTTTCTAGAACAATCTATGTAAACAAAATAATTTTTTTGGGTAAAATAAGTATTTTTAAAAAGATGCAGTTTTACTGCCTTTTAATAGAGCACCAACATTAAATCAAGTTTTTGACATGTTTATAAGTTAAATTTGACAAAATATAATTCTTCCTTGGGATTAGTATATAATAATTTACTTTGGATAAATTTTTCATATTATTCTGATAACTTTCATATTTTAATGAATAGTAAAACCACGCTATATTTTAATTTAAAAAAACTTTTTTTCATCGTAATAATTTATATGGTCAAATTATATATTTAATGGTTTTAAATTATAATTAGAATATATTTTTACCATTTAATATAATTTATGTCATTTGATTTTATTTTACATTGAATTCATAGGTAAAATCATTTCAATCTTTTGCAATGTTTTAACTTTTAAAACTCATTTTCTTAACAACAGGATTCATTTTTAAAATACTTTCTACAAATTATGTGATTTAAATATGGAAAAATTTATTCCATATTTGGAATCAGTATGTCCAAATTATGTTAATAAGCTACTTTCTATTTTTAGGCATTATGAATAGTAACTACGGTAAATTTTATTTACCATAGTAAAAGGTTAATCGGGTAATTAAGGGTAAATATAATTTTATAAAATTACCCTAACACTTTTATTTATATAATTAGATGATTATATCTTGCACTAAATCATACTTGGGTTGAAATGGAATCTAATGGAACCCACTTTAATTGATTAAGACATTTTATTTATTTTATTTAAATGAAAGTGAAATATGTCTCACTAAAACATTAATAATTAGATTATTATTAATATAAGGTTACACAAAATATAAATTAGATTATAAATACTCATTTTAAATATAAATTTTATTCTTTATAATTTTAATTTATTTATAATTTTTAAGAAATATTTAATTACCTTAATAGCTTATACATTAATAATGTAGAAATTATTTATTTAGTGAAAAATAAATAATATAGTTATTATTCAAATTATAATATCTATAAAAGACCCAAAAACTGGACCAAAACTTATTGGTCGAGTATATCTATATCATAAGAATCCAAGTGTCGACTTGTGGACCATTTGGAGCCTTATAAAACAGATTATGACAATTATATAATTTTATTTTAAATGATGTCAAAGTTCTCACCTTCATAATTTAATAAAAATATCATTTTAAAAGTTGGGTGTTTTAGAAAATAACTTTGACCACAATAATTATTATAAAATCTATTATATTCATCTTTATCATAGTATTTTTAAATTTATATTCAACAAATAAACATATTAAATAAATATAAAAAAATGTTGTAGTAATTATTTTATTAAAGGAAATATCAAATAAATTGTTTTACAAATATTAAAATAAATCTTATATGAACAAATTAATGTGCTATATGAATTTTTTAGATGAATACGACATATTACAAATCTATTAAATATTTTGGTTTGAATATTTCCCTTGTCTGAATTTTATTTAAATTCCAATATATGAATAGTGTCAATATTGACATTATTGTTATTTTATAAAAATAACATATTATTAAATTGTTTAAAAATCACAAAAATATTTAAAAATTATAAATTGAAATTTTTATGGTGTAAAATTTTATAAATTACAAAATAATGGATAATTCACAACACATAAGTAATTATTTATAACAATGTAAAATTTAGAATATTATTACCACAAATAAAATTAAATAGATTAAATAAGGATAAATCATGTTGAAAAGGTTTAAAATAAATTTCCAATATATCTAAATTTTATTTGTTGATGAGATTACAACCCTATCTCATCTAATATTCGTACTTGAGTCATTTTGGAAGTTTTTTTGTTGGTTTTGAATTTATATTAAATTAATATTTTTGAGGTTTCCAAAGGTTCCCCTCTCCTCCCTTATAAAAGGGCACATCCTCCCTCTCCTCTTCACAACACTTTGAGCCTTCAAGCACGGCCAAACCATGCCAATTTCTACTCTCCACTTCCCTAGAAACATTATAGAGGTTATGGTCTTCTCAAAATACCAACTCTAGTCCCTTTAGAGGAATCTTAAAAGAGGTGCGTCGAAGAAGAGGAGGTTCAGATATGTATGAAGCATATCGGACATAAGGTAAGGACTATAGTTAAAATATCATTTTTATCCGAGATTGATTATACGTAAGTATTTACATTGGTCATATTTTTCATCCATGTCCATAAAAATGTTTTTCATAAAGTGTTTAATATTATTCTATGTATGTGTAATGTCATTTTACACTTTTCTTGGCTTTTACTTTGAGTTATGGAAGGAATATTTATTTTGATTACCATACAAGGAACTTTTTGACTTTTTGGGAAAAAGTATGACGAGAATGTTTTTTTAACATATACAGCATGAACCAATTTTTACGGTTTCATAATGCCTTATTTTAATGAAGATTACTCTACAAGAATTCATGATTATTTTCGAAAAAGTCATTTTCTTTTAAAATTACCTGGTATTTTGTGTAATGAAAATGATTTTGAAGAAGAAAGGATATTTTCCTCAAGAATTTATTTCAAGTGTTTTATCAAAACTATTTTCTATCTATGCTGAAATTACTTAAAATGGTTATGTTTCAAGCATAATTTCTCTATTATTTTCATGGTTTGATTTTTCTTACGATGAAATGATATCCATTTGTTTTATAGGGATTATGTTATGATGGGATTATGTTTATGAAACCCATTTTATTTTTTGGGTTATGATGAGTTATTTATGTTTATGTTGTGTCACACGTAAGAATGATTTCATTATGATATGGATGGGACCTATATCTCCCCCCAATGTATTGGGTAAGGATTTATATCTCATGAGATAGACATGGATAGAATGGTAAGTTAATCCGGTTCAGTGATACAGGACTGAAATGAGGAGTGGACTTGATTCAGAAAGGGACTTTGTCCACTAAGATGGTACTGGCAGCAATGCCTTGGCTACTATGGAAATAATATCATGTGCTTAATGGTTTGACACAATTACATGTTTTATTCCCATGCTATTTTTTCATGATTAATGTTACTTTATGATCTATGCCTTATATACTGCCATGATTTATTTCTCAAGATTTTGATTTTTAAACTTTATGGTTATGTTTTTTTGAGTTCAAATGTATATGATTTGTTTTATTTTCTCCATGCATACCATTACTGAGCATTTGAGCTCACCCTTTATATGTTATATTTTCCCCAGGATGTAAAGAAAGGTTTTAGGTGAGAAAACAAAATGGGAATATCTTTATGGGAGATTTTAAAGATCTTTCACCATGATTAAAAGATTATGTTCTGAGTTTCCAAAGACACTAAAATATTATGGTCCTTGAATGTTGGTTCTTTTTATGTATTAATTATTCCGAAAAAGTAATGTAATGTCCATGTACGTCAACCATGGGTCTCTACAGTTTGTATTAGTGGAAATGTTTAGTTAACCTTTGGAAACTATGATGTGAAAACTTTAGTGAAATCCCTAGAGATATTTCTATGGTATGTCTAGGTATGTCCCTAAGGTTAATTAGAAGTATAGGTTATAGTCCTAGAATTTTGGTAATGATATTAGAATTAAACCTAAGATGTTAGATATTAAAGGTACTCCCCCTTGATTATGATTTTTTCCGCTCACACTATTCTTTTTGGGTTTTAGAAAATGGATGGAAATAGGAAGATTCACGATAACAAAGGATATGATGGACAATGGAATGATATTAATCATGAACAACCAAATGAAATTGGATCTGGAAGTTCACATATCGTTATTATGCCTAATCAGAAATCACATAATATTATCAATAATCTCAACATTGCTAAGTTTCCCGACTCAGTTAATAAGAGAAAGATGGAGTTTCATGATGATCATAGAGGAAAGAAAGTACAATTTCCCTCATGTAAATCATGTGGGAAGAGGCATGAGGGAGAATGTTTCAAAGGAACTGGAAGATGAATTGGGTATGGAAAAGAAGGACAGAAAGCCAGTAATTGAAATGGAAAAGGCTCGGTTAACACCATGAACAAGGATAATGGTATTTCTAAGACATCAAAAACGATTAAATGTTTTAGATGTGGAACGTATGGGAATTTTGCAGACCAATTCCCTAAGGGAAAATCTCATGAAGAGAATCAGCATGGTCGTATGGGTAGTATTTATGTTGATGATGATGAAGAGAATACAAATGGTATATGAGATGAAAGAAGTGTTGAGGAGTACAATGATGAAGCTTGGTCAATGGTTTGAGAAGGTAGTGGAATGATTGCATTTTTATCAAGAGTAATGTTGTATAATTAATTTCATGGTACTCTAGAATAAAGAAGCATCTAAATATTGTTACACTATTGTTTTTACTTAAGTTTTTTTTGAAAATATATGTTGAATGGTACTGGTAACCATGAAAGTTTATTCAGATATTTTTGGAAAGCAGATGATATGCGCATAATGAAGGGATAAGGAGATAATGAAATGTCTGATAATATTAATGAGCTCATGACTGATATAAGGACAAAGTGATATCATGGTTTGAGTATATAGAAATTCTGGAATCCTTCATGTTTTCAAAAATATTATATGGTTATACATGTTTCAAGATAATATATAATTAAGGTATTCACATGTTTGAAATGCGATCAACAAGATATATCTTATGATATATGGGGGATAAATGATGGTATTCACGTGCTTGTTATGTGACCTTTCAAGTAATCGTTTTCTTTATACTATGATATTGGACAGATGTATTTTGGATAAGCCTAAAGATTAGAATGGATTATGTTTGAAATCAGATAGTATTATTTAAGGATAAAACTTGTTTTTCGATATTATTTCTAGAATTTTATAATAGTATAATTTTAGAAAAAGGACAACCCATTGGACGAGCGACAACCCGTCGCATCAGACAAGGTTGCGGGAATCGAACCCTCAACTGAAGTGAAAAATTCTTTTATCACATACCACTGGCCTACAGGATGTCCCTGGTTAGTATAAATTAGTTGTAATTTATTAAGTGGTATGATATATGAAGTATAAGTACATTTTAGGATCCATATACGATTAATCTCACTATAGATGGACTTTTGTATATTTAATAACTTTTGTTATCATTTTGTTTTGGATAGATGGAATGACCTATAATTCTATAGCATGATCTGCTAACACTTCACGAATGACAAATTCAACTTCATTTCTATAAGAGATGAAGTGGAAATTGTTCAAGGAACGACCAACGGTGATATTGTACCAAAATCAAGAAAGTATTTCTTCCAATTACAATTTTTTCAGCTTTAGGGAAATGATCTTGAAAACCAAAGAAGTTTTCCTATTGCCCTCATATCTGATAAATCAGATGGTCCCTTAGATCATCACAAATTTATGGCGTTGTAATTGTTGGATTTTTCATAGCCATGTTCTCTACCACTCTCCATCAGAACACGATGGTTAGATTTCTCTTCCATATCCATAATTTCACCTATGTTATCCCATGAGGAAACCCAGTGATTAGTTAATTTGGGTAACCATTACATTTCATAATTTATTTTTTAAAGTTATGTTTTGGTATTCCTTTTTACGATGTGGGTTTCTATTAAAAAACATTCAAGTAGTAAACCATTTATAACCCCGACGAACATCGAGGGCGAAATTCATTTTAAGGGTGGTAGAATATAACACCCAGAGATTTTATGAAAAATATTAATTTTATTTCATTGATATCTTGTGTTGTATGCTACACCAAAATTATCATGTACTATACGCAACATCGTATTAGCTTGTAGTATATGTAACACTATTGTTGGCTCATGTTACACACAATTTCAAGTTCATTTTGCAGAAATTATTCTACGGAACATTATGTATAGGTTTTTGTTAATGTATAAATGAAATAAGTTTCTATTATGTTATACACAACAGCAAAGCAAGATTTCCCTACACGCAACCTTGACTTGGCTTGCATTACACGCATGAGTGATCCTTCTCAATTTAATGAGTTGTACGCAATACCGAGTTTCAATAAATAATGATATATTGTTATAATATTATTATGAATTAGCCGTTAGGAATGGTATTAACTATATTTTGAATTTTATAACATTATTATTCATTATACATGTCACGAACCAACCAGGTTCGACCCTGAATTGGTCACCCGAGTCGGCCCACGACATGGACCAAGGGGCGTTCCCGATCCCCATGGACTGGAAACTAGTGCCGAGCATCAAAATATAACAGGTGGGAACAATGTGTCCCAAAATAAATTCAACTAAGAAGCGGAAAATAAATAGAACAAAAGAAAACAGACAAAGAACAAAAAAAAAACGCTACTAAACTGACCACGAACAAAACTCCAGATGACCCTGTAGGTCACTCTCTAATAACAAAACCAACATCACTCAAGGCGAACAACTGAAGCTGGAACCTGCAATAGAACTAAAAACAAGAAAACACTATAGGTGTGAGTATTAAAAATCAATAGGCTAGCCTGATATCTATTCCCAATGCACTACCTTTAAAAAAAAGAAACACCATTTCAAGTTTGAATTACAATATATAAAAGTATGTTTCTCTAAATATTTTACTAAAAAACAATGTACAAACTATAGCCCTTAACCATTTCCAAACATGAGTTCATTTCATTAGAGTCAATGGCTTTTTAGAAAGGGAATGTGATTTTTACATTTTCAAATTTTCACAAAGAGGATTAAACACTTTCATTTGAAAACCATTTTTAGAAACCTAATCAAAAGCAATTTACCACTTTCCAAGTAAAAGAATACACCATAAATGCACAAAGTAAAACACACAGTAAGGGGAATATAGGTATACATATGAGCATCATAATCACTACTGCAAGAAACAAAAGCCGAATAGACATTGGTAAACCTAAGAGATCGAGAATAAACCAGATGACACCAATTCATGTGAAATCATCCTTTTTGACATGTCATGATAAAATCAAAATTCACAATACGCTCGACCATCCTCTCTTAGGTAGGTTGAGGGAAAATCCCACAGTAATAAACCCAATATATCCACCTACTATAGGCCACTGGTCAGTACCATAACCTACCAGTGCAGCAATCATTCTTAGAATATTCTCTCAATATGCCAGATTCTCATGTCTCATGTGTTTGGAAAGGGGGTGAGCCAACCGATGCCAACCGAGCATCCAATCATATATATATATAAAGCACAGCAGGCATCACCCTGAGCCACTCCATGTAACAACCTCTTGCCCTTAAACTACTCAAGTACCCGGGAGCCTCTAAGCATGGTCTCCCAAACAATCAATTGCAACCAAGGCATGAGAGTTGTCCTGAGAGAGTTTTTATCAAAACATTTTCATCGCTTTCCATAAAGTGCCAAACGGGCATCAAATACATTTCAAAATCACTACTCTAAAAGAACCAAAACACTTGTTCATGATTGAGAAGAAATCATTTATCATTAAAACCAGAACTACATTTGAAATTATGTGAATTATTTTTAATGTCCAAACAAGCATTATTTCAATACTGGGTGTCCACTCGTCAAGAAAATGTTTCAAGTGTCATGTATAAAATAAATGTCTCTTTTTACAACAAATAATCATTTAAAAATTAACTATCTTATATTAAAAATTAATTATCATATATTATCTCAAATTTATTAAAATACATAAAATATTTATTTTGAACAATTTGTGTATGAAAATAGCAGGAAATAATGTAACATAAATTTTAAAATAAGTGCAAAGGGAACCTACCTCGACTAGCAGCTCAAACGCGACAACGTGACACGCCTCACACATGGACACAAGCACGCATAAACCGATGATCACTGTAACACAGGGTTACACTGCCAATGCGCTGCAACCGCAACGATAAATAAAATACATGAACACGGACTCAATACAAACCATATGAACAAACAATGAAAAATCACTAGATCGACATGTTTTGAAAATATCACATCAAAACAGGTATCAAAACACAAAAAAACTCTATAATAGAATCCCATCACGACCTATAGACACACCAAACCCTTTTCAAACATCACACACACCACAACATTTAAGCAATAAACAATTTGAATAATTTATAAAACATTTGAAATTGGGGAAACCAAGGTTCACATCAAAACATACTCAGTTTCACATTAGAAAACTTGTTAAAATAAAACACACAACATCATCACACATAAACATGACTCATACCTAACAACCAACCCATAGAACAATTTATAAAATAACGCACCCGTTTTCACACACAAAACATAACAAATTTTTTATATAAAAAAAATCACTTTTCAGTTTACACACACCAAAACCTATTTAAAAACATCTTTTATGACTCTCTACACATCGACGCTAAACCAAAACAGAAACTGCAAAGTTTGTGAAATGAAAATAAACAATTCTGCATTGTTGTTCACAGAAAAGACGCACATACCATATATACATATCAACTTCAATTAAAAACCTTATCCGCATCAAACAAACTAATTAATATATATGCTCAACTAATATAAGAAAAAAATTAATTCATAAAACAATCTTTAAACGCATAATGCATAAACATGATACTTAAAAAATAAAATGCATATTAAATGTCAAACAAAACCAGATTCGCAGCACGCAAACTAATAAATAAACATGCTAAAATAATTAAACTCAAAAATTAATTCATCAAAAAAAATTTATACATGGAACACGTACCTCGGACGTTGATGGACCACCCAAAAATGGTGTGAAACCTCCTTCACACCACAACCGCACCTGCGGGAATCCAAAAACACCACAGGCAATTGAAATCGAACCAACTAAAAAAAAGATTAACCCCTAAACAGTGAGGACATCGCATGAATTATAAATCGTCTATTTGGGTTAGGCCAAGATGAGGAAAACCCTCAAAATTGAGGAAGAATTTTATCGGAGGGAGGGTTTGCTGGTCCGGTGAGGTCGACGCAAGGAGGAGTCAGCCTTGCCGGAGCGCAGAAGGCTGGAGACGCCACTGGCTGGAGTAGGAAAGGGGACAACAGTGCGCAACCAGGTGTGAAAAAAATGGGGAGAGTTCACATAGAAAACATGGGGAAGGGGGTTTCTGTTCCATATCTAGGAGGCAGAGGGATGGGAGCGGCTGGGGTGGTCGAGTCACCGGAGCAGGGAGCCAGCGGGTCGGCAGCGTTAACAGGAGGCCGGAGGAAGGTCTGGGTGGAGGGGTGAGCGCTACGAGGACCAGTGAGGGAGGCTGGTGGAGGTGAAACTGAGTGGAGAACGAGACTTGTAGGGGGTGAGGGCGTGGATTAGCAGGGGCTGTGGAGGTAGGAGGAAAGGGTGGAGAGGCAGGTGGAGAGGTCTTGCAGAGAGGGCCGAATGCGGCTGGGTCATGGCTGGCCGGAGCGCTGCGTAGGGAAAAGTGGGAGGGCGGCTGGAGCGTGATGAGGAAGGGGGTGGAAGAGGGGGACGCCTGGGTAGTATTAGGGTTAGACTAGTTTTTTGACATTTTATTATAATAAACTGATAATAATAAAATCTAGAATAGAATAATAAATATTGAAATAAAATGATAATATAATAATAATAATAATAATAATAATAAAATTTAAAATAATAAAGATAATATCAATAAAAATTTTCAACCATTAAAATAGTAGTTAAAATAATTATCAAAATAATAATATTTAGAAAAATGATAATAAAAAAATAAAATAATAATAATAATAGTATCATAAGAATAAAAATAATAAATACAACGATATGAAGATTAGTAAAAAAAATGTTAATTACACCATATTATCAAAAATAATAAAAATAATAAAGAAGGGAGAAAAATTCCTGACACCTGGGCTGACTATGCGGCGACCGCCAACCGCGCGACGACCACGCGTGGGTCCAAAACCTGGTAAAGGCGTTAAACAACAACATATTTTAATATGGGGCTCAGTCCGGACCTCAGCGCGAAAACTCGGAACCAAGAAATAATAAAAATAAAAATAAATATAAAGGGAGGCTGTGACAATTCACTCCACCACAGACACATTCTACCCCCAGAAAGTTACCCAGATGAACGATGGACCAAACAAGAATCCATGCCCAAATAAAACTAGAAGAAACCACAACATAAGAGAATGGGAGAACACGAGATGGCTCTCCCCACCACAAGAACTCAGCTAGTGCACCATGGGAGTGGGTGAAACGGGAACTCCAAACTGATCTAGACTATCCTCTATAGAACGAGTGAAACAACACATTTGTTGAAACTTGGAACTCTCGACTCAGACCAAGAAAGCCCAAACACGATAGAAAAATCTCCGAGCAGAACCTAACCCAAGCAGTAAACCCGAGCATAGCCACAAACATCAGCTCTTTCATAGGCAATTACATCTCAAAACAAACACTGCTAAGCCAAGATTAACCCATAAAAGGGTCAATCACACTCTTAAAAAAAACACCCAACGTAGAAAACCATGACCCGATAAACAAAATTTTTTAGATTACAATAGAGCATGTTCATCATTACTCCATGAAAAAGCAGTGAACTTTCAACAGCATAAAAATGTTAATAGTAGAAAAACAAGAACAAAAAAAATCTTAAATGTTCCACCACCAATATGGAAAATGAAAGCTGAACCGAGGCTTCACACCCCCGAAAACTCTTGACTACATGAGAACTTCACCCCAAGACCTGTGGTTGGGGTTATTATGGCTGAAGAATCTCTTGCTTCGCAGTCCGGAACTATAATCCTTCAGTCACAACATCTTCTTCAGGAAACACTTCCTGCAAAACTTCTCTAGATGACCCAGACATCTGAAATGATGACATGTCTTCGGAAGGATGCGACATGATGGCTTCACGTACCCGAACCGGCCACACTGGTGGCACACCACTGAACGGTTCGACCAAATAGAAACTAGAACCACTAAATAGGACTCTTTAGAAACAGATCACTCTATCAAACTCTGCTCGCTAGATGGGGGACATTCATGAGCAACTGGATACGGTGGAATACCAACCATTTGCGCTCTGGGGACCAACTCAGCTAACACCACCTCATGCACCAACTTCTCAAAAGTGATGCTCCCAAAAAGGGAGGACTCGCTCCTTGATCTCTGGACAAAGACCCCTGATGAAGGGAGAATTCTTCATCTAGTCCTGTGAAACTACCCAAAAAAAAGACACATGATCCTTGAAATGGACAACATATGCTTTCACCGTCTGTTGTCCTTGTTGAATACGCACAAGCTCTTCCCTTTTTTTCTTCGTCTCCACCATCTTCAAGTATAAACCATCAGAAGAAGACATATTTAAAGAAATCCCACATTATCCCAACTTGCAGTGATGCTGGGGCGAACAAATCCTACTCTTCCAGAGATGGACCTTCGAATAGACCCCAAACGGCACACACTCTAACAGCTTCGGGAGTTCCCAATACCCTAAAGATGGGATCGACCTCTTCATGCCACTGCACTGTCTCTAACAGACTCAAATCATCATGAAGGACTTACAACGTCTGAGAAAGACCAAAAACTGGGCATGACTCATCAAAACTCTTGGGTCCTTTCTGGGTGGAATTTTTGAACAACATATATATCACCAAGCTGAAACTGATATCAATCGAAGAAACATCAATAAAGCACCTTCATCCAAAAACAACCAGCTCAAAAAGCCAAACAACCACAAATACAAACCAAAAATTTCCTGTCGAAAATTCCCGTTCCATTTTAGATTCCAAAACCACCCTTTTTTTATTTTAAAACTACTTTCTTTCCAGACCACTTTAAAAATACCAAATAAACATTTCAAACCAAATCACTTTTCAAAACCATTTTCCTCTTTAAAAGCCAATTTAGAAAAAAAGGTCAAGACTTTAATTTCAAACACACCCAAGTGATCCCATGAACCATTGCACATGTCTCCATCCACTTTCATTCATATGCAACAACACACCCTTTCCACGCAACCTATCACATGTGAAAACATTCATAAGGAGTACATGAGGCTTCACCCCAAGACATTCTCGGCCAACTTCCAAGAAAACACCAGTTTTTCGAACCAAAGGCTTTCAGTTTTAAAACACATTTCATAAATTTAAATTCATTTAAAAGAAATCCATTCCATTATCAAAAACCCTTTTTTTCATTTTCAAAAACACACTTACACTAACCATAATGGAAACGACACTCAACATTCATCAAACCACCGAAGGGACTAGAGGTCACACTTAACCTGGCGACATGGTAGTGAACCATTCCCCAAGTAAGTGTCAACAACTAGGAGGAATTAAAACTGTGTACCCGGACTCCACTTGGGTCACTACTCCATGTGAGATCACGGTGTAACATCGGTTTACCTCTGTTGTCGTCCCACAATCCAAAACAAACCAGAACAAAACAAAGACTCAATTCTCAGACCACCCCTGGCGACTCGAGGTGCAGAAAGGGAGAGGGTTCATGACGTACTTCCTGTACCTACCTCTTGAGTCCCGACAAATCTAATCTCCATCTACCAGACATCCCAAATAACACGGGCCTCCTACGATACCATTTTTTCACGAACCAACCCGGGTCGACCTTGAACCGGTCACCCGAGCCGGCCCACGACATGGCCTGAGGGGCGTTCCTGACCCCCATGGGCAGGCAACTAGTACCTAGAATCAACATTTAACAGGTGGAAACAATTTGGCCCAAAAGAAAATCAACTAAGTAGTTGAAAATAAATAGACAAAAAGAGAATAAACAAAGAACAACCAACAACGCTACTGACCTGACCACGACCAAAAATCCACGTGACCCCATGGGTCACTCTCCAATACCACAACCAACGTCGCTCAAGGTGAACAACTGAAGCTAGAACCTGAAACAGAACTAAAAACAAGAAAACACTATAGGCATGAGTATTAAAGCTCGGTAGGCTAGCCTAATATCTATTCCCAATGCACTACCTATAAAATAAAAGAAACATCATTTCAAGTTTGAACTACAATATATAAAAGTATTTTTCTCTAAATATTTGACTAAAAAAGAAAGTAGGAACCATTTCCCTTAACCATTTCAAAAGTTGAGTTCATTTCATTAGTGTCAATGGATTTTTAGAAAGGGAAAGTGATGTTTACATTTTCAAATTTGAACAAAGTGGATTAAACACTTTCATTTGAAAACCATTTTTTGAATCCTAATCAAAATCAATTTACCAATTTCCACGGAAAACAATAAACCATAAATGCACAAAGTAAAAGACACAGCAAGGGCAATGTAGGTGTACATATGAGCATCATAATCACTACTGCAGGTAACAAAAGGCGAATAGAAATGGGTGAACCTAGGAGATCGAGAATAAATCAGAAGACACCAATAAATGCGAAATCATCCTTGTTGACATGTCATGATGAATCACAATGCACAATACGCTCTACCATCCTCTCTCCGGTAGGTCGAGGGTAAATCCCATAGTAATAATCCCAATATATCCACCTACTATGGGCCATTGGTCAGTACCATAACCTACCAGTGCAGCAATCATTCTTAGAATATTTTCTCAATATACCAGATTCCCATGTATCATGTGTTTGGAAAGGGGGTGAGCCAACCGATGCTAACTGAGCATCCAATCATATATATATATAAAGAACAACATGCATCACCCCGGGCCACTCCATAGAACAACCTCTTGCCTTTAAACTGCTCAAGTATCCGGGATCCTCTAAGCGCAGCCTCCCAAAAAATCAATTGCAACCAAGGCATGAGAGTTTCCCTAGGAGGGTTTTTATCAAAACATTTTCATCGCTTTCCATAAAGTGCCAAACGGGCATCAAATACATTTCAAAATCACTACTCTAAAAGAACCAAAATGCTTGTTCATGCATGAGAAGAAATCATTTATCATTAAAACCAGAACTAAATTTGAAATTCTGTTAATTATGTTTAAATTAGAAACATGAATTCGTTCAATACTGGGAGTCCGCTCTTCAAGAAAATGTTTCAAGTGTCGTGTATAAAATAAATGGATCTTTTTACACGAAATAATCATTTAAAAATTAACTATCTTATATTAAAAATTAATTATCATATATTATCTCGCATTTATTAAAATTAATAAAATATTTATTTTGAACAATTTGTGTGCGCAAACAGTAGGAAATAATCTAACCTAATTTTTAAAAGTAGTGCAAAGGGATCCTACCTCGACTCACAACTCGAACGCGACAATGTGACATGCCTCGCATAGGCGCACAAGCGTGCACAAATTTATAATCGTGGTAACACGGGGTTACCCCACCAACGCGCTGCAACTGCAAAGATAAATAAAATACATGAACACAGACTCAAAATAGACCATATGAACAAACAACGCAAAAAATAACTAGCTCAACATGTTTTGAGAAGATCACATCAAAACACATATCAAAACACAACCAAACTCTATACTATAATCCAATCACAACCTATAGAAACACCAACCCATTTTCAAATATCACACACACCACTTTATTTAAGCAATAAACCATTTGAATAATTTATAAAACATCCACAAATGGGGAAACAAAGGTTCACATCAAAACATACTCAGTTTCACATAAGAAAACACTTTAAAATAAAACACACAACATCATCACACATAAACACGACTCATACCTAACAACCAACCCATAAAACATTTTATAAAATAACGCACCCATTTTCACACACAAAACATCACCACTTTTTTATATAAAAAAACAACTTTCAGTTTACACACACCAAATCCTATTTAAAACATCTTTTATGACTCTATACACATCGACACTAAACCAAAACACAAACTGAAATGTTTTTGAAATGTAGATAAACAATTCTTCATGGTTGTTCACAGAAAACACACACATACCATATATATATATATCAACTTCAATTAAAAACTTTATCCACATAAAACAAACTAATTAATATATATGCTCAACTAATTTAAGAAGAAAATTAATTCATAAAACCATCGTTAAATTCATAACGCATAAACATGCTACTTAACAAATAAAATTCATATTAAATGTCAAAAAAACCATATTTTCCGCACACAAACTAATAAATAAACATGCTAAAATAATTAAACTCACAAATTAATTCATCAAAAAAAAGTTATACATGGAACACATACCTCGGACATTGACGAAGCACCCAAAAATGATGCGAACCCTCGTTCGCACCGCAACCGCACCTACGGGAAGCCAAAACCACCACACACAATTAAAATAAAACCAACAAAAAAAGATTAACCCTTAAACAGTGAGAACATCTCATGAATTATAACATGTCTATCAGGGTTAGGCCAAGATGAGGAAAACCCTAAAAATTGTGGAAGAATTTTACCAGAGGGAGGGTTTTCTCGTGCAGTGAGGCCGACACAAGGTGGAGTCGGCCTTGTGGGAGCGCAGAAGGCTGGAGACGCTACTGGCCGGATCAGGATAGAGGACAACGGCGCGCAACCGGGTGTGCTAAAAAGGGGGCGAGTTCACATAGCAGACCCGGGGAAGGGGGTTGTTGTGACGAAGCTAGGAGGTGGAGGGCTGGGAGCGGCTGGGGTGGCCAAGTCACCAGGACAAGGACCGAGCAGGTCGGTAGTGCTAGTGGGAAGCCAGAGGATGGTCGGGGCGGAGGGGCGAGCGCGGCGGGGACTAGCGAGGGAGGCCGGTGGGGGTGAAATCAGGTGGTGACCAGGACTTGGAGAGGGTGAGGGCACGGAGGAGTAGGGGCTGTGGAGGCAGGAGGAAATGGTGGAGATGCAGGCGGCGGGGTCTTGCAGAGAGGGCCGAAGGCGGCTGGGTGGTGGTTGGCCGGAGCTCTGTGCAGGGAAAAGTGGGGGGGGGGGGGCTGGAGCGCGACGGGGAAGGGGGTAGAAGACGGTGCCGCCTAGGTAGTATTAGGGTTATACTAGTTTGTTTTCCATTTTATTATAATAAACTAATAATAATAAAATCTCGAATAGAATAATAAAAATAAGAATAAAATAATAATTTCAGAATAATAATAATAATACAATTTACAATACGTATGATAATATCAATAAAATCTATTAACCATTAAAATAGTAGTCAAAATAATAATAAAAATAATAATATTTAGAATAATAATAATAATAATAATCATAATAATAATAATAATAATAATAGTAGTAGTAGTATCACAAGAATAAAAATAATAAATACAACAAATTGAAGATTAATAAAAATAAAAAAATAAAATTTTAATTACACCATATTATCAAAAATAATAAAAAATAATAAATAAGGGGAAATAAATGACCGACACCTAGGCCGACTAAGCAGCGACCGCCAACCACGTGGTGGCCGCACATGGGTCCAAAACCCAGTAAAGGCGTTAAAAGACAACAAATTTTAATCCGGGGCTCAGTCCGGACCTCATCGCGAATGCTCGGAACCAAGAAATAATAAAAATAAAAATAAATATAAATATAAAGGGAGGATGTGACATTAATCATTTTCTAGAACATGGTATGAGAACAAAATAATTTTTTTGGGTAAAATAAGTTTTTTTAAAAAAATGCAGTTTTTCCTCCTTTTGATGGAACGACCACATTAAATCTAATTTTTGACAAGTTTACAAGTTAAATTTGAAAAAATAAAATTCTTCTTTTGGATCAGGATATAATAATTTACTCTGGATAAATTTTTCATATTATTCTGATAACTTTCATATTTTAATGAATATTAAAAACACAATATATTTTAATTTTAAACATATTTTTTTCATCGTAATAATTTATATGGTTAAATTATAATATTGAATGGTTTTAAAGTATAAATATAATATATTTTTACCATTTAATTTAATTTATGTCATTATCATTGATTTTACATTGAATTCATAGGTAAAATTATTTTAATATTTCACAATGTTGTAACTTTTAAAACTCATTTTCTTAACAACGAGATTAATTTTTAAATTAATTTCTAAAACTTATGTGATTTGAATTTGGAAGAATTGATTCCATATTTGGAATCAGTAGGTCCAAATTATGTTAACAAGTTACTTTTTATTTTAAGGCATTATGAACAGTAACTAAGGTAAATTTTATTTACGATAGTAAAAGGTAAATCAGGTAATTAAGGGTAAATATAATTTTATAAAATTACCCTAACACTTGTCATAATATAATTGGATGATTATATTTTTTCCTAAATCACACATGGGTCAAAATGGAATCTAATGTAACCCACTTTTATTGGATTAAGACATATTAATTATTTTATTTAAATGAATGTGAAATATGTCTCACTCAAACTTTAATAATTAGATTATTTTTAATATAAGGTTATAAAAGAATATAAATTTGATTATAAATACTCATTTGAAATCTAATTTTTTTTCTTTATCATGGTAATTTATTTTTAATTTTTAAGAAATATTTAATTACTATAACAGCTTATACATTAATGATGTGGAAATTATTTATTTAGTGAAAAATCAATAATATAGTTTTTATTTAAATTATAATACCTATAAAAGACCGAAATACTTGACCAAAAATTATTGGTCGAGTATAGCTATATCATAAGCATCCAAGTGTCGAATTTTGGACCATCTGGAACCTTATACAACCGATTATGACATTTATATTATTTTATTTTAAATGATGTCAAAGTCGTCACCTTCATAATTTAATAAAAATATCATTTTAAAAGATCAGTGTTTTAGAAGATAAATTCAACTAAAATATTTATTATTAAATCTATCATATTTATATTCATAATAGTATTTTATTTTTAATTTTTATTCAACAAATAAACAAATTAAATAATTATACAAAGATTCTATAGTAATTATTTTATTATGTGAAATATCAAATAAATGGTTTTACATATATTAAAATAAATGTTATATGAACAAATTAATGTTCTACATTTATTTTTTAGACGAATATGACATGTTAGGAATCTATTAAATATTTTTGGTCGAATATATCCTCTGTGTGGATTTTATTTAAATTCAAATAGATGAATAGTGTCAAAATTGACACTATTGTTATTTTATAAAAATAACATATTTTTAAATTGTTTAAAAATCACAACAATATTTAAAAATTATAAATTGGAATTTATACGGTCTAAAATTTTATAAAGTACCAAATTATGGATAATTAACTACACATAAGTAATTATTTATAACAATATAAAATTTCAAATATTATTACCGAAAATTATATTAAATAGATTAAATAAGGATAAATCATGTTGATAAGGTTTAAAATAAATTTACAAAATGTCTAAATTTTATTGGATGATGAGATTATAAACCTATATCATCTAAGCTTTGTATTTGAGTCATTTTGGAATATTTTAAGTGGGGTTTGAATTTATATTAAATTAATATTTTTGAGGTTTCCAAAGGTGCCCCTCTCATCCCTTATAAAAGGGCACATATTCCCTCTCCTTTTCACAACACTATGAGCCTTAAAGCATGACCAAACCCTGCCCATTTCACTTCTCAACTTCCCTAGAAACATTCTAGAGGTTATAGTCTTCTCAAAAGACCAACTCTAGCCATTAAGAGGAAGCTTAAAAGGGGTGCGTCGAAGAAGAGGAGGTTCAGATACGTACGAAGCATATTAGACCTAAGGTAAGGGATATTTTTACAATCTCATTTTTATCTGAGATTTCATAAATGTAAGTATTTACTGGGGTTATATTTTTCATACATGTACATAAAAATATTTTTCATAAAGTGTTTAATATTATTCCATGTATGTTTAAACTAATTTTACATTTTATTGGCTTTCACTTTGTGTTATGGAAAGAATATTTATTTTGTTTACCATACGTGGAACTTTTTGAGTTTTTCGAAAAAAGTACGAGGAGAATGTTTTTTAACCTATACAACATGAACAGATTTTTAGGGTTTCGTAATGCCTTTTTTAATGAATCTTACTCTACAAGAATTCATGATTAATTTCAACAAAAGTAATTTTCTTTTAAAATTGAATGGTATTTTGTGAAAGGAATATAATTTTGAATAAGAAAGGATATTTTCCTCAAGAATTCATTTCAATTGTTTTATCAAAACTATTTTCCATCTATGATGACATTAATTAATATGGTTATGTTTCAAGCATAATTTCTCAATTATTTACATGGATTGATTTTTCTTCTGATAAAATGATATCCATTTGTTTTATATGTATTATGTTATGATGGGATGATATTTATGAAACCCATCTTAATCTTTGTGTTATGATTAATGATTTATGTTTATGTTGTGGCACACGTAAGAATGATTTCATTATAAGATGGGTGGGAACTATATCTCCCTCCAAAGAATTGGGTGAAGATTTATATCTAATGAGATAGACCTGGCTGGAATGGTATGTTAATCCGGTTTAGTGATAAAGGACTGGAATAATTAGTAAACTCGATTCAGAAAGGAACTTTTTCTACAAAGAAGGTCTTGTAAGCAATGCCTTGGCTTCTATGGAAATTATATCATGTTTTTAATGGTTTTCCACAATTACATGTTTTATTACTATGCTATTTTATCATGATTAATGTTCCTTTATGATCTATGCCTTATGTACTTCCATGATTTATTTCTAACTATTTTGATGTATGAACTTTATGTTCATGTTTTTTAAGTTCAAATGTACTTGATTTGTTTTATTTTCTCCATGCTTACCCCTACCGAGCATTTAAGCTCACCCTTTATATGTTTTCTTTTCCCCAGGATTTAGAGAAAGGTTTAGGTAAGAAAAAAAAGGGGAAGATGTTTACGGGAGATGTTGAAGATCATTCACCATGATTAGAAGATTATGTTCCGAGTTTCCAAAGACAATAAACTATTACGATCCTTGAGTTTTTGTTGTTTTTATGTATTAATTATTCCACAAAATTAATGTAATGTCTATGTACGTCAAGCTTGGGTCTCTATAGTTGATGTATTCTTTAATATGGTAAATGTTGTAGTGAAAGAAATGTGAGGCCTTGGAGAAGTTATTAATGTTATAAAGATTGTAAAGCGCATCTTTAGGAAACATACACCTCGGTTCAACCCAAAAGTTTCAGTTTTGGAAGATAAAGACCTAAAAGAGCTGACAATGGATAACCTACACAACACCCTTGTTGCATATGAAATGAGAAATGATGATTACAATACTGTGTAAAAAGGGGAATCCAAAGAGGTGGAATTAATGGACATGAAGAACCTCACCATTGAAGATTCTCAGAATGAATAAGAGACAGTTGAGGTGATATCATTCCTCTAGTCAAACCTTAAAAGAGGAAAATGAAAGTATAAACGGAATCTTCCACTTTCTTGTTTTTGATGTGGAATGGTTGGAAATCTTGCTGCAAGGATACCCAAAAAGTTACAATAGGATGATGATGTCAATGAAATAAAAATTCCCAAGAAGAATTCTACAGCCTATGGGAAAGGAATAAAAAAGTTAAAGAGAAATTTCATTAAGAAGAAGGACCTTCTTTCAAAAGAATGTGACAGTTCAGATGAGTCTGAAGTTGAAGAGGTTGAAGAGATAGAGAACTATAGAGATCATGGAGAAAAGTCTATGGTGGCAGTTGTTAGTGGCCCTCAGAAGAAGAATGAAACCGATGCTAATGAATAAGAAGAAGATGTTGAGGGAAGAGTTGATATAGAATCACAGTTAGAGGCTTCTCTTGAAGAGATTGAAGTTTGGAGAGCTAAAACAAAGAAATCCAACAAAATTGTTTGTGGAACCAAACACAATATGCAACAACAGGAAGAAGAGAAGTCTGAGCTAATGATAGAAATTTATAAAATCAAGTCATCAACACCAGAAGACTCAGAATCAGGTAGTGAGTAAAAAATAAATATTTAAGAACATAAAAGGGAGACCAATAGCGTGGACAACATAAAGAGAGATCAAATCAAGCGTATTGATGAACTTGAAGAAGATGTTTTTGGTTTGTGAAAACAATTTAAGGATCAATAAAAACACGTGACTCTAGCTTGAACATCAGGAAAGAAAATCACCCAGAAAACTGGGATGCTAAATGTGGAGAATAGTGGTTCAGTAGAAAGGAAACATCAATTAGGTTCAGATGCTAAGGCTGATGAGTGGCTTGATTGAAAACAAAAATATACGAAAATTGACGTCAGAATGAAATCACCCATTCTGAGATTGAAGGTTGATTTAGGGACAAAGTAGAATCATAATATTCAGATATCCTAAGGGGAAAATAGCAGTGCAGAAGTGACACGATGGAATGCAAATTATATGAGGTGTTATTGTTGTTGAATGATTGGACATTGACAGTATGCGTGTTCCACAGACAAAAGAGAACGAAGGGTGTAAGAAGATTGGTGTGAACCAAATAGAGAATTTTCCTCCAGAACTTATTTTAAAGGACAATTTTTTTGGTGCAGAGGATTTGGGAACATGGCTAGGTATTGTACTTCGACCATATAGAAGAATGTGCCAAAGGAGAATCAAAATGTTTGCAAGTAGCAGATAAATGAACAAATAGGTGAGACGAAAATTCAAAATAGATTTGCAACGTTGCAAGGTGAAGCTGGTCCATCATTCTCTGAGAAAGATAAAAAGACTCCAACCATGTTTTGTGTGAAGCAAAAAATATGGTCCAAGAAGAAAAAGGATGAGAATACAGTGGTGGTAGAAATTTCCCTTAAATCATCAGATCACTTTGGTGTGTGGATCCTTGAGAGCTTTTGCATATCTCATATGATAGGTAATAAGGATCATGTTATATGAGTAAAATATGACAATGAAAGAGTTTTCATGTTAGGAAATGATGAAGGCCTGAAGATTATTGGCTCAGGAAATGCCATGTTTTGGGGAAAAGATATGAGACGTCCTGATACCTTAATTGTAGAAGGCCTCAGTCACAATTGTCTCAGTGTTAGTCAACTATGTGACTCATAACATTAAGAATATTTGTATCATCAAAGTATGGGTTGGTCTAGTGGTTCAATAAGAAAAAGAACAATGATAAATCTCTACCTGGTAAGTGGAGAAGAATGTATTCACTTTCTATACTAAGAAGAAGAAAACAAGTTGTGGCCTAAACAACGTGGTAATCTATGCCAACCATCACTAGAATATCTGGTAAAGTGGGATGGAGCAAGAGACCACCCTAGTCTATCACATGATAGTAATCTCACATGCAAAACATTCCAACAAGGGATGATCATCCGAAATATGTATAAGACAAAGGAAATGAAGGAAACAAGAGTGCTCGAATTGGTGCATGTTGATGCTTGGGGGCCAATCACACCATGATCAGTTGACAGAAAGAGGTACTATGTTATTTTTATTGATGAATATAGAAAGATGGAATGGGTATATGTTATTTCCCATATGTCTGTTGTGTTCATCTGCTTAAAATAGTACCATAGGGAGTGCGGAAGGATTCTTGGATAGAAAATTTTGAAGTTTCATACTTATAATGGTACAGAATTCACAAACAGTCAGGTGGAAGACTATCTCGAGAAACATGGGATAAGGCATCAAGTTTCCTCAGTGAGAACTCCCTAATAGAATAGAGTAGTTTAAAGAAGAAATCAGATCATCAACAACATGGCCAAAACAATGCTTATAGAAAAGGACCTACCCATGAAATTTTGGAAGAAAGTGGTTTTGACATTGGTCTAAAATTATAACAGGGCCTTGTTGTGTCCGAAGGAAGGAAAAAAATTGCATGATATGTGGTACAGTAATAAGTAAATATTGAAGTTCTTTAGAATCTTTTGGAGAAAGTGATTTATATTCAACAATAAAAAATATAGAAAATTCGAGTTATGCGGAGATGAATGGATATTCCTTGGATACTCAGGAAAAAGTAAGGCATATAAATGCTTTAACTAATGGCTGGGAAAAGTAGTTGAGAGCAATTATGTCACTATAGTGTTGAATGAGGATATCGTTGAACAGTGCAGTGATCAATTTCCTGATGAGAGTGATGAGGAAGAATGAAATGCACGAGAAGCATAAGTGGATGATGTTGATTCATAATAAGATATTGATGATGAGAATGAGGAACTAAAATCTGAATCTACACAAAAGCCAATTAGTCAAGCTATAATTGACTGGTATAATATCATTGGTGATCAGTCAGCTCCAGTTTAGACAAGAAGAATGAAATCACTGCAGAAGACATCTTTCTTATCTCACGTAGAGACTAAATGCTTTACTGATGCAGTTGAAGATGAAAACTGGGTTCATTCTATGAATGAAGAGCTATATCAGATTGAGAAGAATCAGACATGGTATCTTTTTTGGAGGCCAGCTGATAAGAATATAATAGGGACTAAATGTGTCTAGCGCAACAAGATGAATGAATATGGTGTAGTGATTCAGGACAATGAATTACTGGTGTGTAAAGGATACTCCCAGATAGAGGAAATAGATATTGATTCGAAATTTTCACCTATTGCGAGGCTAGAGACAATCATATTATTCCTAGCCATTATAGTGCAACAGAAGTTCAATATTTTCCAGATGGACATCAAATCTGCATTTTGGAATGGGACTCTGGAGGACGTGGTGTATATTGAGCAGCCATATGGTTTTCTCATTCATGAGGATGAGAACAAGGGTTGCATACTGAAGAAGGTGTTGTATGGCCTAAAATAAGCACCAAGAGTATGGCAGTCAAGGCTTGATCAGTACGTGAAGAAGCCTGGTTTCCAGTGTGGGGGAGTTTATTACAATATTTATTTCAACAACAAAAGTAATCAAAGGATGATGCTCCTTGTTTATGTAGATGACATAATATTTTATGGATCAGTTGAAGTTCAGTGCAGATAGTTCTCTAAATTCATAAAATGTGAGTTTGAAATGTCAATGATTGGAGAGATAATGTTTTTTTGTGGTCCAGAGGTGACACAAGGAGGGATCCAAACATTCATTTGTTAATCTAAATATTCCAAGGATGTTTTGGGATGATTTGGAATGGGAAATTCTGTGGATATGAAGACTCCAGTTTCCACCTGGATGAAACTATCCAAATATGAGGATGGAAAGGCAATTAATATCACAAAATATAGGCAAATCATTGGGTGTTTGATGCACATGACTGTGAGAAGGCTATACATTGTATTCCCTACCTACCAAGAAGTGAGATATTAGAGTAATCCCAAGGAAATCCAATGATTGCAGTGAAAATAATACTTCATTATATCAATGGCATGGTGGATTTTGGATTTATATATAGTGAGAAATCTCAGTCAGAATTACTGGGATATACTAATGCAGATTGGGCCTGTTCAGTGTATGACATAAAATCAACATCAGGAGGGGATTTCTATCTTGGAAGATTGTGTATTTATTGTCTAATAAAGAAGCAAGATTTAATTTCATTGAGCACCGTAGAAGATGAATATATTTTTTCCACTCAATATTGCACATCGTTATTGTGGATGAAGCAGCAACTTGATGATATGGGAATTGAAGAGACATCCCTGATTGGAATCCCGTGTAACAACTCAAGTGCTATAAATTTCAGATAAAATACCGGCCAACAATCAAGGACAAAGAACATTGAGATAATATATCATTTTATCAATTAGAATGTTGAGATGTAAATTGTGATATTAGAGTATGTTCCAACAGAGCTCCAGGTTGTAGACATTCTGATAAAGGCCATACCCAAGGAATCTTTTGAGAGGCATCGACTAGCTCTGGGAGTTTAGTTGACTCCATGCACTTGAAAAAGTGTGGTTGTAAAACCCCCCTCCCCGAGGTATGATGAATTTTTCCCTATCGTACTAATATGTGTTTTTACCCTCTTATAAACTTCAAAGGATTGGCCTTTGGGTTCGTTGACAATGGGGGAGAAAATAGTGATTGTTCAAAGGAGAGATACTGTGAAAGTGTGTATATTTGATAAATCATAAATGATAGGGGGATAAGATGATAGGTGGAGCATCAATATAGGGGGAGAAATATGAGTATCAAGATAGGGGGACAAATAAGATATGGGATAGTATAAATATGACGATACTAGAAGTCATCAATCAAATCATAGATATCATGACATCTTAGGATTGTGATAAAAGAAGATCAATGATTTTTGAATGGTGATAGGAGGTTTCAAGCAATCACTAATTGGTATCAATGTGGTATCAACAATTGGTATCAGTTTAAAAATTGGTATCAGTTGGGTGTCAACTGTTGGTTTCTGACATGAAGTGATTCATTGATGAATCTTTTATACTACTCTTGTTTCTCACGCCGAGAATTGATAAAGTAGGCATAGAGTATGGGGTGAGTGAATCTTTTGTCGCTATTTTAATCATAAGAGGCGAAGGCTAGGAGATGATGGAAGGAGATTTAGAGAGGTATCAAAGTGCAGAGAATCAATATGAGAAGAGTTGCCAACAAACCCATAGGGGAATATTTTTTTTTGAAAAAGTCCCCCAAGGTAACAATTGCAGGATTTTTGGGTTGGTTGTGTTTGTTGAAAATGCAGGTTTCCATGGTGAATTGTCCAGTTCTAGATATTTTTTTGACAATCCATGTTGGCAAAAAATAATGACAAAGGAACAGACGATCTGGAGGTGGTACAAAATAACATACACGGGGTGTCACCATTTTCTAGTGTTTGACAAATATTTGGGGTCTAAAATTTGGAGTTTGGTGAGCATCGTGAAAAGTGTATATCCATAGAGATCTCATCAAAATATAGAAAAAGAATGAATTTTGCGAAGATAGGCTTCATTTATTGGATATCGAGAAGAAATGAAAAATGTGGATGGTGATTCTTCGCTACTACGACAAGCATTGCAAACGGAAGCATTGAAGAAAATTGTGGTGGTGAAGGGAATTGTGACTGGAGCTTCACAGAGAATGTGCGAAGTAATTGAGTGAATGATCCACGATTACGATGAGCTCCGTGATTGTAAAATAAACGCGGTGCTTCACGATATTGAAATAATTTCAACAGGAATTTCGGTGCTTCACCATTTGTGATGACGTGGCGTTGACTTCACGTGGAAGTTTTGAGGGTCGGTGGAATTAACTACAAATTGGCCTCGACCCCTCAAGAGAAGTAGAGTGTTTTAGAACAAAATATTTTTTCTCTCGGATCGCGAAGGTGATTCACAAAGGCAGTGTTCTTCGCGAATGGAATGATCTTGTCGACGACTAATCTAGCTTCACAAAAGTTCCGTGCTCCGCGTTGGATTAGTGAGCTTCATGTGGGAAGTTGATCGGCTGTGGGTTGAGCTCATCGATGACCTAAGCATTGTGAGAGTATGATCTTTGCGAAAAGGTAGGGACTTCGTGAAGGATTGTATGATATTTGTGAAATTGGGAGCCTCACGAAGTAGGGTTCGTTGCAAAGGTATTTTGAAAGGAATTTCATAATGTTTAAGGGAAAAAGATATATTCATTAGTGTATGAAATTTTAACTTCAACAGCGCATCTACATACAGTGTAGGATGCATTCCTTAGGGATAATGAAGATACCTACTAGTCTTTAAACTGTAGAGGCTCGAATCTTGACGTACATGGACAATACATTACTTTTTCGAAAAACATAATACATAACAAAAACACACACAAGGACCGTAATATTTTAGTGTCTTTGGAAACTCGGAATAAAATTTTCTAATCATGGTGAAAGATCTTCAACATCTCCCAATAAAGATCTTACCCTTTTTTTCTTACCTAAAACCTTTCATTATATCCTGGGGAAAAGAAAACAAAAAAAGGGTGAGCTCAAATGCTCAGTAAGGGTAATCATGGATAAAATAAAACATACCATATACATTTGAATTTAAAAACATGAACATAATTTTTAAATATCAAAAGATTGAGCAATGACATAAAACATGGAAGTACATAAGGCATAGATCATAAAGAAACATTAAGAATGATAAAATAGCATGGGAATAAAACATGTAATTGTGGAAACCATTAAGTAGATGATATGATTTCAATAGTATCCAAGGCATTACTGCCAAGACCATCTTAGTGGAAAAAGTCCCTTTCTGAATCGAGTTCACTCCTCGTTCCAGTCCTGTATTATTGAACCGGTTTAACTTGCCGTTCCAGCCATGTGTATCTCATGAGATATAAATCTTTACCCAATGCATTGGAGGGAGATATAAGTCCCATCCATCTCATAATGAAATCATTCTTACTTGTGACACAAAATAAACATACATTATTCATAAAAACCCAATAAATAAAATGGGTTTCATAAACATCATCCCATCATCACATAATCCATATAGAAGAAATTGATATCATTTCGTAAGAAGAAAAGTGAAACCATGTAAATCACAGAGACATTATACTTGAAACTTACAAATATGAAATAATGTTATCTTAGTTGAAAAATGGTTTTTGATAAAACACTTGAAATGAATTCTTGAGGAAAATATCCTTTCTTTTTCAAAATCATTTTCTATTCACAAAATGCCATGCAATTATAAAAGAATAGGATTTTCTTTAAAATAGTCATGAAATTTCTTGGAGGAAGATTCCTGAAAATAAGGCTTTATAAAACAATAAAAAAATCCTTTCATGCCGTATACGTTAAAAAAATATTCTTCTTGTACTTTTGTCGGAAAAGTCAAAAAAGTACCTTGCAGGGTAAATAAAAGAAAGATTCCTTCCATACCAAGGGGTAAATGTCAAAATGGGTAAAAAGGACATTAAACATACATGAATAAAATTTCATAAAACATGGACATGGATGATAGCAATAACCCTAGTAAATACTTACGAATAAGCAATCTCGGATAAAAATGAGATTTGAAAAATTATCCCTTACCTTAGGTTTGATATGCTTTATATGTATCCAAAACTCCTGTATAATGATTTAAATTATGTAATTGAATTATTATAGAATCATATTCATTGTTATGATATCATATATGGTTCACTTATGACTTTATATTACCCATTCTTTTGTAAATTAATGTTAAAGTAGCGTTTTGGGTAAAATCATCTTATTTATCGTACGTGTTTCGACTTGTTGTTCTTGATGTTATTATTACTTATATCATGATTTAATTACTTCCAAAATGTAAATCATGATTTATATATCATATAAATTCATTATATATCCAGCATATACAAGCATTTATAATAGTACATAACATATGGAGGTAAGAAATGAAACGCACCGTTCATGGAGACGGTAAGCCGTACATACGCATGAACGCTACTTTCATTTCTATTTGTTATTTTAATGGAAGTAAACCATAATGATAAATATTTATATTATAATTCCAGTATAATATCATATATAATATCATTAACCACATCCTTTATACATCCCATATATGGTATTAACTAATCACATCACTTTAAGGGGGCGGTAGTCCGCACTTCCTCAAATGAGATTATCGTATTTACCGACTTTGGAAACCGTAAAGGCTTGATATAATTGGGAATTAAATAAGAATAATGAAATCATAAACATAATATATATTATATATAAATAAAGTTCCATCATAATGGCCACCATGAGAGGCGGTAGAAGAAAATCGAACAATCATCGTTTCGTGAGGCGTTAGTTTTCCATCACAGAAACATTATGTTCTTCATCCATTAGATGGAGGTGTGTGTAAGTGTAGTTCTAATGCATCTCATAACAACATCCTAGTATATTTAGGATATTTGTGTTGTTACAAAATAATGTATTAAAAAGAATTTAGGGGTTGGAGAAGTAGAATAAAAGAAAACAACTTAAGAGAAACTGTTACCTTTAATTTTGGTAACTTCCTTTGGTTTGAACCAAAAGGACTTCTTGGAGAGTCTTCTGCCTAATGTAAGGCTTCAAGGGGGAGATGAGGGATGTAGGGATCTTAGTTGGGCAGAGTTCAGACGAGCCAAAAGGCTTGAGAGGTGTGAGGAATTGCATAGAAGTGGTCTCCTTTTATTAGGGGGAGGAGGGGCTCTTTAGGAAAGTGTGAAAACATTATTTTATTATAAACATATATTCAGTTTGAAGAGGTCCAAAACACATTAATGTCGAATATAAGATGACTCATATTCGAAATAAAATCATCCAATTGGAATTGGACAGGTTTTGGATGATATTTTAATCATTATAATCTTATTTATTTAAATAATTTATTAATGAGGTAAACACTACATCATTATTGTGTCATAAATAATTTAATTCATTTTATGTCTAAAAATTATGAAAAAAATACCATGATTGTGACACCCCAAGATTTCATAGTGTGTTATTTATTCAAAATAAATCAATAACTTGCACTACACGCAACACCAAGTTAAAGCGCACCATGACTTACCAAACTAGCCGTTATGAATAGTAATACCTACTTTTTGAAATTTTATAAATTCTATCTCTCAAAATGGACTTCATTTTTGGATTCGGAATATCAAAATTAGCCTAGGGTGAAATTTTGGTACTTTTTGGATAACTTTAATATTTTGATGAATAGTGAAAATTACTATATTTTAATTAAAAACAACTTTTTTAATTAAAATAATAAATAGTGATAAATTATAAATTTGAGTGGTTTTAAAGTATAATTAGGATATATTTTTACCATTTTATCCAATGGTGTTCATTAGAATTTATTTCACTTTGAAATTGGACCTAAACAATTTTCAATCTTTTGATATATATTGTTTCTTAAAAACACGCTATTTGTTGTGACAGCAAGAATTAATTATAAAATTAATTAATGCATCTTATATGTTTGTAATTTTTTAAAATAGACATCATTTTTGAATTCGGAATATCAATTATAGCTTAGGGTGAAATTTTGGCATTGTTCGGAAAAAATTCAATTTTAATGAATAGTGAAACTACTAAGTGGTAGTAAAAAAAACTGAAATTTTCATAAAACATAATTTTACCGCTTTCGTGAATGAAATTTAGAAAATCCGAGAGACACGGTTAATATCAAGAAGTAAAATGTGGTTCAATGAGATGAAAATAATTTTTGGTGAATAGTAACTTTTTATTTTATTTGTCACGGTTAAAAGTAAATAGGGTAATTAAAGGTAGAAATGATATTAATATTACCCTAACACGTGTCCTAACTCAATTGGAAAAGTGTATCTCGACCAAAAACAACCTTAGAAATAAAATATTATCATTTAGGTCCACATGGATTAGATTAGGACATTTATTATTATTCAATTTAAAGAAGAGTTAAAAGAGTTAAAATCAAAGTTTATTTACTAAAATATTTTTAATATAGGGTTACACATAAGATAAATTAAATTGTAAATATTAATTATAAATATAATAAGATTCCCAACATAAGTATATTTTATTTATAATTTTTAGACATTAAATAATTTAATTTATTTATGAGACAATGATGATGTAGTAATTACCATAATAGTGAAATATTAAAATAATTGATATTATAAATACCCAAATAAATATAATTTGAGCCTTTTAATGATTTAAACTAATTTTATAGGATAACATGACTGATTAGTATTGATGTAATTGACTTTGTTCAATGTAATCATTCTGTTATGAGTTTCACATAAATATACTATTGAATAGTGTCAAAATTGACATAAAAGAGTTTTTAAAACAAATATTATATTATTAATTGATATTAAATTCCTTAAAATCTAAGGATCTTCTAAGAGACTTATATCATGATAGGTGTATCATTAATGGACTACTTGGGGGTCTCTTTGATGTATATATTAAGTTTATTAACTATGTAATATAAAAATACAAAGTGACATGGTAAATGTCAAACTAATTAACTAAGAGGTAAAACTAAAAGATAAGGTTAATATAGTAACCCAAACCTGTCTAAATTATATTGGTTGAATGGTTTTAGACCTATCCCCACCTTAACCATTTAATAATCAACTTTGGACCCATTAGAAACCGAATATGAATTTATTATAAATTAATATTTCTAGCTTTTCCAAAGGTGCCCCTCACCCTTCTTTTAAAAGGGCACTCACCCTTCTCATTACTTCACACCTTCAAAGCCTTTTGGATTGGCCAAAATCTACCCAAATACTTTATAAACTTTTCTCACTATAACCTAGAGGCCTTAGTTTGATCATAAAGCCAACTTAAGGAGCCATTTTGATCAAATCAAAAGAAAGAACCTGAAGAAGAGTTAATGTTTTCACCACCCTTTTTCAAATTAATTTCTTCTTCCACTTATTCATTCTATGTTTTTACCATTCTAAAATAATAACTCCAGTATCTTATATATACTGTGATGTTATTATAAATATGGTACAACCATATTCAGTATTCTATCCACCCTTTGAATAACTTGTCACCATACGTGCGTACGTACGGATTACCGTCTCCACGTCGTGGTGTAATTGTTATTCAATATATTATTATTTGGATGGGTAAAATAATTATTTGTAACTCAAGTAAATAATAAATATAACATGATAATGATTCTGTATATATGACATAACATCCAATTATCTATTATTTTAATATCAAAAGAATGATATTGTCGCTCGTGCGTACGTACGGACTACCGTCTCCACGAACGCGATGAGATTCATTCTGCATCGTATCCATTCAAGTATAATTATCAATTGATGATTAAAAAATAATTTTTAAGGACTTGATATCATTCTGAATATGAAAAATATACAACCTAACCATTACAAACATGGCTTACGTAACAAAACATATAAAAGAAAACGAGTAAGTTAACACCCGAAACGACAATAATACTAAGATATTATTAACAATGAAATGTTAAAAGATCATATTTGATATCATATTAATATATATGATTCTTGTATAATTTAATAACAATTATTTCACCATTATACAGGAGGTTATCCTACCCTCAACCAAGGAAAAGTAAAAGGTAAGGGTTTATTTCACAATCTCTTCATTATCCGAGGTTGTTTATACGCAATTATGTACTGGGATCTCTTTATCATCCACACCCATGTTTCTTCAAAATGTATTGCAATTTTTTTTAATATTTACAAAGAATATGGGTTAAAGTCATTTATACCCTTATCTGTTTTTAAAGGAATTTTTCTATCGTTTTCCAAACAAGGCACTTTTTACCTTTCGACAAATTTAAGGTAAGAATGTTTTTTTAACATATACGGCGGGTGCAGCTATCTACCGCCGTTATAAAATCATCAATGCTTCCCTTACGAGATTATAAGAATATTTTAAAAGTAAATCTCTTATTTTATAATTATGTGACTTTTATATGATTTCAAAATGAATATTTTTAGAATTTTTGAAAGGTACTCTTTATAAAGATCATAATTTTAAATGTTTTAAAGATTTATCTTTCTAAATATTTCTAATTAATGTCCATGTTTTAAAAATGATTTTAAGGATTTATTTATATGGACATGAAGGTTTTTAAATGATATTTCTTTTCAAAAGTATCAAAGTGATATGGGACACTTTGATTCAAAAATATCTTTTAAATTACATCCTTTATAAATGTGTGACTTTTCAATGATTTCGAGAAATGAGATATTTCTATCTAATAGTTTTGATTTCATCTATGTCAACATCCTTTGATGGATTTTATGCTTATTTGAAGTTGATTTATTATGATACAAAACTTCTATATTATATTGAAGGTTTTGTGATATGTTTGACTGTGGATGTGCTATTTTTATACCATTCATGGTTTATGGTGAAAATATTCAAATTTCGTATGCTATTTTAATACGAATGTTTATGTTATGTTTAAACCTTTTCATATGGGAATGCATTGGACTAAATATGTGACGGGTGGATCCCGCTATAGCTCCTCGATGCATCAGTAGGTCTCATGAGACAAAATAGTGTCTTGGCACAAGGCCTTGGGAAAATCTTATTTGTAGTCTTGGCACGAGGCCTTGGCTATGTGGTTATGATAGTCTGGCATTATGGATTCCATCATTATGAAAGTGGTAATTGATATTTCATGTGATTATTCGATTAGTAGAATATCCATGTGAATAAGTAAATGGAATTATTTCATTTTATTTTTTCCATACTATGTTGATGTTTATGTTTAAAAGGATTTTGTTTTAAGTCATACATTGACTTAAATGTTTATTCTTATTTATTAAAGTTTCCGCTATATTGTTATCCTTACTGGGCATTTGACCTCACCCCTTTTCTATGTTTTATTTTTCCCAGGATGTGAAGAAGTAATTTATGAATGACCTGCAGGGATAGTATGTGGGGATATGAGTGTGGGATATGGAGACTATGTTCTTGTAGTATTTTTTTTACTTTATGATGTAATGTAAATCTTTATGAATATATCTAGTGTTTCCAAGGATACTAAACCAATCAGTCTTTCGAGATTTGATCTTTTTTGTTATAATGCCAATGTTATGTAATAATGCACCGACTCTAGGTAACTGGGGTCGAGGCGTTATAGTTGCTATCAGAGGAAGTTTAATACAAACCTTGGAAGCTATATTTAGATATACTCTGATTAGAGCACATAAATTTAAGATGGAATTTGAGGATTAGTATAGAAGAACTTCCTAGAGTTTTGGTATTTTAGAGATTTTGTGAGTTATCCAAGGAATACATCCCTGTCTGGATATGAGCAGGTAGAGGCGGCTCTGGCACAGATATAACTTGGGGTAAAACCTGAAAACACCGCTTTGAGCTAGAATTAAACGGGAACTGGTGCACGACAACGAGCCTTGATGCACTCTTGGTTAGGAAACTCCCGGGGGATATGCTTAGGATAATACTCATTTTCCTTACAAACCATTATTAAGGGTTTATGAGTATATACTTCCTCAAAGGAGAAATGTTTATGATTATGGATTATATCCATAAACTATTTAATTTATGTTATGTGTTTTACAAGTTTGGGATTAGGTATTTTTATTCATAAACAAATCTAGTGTATGCCATTGTTTAGAAATGGCGACCAGTAGAAGGAATGATAACTCCAGCAATGCACATGATCCAAAGAGAAAGAAGGATCATATCTTTCATGGTCTTAAGCCAGAATTTATAAGAGAAATAGTCTCCCATGTATTATCATCATATGAAGAAATAATATCATGTGTTGATAAGATAAGTACAGAGTTTACTGAGTCCTATGGATTTGAAGGGAAGCAAGAGAAGAAAATGATGGAAGAGAGAAAGATGGATTAAGGGAAGAGGGAAAAGAAAAATTTTCCCATATGTGATAACTGTGTGAAGAAACACCCTGGAAATTGCCTGAAAGGAATGGGAGTTTGTTATAAGTGTGGAGGAAAAGGGCACAATGTACGTGACTGAAAGGGTAAGAAAATGGTTTCAAATGTACAATGCTTCATTTGCAAGGAGTTTGTACACTACGCGAACCTATTTCCCAGTCATCAGACTATGCCGCAAATGATGCTATTGGATAATAATCAAGTTATGATACTACCACAGATGAAGAGGAATTATTAGAGTTATTATGTTGATTATGTCAATTGAGTGTTGTATCAACAATGTACTTGTTATAATGATTATGGAGTATATAAGGATTGTACTGCAGTACTATTTCATTAAGGACTTGAGATTGTGTGGAACAAAGAAAAGTGACTCAATAACAGGATAAATTTTGGGAAAATACATGGTTGAGAGAATGATAAACCATAATATAGTTCTGATACCGAGGTAGTGATTTTGGAATAATGCATGATTTATTTGGATAAAGTATATTGGATATCATTGACTACCTTGATACTGATTAATGATTTGTATATTCTATCATTTTTTGGGTTTAAAACATTTTTGGATTGAAGGAGTATATCTATTATTCTTTAAGGAATAAGGGATCATGAATGTAATCATTAAGGTTTTATGGTAATTCAAGATGTTGCAGTGTTTTAAAAGAATACATGATGAAGGCGTTCACATGTTATTACGCGGAAAAAAGGATCTTTATTGTGTTTACCTTCCTTATAAAATTTGGACTGAATTATTTTGGATAGTTCTAGTTTGGATTATTTTGGATTGCCATAAAAGGACAACCCAGAGGTCGGGCGGCAACCCGTTGCGTCCGGCAAGGCCGCGAGACTTGAACCCACAACCGAAGGGTGACAAGGCTGTATCACCTACCACTGAACAACGTGATGTCCTAGATTGAATAATGTCATTTTTTAATGGTTCTTCTAGATGAATTATAAATTCATTTTTTAACCCTATACGAATAGGATAAATAGAATATTATTTTTAAGTTCTATTATCTTTTAGAGTGAAAGATGAGTATGTGGTAGAAATTAGATAAAGGATGGAACTCTACTTGTCAAGAATATATTTTTTCTTCTTCTCTTATTCTATGAAGAAATTAATTATTATACTTTATTTAAGGAATCCTAAAACAAAAAATGTGTTATCCTAATACCTTATGTTTTGTTGAACCGATGGTATTTCAAATCATCAAAGATTGATGAATTTAAGGACCTCAATTTTAAACATGTTTGTGATTGATGACCTCAATCACTACCTATAAATATTTACATTTTTCCTCCAATTACATGTGTCTAATTTACAACAATGTTCTCCTAATCTAGATCATAATTTGGTGGTGACCCTTTCATTTCTCTTTTCCTAATATTAAGACTAAATTTTAGTAACCCAATTTCCAATGTGGTTTTTCCCAGAAAGATATTTTTTATTTTCGATATTTTATTTTCGAAGAACAATTTCAAATTGCGAGGATTCAATTTATTGAAGGAGGGGAGAATGTAACACCCCAATATTTCATAGTGTGTTATTTCTTCAAAATAATTCAATAACATGCACTACACGCAACACCGAGTTAAAGCGCACCATGACTTACCAAACTAGTAGTTATGAATAGTAATACCTACTTTTTGAAATTTTTTAAATACTATCTCTCAAAATGGACTTCATTTTTGGATTTGGAATATCAAAATTATCCTAGGGTGAAATTTTGGTACTCTTCAGATCACTTTAATATTTTGATGAATAGTGAAAATTACTAAAGTTTAATTATGAACAACTTTTTTGATCAAAATAATTAATAGTGACAAATTATGAATTTCATTGGTTTTAAAGTATAATTAGAATATATTTTTACCATTTTATCCAATGGTGTTCATTAGAATTAATTTCACTTTGAAATTGGACCTAAACAATTCTCAACCTTTTGATATATATTGTTTCTTAAAAACACGCTATTTGTTGTGACAGCTGGAATTAATTATAAAATTAATTAATGCAACTTATATGTTTGGAATTTTGTTAAATAGACATCATTTTCGAATTCGGAATATCAATTATAGCTTGGGATGAAATTTTTCCATTGTTCTGAAAAACTTCAATTTTTGATGAATAGTGAAACTACTAAGTGGTAGATAAAAAAACTGAATTTTTCATAAAACGTAATTTTACCACTCTTGTGAATAGAATTTCAAAAATCTGAGAGACACGGTTAATATCAAGAAGTAAAATGTGGTTCAATGAGATGAAAATAATTTTTGGTGAATAGTAACTTTTTACTTTTATTTACCACGGTTAAAAGTAAATAGGGTAATTAAGGGTAGAAATGATATTAATATTACCTTAACACATGTCCTAACTCTATTGGACAAGTGTATCTCAACCAAAAACAAACTTAGGAATAATATATTATCATTTAGGTCCACCTGGATTAGATTAGGACATTTATTATTATTTAATTCAAAGAAGAGTTAAAAGAGTTAAAATCAAAGTTTATTTACTAAAATATTTTTAATATAGGGTTATACATAAGATTAATTCTTTTTTAAATATTCATCAGAAATATAATAAGATTACCTACATAAGAGTATTTTATTTATAATTTTTATACATTAAATAATTTAATTTATTTATGACACAATGATGATGCAGTAATTACAATAATAGTGAAAAATTAAAATAATTGATATTATAAATACCCAAATAAATATAATTTGAGACTTTTAATGAATTAAACTAATTTTCTAGGATAATATGTCATATTAGTATTGATTTAACTTACTTTTTTCTAAGTAATCATTCTGTTATGAGTTTCACAAAAATCAACTATTGAATAGTGTCAAAATTGACATAAAAGAGTATTTAAAACAAATATTATATTATTAATTGATAGTAAATTCCAGAAAACCTATGGTTCGGCCAAGAGACATATATAATGATTTTTTTATCATTAATGGACCTCTTGGGGGTCTCTTGGATGTATATAGTAAGATTATTGACTATATAATATAAAAATACAAAGTGACAAGGTAAATGTCAAACTAATTAACAAAGAGTTAAAACTAAAATATAAAGTCAATATAGTAACCCAAACCAGTATAAATTCTATTGGATGAATGGTTTTAGACCTATCCCAACCTTAACCTTTGAATAATCAACTTTGGAGCCATTAGAAACCGAATATGAATTTATTATAAATTAATATTTCTAGCTCTTCCAAAGGTGCCCCTCACACCTCTTATAAAAGGGAACTCCCCATTCTCATTACTTCACACCTTCATAGCCTTTAGGTTCGGAAAAACACTGCCCAAATACTCTCTAACCATCCCTCACTATAACCTAGAGGCCTTAGTTTGATCATAAAGCCAACATAAGAAGCCCTTTTGATCAAATCAAAAGGAAGAACCCGAAGAAGAGGTAATGTTTTCACCACCCTTTTTCAAATTCATTTCTTCTTCCACTTATTCTTTGTTTGTTATTACCATTATAAAATAATAACTCCAGTATATTATATATAATGTGATATTATTATAAATATGGTACAATGAAATTCAGTATTCTATCCACCCTTTGAATAACATGTCACCATACGTGCGTACGTACGGATTACCGTCTCCACGTCGTGGTGTAATTGTTATTGAATATATTATTATTTGGATGGGTATAATAATGATGTGTAACTAATGTAAATAATAAATATAACATGATAATGATTCTGTATATATGATATACTATCCAATTATATATTATTTTAATATCAAAAGAATGATATTGTCGCTCGTGCATACGTACGGACTACCGTCTCCACGAATGCGATGAGATTCATTTTCCATCGTATCCATTCAAGTATAATTATCAATTGATGATTTAAAAATAATGTTTAAGGACATGATATAATTATAAATATAAAAACTATACAACATAACCATTACAAACATGGCTTAGGTAACAAAACATATAAAAGAAAATGAGTAAGTTAACACCCGAAACGATGATAATACTAAGATATTATTAACAAAGAAATGTTAGAAGATCATATATGATATCATATTAATATATATGATTCTTGTATAAGGTAATAACTATTCTTTCACCATTATATAGGAGGTTAACCTACCCTCAACCAAGTAAAAGTACTAGGTAGGGGTTTATTTCACAATCTCTTTATTATCGGAGGTTGTTTATACACAATTATCTACTGGGATCTCTTTATCATCCACATCCATGTTTCTTCAAAATGTATTTCAAAACATTTTTACTATTTAAAAAGAATATGGGTTAAAGTCATTTATACCCTTATGTGTTTTCAAAGGAATCTTTCTGTTGTTTTCCAAACAAGGCACTTTTTACCTTTCGACAAATTGAAGGTAAGAATGTTTTTTTAACTTATACAGCGGGTGCGGCTATTTACCGCCGTTATAAAATCGTCAAAGCTTCCCATAAAATATTATAAGAATATTTTCAAAGTAAATGTTTTATTTTATAATTATGTTACTTTTAAATGATTTCAAAATGAATATTTTAAGAATTTTTCAAAGGCACTCTTTATCAAGATCATAATTTTAAATGTTTTAAAGATTTATCTTTCTAAATATTTTTAATTATTGTACATGTTTTCAAAATGATTTTAAGGATTTGTTTATATGGACATGAAGGTTTTGAAATGATATTTCTTTTCAAAAGTTTCAAAGTGGTATGGGACACTTTGATTCAAAAATCTCTTTTAAATTACATTATAAATGTGTGACATTTCAATGATTTCGAGAAAAGAGATATTTCTCTCAAATAGTTTTGATTTCATTTATGTCAACATCCTTTGATCGATTTTATGCTTATTTGAAGTTGATTTATTTTGATACAAAACTTCTATATTATATTGAAGGTTTTGTGATATGTTTGACTGTGGATATGCTATTTTTATACCATTCATGGTATGGTGAAAATATTGAAATTTCGTATGCTAGTTTTAATACGAATGTTTATGTTATGTTTAAACCTTTTAATATGGGAATGCATTGGACTTAATATTTGATGGGTGGAGCCCGCTATAGCTCCTCGATGCATCGGTAGGTCTCATGAGACAAACTAGTGTCTTGTCACAAGGCCTTGGAAAAATCTTATTTGTAGTCTTGGCATGAGGCCTTGGCTATGTGGTTATGATAGTCTTGCATTATGCATTCCATCATTATGAAAGTGGTAATTGATATTTCATGTGATTATTCGATTAGTAGAATATCCATGTGAATAAGTAAATGGAATTATTTCATTTTATTTTTTCCATACTATGTTGAAGTTCAAGTTTAAAAGGCTTTTGTTTTAATTCATACATTTCCTTAAATGTTTATTCTTATTTATGAATGTTTCCGCTATATTGTTATCCTTACTGGGCATTCGAGCCCACCCCTTTTCTATGTTTTATTTTTCCCAGGATGTGAAGAAGTAATTTATGAAAGACCTGCAGGGATAGTATGTGGGGATATGAGTGTGGGATATGGAGACTATGTTTTTGTAGTAGTTTTTCACTTTATGATGTAATGTAAAACATTATGAATATATCTAGTGTTTCCAAGGCTACTAAACCAATCAGTATTTTGAGATTTGATCTTTTTTGTGATCATGCCAATGTTATGTAATAATGCACCGACTCTAGGTAACTGGGGTTGGGGCGTTATAGTTAGTATCAGATGAAGTTTAGTGCAAACCTTGGAAGCTAGATTTAGATAAACTCTGATTAGAGCACATAGATTTAAGATGGACATTGAGGATTAGTATAGAAGAACTTCCTAAAATTTTGGTATTGTAGAGATTTTGTGAGTTTTCCGAGAAATACATCCCTGTCTGGATACGACCAGGTAGAGGCGGCTCTGGCACAGATGTACCTAGGGGTAAAACCCGAAAACACCGCTTTGAGCTAGACTCGAACGGGAAGTGGTGCACGACAACGGGCCTTGCTGCACTCTTGGTTATGACACTCCCGGGGGATATGCTTAGAATAATTCTCATTTTCTTTACAAACCATTATTAAGGGTTTATGAGTATATACATACTCAAAGGATACATTTTTAAGATTATAGATTATATCCATAAACTATTTAATTTATGTTATGTGTTTTACAAGTTTGTGATTAGGTATTATTATTCGTAAACTAATCTAGTGTATGCCATTGTTTAGAAATGGCGCCCAGTAGAAGGAATGATACCTCCAGCAATGCACATGATCCAAAGAGAAACAAGGATCATATTTTTCATGGTATTAAGACAAAATTTATAAGAGAAATAGTCTCCCATGTATTATCATCATATGAAGAAATAATATCATGTGTTGATAAGATATGTAAAGAGTTTACTGAGTCCTATGATTTGGAGGGAAGCAAGAGAAGAAAAGGATGGAAGAGAGAAAGATGGATAAAGGGAAGAGGGAAAAGAAGATTTTTACCATATGTGATAACTGTGGGAAGAAACACCCTGGAACTTGCCTGAAAGGAATGAGAGTTTGTTATAAGTGTGGAGGAAAAGGGCACAAAGTACGTGACTGCAAGGTTAAGAAAATGGATTCAAATGTACAATGCTTCATTTGCAAGGAGTTTGGACACTACACGAACCTATGTCCCAGTCATCAGACTATGCCGCAAATGATGCTATTAGATAATAATCAAGTTATGATACTACCACAGATGAAGAGGAATGATTAGAGTTCTTATGTTGATTATGTCAATTGAGTGTTGTATAAACAATGTAATTGTTATAATAATTATGGAGTATATAAGGATTGTACTGCAGTACTATTTCATTAAGGACTTGAGATTGTGTGGAACAATGAAAAGTGACTCAATAGCAGGATAAATTTTTGGAAAATATATGGTTTAGAGAATGATAAACCATAATATAGTTCTGATACTGAGGTAGTGATTTTGGAATAATACATGATTGGTTTGGATAAATTATATTTGATATTTTGACTACCTTGAAACTGATTAATGTTTTGTATATTACATCATTTTTTGGGTTTAAAACATTTTTGGATTGAAGGAGTATATCTATTATTCTTTAAGTAATAAGGGATCATGAATGTAATCAATAAGGTTTTATGGTAATTCAGGATGTTGCAGTGTTTTAAAAGAATACATGATGAAAGTGTTCGCATGTTATTACGCGGAAAAAAGGATCTTTATTGTGCTTACCTTCCTTATAAATCTTGTACTGAAGTATTTTGGATAGTTCTAGTTTGGATTATTTTGGATTGCCATAAAAGGACAACCCGGAGGTCAGGCAACAACCTGTCGCGTCCGGCAAGGCTGCTAGACTTGAACCCACAACCGAAGGGCGACAAGGGTGTATCACCTACCACTGACCCACTTGATGTCCTAGATTGAATAATGTCGTTTTTAATGGTTCTGCTTGATGAATTATAAATTCATTTTTTTAACCCTATATGAATAGGATAAATAGAATATTATTTTTAAGTTCTATTATCTTTTAGAATGAAAGATGATTATGTGGTAGAAATTAGATAAAGGATGGAACTCTACTTGTCAAGAATAAATTTTTTCTTCTTCTCTTATTCTATGAAGAAATTAATTCTTATACATTATTTAAGGAATCCTAAAACCAAAAATGTGTTATCCTAGTACCCTATGTTTTGTTGAACCGATGGTATTTCAAATCATCATAGATTGATGAATTTAAGGACCTCAATTTTAAACTTGTTTGTGAATGATGACCTCAATCACTACCTATAAATATTTAGGTTTTTCCTCCAATTATATGTCTCTAATTTCCATCAATGTTCCCCTAATCGAGTTCATAATTTGGTGGTGACCATTTCATTTCTCTTTTCCTCATATTAAGACTAAATTTTAGTATCCCAATTTCCGATGTGGGATTTCCCACAATGATATTTTTTATTTTAAATCATTTATTTTCGAAGAACAATTTCAAATTGCGAGGATGCAATTTATTGAATGAGGGGATAATGTAACACCCCAAGATTTCATAGTGTGTTATTTCTTCAAAATAATTCAATAACTTGCACTACACGCAACACCGAGTTAAAGCACACCATGACATACCAAACTAACCGTTATGAAAAGTAATACCTACTTTTTGAAATTTTATAAATTCTATCTCTAAAAATGGACTTTATTTTTGGATTCGGAATATCAAAATTAGCCTAGGGTAAAATTTTGGTACTTTTCTGATAACTTTAATATTTTGATGAATAGCGAAAATTACTAAATTTTAATTAAAAACAACTTTTTTAATCAAAATAATTAATAGTGATAAAAAATGAATTTTAGTGGTTTTAAAGTAAAATTAGAATATATTTTTACCATTTTATCCAATTGTGTTCATTATAATTAATTTCACTTTGAAATTGGACCTAAACAATTGTCAATCTTTTGATATATATTGTTTCTTAAAAACACGCTGTTTGTTGTGACAGCGAGAATTAATTATAAAATTAATTAATGCAACTTATATGTTTGGAATTTTTTAAAATAGACATCATTTTTGAATTCGGAATATCAATTACAGCTTAGGGTGAAATTTTGGCATTGTTTTGAAAAACTTCAATTTTTGATGAATAGTGAAACTACTAAGTGGTAGTAAAAAAAACTGAATTTTTCATAAAACCTAATTTTACCACTTCTGTGAATGGAATTTCGAAAATCAGAGAGATACGGTTTATATCAATAAGTAAAATCTGGTTCAATGAGATGAAAATAATTTTTTGTGAATAGTAACTTTTTACTTTTATTTACCATGGTTAAAAGTAAATAGGGTAATTAAGGGTAGAAATGATATTAATATTACCCTAACACATGTCCTAACTCTATTGGATAAGTGTATCTCGACCCAAAACAACCTTAGGGATTAAATATTATCATTTATGTCCACTTGGATTAGTTTAGTACATTTATTATTATTTAATTCAAAGAAGAGTTAAAAGAGTTAAAATCAAGGTTTATTTACTAAAACATTTTTAATATAGGGATATACAAAAGATAAATTCGACTGTAAATATTCATTAGAAATATAATACGATTCCCTACATAATGATATTTTTTTTTATAATTTTTAGACATTAAATAATTTAATTTACTTAAAACAAAATGATGATGTAGTAATTACCATAATAGTGAAAATTTAAAATAATTGATATTATAAATACCCAAATAAATATAATTTGTGACTTTTAATGAATTAACTAATTTTATAGGATAATATGACATATTAGGATTGATTTAATTGTCTTTTTTGGAAGTAATCATTCTTTTATGATTTTCACAAAAATCAACTATTGAATAGTGTCAAAATTGACATAAAAGAGTTTTTAAAACAAATATTATATTTTTAATTGATATTAAATTCTTAAAAATCTAAGGTTCGGACACGAGACTTATATCATGATAGGTGTAACATTAATGGACCACTTGGTGGTCTCTTGGATGTATATATTATGTTTATTAACTATATAATATAAAAATACAAAGTGACATGGTAAATGTCAAACTAATTAACTAAGAGTTAAAACTAAAAGATAAGGTTAATATAGTAACCCAAACCTGTCTAAATTCTATTGGTTGAATGGTTTTAGACCTATACCAACCTTAAGATTTTAATAATCAACTTTTTAGCCATTAGAAACCGAATATGAATTTATTATAAATTAATATTTCTATCTTTTTCAAAGGATCCCATCACCCCTCTTATAAAAGGGCACTCCCCCTTCTCATTACTTCACACATTCAAAGCCTTTTGGTTCGGCCAAAATCTATCCTAATACTCTCTAAACTTCCCTCACTACAACCTAGAGTCCATAGTTTGATCTGAAAGCCAACCTAAAGAGCCCTTTTGATCAAATCAAAAGGAAGAACCCGAAGAAGAGGTAATGTTTTCACCACTCTTTTTCAAATTCATTTCTTCTTCCACTTATTCTTTCTTTGTTATTACCATTCTAAAATAATAACTACAGTATCTTATATATACTGTGATGTTATTATAAATATGGTACAACCATATTCAGTATTCTATCCACACTTTGAATAACATGTCACCATACCTGTGTACGTACGGCTTACCGTCTCCACGTCGTGGTGTAATTGTTATTGAATATATTGTTATTTGGATGGATATAATAATGATGTGTAACTCATGTAAATAATAAATATAATATGATAATGATTCTGTATATATGATATACTATCCAATTATATATTATTTTAATATCAAAAGAATGATATTATCGCTCGTGCGTACGTACGGACTACCGTCTCCACGAACATGATGAGATTCATTATCCATCGTATCCATTCAAGTATAATTATCAATTGATGATTTAAAAATAATGTTTAAGTACTTGATATCATTGTGAATATGAAAAATATACAGACTAACCATTACAAACATGGCTTTCATAACAAAACATATAAAATAAAATGAGTAAGTTAACACCCGAAACGACGATAATACTAAGATATTATTAAGAAAGAAATGTTAAAAGATCATATATGATATCATAATAATATATATGATTCTTGTATAATTTAATAACAATTATTTCACCATTATACAGGAGGTTAACCTACCCTCAACCAAGGAAAAGTACAAGGTAAGGGTTTATTTCACAATCTCTTCATTATCCGAGGTTGTTTATACACAATTATCTACTGGGATCTTATTATCATCCACATCCATGTTTCTTCGAAATGTATTTCAAAACATTTTTACTATTTACAAAGAATATGGGTTAAAGTCATTTATACCCTTATGTGCTTTTTAAAGGAATCATTCCATCATTTTCCAAACAAGGAACTTTTTACCTTTCGACAAATTTAAGGTAAGAATGTTTTTTTGACTTATACGGCGGGCGTGGCTATTTACCGCCATTATAAAATATTCAAATATTCCATTACAAGCTTATAAGAATATTTTCAAAGTAAATGTTTTATTTTATAATTATGTGACTTTTTAATGATTTCAAAATGAATATTTTAAGAATTTTTGAAAGGTACTCTTTATCAAGATCATAATTTTAAATGTTTTAAAGATTTATCTTTCTAAATATTTTTAATTAATGTCCATGGTTTCAAAATGATTTAAAGGATTTATTTATATGGACATAAAGGTTTTGAACTGATATTTCTTTTCAAAAGTTTCAAAGTGGTATGGGACACTTTGATTCAAAAATCTCTTTTAAATTACTTCCTTTATAAATGTGTGACTTTTCAATGATTTTGAGAAAAGAGATATTTCTCTCAAATAGTTTTGATTTCATATATGTCATCATCCTTTGATGGATTTTAAGCTTATTATAAGTTGATTTATTATTATACAAAACTTCTATATTATATTGAAGGTTTTGTGATATTTTTGACTGTGGATGTGCTATTTTTATACCATTCATGGTTTATAGTGAAAATATTGACATTTCGTATGCTAGTTTTAATACAAATGTTTATGTTATGTTTAATCCTTTTCATATGTGAATGCATTGGACTTAATATGTGACGAGTGGAGCCCGCTATAGCTCCTCGATGCATCGGTAGGTCTCATGAGACAAACTAGTGTCTTGGCACAAGGCCTTCGCAAAATCTTATTTGTAGTCTTGGCACGAGGCCTTGGATATGTGGTTATGATAGTCTGGCATTATGCATTCCATCATTATGAAAGTGGTAATTGATATTGCATGTGATTATTCGATTAGTAGAATATCCATGTGAATAAGTAAATTGCATTATTTCATTTTATTTTTTCCATACTATGTTGAAGTTCAAGTTTAAAAGGCTTTTGTTTTAAGTCATACATTTACTTAAATATTTATTGTTATTTATGAATGTTTCTACTATAGTGTTATCCTTACTGGGCATTTGAGCTCACCCCTTTTCTATTTTTTATTTTTCCCAGGATGTGAAGAAGTAATTTTTGAATGACCTGCAGGGATAGTATGTGGGGATATGAGTGTGGGATATCGTGACTATGTTTTTGTAGTAGTTTTTCACTTTATGATGTAATTTACAACTTTATGAATATATCTAGTGTTTCTGAGGCAACTAAACCAATCAGTCTTTCGAGATTTGATCTTTTTTGAGATCATTCCAATGTTATGTAATAATGCACCGACATTAGGTAACTGGGGTCGGGCCGTTAAAATGATGTAGGAAATCTTTTTAGCTTTCCAAATAATATTTATAGTTGAAAATATAACTTATATAACCCCTTAGAAAAATTAATTACTAAATGATTTTTCTTAAAGTCAATTTTGTCTTTACATTAAATTAATTAATCCAAATTGTCATTTTCACTACCAAGTGGCTCATTGGGGTCCCAAAATCAACCCAAGGATTACCATGGTCGGAAAATACTCATACCATAAGTTTAGGACAAGTTTCAAAGTAATTTTGAATTATTATAATATTATTTTACCCTTGAATTACCCCATTTACCTTTAACCGCAGTAAATAAAAAATACCGTAGTTACTATTCATAATGCACAAAAATAAAAAAGTAGCTTATTAACATAATTTGGACCCACTGATTCCAAATATGGAATCAATTATTCCAAATTCAGTACATAAAATTTTCATAAATTCAATTAAAATTAATCCTGTTGTCGAAAGAAAATGAGTTTTTGTTAAAAACATTGCAAAAGATTGAATTGATTTAACTTATGAATTCAAGGTAAAATCAATGCTAATGACATAAATTATATTAAATGGTAAAAATATATATTTTATTTATACTTTAAAACCATTACATATTATAATTTATCCACATAAAATATTATGATGAAAAAATTTGTTTTTAATTAAAATATAGCGTGTTTTTACTATTCATTAAAATATGAAAGTTATCAGAAAAATATCAAAACTTTATCCAATGTAAATTTTTATATCCTGATTCAAAAGAAGAATTTTATTTTGTCAAATTGAACTTATAAACATGTCAAAAACTAGATTTAATGTGGGTGCTCCATCAAAAGGCGGCAAAACTGCATTTTTTGAAAAATAAATATTTTACCTGCAAAATTTATTTTGTTCTAATACCATGTTATAGAAAATATGTAAGATGAATAATAATGTTATAAAATTAAAAATTTAGTTAATAATATTAATAACGGCTAGTTCATAATAATATTATAATAATATATCGTTGTTTAGTAAAACTCGGTATTGCGTACAACACACGCTATCGAGCAAGGTCGCGATTGCATGTAATGCAAGCCAAGTTAGGGTTGCGTGTTGTGCAATAATCCTTTGTTGTTTAGTTATAACAAAATCCAATTTTTTTTTTTCATTTATACATGGAATTTATATAAATATATATATACTCAATGTTGCGTAGAATGACTATTATCAAAAGAACTTGAAATTGTGTGTCACACAATCTAAGAATAGTGTTGTGTATACTGCAAGCTAATACGATGTTGCGAATAGCACAAGATAATTTTGGTGTAGCGTACAACAGAAGATATGAATTAAAATGAATATATCTTATAAAATCTCTGGTTGTTACATTCTACCCCCCTTAAAATGAATTTCGCCCTCTAAATTCGTCGGGGTTATACATGGTTTACTATTTGAAAGTTACTTTAATAGAAACCCACATCATAAAAAGGAATCATAAAACTTAATTTTAAAAAGTGAAGTATGAAAAATAACGGTTATCCAAATTAACTCATCACTAATTTTCCACTTATGAGATCATAGTTGAAAATATGGATATGGAGGAGAAATCTAACCATATTGTTCTGATGGAGAGTGGTAGAGAACATGGCTATGAAAAAGACAACAATCAAAAAGCCATATATTTGTAATGATCTAAGGTACCATATGATTCATCAGATATAAGGGAACTAGGAAAACATTTTTTGTTTTGAAGATCATTTCCCAAAAGTTGAAGAATTTGAATTAGAAGAAATACTTACTTGATTTTGGTACAATCTCACTGTTGTTCGTTCTTTGAACAATTTCCACTTAATTTCTTAATGAAATAATGTTGAATTTGTTATTCGTGAAGTGTTAGTAGATCATGTGATAGAATGATGGGTCATTCCATCTATTTCAAACAAAAGGTTAGCAAAAGTTATAAGTCCATATTATGGTTAGATTAATCGTATATGGTTCTAAAAATGAACTTATACTTCATATATCATACCGCTTAATAAAATAAAACTAGTTTCTACTAACCAAGGACTTACTGTAGGCCAGTGGTAGGTGATAAAGGCCTGTCGCACTTCGGTTGTGGGTTCGATTTCTACAGCCTTGTCCAACACGATGGGCTGTTCCCCGTCCTGCAGGTTGTCATTTTTCTAAAACTACATTACTATAACATCAAAATAATATCGAAAAAAAAGTTCTATCATTAAACAATACTAACTTATGTCCAAAATAATCTATTCCAATCTTTAGGCTTATCTAAAGTACTTCGGTCCAATCTCATAGTATAAATAAAACAATTACTAGAAAGGTTATCTACCAAGAATGTGAATACAAGCATTTATCTCACATATATCATAAGATATATCTTATTGGTTTCATTCCAAACACATGAATACCTTAGTCATATATTCTATTGAAACATAAATTACCACAGAACCTTAGTGAAATCATGGATACTGTCAAAAGGTAACTCTTTCCAAATACCAAAATCCCAAAAAATTCTATATACTCAAACCATGATATAACCTTCTCGTTATATCAGTTATAATCTCATGAATACTATCAAACATTTAATTTTCTCCTTAGGCGCATATCATCTACTTTCCAAAAATAATGGTACCATTCATCACACACTTTTAAAACATAAGGAAATACAACAGTGTAACAATCCTTAGATGTCTCTTTATTCCATAGTACCATGAGATTACTTATACCACATTACACTTGATAAACATGTAATCATTCCACTACCTTCTTAAACCATTGACCGAGCTTCAAAAATTCTGTCATCTCACATATCATTTGTAGTCTCTTCATCATCAACAACATAAATACAACCCATAAAACCATATTGTTTCTCTTCATGAGACTTTCCCTTAGGGAATTGGTTTGCATAATGCCCGTACATTCCACATTTAAAACATTTAACCATTGTTGATGTCTTATTAATACCATTATTCTCATCCATGGTGTTAACTGAACCTTTTCCTTTGCACTTACTGGCTTTATGGCCTTCTTTTCCACACCCAAAGCATCTTCTAGTTCTTTTGATACATTCTCCTTGATGCCTCTTCCCACATGATTTACATAGGGGAAATTGAACTTTCTTTCCTCTATAATCATCATGAAACTCCATCTTTCTCTTATTAGCCGAGTCAGGAAACTTACCAAATTTGAGTTTATTGATCATATTATGATATTTCTGATTCAGCATAATAATGATTTTTGGACATCTAAATCCAATTTCATTTGGTTTCTCGTGAAGAATATCATTCCATTATCCATCATATCCACTATTATCGTGTATCATCTTGTTTCTAGCCATTTCCAAAAACCCAAAAAGAATAGTGTGAGAGGCAAAAATCATGCTAGGGAAAACAACATAATAAAGGGGGAGTACCCTCAATATCTATCATATTAGGTTCAATTCTAAGATCGTTACCGTATTTTTAGTACTATATCCTATACGTATACTTATCCTTAGGGATATCCCTAGACATACCTTAGAAATATCTCTAGGGATATCACTAACATTTTCACATCCTAGTTTCCAAAGGTTGACTAAACCTTTCCTCTGATACCAACTATAAAGGCCTGAAGCTTGACGTACATGGAAAATACATTAATTTTTTGGAAAAATTAATACATAACAAAAACAGACACACAAGGACCGTAATAGTTTAGTGTCTTTGGGAACTCGGAATAAAATATTCTAATCGTTGTGAATGATCTTCAACGTCTCCCAATAAAGATAATCCCCATTTTCCTTACCTAAAACCTTTATTTATATCCTGGGGAAAATAAAACATAAAAAGGGTGAGCTCAAATGCTCAGTAATGGTAAGCATGGATAAAATAAAACATACCATATAAATTTGAATTTAAAAACATGAACATAATGTTTAAACATCAAAAGCATGAGCAATGACATAAAACATGGAAGTACGTAAGGCATAGATCATAAAGAAACATTAAGAATGATAAAATAGCATGGGAATAAAACATGTAATTGTGGAAACAATTAAGCACATGATATGATTTCCATAGTAGCCAAGGCATTGCTGCCAAGACCATATTTGTGGATAAAGTCCCTTTCTGAATCGAGTTCACTCTTCGTTCCAGTCCTGTATTACTAAACTGGTTTAAATTACCGTTCCAGCCATGTCTATCTCATGAGATATAAATATTTACCCAATGCATTGGAGGGATATATAGGTCCCACCCATCTCATAATGAAATTAGTCTTACTTGTGCCACAAAATAAACATACATCATTCATAAAAACCCAATAAATAAAATGGGTTTCATAAACATCATCCCATCATCACATAATCCATATAAAAGAAATGGATATCATTTCGTAATAAGAAAATTGAAACCATGTAAATCATAGAGAAATTATACTTGATACATAAACATATGAAATAATGTTATCTTATATGAAAAATGGTTTTTGATAAAACACTTGAAATGAATTCTTGAGGAAAATATCCTTTCTTCTTCAAAATCATTTTCTTTTCACAAAATGCCATGAAATTTTAAAAGAATAGGATTTTGTTTAAAATAGTCATGAAATATTTTGGAGGAAGATTAATGAAAATAAGGCTTTATAAAACCGTTAAAAAAATCCTGTCATGCCGTATACGTTAAAAAAACATTCTTCTAGTACTTTTGTCGGAAAAGTAAAAAGCGTACCTTGTAGGGTAAATAAAAGAAAGATTCCTTCCATACCAATGGGTAAATGTCAAAATGGGTAAAAAGGAATTTAAACATACATTAATACATTTTCATAAAACATGGACATGGATGATAGCAGGAAACCTAGTAAATACTTATGAATAAGCAATGTCGGATAAAAATGAGATTTGCAAAATTATATCTTACCTTAGGTCCGATATGCTTTGTATGTATCCAAACCTTCTGTATAATGATTTAAATAATGTCATTAACTTATTACTGAATCATATTAATTGTTATGATATCATATATGGTTCACTTATGACTTTATATTACCGATTCTTTTGTAAATTATTGTTAAAGTAGCGTTTTGGGTAAAATCGTCTTATTTATCGTACGTGTTTGGACTTGTTGTTCTTGATGTTATTATTACTTATATCATGATTTACATAATTCCAAAATACAAATAGTGATTTATATATCTTATAAATTCATTATATATATAGAATATAAAAGCATTTATAATAGTACATAACATATGGAGGTAAGAAATGAAACACAACATTCATGGAGACGGTAAGCCGTACGTACGCATGGACGCTACTTTAATTTCGATTTCTTATTTTAATGGAATTAAAACATAATTATACATATGTATATTATAATTCCAGTATAATATAATATATAGTATCATTAACCACATCCTTTATACATCCCACATAAGGTATTAACGAATCACTTCACTTTGAGGGGGCGGTAGTCCGCACTTCCTCAAATGAGATTATCGTATTTACCGACTATGGAAACTGTAAAGGATTGATATAATTGGGAATTAAAGAAGAATAATTAAATCATAAACATAATATATATTATATCTAAATACATTTCCATCATAATGGCCACCATGAGAGGAGGTAGGAGAAAATCGAACAATCATCGTTTCGTGAGGCGTTAGTTTGCCATCACAGAAACATTGTGTTCTTCATCCACTAGATGGAGGTGTGTGTAAGTGTAGTTTGAATCCTTCTCATAAAAACATCCTAGTATATTTAGGATATTGTTTTTGTTACAAAATAAAGTATTAAAAAGATTTTAGGGTTTGGGGAAGTAGAATAAAAGAAAACAACTTAAGAGAAACTGTTACCTTTAATTTTGGTAACTTCCTTTGGTTTGAACCAAAAGGACAACTTGGAGAGTCTTCTGCCTAATGTAAGGCTTTAAGGGGGAGTAGAAGGATGTAGGGAGATTAGTTGGGCAGAGTTTGGACAAGCCAAAAGGCTTGAGAGGTGTGAGGAATTTCATATAAGTGGTCTCCTTTTATAAGGGAGAGGATGGGCACTTTAGGAAAGTGTGGAAACATTATTTTATTATAAACATATATTCGGTTTCAAGAGGTCAAAAACACATTAATGTTGAAGCTAAGATGACTCATATTCGAAATAAAATCATCCAATTGGAATTGGACAGGTTTTGGATGATATTTTAATCATTATAATCTTATTTATTTAAATCATTTATTAAGGAGGTAAACACTACATCATTATTGTGTCATAAATAATTTAATTCATTTGCTGTCTAAAAATTATGAAAAAACTACCATGATGTAGGGAATATTTTTATCTTTCCAAATAATATTTATAGTCGAAAATATAACTTATATAACCCTTTTTAAAAATTAATTATCAAAATATTTTTGTTAAAGTCAATTTTGTCTTTATATTAATTTAATTAATCCAAATTGACATTTTCACTACCAAGTGGCTCATTTGGGTCCCAAAATCGGCCCAAGGATGCCCATGGTCGGCCAATACTTATAAAATATGGTTAGGAAAAGTGTCAAGGTAATTTTGAATTATTATAATATTATTTTAACCTTGAATTACCCTATTTACCATTAACCACAGTAAATAAAAATTACCTCAGTTACTATTCATAATGCCCAAAAATAAGAAGTAGCTTATTAACATAATTTTAAGCCACTGATTCCAAATATGGAATCCATTTTTCCAAATTCAATACACAAAAGATGCAGAAATTAAATTAAAATTAATCCCGTTGTCGAAAGAAAAAGGGGTTTTGTATAAAACATTGCAAAAGATTGAATTGATTTGACCTACGAATTGAAGGTAAAATCAATGATAAGGACATAAATTATATTAAATGGTAAAAATATATTATATTTAAACTTTAAAACCATTAAATATTATAATTTAACCACATAAATTATTATGATGAAAAAAGTTTTTTTAATTAAAAAATAGCATGTTTTTACTATTCATTAAAATATGAAAGTTATCAGAAAAATATCAAAACTTTATCCAATGTAAATTTTTATATCCTGATTCAAAAGAAGAATTTTATTTTTTTATATTGAACTTATAAATATGTCAAAAACTAGATTTAATGTGGGTGCGCCATCAAAAGGCGACAAAAATTCATTTTTTGAAAAATACTTATTTTACCCGAAAAATTTATTTTGTTCTCATACCATGTTCTAGAAAATATGTATGATGAATAATAATGTTATAAAATTCAAAATTTAGTTAATACTATTCATAACGGCTAGTTTTTAATAATATTATAATAATATATCATTGTTTAGTAAAACTCGGTATTGCGTACAACACACGCTATCGAGGAAGGTCGCGATTGCGTGTAATGCAAGCCAAGTCAGGGATGCATGTTGTGCAAGAATCCTTTGTTGTTTCGTTATAATAGAATCGAACCATTTTTTCATTTATACATTGAATATATATATATATATATACTCAATGTTGCATAGAATTACTATTATCAAACGAACATGAAATTGTGTTTAACAAAATCTAAGAATAGTGTTGCATATACTGCAATCTAATACGGTGTTGCGTATAGCGCAAGGTAATCTTGGTGTAGCGTACAACATAAGATTTGAATTAAAATGATTATATAATATAAAATGTTGGGTTATTACATAAACTGTGAGTGGATCTTCTGAAGAAGTAGTGATCTCACTTCAGTTGAGAGAGCAGTGAGTTCTCAAATTGTGAGTGGTTGTAAACTAGGAGTGATAGTGAGTCCGGTTCAAACATGTAAAGAGCTATGCACTTGTAGTGGAATTTGTATATCAGCACAAGGTTGGTGTATGGTCCTTGGACGTAGCCTAGTGAGGGTGAAACACGCAAAAATTGTTGTGTCTTATGCTTGATTTTTGGTTTATTCATACTCTGCAATGGAAAGGAGGGAGAAGAGGGTTTTGTCTGACTGTAAAACAAGATCAAAAGGGGTAGTTCATTTTATCTGTGATACCCTGATTCACCCCCCTCCCAGGGTATCTAGCCTAATGGACCTAACAGATTCTAAACATGTATATTAGAAAAAAATATATAACTAAAATTAATATAATTATGGAGATTATTTAGCTATAAAATATATGAAAGAATAGCAATGTCCATGATAAAACAAGTATGTTAAAACAAGGAAATCAACACCCGAAACAATGAAAATAATTAATTATTATAAACAAATAGGTGTAAAAATGTTATAAGGGGATCATATATGCTATTTTAAATATGTATACGGTTCTTTTATTAATTAATTACTTTATTAAAACTATTATATAAGAGTTAAAATCACTTTAAAACAAAATTAAGCTAGATCTAATAGAATTCATCTCAATTTACTTTCATTGAAGAATATCAAAATGTTACCCCCTAATTTTATTTATATTGTGTATATAATACCCCATGGGAATGTAAAACCATTATTAACATATAATAAATTTATTTTCATGAAATAATTTGAGTTATTTCATCTAAGAGGATTTGAATTTAAAATTACAATGTCGTAATAAATTACATAACTGAATTTCTTTTCAATGGTTTATATTACTTCTTCATTGAAATTGGTTTTATATGACTATATGTGTATTTAATTTTAAATATATTATTCTGTATATCCAATTATTTTACGTTTATTTACCTTTTACACCAAAAATCGATTAATCAGTTAAATCTCACTTAATATTTTTGATCATTACATGGGTTTGTTTAAAAATCTAATTTTAATTATGATTTCATTCTTGAATTTCCATTGATTGAAATTTATTTGATAATTTTATGATAAAAAAATTTAATTTAATTTTATTATAGTTATTCGTGATTTATTTATGTTTTAGTACCATTTTCAAAATATGCGGTAAACAAAATTATTAATAATACGATTTTATAAAAGTCTGACTTAAGTTATCTCTTCAGTGAAAAATACGTTACTCCTCCAAAATCATGTTTTCAAAAAAGGTTTTGAAAACTGAATCTGACATTATAAAAATTATTTATGGAATAAAATTTTCAACCATTTTTGAATTTTTAAATTTTTTTGAATGGAATATTTATGTTATTTACTAAACATTTCCCCTTTTGATATTACACAAAATGTTAGTGGATTTTTTTTCATTTATAGGTCATGTAAAAAATCTTCTATTGTCATGAAAAATCAATGTTTTTAATGTTAAATTATATTTTTCAGTGGTTATTTCAAAGGAATTTAATTTAATTTTTTTGAACATTTATTAATGGAAAAATGAATTTAAAATTAAAAATGATATTTCCTTCTATAATGTTTTTAATTATATTTATATTGTATTTATATACATAAATTAAAAAAACACTTTATTTTAATTATACATCAATGGGGATATGTTGTATCGATATAATACCTATTAATCATATGAATGTTTTATGATCATTTTAACAATGGAAAGCATTACAAATAACTTTTTTGATACATTTTTGTAGTCATTAACATTTCCACGAAATATTCACTTATATTTGATCATGGTAGATTAAATTTACCTTAATTATGAAAATTTATATATCATGGATATGTTTATTCATTAAATTGTTAATAATTTTGAAAAACAGTGTTCTATATTGAATGTTATTTTTTATCTGGGGAAATATTGATAAATTTTCATCCCTTACTCAATAATGATATTTAATTACAACAAACATTTTTATGTAATTAGATTGATTATTCAATATCTGAGGAATTTTTGGGAAATGAAGCGATGGGTGGGGAATAAAATTATGGGTCCCTTAATGAATCAATAGTCACATGAGGTGAACCAATAAGCAAGCATTACATTGGGGTTTACCAATATTTTTTTCATTATATTGTGAATGGTATTGATAGTATAGGTATCATTATTCATAATATAATGAATTCCAACAATTAAGTATTAACATCATTAAAAATTCAGAAATTATTACCCATGATTTTTCCAAATAAAGTTATATTTGGAAGATTTTAATTCTCAGTTATGGATTAAATGGGATGTGGTTTTAGATATTTAACTTTCTTTAATGATTAATCCAAATATATTTATTATACTAAAGTAATTTTAATAAAATTTATGTTAAATTCTATACATTTTCATATTGTTTATTTTTGATCTATTCATGATAGTCAAGTTACATAAATAGAAAGTGTTTTTAGTTATTTACGTTTCTATATTGACTATTCCTTATCTATTCAAGATAATAATGTTTATTAAATGAAGAATTTATTTAGTTTTTTACCCTTCCATGTTGACTATTCCACATATAATAAGGATAGTCTAGTTATTGATTAAATGAAATGTATGTCTACTTATATACCTTTTTATATTTATTATCCCATATTGATTGTTATTCATTTACAAATGACTACTTACATTTTACATAAATCCTACATTTCGTTGTAGGTCACCATGATTTTTTTCCTTTACCTACCATCTTGGATGTGTACTATAAATTATATTCATGTATATTCTTGAGGAAATAATGATATTCTGAAAAAAATAAGTTTTAATTTTTAATTCCAATAATAATATGTGATTCATATATGTATCTAGTTTACTGAGATTAAAAAATTGATAAATAATTTGGGATGTGATTCGTTGTATCTTATTCCATTGTAATAATGTAAACACCAGGTACAAGTTACTAGAGTCGGGGTTGTTGTAGTTGGTATAAGAGGATGTTTTGTAAAATACATGGGAGCTAGATTTGGGAAAACATACATGGGGGAACATAAACATATGGTAGAATTTTAGGATGAATATAGGAGATCCTTCTGAATTTTTGATATGAAAAAAATTATGTAGTATTTCCTAGTAATAAATCTCTATATGGATACTAAATGTTGATGTGGATCTTGTAAAATTTTACTTAGGGGTACTAACTTTGAAAACAGAACATAGAGATAGACATGATCTACATATTGTGTACAATAATGAGCCTTACTTCACCCATATATTGACACTACCAGGGAATATTATTTGAATAATCTACGTTTATTTACTCCCATTTATAAATTATTTTTAATATATGGTAATAATTAGTGACATATGTTAAACCAAATATAACATATATTGAAAACACGATGTCTTGATTTAGGAATCCTATAATTGATTATATAGTTTTCCAACTACAATTATTGTTACATATATTATGATTTTTGGTTTTATAAATTGAATGGAAACTAACGTAATCATGTTAAAAGTAAAAATGAAGGAAAATGTGGGGACAATGAACAAACAAATGGGATGATGACTCCAGTGAAAGATGTTGTGACTCTTCCTAATAATTCATCCTGAAATATAATTAACTACATATACATTAAACATCGCTCTAACTCATGATATAATAGATTAATGGACTTTTCTAAGTTCTTGAGTGGTGAAGACCGTAATTGGAAGAAGGATCAATATACATAATTTTATAAATGTGGAAAGAGACACTTAGAAATGTATAAAAAATTAACAGGAAATGTTTTATGTGTGGAAAAGAAGGCCATAAACCAATGAATTATTGATGAAAAATAAAGAGTAACACATAAGGAAATAAATTTAATCCTATAGATCAATTTATAATTTTTATTATAAAATATGGGGATTTTGGGAATTATCTAAGTCAATTCCCACATTTAAAGGTTAACTCCCAGACCATGTAAAGTCCTATAGAGATATAAAATTCATGAATTATTTTTTGGGTGTCAGAAATTATATTGTGTATGTATTTATTATAATAGTTATGTGGTTATAATAATCATGAAACATATTTGGATTGTGTTAATTTTAGAAGAATATATGCCTTTTTTATCTTGAGATTTATGGATACCATCATGGGTGTAATGCCTCTGCCCTAGTTACCCAGAGTCAGTGAATTATTACATAACATTGGCATGATCACAAAAGATCAAGTCTCGAAAGACTGATTAGTTTAATATCCATAGAAATACATGATACATTCATAAGTTTTACATTTCATTATAAAATTAAAAACTACAACAATATAGTCTCCATAGGACACACTCATATCCCATAGACTATCCCTACTGGTTAGTCATAATATACTTCTTCACATCCTAGAAAAAATAAAACATAGAAAGGTGTGAGCTCAGATGCTCAGTAAGGATACCAATATAGTAGAAACATTCATAAATAAGCACAAACATTTAAGGCAATTTATGACTAAAACAAAAGAATTTTAAACTTGAACGTTAAAACAATATGGAAATGATAAAATCAAATAATTCCATTTACTTATTCAAATGGATATTCTACTAGTCAAATAATAACATGCAATATCAATGGCCACTTTCATAATGATGGAATGCATATTGCCAAACATTATAACCACATAGTCAAGGCCTTATGCCAATACTAAAAAAAATATTGTGTCAAGGCCTTTTTCCAAGGAACTAGTTTGTCTCATAATACCTACTGATGCATCGAGGAGCTATAGCGGGATCCACCCATCACATACTATGTCCAGTGTATTCCTCATATGAGAAGGATTAAACATTAGTATTAAAACTAGCTTTCAAAATGTCAATACATTATCCATAAACCATGAATGGTGTAAAAATAACATATCCATAGTCATACATATCACAAAACCTTCAAAACAATATTGAAGTTTTGTATCATAATAAATCAACTTCAAAAAAGCATAAAATCCTTAAAAGGATGTTGACATAGATGAAATCAAAACTTTTTTAGAGAAATATATCATTCTATTTTGAAATAATTAAAAATTCATATAATTAAAAAAGAAAACTTTTATTTTGAAAATATTCTTATAATCTTGTAAGGGAAGCTTCGACGATGTTATAATGGCTGAAAATAGCCTCACCTTCCATATAAGTCAAAAAAAATTATTACCTTAATTTAGTTGAAAAGGTCATAAGGAACCTTATTTGGAAAATGACAAAAAGATTCCATTCAAAACATATTAGGTCAAATAAGCATATAAATTACATTAACCTAATTTTTAGTAAATAGTAATAAAATTTTTTGAAATACATTTTTATCAAAACATGGATGTTTATGAAAAAGGGGTCCCAGTAGATACTCACGTATAAAATAACATTAGATAATAAAGAGATTGTGAAATTGACCCTTACCTTGTACTTATCCTTGGTATAGGGTAGGTTAACTCTCTATATAATGGTAAAATAATTGTTTTTAAATTATAAAATAACCATATTCATTAATATGATATCATAAATGATCTTTTAATTTTTCATTGTTAATGATATTTCAGTAGTATCATCATTTCAGGTGTTAACTGATTCTTTTTCCTTTATATGTTTTGTAAAGTAAGTACTGTTTGTTATGGTTAGGATGTATCATATTCAAATTCACAATGACATTAAATCTATAAACATAATTTTTTAATCATCAAATGAAAATTACTCTTGAATGGATACGATGGGGAATGAATCACACCGCGTTTGTGGAGACGGTAATCTGTACGTACTTATGAGCGACAATATCATTCATTTGTTATTAAAATCACATATAATTGGATGGTATATCATATATAAATAATCATTATTGTGTTTTATTTATTATTTACATCATTTGTACTCATTATTATACCCATTCAAATGATAAAGTGTTTGAATAACATACTACACCATGATGTGGAGACGGTAATTCGTACATACGCACATATTGTGACTTTATCACTTATAGGATGGATTAAATAATGAATTTGATTTTAATGTTTTTATAATAACATCACAGTATATAGAATACACTAGAGTTATATTTTTAAAATGGAAACAATAAAGAAAGAGGAAGTGGAAGAAGAAAAGAACTTGAAAGAGGTGATGAAATATTTACCTCCTCTTCAGGTTCTTCGTTTTGATTTGATCAAAAGGGACCCTTAGGTTGGATTTATGACTAAATTAAGGCTTATATGATGAAGGGAGGAAATTTTTTAGTATATTTGGTCAGGGGTTGGGCGATCCAAAGGTATTTGGAGGTGTGAAATTATGATAAGGGGAAGTGCCCGTTTATAATAGAGGTGAGGGTAACTTTAGGAAAAGTTTGAAATATTATTTTATAATAAAATAATTTTCAAATTATAATGGCTAAAAAATTAATTTTTTAAAGTTTAAGGTGGGGATGGGTAGAAAACCTCTCAACCAATATGATTTAGATAGTTCTAGGTTATCATATTAACCATATCGCTTAGATTTAACTCTTAGTTAAATAGTTTGTCATTAACCATTTCTATTTGTATTTTTTTATTATATGGTTAATAAACATACTATAAGATTCCAAGATAACCCTATTTGGATCATTGTTAATATATATAACCTTATATAAGTCTTTTTTCTGATCCATAAATATTTATGAATATGATATCAATTAATAATATAATATTTGTTTTAAAAACTCAATTATGTCAATTTTCACATTACTTAGTAAATATTTTTTTAAAGTTCTAAAAATGATATTACTTCAAACTAAATTAATTTTTTTAATACTAAAATGTAATATTAAACCAAAAATTTAGTGGAATTCATCAAAAGTCCCAATTTACATTTTTTTTGGATATTGATAATATCAATTATTTTAATATTTCATCATTAAGTTAATTACTAGGTCATCATTGTGTCATAAATAAATTAATTATTTAAGGTCTAAAAATTATAAATAAAATATAATTATATAGGAAATATTTTTATCTATATAATTAATACTTATAGGAGTATTTATATTATGTATAACTCTATATTAAAAATGGTTTAGTCATTAAAAATTGAATTTATCTCTTTTAACTCTTCCTTAAATAAAATAATAATAAATGTTCTAATCTAATCCATGTGGACCTAAAGGATCATATTTTAGTCCTAATGTTTTTTTGGTCGAATTACACTTATCCAATTTAATTATGACATGTGTTAGCGTAATAATAATATCATTTTTACCCTTAATTACCCTATTTACTTTTAACCGTGGTAAATAAAAGTAAAAAAGTAACTATTCACCAAAAGTTATTTTCAACTTATTGAACCAAATTTTTCTTACTAATATCAACCGTGTCTCCTGGATTTTTGAAATTCCACTCACAGAATCTTTAAAATTAGGTTTCATGCGAATTTATAAATGCTCCTATCAGGTGGGTAAAAGATGGTAAGAAGTTCGATGAACTTTTATATATGTAAACATATAATAAAATGACCCCAACGAATTATGTTGAACATATATAGGAATTATGTATCTATTTAGACCCAAAATAAATTAAAAAATGACTAATTATTTAAATAAAAAGTTGGTTTTATCCAATAACACAATGTTTTTCCACTATTCATCAATAATGGAATGTTTTCTGAAGAATACCAAAAATTGTCCCTAAGATAATTTCCATATTCTAAATTCAAAAATGAAGTCCATTTTGAATGATAATATTTATAAAAATTTCAAAAAGTGGGTATTACTATTCATAACGGCTAGTTTGATTGGTTGTGGTTTGTTTGAATTCGAAGTTGCGTACAACACAAGCTGTTGTATTATTCAAAAGGAAACATACCGCAGAAGCATGGGGTGTTACATTCTCCTCTCCTTAAAATAATATCATCCTCGAAATTTCTAGAATATTACTGCATAAAATGATTTGGGATTTAGGGGGGGGGGGGTTCTTCATCATAACTTCCTCAGGTTCCCACATTGCCTCTTCCATCTTATGGTTTCTCCGTAGATCTTTTACTAAACGAGTCAATTGGTTTCTCAACACTTGTTCTCTGGTATCAAGAATTTTGGTTGGCTCCTCAAAATAAGAAATATCAGGTTCTATTTATAATTCTTTATATGTGAGTAAATGCATTGGGTCCATCATGTATTATCCCAACAATTATCCATGCAACACATCATGATCTTTGGGAGACTTTGTGGAATTACCAAAAGATATTTTACAACTCTAATTTGTTCTATAATTTCAAAAGGTCCGATGTACCTGGGACTCAATTTACCCTTCTTACAGAAACTTATAACACCCTTCCATACAGATACCTTTAAGAAAGCATGGTATCCTACTTGAAATTTCAAATCTTTCATTTTGTTATCAGCATAGATCTTTGGCCTAATTTGGGCTGCTTTGATGTGGGTTTGGATAACCTTCAACTTTCCATTGTTTCCTCAACAAGTTCTAGGACTATTAGTTTTCTTTCACTGACATCATCCCAACATGTTGGTCTGTGACATCTCTTTCTATATAAAGTTTCATATGGCGCCATCTGAATACCTGAATGAAATCAATTGTTATAGGAAAATTTTACCAGAGGTAGATATTGATCCCACATACCTTGAAAGTCATGTGAGCAAGATATCAACATGTATTCTAATGTTTTAATAGCCCGTTCTGATTTTCCATTAGTTAGAGGGTGGTAGGGAGCGATCATATGAATTTTAGTATCCAGGGATTTCTAAATACTTTTCCAAAATCATGATGTAAAATGGGGATCATGATCAGAATAAATTGATGAGGGTACTTCATGAAGTCTTACAACATCATTAATATATAGTCGTGCAAGACGTTCGAGCGTTAAATCATCCCTTATTGCAAGAAAATGTAATAATTTGGTAAGATGATCAACAATGATCCATATTGCATCATTCTTTATAGGAGACTTTGGTAGCCCCATGACATAGCCCATCGTAATATTATCCCATTTCCCCTCAGGTATGGGAAGTGGTTTTCTGACTCCTCCTGGCAATTTCCTTCCAGATTTCACTTGTGTACAAACCATAAATCTTGAAACAAAATATACAATATCCCTTTTCATGTTGTCCCACAAAAAATATTTTTTAAATCTCTATACATATTGGTGCTACCAGGGTGTATAGAGAAATTGGAGCTATGATAATCATCTAACAATTTTTTTTTTCAGATCAGGTATATCAGGAACACAAAGTATCTTCCCAAATTTTAATATCCCATCTTTATATATGATGTTGCGAGTCTCCCATCATTCAAAAATTTAATTTTCTTTTGAAACTCCTCATCATCAACCTGAGAACTTTTTATCCTTTCTAGAAAATATGGTTTGGAAGCCATTTGAAAAAGTATTGATGTTTCATCTTCCATGATTATTCCGATATAAATTTTCACTAGATCCATGAAAATAGGATCCCTTTATACTGTCATCATGTTCAAAACTCCATGACCTTTTCTACTCAAAGCATCATCAACCGTATTTTCCTTCCCTGTGTGGTAGTGTATTGTGCAATAATAATCCTTGAGTAGTTCAAGCCATATCCTTTTCCTCTTGTTGAGTTCTTTGAATGAGAAAATATACTTTAAACTCTTGTGATCTGTATATATCTCACATTTTCACCATAGAGATAATGTCTCCATATATTCAATGTAATAATTATATCTTCTAACTAAAGATCACGAGTAGGATAGTTTTTCTCATGAATTTTTAGCTGTCATGATGCATTGGAAATAACCCTATCATTCTGCATAAGGACACCACCATGTACTTTCTTTGATGCATCACTATATATAAAAATACCATCATTCCACGATGGTAGACTTACGATAAGATCATTGAATAATATTCTCTGAAATTCTTCGAAATATTATTAAAACTATTTTTTACAAAAAATGAACCCCATTACGTGTGAGATTTGTTAATGGGTTAGCTAATCATAAAAAATTCTAGATGAAATGTTGATAATAACCTACTAAAAAAATAAAACTGTGTACCTCAGTTATAATTGTTTGTGCTGGTAATTCATGGATTTCCATGGTCATTGAAGGATCAATGGAGATTCTATCCTTAGAGACAATATGGAAAAGAAAATAAATCTCCTAAATTCAGAATTCCCACTTTTTAAACTTCATGTATAATTTATTTCTTCTGAGGGTTTTCAGAATGGTGCACATGTTATTTTTAGGATCTTCATAGATTTTGGAATATACCAGGATATCATAAATAAATACCACTAAAAATTCTTCATGATATTCGTTGAAAAAACTATTCATTAGATCCATGAAAATAGAGGGTACATTAGTCAATCCCAAAGGCATTACAGTAAACTCTTAAGGACCATACCTGGTTCGAAATGCTGTTTTCGAAATGTCTTACTTATTCACACACAATTGAGGATATCTAGATCACCGGTCAATCCTTAAAAAATATTGAGCTCCTTGAAGTTGGTCGAATAAATCATCAATGCGAGGTAGGGGATACCTGTTCTTTATTGTTATAGCATTGATCTCTATATAGTCAATGCAAAACCTCATAGATATGTCATTATTTTTAACAAAATGTACAAGGTATCCCCATAGAGAAACAATAAGCTGAATAAATCCCTTATTACTCAATTCCTATAGTTTTTTCTTTAGTTCCACTAATTCCACAATGACCATTATATAAGGGGTCTTAGATATGGTCCTTGAACTAGGAATTTAATTAATGGAAAACTCTATTTCTCATTCTGGATGATGTCCTAGTAAATCTTCTGGAAACACATCAACATATTCTTGCACAATTGGTACTCCCTCTATTTGAACATTCTTTTTCCCACCGACATTTATTTCACTCTCTTCCTCCCCAATAATTGAATTTAATTGAGCTACTATGGGTGGATCTAGATAAGATTCAGATGGTGACATTTCTGCTCTAAAGACAAGGTACTCTTTATCATCATTGAAAGTTGTGACCTCATCCTTCTTACAATAAATTTTTAGTTCATGGTCCAAAATACAATCCATAAAAAGGATTATATCCAATTCAATCATGGGAATGATGATGAGATCAGCAGATAAGGAACATTTATATTCCCTAATGAGAACTTGTTAATAAAACATTGTTGCGATGATACGTCCCTTAACTATTTTGACTAAAAACTCCATTGTTAAGACAAATTGAAAATATCTAATTTTCTTATAAAATTGTGAAGATATGAAACAATGCGATGTTCTAGAATCAAATAAAGCATTGGATAAAATGGAGGAAACCATTAAATTACCTACCACCACATCTTTCAGAGCTTCAACCTCAACTGTAGTGATCACATAATCCTGACCTTACTCCCTTGGCCTTTTTCTGAGGTATTTTCCCTTGGCTCTTAGAACATTAATTTTCCTAATGCCACTTTTCTCTACAATTTGACCATTTAAAATTGGCAGCCCCTTTCTTCCCCATGAAATCACGAGTTTGGTTTCCTTTTTCACCACAATTGTAACAGACTCTAATTGCATTCCGGATTTTACTATGGTGTTTCTTCCCACATTTAATAGAGGAAAGATATTAAACTTTTCTCTTTTCCCCTTATTTTCACATCTATAGTGTTCAACAGATCTCTTCTTCTCTTACTTTTCTTTAAAGTCATATGACTGCAAGAATTTCTTTTTTGTCTTGACAACACATGAGACAATAACATTGTATGATGATAAGGATTGGGATACTAATACTCAACGAAGAAATGGTTTTATCCCATAAAATAAACAATCAATCTTAATTCTTGGGTTACATATATAATCATCATCATTCCTTTCTTACCTTGTAATGTTAGCCGCATACTTTGCGACATTCTCATCCTCATTTTGCCTCAGACTCAGAAATTGTCTTTCTATATCCGCTCGATGGTCACGAGGAAAGTATTTTTCTAAGAAAAGATCTTTAAACTCCCTCCATTCCATATTTGATACTTCATCATCTTCCTTTGTGTTTTGAATCAATGACCACCATTGATCTGAATCTCCCGTGAGGTGATACACTGCCATGAAAACGTTTTCCCTTTCGCTACTCCCTAAAGCATGAAGTATTCTCTCTAAGAAATTTATCCATTGATCAACTACTAATGGATTTATACTCCCATTGAATATTGGTTGTTGTTTCCCCATGAAGTGGTCTAACATTGATCCCACCTGTTGTGGATCGGGGTGATCCATGTAGGAAAGGTTATTATTTATAACCTAATTGAGTGATCCTAGTATGGTGATAAGCTGATCGGCACCAGTTTTTTCACCAGATCTGCTACAATTATCTAGAGTAGGAGGGAAATCCCTACATGGATTACATGTGTTGATACAGTTTCCATTCCTTCCACTAGGTGCCACTTCTAAATAATGGCATACACTTGATTAGTTTATGAATCACAATACATAATTCCAATCTTGTAAAACACTTAACATAAATTGAACAGATTAATGATATAATCCATCAGCATAAAAATGTTTTCTTTGAGGATGTAAATACTCATAAACCATTAATAATGGTTATTAATGAATATGGGAATTATCTTAAGCATATCCCCTGGGAGTGTTGTAACCTAAAGTGCAGCAAGGCCTGTTGTTGTGCACTAGTTCTTGTTTGAGTCTAGCTCAAATTGTTGTTTTTAGGTTTTACCCCTAGATACATCTGTGCCAGATCCACCTCTACCTACTCGTATCCTGACATGGATTAATTTCTTGGAAAACTCAAAAAATCTATACAATACCAAAATTCTAGGAAGTTCTTCTATACTAATCCTTAAAGTCTATCTTAGGGTAATGTTCTCTAATAAGAGTGTTTCTAAATATAGATTCCATGGTTTGTACTAAACTTCCTGTGATTCTAGTTATAATTCTCTGACCCTAGTTACCTAGAGTTGGCGTATTGTTACATAACATTGGCATGATCACAAAAGATCATGTCTCGAATGACCGATTAGTTTAGTATCTTTGGAAATATTAGATACAATCACAAGTTTTTCATTACATTATAAAATCAAAAACTACAACAACATAGTCTCTAGAGGAAACACTAATATCCCTTAGAATATCTTTATAGGTTGATCATAATATACTTCTTTTCATCCTGGAAAAAATAAAACACAGAATGTGGTGAGCTCAGATGCTCAGTAAGGATAACAATATAGCATAACCATTCATAAATAATCATAAACATTTAAGGAAATGTTAGAAAAAAACAAAAGACTTTTAAACTTGAACTCCAACATTATATGAAAAATTTAAAATCAAATAAATTCCATTTACTTATTCACATGGATATTCTACTAGTCGAATAATCACATGAAATATTAATTGCCACTTTCACAATGATGGAATGTATACTTCCAGACATCATAACCACATCGTCAAGGTCCTGTGCCGAGACTACAAATAATATTTTTTCAAGGACATGTTCTAAGACACTAGTTTGTTTCATTATACCTACCGTTGCATTGAGGAGCTATAACAGGATCCACCTATCACTTACTATGTTCAATGCATTCCTTATATGAAAAGGTTTTAACATAACATAAACATTCGTATTAAAAATATGATACGAAATGTAAATACATTACCCATAAATAATGAATGGTGTAAAAATAACACATCCATAGTCAAACATATAATAAAACCTTCAATACAATATGGATGTTTTGTATCATAATAAATCAACTTCAAATAATCATAAAATACATCAATGGATGTTGACATAGATGAAGTCAAAACTTTTTTTAGAGATACATATTTTTCTATTTTGAAATCATTAAAAAATCATATAATTATAAAAGAAAACATTTATTTTGAAAATATTCTTATATGATTGTAATGGAAACTTTGACAATGATATAATGGCGGAAAATAGATGCACCCTCCATATAAGTAAAAAAACATTATTACCTTAATTTTGTCGAAAAGGTCACATGGTATGTTGTTTGTATAATAACAGAAAGATTCATTTCAAAACATATAAGGTCAGTTAATGGTATATATAAATTTAACCCGTTGTTTGGTAAATAGTAAAAAAATGTTCTGAAATACATTGTTATGAAAACACAGTTGTGTATGATAAAGAGGTACCTGTATATATTCCCGTATAAAAAGACCTCAGATAACAAAGAGATTGTGAAATTATCCCTTACCTTGTACTTATCCTTGGTCAAAGGTTAGTTAACCTCCTGTATAATGGTTAAATAATTGTTATTAAATTTTAAAAGTATCATATACATTAATTTTATATCATATGTGATCTTCCAATATTTCTTTGTTAATGATATTTTAGTAGTGTCATTGATTCAAGTGTTAACTTATTAATTTTCCTTTATATGCTTTGTTACATAAGTAATGTTCTTTATGGACAGGATGTATCTTATTCATATTCATAATGATATTATGTCTTTAAACATTATTTTATAAATCATCAAATGAAAACTAGTCTTGAATGGATATAATGGGGGAATGAATCTCATCGCATTCATAGAAACGATAATCCGTACGTATGCACGAGCGTCAATATCATTATTTTGAAAATAAAATCATATATAATTGGATGTTATATCATATATATAGAATCATTATCATTTTATATTTATTATTTTCATTATTTATACTCATTATTATACCCATCCAAATGATGAAGTGTTTGAATAACAAACTACCCCACGACGTGCAGACCGTTATCCGTACGTATGCACGTGTGGTGACATTTTCATTTATTGGATGGATAAAATAATAGATATGGACATAAAATTTTTATAATAACATCAAAGTATATATAATATACATGATTTATTAATTTATAATGGAAATAACAATGAAAGTGGAATTGGAAGAAGAATAGAACTTGAAAGAGGTGATGAAATATTTACCACTTCTTTGGGTTATTCCTTTTGATTTTATCAACAAGGATCCTTAGGATGTCTTTATCACTATAGGAATGCCTCTATGATTAAGGGAAGAATTTTGGGAGGTTATTTGGGCAGGTTTTGGCAACGCCAATAGGCTTTGGAGGTGTAAAATTAAGAGAAGTGGAAGTGCCCTTTTATAAGAGAGGTGAGGGTCACCAAAGTAAAAGCTTGAAATATTATTTTATAATAAAATAATTTTCTGTTTCTAATGGATAAAAATAAATTATTTAATGGATAGTGTGGGTAGGGGTTGAAAACCTCTCAACCAATTGTTTTTAGACAGGTTTAGTTCATCATATTAACTTTATCTTTTATATTTAACTCTTAGATAAATAACTTTCCATTTACCATGCCTCTTTGAATTTTTATATTATATGGTTAATAAACATATTATAATCTGCCAAGAGAACCCCATGATGTTCATTATTAATATATATAACCTTATCTAAGTGCTTTTTCAGAACCCTATATTTTAATAATATTTTATCAATTAATAATATAATATTTGTTTTAAAAACTCAATTTTGTCAATTTTGACATTATTTAATATATGATTTTTTTAAGGTCCTAAAAAATTTATTAAATTGAACTAAATTATTAGGTTTGATCCTAAAATGTCATAATAACCTAGAAAATTACTGGAATTTATCAAAAGTCCAAATTTACATTTTGTAGGCTATTTATATTATCAATTATTTTAATATTTCCTTATTAAGGTAATTACTGTGTCATCATTGTGTTATAATTAAATTAAATTATTTATTGTCTAAAAATTATAAATAAAATATCATTGTGTAGGAAATATATTTATCTTTCTAATTTATATTTATAGTCGAATATATATTATGTACAACCCTATATTAAAAATGACTTAGTTATTAAACATTAAATTTAACTATTTTAACTCTACTTTAAATAAAATAATACTAAATGTTCTAATATAAAAAAAGTGAAACTAGAGGTTCATATTTTATTCCTATGGTTGTTTTTGGGAGAATTATACTCATCCAATAGAATTAGGACAAGTTTTAGGGAAATAATAATATCATTTTTACCCTTAATTACCCTATTTTCTTTTAACCATGGTAAATAAAAGCAAAAAGTTACTATTCACCAAAAGAATTTCATCTTATTGAACAAAATTTTTCTTATTGATATAAATAATGTCTCTCATATTATTTAAATTTCACTCACAGAAGTGGTAAAATTATGTTTAATGTGAATTTTCAAATGCTCTTAGGATGTGGGTAGAAGACGGTAAAAAGTTCAATAAAATTTTATATATCTCAACTTATTATAAAATAGATCCAATGAATTATGTTAAAAATATAAGGGTATTATGTATCTATTTTTACCTAAAATATATTAAAATAAAATAACAAATTATTTAAATAAAAAGTTAGTTTTAACCAATAACACAGTGTTTTTCCACTATTCATAAAAAATTGAATGTTTTCTTGAAAAATACAAAAAATTTACCCTAAGCTAATTTCGATATTCCAAATCCAAATATGAAGTCCATTTTGAAAGATAAAATTTATAAAACATCAAAAAGTGGGTATTATTATTCATAACTGGTAGTTTGATTGGTTGTGGTGTGTTTGAACTCGAAGTTTCATACAACACAAGCTATTGTATTATTCAATGGAAAATGTACCATGGAAGCATGGGGTGTTACAATGGGTTTATGAGGTTAAGATTTATCATAACTTAAATATATTAAAAATATATTTTTAGGATTTATGTGTTAGGATTTTACTAACATTATGTTTATTTTGTGATATATTTATGGAAATAAAACCCATTGGTTTAGTATATGTCTTAGTTAAAATGTTTTTTAAGGATTAATTTGATTGCTTTATAGGGGGATAATTTTAACGGTATAGGTAACATTTAGAGTTTATCATATCTTTGATGTTGAATAAATTATGGGTTATTATAATTTGGAAATGCAATATGAATTATATTAATCATGTTTTCAGAAAATTTCATCCCATCACACCTAGAAAGGACATTAGGATTAAACACATAACTGAATGGTAAAGAAGGTATAATACCTTCCACAAGTCTATGTGATGTTATGGTTAATATGAAATTTTTTACTTAATGACATTGATTAATAAATATTAAAGATTTAATATCAGTTTCAGGGCTTATGTTTATATATTAATGTATTATGTTGGGTAACTTGTGTAAATAATACTGGTTTTATGAAATAGTTATAGAAATAATGAATGAAATGTCACTTTTTTATAGATTTTAGGATTCGTTAAAAGTTTCTTTTGGTGCTTAAAGGATAAAAAAATCATTTTTTGATATCATTTTCTTGGACTATGAGATGATTTGTAAATACCTCAAATCATAAAAAATGGTTGAAGTTGTTCTTATGAAATTTAAAGTAACCAAGTATCTATATTTCCTTTTATTCTTACATAGAAAATTAATTCCTCAACTTTATGAAAATTATTTGGAAACAATAATGTTATTATAATACCTTAAACTTTTTAGAGTCGAATTTCCTTTTAAATATACACAGTTTTAATGTTTTTTATTCCTTATCATTCATTTCATCATTCATTTTTATGTTAACAACGTCCTCTATCACACTCTAGAATATTTTATGCTTTTCTTCCATGTCTATATTTTCACAATCCAGCAATCTTCTTTTCTTTAGAAATCAAATTTTTTTATTCCATATAACCACTGTACTTCCATTTATATATGAATAAGGAAAGGTTTTTAACCATTTAATGATATGAGTTTACAAAAGGGAATATTCAAATGTCAACCCCCTGATTATAGAGATCAAGATTAAATTATGAGGAAACAATTTTTTAAGGGTGTCAGATATAAAAAACATTGATATTAAATGAATTTAATTATTATGAAATAAATATATGAAACAAAACGTCTAGATTTGATGAAAATATAATACCCGGATACATTATAATATATTTATTTTTATATAAATATGTTCTCTTTGATAGCTTGCAGACCACACAACCCCGAGTATAAATAAACTATAATATAATATATCATTATAAGATAATTGTCAATTCGGTATGAATGAATAATTCAAAATATATTATTAAAATTATATTTCTTAAATATTTATAAAAATATAAATTGGTTTCAATTTATTTGAAATAAAATATAAATCATTTCAATGAACAAATTTTTTTCTAAAAAACTGTGTTTTCTATAAGAATGTTAAGTTACTCTAAGACCACATAGTTTGAAATTAATTTTTACAACATTTAGAATAATTATTTCATAAAATTAAATTCATTTTTAAATCAAAATATCATAATTATCTTATGGTTAATATTTGGTATTTTTTGAAATGTATCATTTTTTTATTAAAAATAAACATTCTTATTTTTATTGAAAATTGTCTTTATGTTTAGATCAATTTCAAGGATAAATTATAATATTAGTTTATTATAAAGTAATATTATTCTTATTATATTTATATTATTATTATTTTTTCTTTTTAATCAATTTCATATTGAATTTATATATTAAAACATTATATACTTATGAGAATTTTCTTTTTGGAAACTAGCTTCCTCATCAGGCGTTTGAGTATAAGTTTAAATATGATTCTACCACATCTTTGAATTGAATTTTTTTAAATTAATTAATAGTTTTAATCATAAAAATTTATATTATATAATATGGTCAAAATAATTTCTGACCATAAAAAATAAAAATCAGAAAAAATTAATTACTGCAATTAATGTTAAAATTGATTTATCAGGGGTAAAACTAAATAAGAATGTTTAAAATGACCTAAATAATGTTAAAAACTTATAGTAGGGATATATTTTGAACTTATAACATTTTAGGTTCCATAAGTACCCCTTATTTTGGGTTTTGGAATGATAAATTCATGGGTGTAATTGATTTCTTTAAAAAACTCCATGTCTGTCCTCTCCCCCACTTATAAAAGGTCACCCCATCCCCTCCCAACATTAAACATAAAAGAATTTTTGTTCATCCAATTACTTCCCAAATATCAACCTTACTCCCCAACCAAAATTTTATAGCCCTTTAGTTTCATAAATACATCCAATGATGGATTTTGGTACAACCCTAATGGGGTTTTCTGAAGAAGAGGTAACAGTCTTAAATAAACATTTTTATTTTGTTTATTCTTCCACAACCTTAAAATATTAATAAACAAGATTATAAATTATTCTAATTATATGAAATTTAATAGAATATTATTTTTTTAATTATCATGACCTATATCTATATCCTCTTCCACTAAATCGTTAATGATACCATCTATCACATGCAAGGAGGACCACTGCATCAAAAACAGTTGTAATTCATTTACCATAATATCATTATAACAAGGTTATAATGATGGATTTGGCACATATATATGATATATAGGATATTATTATATTTTCGATACTATAATATAACATATAAAATATTATATTCTCTTTCATTTAAAAAACTATAACATCTCTTATGGGTACGGTGGACTACCACCTCGTGAAACAATGTGATTCATTTCTCACTTATGAATTACATAAATTGTAATAAGGATATATTTATTGAATATATGTCATACATATGAAATTTTAATTATTCTTTAATGTTTTCATATCGAATACTTGTGTACCCTTTCACCCAATAAAGAAATGATAATGTCACTCATGTATACATTCAGCATAGCTTTTCCAGGAAGCAATGTGATCCATTATCTATGTTCAAATTTCAATAATTAGTTTTAATATATATATATATATATATATAAACCAAAAATGATACATATAACATCAATATAATTCTTTATATGATATACCTTAATAATATTTTAATTAATTATATCATTCCTAAAAAGATAGTCATGGGGAAACATGTAAATTAACACACAAAATAACATAAATAATGAATTATTATCAAAAAACTGGTGGTATAATTTTATAATGGAATAATATATGATATTAATAATATATTTATGGTTCTCATATAAATTAATAATATTATTAGAAAAAATAAAAATGATGTTAAATCTAGTTCAACCAAATGGAATCATGAGAAAATGGACTTCCTCTAAATTTCAATTTTGTGAGGCATATTAAAATGTTATGCAACTAATTTATTTTTGGTGGTTTATATACTGCTACATTGGCATATAATTTTTTTTTATTTAATAAATAATGGTATTTTATGATTAAATTTTAATTATTTCATCCAACAAGTTTTTACTTTGGAATTACCATGTGGTAAAGAATTTCATAATTCAATTTTATTTCATTGGGTTATATTAATTGAATGTTATCAATGATATTATATGATCACATGTCCATGGAATTTTTTATATTATATTTAATGTTCAATTATTCTATTTGGTTATAAATTTTATACACATAACTGATTCATTGATTAATATTCACTTCACAGATATGATCTTTTTAAAGATTTATTTTATAATATAAATTTTCTTGGGATTGTATATGCTTGAATTTCAATTGAATATTTTTTATTCTATTATAAAAACAATTTATTATTTTATAGTATGTATATTCATGAATTTATCCAGAAACAATTCCAAATTTTCACTCCTTGGTTCATAAAAGTATAGATAAATTGTTTTTAACAAAATCCAACATCAGTACGCTTTTGAATACAAAATTCTTGTTCTTACAAAATAATGTTTCCTAAAGATGTTTTAAATTTTTTAACAATTATAAAAACCATTTATTGAATAAATTTTTTACACATTATTTTATATTTAGAATTTTTTTGAAAGGAATCGTGATTTGGTTTTCCAAACGGATACTATTTTTATTTTACTGAAAATGTGAAAGGAATAATTTTATAAACATGTATTAAATATTAGGAATTTCATGAAATCTTTGACAAAAAAATTTTAAATATTCATTTATATTCATAAAAGGATTTTTTCATTGAAATAAATTTTCAAAATATTTCTAGAAATTTTAGTTTAAAAAAACCATTTTCATGGTAGTAAGCATATTTTCCTAAAGAATGATTTTAATGAAAATTTTAAGATAATTCAATTCATCAATAAAAAATACATTTTTTTAATTATCAAAACGTTCTATATACTACATTGATATTTTCTCTAATATATGGAGGTTTTATGATCATTTTTACCTAGGAAGGTATTAATATTCAATTTATTGATTAATTTTTATATTGATTCACTTACCCCTGAGACATTCACATTCATGTGATAAATTTAATTTCCCATAAATAACCATATTATTTATCATTGATATTTTTATTGATTAAATGGTATATAATTTATAAATACAGGGTTCTATGTTTATTTTTATATTTTAATTGAGAAATATTGAGAAATATTTATCCTTTACTCAATAAATATATTTTATGACAAGGAACATTGGTCATGAATTATATCAATTATTAGATATATGAGGAATAATTTGAACCTAATTTTATGAGTCAGTATAGAAAAATATATCCTGTTATTGCATCAGCAACATTATGTGGGGACTTAATAACCCTGAATTAAATGGATTTTAACCCATTGTTTTAAACTATCATTCGAATGGTGTTGAAAGTAGAGGTATCACGATTCCTAAGATCATAAAAACTAGTAATTAAGCATTTCATTATTTATGAATTCAGTTATTATTATCCATTATATTATCATAATGATATTATATTTGGATACATTTCATTCTTAGTTATTAAATAAATCTTATGTGTTTTAATTTATTTATCTTTCCACATTATGTAATCCATATTTATTCATGATAGTGATGTTATTTAAATGGAATTTTTGTCTAATTATTTACCATGAAATATTAATTTTCCATATCTATTCATCATAGTCAGTTTATTAAAATGGAATGTGATTTATGTCATTTACTTTTCTATATTGATTATTCTATATATATTCATGATTGTTAATATTTTTAAATAGATTGTGTGTTATTTTATTTACTTTTACGTATTGATTAGTACTCATATAATCATGATTAAAAATTTATTAATTAAATTTCTGGTGTGTTTAGATATTTACCTTTTTATACCGATTATGCTATATTTATTATTCTTTATTTACTTATGAAATCATTTTATTTATTTAAATATTATTTAGGATTCAAGCTCAATTTTTTTTCTTACATAAGAATCCATAAAGTTAAATATGAATGATATATAAGGATATTATATAATTATTATTGAAATTCTCTAAAAACAATTATGGTCAAATTTTTGTATGAAAATTTAATATGAGAATAATCTATGTATCTAGTCTACCTAGATAAATATAATATTTTTTTCTTCATGAAATTATTCCTTACATATTATTCTAATGTGATAATGTAGGCACTTACCATGCGTTATAGGAGTTTGTGTTATTACACCATGAAATATAATCATTTACATAGAAAGAGTTATAAGTAGTACATATATGTTTTTTAAATCATACAATTTATCATTATAGAGTTATAAAAAATTAATATATTTGGGATGTTTAACATTGAGAATATTATTCATATGTAGGAAAATTATTCAAAATATCAATGTATCTTGAATTTACACATTATGGTATTTTTCAGGGGAAATTTATTTTGGAAATAAATAGATGTGGAGAAAATTACATAGATCTTTAATGCGTTTAAAGAAATCCCTAGAAGTGAGTAAAACAAAAGACTGATGTTAATGTCTATAAAATTTGATATAGTATACATGAATATATATATTGTTTTTCAATTTTTGATGAATTTTATTAATAAAATATGTATATTGTTATATAGACGAAGTCACTACATTATCATTCCTTCATGTTGGATGTATATATAAATTAATATACATCTCATGATGTTAAATGATAACTGAATTATAAGTGTATGATTATGAGTTATCCCTAATAGGAGTTCATTGTGCTTTATTGTTGGATATGATGATATGTAATGACTAGCATGATTAAGACTCTTTTGTCAAGATATATAATATGATTATATGGCCCAAAACATGTTTTATGCAATTGATAATCCTATATGTCAACCACATATCATGTTATACACAATGTATTTAGTATAATCTGGGTGTAGGGATCATATTATGGTTCCCCATTATCCAAATATAAGGAATCACCTAGCATGAGAACATTTAAAAATTGATTTCTTTATTACACAAGCCTTGAAGATTAGTTTATCAAGGGTGGTTGGGGATACTGATGATGTCATCAATTGAATCTTAACCATGATTAGATTTTTACAGAAATATAAATAGTATGATTGATGAAATACATTATGATAGATTATGGATGTGTATAACCATACATAGATAGTACATATTACGCAATTATAACATTAAGTGAGGGATAATTGATGTGATCATCCCAAAAGGTGAATTCTATGTGATGTTTAATATCCTTATCAAACCCATTATCTAGGGGTGGTTTAGAGGTGTGTCAAACCATAGGTGAAATTTAATTGACATAATAGGTTGGAAGTAAATTCCAAGGGTTTTCTATAATAATAGAATAATGGAATTATTTGGCCTTAAACACTCACACACAACTATGAAAAGAAAAAAAGATGATGAAAAAAATATAAAACAATGCAAGATAGAACAAAATATTATTCATGAGATAAAATAAAAAAATAGAAAATAATTAATATGTTATAAGTATGATAAAAATTTAAAGAAATTATTATAAATACGACCATGTAGCATTAGACTTAGACACCAATGTGGTAGTACTCTAAATTCCATGACATGACGAAGCATCTAAAGCTCTATAGCCAAAAATCCATGTAAAACCTATGATTGTGTTCCACTAGTAAAGTATGAAACCAATCTCATTCATTTAAAATAGTGGTCAATGTATAGATAATAACTGGGGTGTATATACATGGATGAGAATAATAATCATATAGGAAACCCTAAGATATATTTCTTAAATTATACATACTAAAGAATCATGTTACATAAAATTTTTATAAATGAAAAATAAGATTATAAAAATTATTTTAAGATAGGTTTACATTATTATTTTTAAAAAATAAAACAAAAGTTTTTAGTAATGCATTTCTAGGTAAGAAATTAATTTCAAAACTGGGTTTTTGGAAATTTATATTCATATTAAATATAACTGATATTTTTTTATCCAAACCTAAACTCCAAGATTCCACTTGCACACATATAAAAACAATAAGCTTAAAAAATTGTTATATAATAACCCTGAATTCAATAAATGATCTATCCTACACTCCCTTTCATATCTTATACCTCCATAAATACTACTACAATCATGAGACTTATTTCGAGTATCTAATTTTTTTTGTACACAAAATTCACAAAAACCAAAGTGTTTGACTGAATGGGGATTGAGTTTCCCTTAGAGGGATAATATAAAAGCTACTTCGAATTTATATATTTATTGAAGATAACATTTTACATGTCATTAGTTTGAGAGGAGATTTGATTTTTTGAATTAGTGCAGGGGATATTGGGATAATTTAGACTAGGATTAGAATTATAAGAGTTATAGAAACTCAAGAGGAATGTTTAGGAAACGGAATAAGGAAAAATTAGGTTTTAGAGTGATTTAGTGGGAATTGTAGGAATTTTTAGAGGTGTTGTCGAAGTGATGATACTATTACTAGTCATTTCATGACCCATAAGTTGTTTTTGGTTCCCTATAGTGTGTATTCCTAGAAAAAAGTCTTATTTTAAAAATATTTTTTATATAATGCATGATGTTTTTAAAATAGGATTTCTTATTATTTATGATATTTAATTTTTTTATAAATTATTGAAGGACACAATAAATTTTTGGAAAATGAAAAAATGAATTTAGTAGTGCGATGAAGCTTTACACTATAGTGTGAATATGTACCACACAACATTTTATTTTTGAAGAAGGATTGAAGCTTCATTTAATCCAATTATAAGTCAATACCTGATCCCATAGCTCATAAAATAAGAAATATGTTGAGACGTAGTGTATAGTCATTGAAAAAAACAATACACAATGTTTAATTTATATTAACGATGTGTACATTAAGGAGGAACAATCCCTGAAAAGTACAACCTCACAAATTATATGTTGTGAATCCTATATTCATGGCTTGAGATTCATTGGAAATCTACAATACATTCTTGCACATTAAACAATTTGAATATCGGTCACATGATGTGAATCCCTCATACATGACCTAAAAATGGTTTGTATTGATGGAAAATTATAGTGGATGCCCATTTTATTATAATATCCCACAAATAACCATTTATGACTATATTTATGACGGCCATAACATCTAAAAGTGTAATAAATACATAGCTATACCCAATTAAAATAGATCAAGATATTAAGGATCCACCAATGCACAGCACTATAGGGATTCTACTACATTAATATTTAATTCTATTACATTCCTTTTTGTTTTCTATTCCCATGTAACATATTCATTTATATATTAATTCATATGTTTTCCTTTTCCCTCTACCCCTATTTTTATTTCATAAATAATCTATTTCTTCATCTTATCTCTCTTCCAACCATGATATCTATTCATATTGAAATGGCATGTGACCAACCCAAGTCTTGGACTTGGGTAAGGTATCATAGTGTTCTTAACTATTATGATTAAATTCTAAATGTTTTTATTCTATTAAGGGATAATGTGAGAGTATCTCACAGGTCTGGAGGTCATTTAATACATCATTATTTCCAATTATATTCCATTTATTTGATTTATTTTCACATTCCTTATATCGGTAAAAACTTTATATAGTGGTGTTGGGGTTCCTTGAAATGATAAAATGACATATAATAGAGCCAATCCTCATAGGAATTTCATTCTTAGTTTATTTGTTATCATTTTTAACAATTAGAGGATGTGAGGTTTGGTACATTGAGGGCCTAATAAAATTAGAAACTCAACAAATTAGAGGGTTTTTTGTCTTTAATTAGGGTTTATCAAATAAATTATAAAATTGAATTTAAATAAAAAATAAATAATTTATGTACCTATATTATATAACATAGTCCAATGCCCTTCTTTATGAATATCATTATACTATAAATCTATATTCTAAATAGTTTAGTTATTTTATTAAATTGAATTTATTTTTTAGAACCCAAAACCCTAAAAATTTCTCAATTTTCTTAAATAATAAAAAAATTGTTTGATTAGGAGGAAAATAATTATTGATTTTAAAGACTAAGATTCATCTAATGTGAGATAAATCTATTCATTCATTGTGGTGTGCTATGGAGAATTAAAATTGCTTTCTTCCATACACTAAAATTTGTGCATTCATTCTATGAATGTGAACCAAAAAATGGAAGAGTGTGGTCGATGATCCTTATATGTTTGGACATTCCAGGATGGGTGGTATTATTCATTGGAGGTGTTTTCTTTAGGACTAAGACCTTTCTATGGGTAAAATCATAGCGTTCCCTCTAGCCACACTATGAAATTATTGGGAAAATATAAAAGTCATAATATGACTGAAAAATATAATTATTTTTTAATAATGGAATGAACTTCAACTTTTGGGTTATACCCATAGGTTATTTAGGAATAAGGGGAATTATGTGAGATCCATTTTAGCTGAATATCCCTCTCTTATTGTTCGAATTAATCCTGTATGATGGGGGATGATTTTGATAGTTATATATAAATTTCATATGAATAGATATTATGTTTTATACTTTATAATTTCATATGATTGTATCTCTTTCAATTTAGTGTGACTTAGGCTTGGGATTCATATCTAATTAAACTAGATAATGGTGCAATTAGTGAAGGATGAAATGGATTTCTTATTTGATGGATAGAGGAGGCCTTGAAATCTTGATCACACATTGTTGGGGGATGTTTTGATCATTTTCAGAGGGATGATGTGTTTCTCATTGTTATGAATCATTGGTTAAATTTAAATAATTTTTTATAAAATTTAATAATAAATTATTATTTTTTATTTAGTATGTGATAATATATCATCGGGTTGTAGATGTTCGGAAAAGGCATCGAAAAGCTTTAGGATATGGTTCAGTGTAGACATTGTGATTGGTTTTCTACAATATTGAGGTAGGTGGAACTTATAGTACAATAAATAATTCAATTTATACATGAAATCATTCTTTCTGGAATGTTTCATTGGACCTAGTTAGAAAATTGGTCCCAAGATAAACATAGTGAAAGAGAATGTCTCTAATTGAGAATCCTTGGGATGAAAAAGTGATAGTCAGAAAATTTATATTTTAAAAATAAATTAAACAATTTGGCTATGAGAGTAGATAATGTCTTTTGAAGAAATGAGATTACTGGGGTGATCCTTGGGGAACTGATGAGATGAGAGTAGCATTATATTATTTTTAAAAGGGCTAGTAAGGTAGACCTGATAAAATATTCCATGTATGGTAGGTCATACACAATTATGTCTCAGACATTGTTAGTGATACCCTCTTGGGGGGATGGAGAGTAGGTGTTCACAATAAGTATATTAAGTTTTTCATGAAATTATAAGGTGTTACAGAGAGATATTTACTATAAGTACTCAACATTAATCATTATATATACAACAGTTTTTTAACTAGAACTCACATTTATGGTTATTTTATGTTTATAGTTTTAGAGAATTAGTAAAATATCCCTTAAATTATACACATAAATTATAAGTGGTCACATATAATTAATATCTATTTTCCCATAAAAGGAAACTATTTAAAAAAAATAAATCTCTTATTCTTTTCATGACACATCTTTCATAATTTTATCATGTCATATTATTTGTCTTTAATGATATTTAAACCCGTGTAAAACATTTTAAAACATTAAATGAGAAAAAAATCATAGTAATGGACAATAAATAAAGGAATATTTTAATTGTGTAAAATACATGAAAAACAATAAAAAACTTATTCTTAATAGACAATAGAAAGAATAGAAAAATAATGTAGGTGCATTGGAACATTATTAATAAATCACTCATACATCCTCCATAACAAATGGAATAACCATATAGTCGATGTCCATATCCTGAGTACCCAATTTACTGGAGAGATATAATGGGGATCAAACTTCATATATGCTATATTAGTCTTACCTACTTTTCAAGATCTATATTGGGTATCAACAATTCGTATATGTTATATAACTCTCACACATGAATTTTAATAAGAGTGAACCATTATCATAAAATTTTCATGTGCCGAATTATTAATAAAACCCTTAAAAACTCTTTTAAACCCATGTTTAAAACACATTCAGATATCAAATTACACATTTTATGGAAAAAAACTATTAACATCAAAAATCATGCACATAAAAAAGAAACTAATTTATTTATAATGAATTATGAAAAATTATAACAAAAAAATTAAATAATTAAAGATTCATGAAAGTAGGAAATTGTGTTTATTCAATATTTTTTAACCAAACATTCCGTTAGGGTTTTGTAAAAATATTATAATGAGTAACCTCAAAATATTTTTTTAAATGTCATTTACATAAACATTTAAAAAAAATTTATTTATCATATAATTTTAGAGAAAATAAAAAATATACATTTAAAAAAATTTATGTCAATATGAATTAATTCAAAAAAAAATTCAAAAACATGTACATTAGTTTTAATATTTAAAAAAGAAATTATTATAACAATTAAACTAATGTTTTTTAGCTTAAAAGTCCTCTTCCTCGATTCGGACTCGTCACATAAATTCTTTATCATCCTAAATAATAAAATTAATCTAATTATTGACATTACATAGATCCATTTTAATTTTTACTGTTCATTTATATTACTTGATACCATGTTATAACAATTATATAATTTTTTATTGTCAAATTGGAAATTTTGACTATATTCAGTACTCGAGTTCAAAATGACAACATTATTATGTGTATACTCAAAGTGGTCACTAATAAATCATCTCCAGCATAATAGTATTCACATAATAATTACTTTTATACATCTATTATTCTATTTAATCAATACATTACTCATAGATATTAAAAATAAACTATATTACCATCACCGAGACCATAAGTCATACAAATGCATGAGTAAAGTTTTCTATTTTTCAATGATCATTACAGAAAGAAGATTAATCTAATTTTTAACTTTACATAATTGTATTAATATCATATATATCAGATTTTTCATAAAATATTGTTATTTACAACATCAATGTGAAATTGTGAGGAAAATTGAATTACATCACTCTATGGATGTGACAGTTATCACGTACGCATGAACAACATTATCATTTTTTCATGCATTGAAAGGTTAGAAATTAAATGATATATTATTTTTTAATAATGATAAATATTTCACGAATATCATATATAAACAGTAATTTTATAATTATAACCAGTGTTGAGATCCAGTGATGGAAAAAAACTTATATCGGTTCAAGAGGTGGTAGATAACCATACACATGAACGATAATTATTTTTCCATTTTCTGGAAGTGGAGATAGATTTATGTGATGATATAAATATAATAAAATATCATTATATTAAATATACAGGATTTATTAATTCATAATTTTAATGGTAATTTTATGTTTTTGTAAGAAGAAATAAAACAGAAATACATGATTAAAACAATACATCTTTTTTGGATGATCTCATTTTCTAAACTTTTTTACGACCATTAATAGTGGTTTTATTCCAAGAATAAGAGATCTTTAATGTGGGTAGGGATCATATAAAGGTATTTAAGCTAAAAATTGAAAAAATAGGTTTTTATGTATGAAGAAAAAAGAATAAGATGTTCCCTTTTATTAAGGAGGGGATGAGCAGTATTGTAATTTTTCCAAATAATAAACTAATATAAAATAATTTTATATTAAAAATGGAAGAAATGATTTTTTATAATAAATGATATTAATGGGTATAAATTAATTCATCAACTGAAAATTAAACATGTTTTTATTATCTTTATTCCTTAACTTTTTTGTTAAACACATATTTAAACCCTTTAACTCCTACAATGATAACTTGAGTTTCTACTCTTTAAAGGTTAATATAGTTATGATAAAATACCAAAATAACTATTAATGGATTATTGATGAAATATTAAACATTATATTAATTAGTTGGTACAATTTTATATTTTTATTAATTTTATATCATTTAGTAAAAAATTATTTATTTTAAAATATCATTAATGTAAATTTTGAGAGTATTAATTTATTATCTATTTAAAAATTTCACCTCAATAAGATAAATTAGAACCAATTATTATAAAAAATAATGAAAATTAAAAATTAATAATGACATTTTTTTTATGAAAATAATTATTATAAATTATATTTATTTTATTATTTTTAATATCATTTATTTTATATTTCTATTAATTAAACAATTAATGCATCATCACTGTGTAATCCAATAAGGTAATTATTTTATTCCTAATAATTAAAAAAAGATTTCAATGTTGGTGAATTTTTTTATTTATAAATAAAAAATATATTCTATGAAATCATAAAAATATTCATATTTAAAAAATATTTTATATAGTAAAACATAAGTATTACATCTTTGACATTACATAAAAATAACATTCTATAATTGGAATAAATCCAACCATGTAGCCCCAATATGTACTAAAATTGGATGAAGGATGATTTTGGTAAACAATTATCCTTAAAAAAATAAATAAAACTGTTATGATGATGTTATGTTATTTATAAATTATTTTTACCCTTAATTACCCGATTTACCCTTAACCATGGAAATAAAAAAATATTAAAGTTGTTATCCATATTATTCAAAAAAGGGAACTATGTAGTAAATTTTGAAAATAAGATTATAAATAATGAATTAAAATTTAAAAACTCAAAACACATAATTATAAAAAATTAATTTAAATTTAATCCTATTGATGCAACGATAAAATGAGATTCAAAATTCCAAATGTTCAAAATAATGAAATGTTTTCATATGAAAATAAATATGTAAATATATTACACTAACATAATTTTTCTAAATGATATATAATTTATCTAATTAATTATGAAAACAAATTTAGAATATGATTTAACACTATAAGTTATTTAGATGAAACAATATTTTCAATTAAAATGCTGTAATTTTCTACTATTAATCAAAACATGAAAGTTATTATGAAAAAAGAAAAAAGTAAACTAATGCAAATTATAATATTCACACTTTAAAAAAATGTTTATTTTTTCAAATATAATTTATAAAATTGTCTAAAACTAGATTTAACACAAGTGTGTTACGAAAATAATGGAAAAATACCTTTTTGACGAATTATTATTTTATGCGTAAAATTGGATTTATTCTTATATAATTTATAAAAATAACATATAATAAATTTTATAAATTATATTGAATATATATATATATATATCATTAATATCATACAAAATTAATGATTTGGTTTTTGTTGGTATAAAACATGCCTTTTAACATTTAAAATATTTTTGCATAAAAATTTTTCAGTTAATAATTGGTTTTATTAACATTTGTAGTTAATTAGATACAAAATAATTAATTATATATTAATTTTAAACCATGTTTTCCTAATTCATTTAATACAGGTCATTCCCTCCATTCTAAAGTCAAGCCTATAATTAAAACTTCTAAATAATATTATTTTCATGTTCATTTGAACTCGACAGGGCATATCATGTACACTATAAAAGCTTAATATTTTTTTTTCTAAAACTAGAGATGTAACATTCTACCCCTATTTGGAAATTACAGCCTCAAAATTTTTAATTCAGGCATGGTAACTAAGGTTCAACTATTGATATTACCATTATTGAATTCCAACATCGTAACAATTATTAATAAATATGACACTTTAAAATAAAAGAAAAGGAAATACAACGGTCACCCGAGATAACACATAATTTTATTCTATAACAAGGTCATTTAAGAGAAATATAACTCTCATGTTTTTGTGTATATTGATTGAGAACATTATCTTGATAAATTAAACAATCACAAAACCATAATTTTATGATGGTTTAAAAGATCAATGAATTTTGAGTAATAAAATTAAATAGATAATGTTATTATTTCAATATAATTTTATGACAGTTGATAAATTATTTAACTAGATAGATTATGAAAATAATAAAATATAATTATATTAAAATTTTAGTTTCAACCTTTAATCAATTCCCACCATAAAATCATATTTTTCTCCAAAAAAATGAGTACTTTAATTTATTTTTTTTACACATGAAGCACTAGAATCATCTTTTAAAGAATCTAGTAATCGAAAAAGAATTAACTATATATTTATCCTGTCTTCATACATTAACCAAAAAACAAATGGTTAGGATAATATAAAACAGTATCTAAAAATAATAATCTATTATATGAAGGTAAACTAATATTTTTATAAAAATTTTAATAGTAAAATGCAAAGCTCAATAGAGTCCATTCAATAAAGAATCATCCTTAAAATTCCTAAAAGTTTTATAGAAAAATATTTAATCTAAAATATTTGTTGATCAAACATAATTCCACGATAGTATTAACATTTATCACAAAGTAACATCAATTACTCTTAAAGTCTCATATCAAAAATGTAATTTCTTATACCACAGAAGCTATATGCCTGAAATCTATTTCGATAATAAACATGAATGACAATAAAATAACATTTTCCACTAAAATAAAATTCAATCTTTATTTCTCCAAAAAAATCTCACAGTATTATATTTTAAAAAAATATATAAGATTCCAAAAATAGTGAACATCCTCATAAAAAATATTAACCACTTAATCAAAAATTAATTTTTCAATACCAAGGCTATTTATTTGACTAAAAATATTTTCCAAAAATGAAATCAACATTTAAAATTTATCTAATTTGAGTATATTAAAAATAGTCCCAAAATTATGAGAACATCACATAAATTAGTGGTAGGAGATTCACCCTTATCACCCTTTAGTTGTGGGATCAATTCTCATAGCCTTATAAGACATGACGAGTTATCACCCATGATAATAATTTTTTTCCATAATAATATGTTATTTTAATCCTTATAAAATTCTAGAAAATTTTTAAACATCTTAAAAATTATCATTAATTTGTTTTAACCTCAATGGTTATTTCATACCTTCCATATTGAATCCCAAAATTTTAAAACCCTTAATTACCTGAAACAAAAATGTCAACAAAAATACTGTTGACCACCTTAATATTTAATTACTCAAACCCTCAAGAGTGTTTCTAATACATTAAAAGAAGCACCCAACCTAAAATTATAAAGACATTATGATATCCAAAAATAATAATAAAACATCTTAATCTCCAATGTTCTCTAAACCATCCTATGATACCAAATTTATAGACCCAAGCTTTAACATTAAATATTTTAGTGTTTCTGAACTAGAATTTTTATCAAAGGATCTTTTTAGTTGACATTTTTAGAGAATTAGAAAATAATATTACAGTGTAATCCCAAACATTACAAGTTCTCATATATACTAAGAATCCAATTTTTCACCAAAGGAACCCATTTTAAAAAATAAAACTTGTTTTCTTTTCATAACTCATCCCAAATAGTTACATCATGACATATTCATTAGAGTTAGTGATCTTAAGACAAGTTTTTTTTAAATAGGGAATAGACACAAAATTATTTGAAAGAAGAATAAATGAATGGAAATTTTTAGTGTAGTAAGAAATTGAAAATATATTATAAATCCCTTCTTAAAACTCATTATCATGAATGAAAAAAATAATATAGGTGACTTGGAACCTCATTATGATATCAATATTAAATCGGTGATTTCAAATGGAACAACTATATGGTTGACTTCCATATTTGTACTACAAAATGCTTTGAAGATCGATATTGGGGCTCATACTTTATATAAGCTATATCAAGATCACTCAATTTTATTATAAATATTGGGCCTCCACACTTTATATAAGATATATCGGGATCACGGGTAAGATATAATGGGGATAAAACCTTCATATATAATTTCTATAGACAAAATAATTTATAAGCACCTTGAAAACTATTTTAAAACCATGTGTAAAACACTTTCAGATATCAAAATACAATTCTAATATAAAAAAAATTTAAAATCTAAAAACCATTCAAATAATAAATAAACCACTTTCCAAGTAAATAAATATGAAAACATATTAATGAAATAATAAATATTGAAATATTTATTAAAGCGAGAAATTCCTTTCGTTCCACATATGGTAAAACAAATTCATTTAGTCTTTTTTAAAAATAGTCTAAAGGGTGACTTTAGAAGTTATTATTTAAATAATACCATGACATAAAACATTTTAATAATCAATTTTTTACAATATATGAGAAAAATTTAAAAATTATATTTTTAAAACATTCTTATACAGTTGAATACATTCATAAAACACATTTTAAAATCTTATAAATTAACTAGAATGATTTAAAAAAATTATTAAAACAATTAAAATAATATTTATTTAGTTAAAAATTCCATTATATTTAGTCCAAATTGTCACATACGTTATTTATATTTTGGATGATATTCAGTTGTTGAGTCCAAAATGGGGTTCGAATTATGTATCTAGTCAATGTTGTCATTATTATATCATCTATAGAATAATATTAAAGACATAAAAATAAATTTTATATATCAACTATTATTTTAAATATATCCATTACATATGGATTTAGAAAATGAACTATGCTACAATCATGGAGAAGGAAAGTTGTACATACGCATGAGCAACATTTCATTTTTTCAAGGATAATTATGGAAAGAAGGTAAACATAATTTATACATTCCAGAATGATATTAATATCATTTATATCATATTAAATCTTAAAATATACTTATATAAATATATTATCTATGTGATATGGTGATGAAAAATGAAACAAATTTCCTTCTTGAGGTGATAGTTCACACGTATGCATGAACGATGATAAATTATTCCATGAATGGAAAAGAAATAAAGTAAATGTTATAATATACTGTAATAATGATAAATATTTCATTAATATAGTATATATACTCTAATTTCATCATTATAAATAGTCACAAGTTATGGTGATGGAAAATGAATTATATTGGTTCACGAGGTGTTAGATCACCGTACACCATAATTTTAATTCTTTTCCCATTTGATGGAAATGGAGATGGATTTAGGTTATGATATTAACAAAATAACATGTAACTATATTGAAGTTACTATATTTATTATTTAATAATTTTTCAATAATATTTTTATGGGTATGGAATAAGAAATAAAATCGAAATACATGATTAAAATAATACCTCTTCTTTGTACACTATCATTTGCTTAAAACCTTAAGACAACTAAGGGTGGTGTTTTTCCCATAATAAGACATGTCAAATATAAAGAGGGATTTTAGGAAAGTATTGGGGTAGATATTGTATGAGCACAAAAGGTTTGTATGGTTGAAGTGGTTCCCTTTTATAAGATAGTGGAGGGGTACTCTAATAATTTCTCAAATTATTAAATTAATAAAATTAAATTATTAAATTAAAAATTGATAAAATGATTTATTTAAAATATAGTATTACTATTTATTGAAATAAAATCATTCAATAAAAATTAGATAAGTTTATATAACATTTTATTCATTATCCTTTTTGTTTGAATATTATTTAACCCCATTAACTCTTACGATGATAACATGTGTTTTTACTAATTATGGGTTAATATATTTACTATAAAATAAAAAAATGACCATAAATGGTTCATTTATGAAATTTTAAACACAATCCAAATCAATTTTGGAATTATATATATTTTTCAAAATTTTACAAAATTTATTAAAAAATTATTTATTTTAAAATATAATGAAGGTCAATTTTGACAAAATTAATTACATGGATTTTTAAAAGTGTCATAAAAACAAGATAAATAAAAAATATTATTGTAAAAAATCATTAACATGTTAAATTTATCAATAAAAGTTTTTATTGACATTTATTATTTCAAAATCTATTTATTGTAATATTTTTAGTATAGTTGTTTTATATTTCCATTAATGAAACAATTACATCATCATCATTGTGTAATAATTAAAGGTAATTATTTCTTTCCTAAAAATTAAAAATAAATATCCATGATTAATAAAAAAATTACCTTTCCAAATATTATATATAGAAAAAAATATCCTCAAAATTACCCTATATTAATTTCTGTAGTTATTAGAACATAAATACAACACCATTGACAATTGTCTAAAATAAAATACTATAAATGGATTAAACTCATCCATGTGGATCTAAGATTACATAAATGGAAAATATTATTAATTGTTTTTATAATTAACCATAAAATATAATTTGGAAATGTTTTTCTGTAAAATATTATTAGTTATAATATTATTTTTATCATCATTACCGGATTTACCCTTTATTGTGGAAATAAAAAATTACCAATGTTGTGATTTATATTTTCCAAAAAATAAATAGGACCTATTAACTATATATGAAACACAATAATCCAAATATGGAATAAATTTTCAAAATTCAAAACAAATTATTTCCTAAAATTAATCTAAAATTAATCTCCTTGATAAAATGTGAAAACAAGACATAAACATGGAAACGTTCATAATATTTAAATGTTTTACCCCCAAATACAACATGAATTTATTAAAATGACCTTAATTGGATTAAATCATATAAAATTGATCTAAATATTCTTTATAATCATATAAAAAATTAATTTATCATTATTAATAATTTAGATGATTAAGATGTTTTCAATTAAAATGATGTTTTTTCACTATACATCAAAACATGAACTTATCAGAAAAATATCAAAAATTCAACCACTATAAATATTTATATAATGATTCAAAATAATTGGTTTATTTTCTAAAATTTAATTTATAAAATTGTTAAAAATTATTTTTTTAAAAAAAAGTGCACCATCAAAAGTTGGTAAAACTGCATTTTTATAAAAATAATTATTTTATGCGTAAAATTGGATTTGTTCTTATATGATTCCTAGAAAACAAATAAGTTTAATTTTAAGCATTATTTTGAATATATTATATATATATCATTAATATAATAAAAAATTGTGATTTTTTAATTATTGTTATAAAACACAGTTGTGCACATTTAAATATTTTCTCAAGAAACAAATTCATTTTAAAAAAAAAATTATTTATAATTAAACGGTCTATAATTTATTAATTATATATACTTTTTTGAACCAAATTTTCCCAACCTAATCAATACAGTTAACTCTTGACCATTCTAATGGATAGGCTATAATAGTAAAATTTAATAAATAATATTTAGTTTTTCTTTAATGATCGTTATGTCCTATCACCCAAGGTACCAAACATAGTAGTTATTTTTTAAAATTTAGGATGTTACATTTCCCCTAATGTGTAGTTTTGTAGATATTTAATTAGTGATTAAAATGGTACATTAGTGATGGTAATGATGTGGGAGTTAGATACAAATGTGGAAAAACCTTCCAGTGCTATGTTTAGGAATGACCTATATGTTTTCTAGTCACGTAAAAAATAATATAGATACGATGTTGGTAGTGGGAAAAGATTATGACATATTTGAGGGTCTATTATTGAAACCTTGGTAGGATATATGAAAATGATAAGTGTACATAAATTATATGAATTAATTATATGATTTGTTTCATGAAAGAGTCTAGGTATAGAGTTAATTGATCACTATAATGATTTAGGGCTATTATATGATCAGTTGTAAAAATTATGTTATGTTTCATTCTAATTGTAGTTGTAAAAATCAAACTGTTTTGGAGGATATTAGGACATGTATTGGACTCTACCCCATGTGATAGGGTAATTTATGGAATGGGTGTAATTTCTATGAATGTGATGTTTTTAGTATGGACCACCCATATGGGGAGAATAAAAGCCCACTAATTTATGTAAGGATGAAAAATTAGTGAGAGGATAAATTTCAATATTAGTATCATTTTAACGAGTGATATTGTATAAGAATGTTCCACCTTTAGTGAGATTGTTTTGGACTATTAGTTCCTGTAAATACCATAATGCATGATTATGTTTGTTTATTTTTTCCCTAGCCTATGTGATAGTGTAATAGTTATAATAAATGTGACCCCCTTAAATGAAAAAAGATAGTCCAAATGTTACATATTTTGTAACAAGGATATTGTAACCCACCTTGAGAGATAATATAGTGATTGATATACAAATGATACCACATTAAGTGAGAAGTGTAGGAAGGAATTAAATGAGTGAGAGATGTAGTGTAGGGATTGGAAATTGGATCTTACCTATGATATATAGTAGTACATGTGTCTTGCTTGATTCTCTAAACTAACTATTTGAGTATGTGATTAGACTTGGTTAGAAAAGAATGAACACTTTATTTGATTCATGATTGGGGATGCAATAGGTATGATTTGGTGTCATGGTGATGAGGTTATCACATGACGAACTGATGGGAACCAAAGCTTGATGGCCATATTTTCACATTACATCAAATTCACTTATGAGACATATTTATTTTTATCATGCATTAAATTATATAATAGTGTATAATAGTTGTAAATTATGTGAACTTATTTTGGTATATTTCTCACACCCAACATAGAAAATATAGTTCGTGTAAATACATTATATTAATCATATAAGAACGAGAACTTAATGTGTAGTATACCATGTTACGGAAACTCGATAGGATCATAGATACTAATGTTGGGATGAGGAATAGGAATTATTGTATAACCTACTTTATTTTTTCATTTTTTAGTTGATAAGTTTTATATACCTTGTGGGTAATAAATTAGGATGTATTATTGCAGGATGAAATTTAATTTTTTATAGCTTATTGTTTGTTTATTTATCATACTCACATGTTTCAATGAGTAAATTATTTTTCTTTTTATATATTTTATCTTACATTATTTGGAAACTTTTTCCCAATACATGGTTTAGTAAATCATGACCCTTGGGTAATCACCTCTGTACATTGAGGTGTTCTATATGTCAAGTAGATCATTGTCCAGGGGAAAATTTTTGTTTCTAATATAATATGGAATTTCCAAGTTGTAGAATAACAATTTTTCGGTTTATGATTTATAGAGGTGGTTGAAAAGTGATATTGGAATGTGCTGGATCTTTTGGGATTCCATAGACTTGTTAATAATAAATATCTTTCTAGATGTATTTCCCTTTTACTAGGGGTATGAGAATTGTTTTCCTAATATCCAATGTTATAATTTAGATGTTTATTGAATAATATGTCTTCATTTTGGGTTTTAGTTTTTTACGTTCTTGGACTAATTTAATGAGTCTAGTATTAAGTATAATAATTAATACAAAGTATTAACATTAACAACATGATTTTGTATGTTTTTTGTTTTACTGATGATAATGATTTAGAAGTTTGTAGTTTCAACCACAAATTTTGTGATGTTTTCACTTATAAAATGTAAATATAATTATTATATAATAAACCAAATATGTTTCTGTGTGTAAGGTAATGTGTATCTTACAAATAATTTCTCTTCGGTTATGTCTATACAATCCCATTATTTGAGGGATTTATATTTTCCTTTAGTGAGTTTGTATAAGAAATGGATGCATTAGTTAGGGAACCCTAATGGGTTTGGTATTATAATTTTGTTGCAAGGAATATTTTGAGGATGAGGGTGAGTTTCCTTATGTATGGGTGTTTTTTTAAAAATGTGTCAAAAAACCTATATCATGTTTCCCTATATGGATTCTTGGTGGAACTCTACTTGAATGAACTAAAAGGTACCATGGATACCCATTTGAGGTTTGAGAGAGGTTATGTGTATTGATTATGGATTTGGATATGTGAATTATATCATGTTATTTATACATTTTGGAAGAATATAGATAGACATATTTGGCTATTTTCCATATTTATTCTAGATATTATTTTTGGTGTTGCGTTGGGAGTGTTGGTATACACTCACAATTTAGAATGGTTGTAGGGTTGTAAGTGATCATTTCTTTATACTAGGAATTAGTGAGATGAAATAGTATGTTATATGAGATTTACTAGAATATTGATCATGGTTTGATGGGATTTGATGCATGAGAGCATTGTTTTTATTATTTTATAAGGTTATATAAGAGTAAAGACCCATCTAGTTATAGTGAGAGTGAGTAGGATTGTGGGTGATAAAAAATTTTAAGGTTCATGGAGGATAACATTACCTGGATAAAAGATTGAGATTTTGAATATATTTTTATGCATAGTCTCAAAAAGTTAGTGTAAGAACACTATTTACAAGTGGTTATTTTTGGGATTTTGATCTGGGAATAATCAATTATTGGCCGAGGTCCAATGGGTCATATGGAATACTTAAAGTGCTGGAAACCTAGAATTTCATAAAATAATGGGAGATGGTACCCCTAGCACTGATAATTACATCATGGGTTATTTTTAATAAGGATTTATTGGATGGGTGAGCATGGAACAGATGGAAATTCACAAATGGAATGTTGAAAACCTATTGAGGTTTCCTTGGAAGAGTGATTTTAGAGATACCATATGGGATGTATCATGCCATTAACTAGTGGTGGAGATTAACCTCATTTTTTGTGGATCCTGGTAGATATTGAAGGCAATAATCCATGTGACACACAAATTAGAGTAAATTAGTGGTTTTTTTGGGTACCCATCCATGAGTTGACATGTTAGGTTTGGACCTTATATCTTATGGTAAATAGAATGTGGGCCATAGAAGCTCATTTCATATTATAGTGGGGTGACTATAAGAATTATAATATAGTGTTAATATTCATATTGATCATGGATGAATGATTTTAATGTTGGATGGGTAAGGGAACATTAATACTAATTTATAAGTAGATGACGTGGCACTAAGATGTCAATGTGTTGAATGATTTGATGAAATTTAGTTAGAAAATACTATATTTTGGTGTTTTTTGGTCGGTGATATAACTACCGAATTGCACCAACAATCATGTCCATTCATCCATGTCATTGGATGGAAATTTTCCGGATACCTACAATAGTTTGATTCTAAGTTAATTTTTTAGTGATGCGTCAGCTATTAATAATTTGTGTTTCATCGAGAGGTCCACTAGATGGGATATAGAGTTCTCTTGTGAGGAATGAGGAATTTTCTAATGGTAACTACATCAATCATGACATTTGAGAACCTAATATGTATTTTTGAGAAGGGATTTCTATGGTAGGGAGCACTATGGATCAGAATTGGTTGTTGTGTTTAGAATATTATTTTAGGTCAAACCATAATAATTGGGATTAATTATTTTCAGACAAGATGGTGTATCGCAATATATTGGTGCGATCTAGAATCTTCTTAGATTTGGTGATGGTGGATGTCCTGGGGCTTAGTGTTTGATGAATACTATTCCTTGTAGTTTAGATTTTTATAGTGGAAACCTATTAATTATTTTTTGGGTGGAACATGGATTTCTATTGGTGAATTAATGATCGAGGTAGGCTTGTATTTATGTCTGGGGGTTACCCAATGCTTATTAATGACAAGATTCCACATGGTGGAAATTTTATAACTACCTTAAAATATAAAAGTTTAATATATTGAGATATAATATAATTTTTTTAAGCGCAGGGGAATTATAAAGGATTTTGGCATATCTTATGAGTTTTATATGTTGATAAATCTAAAAGAGATTATTTGATACATGGATCAAGTCATAATTAGTGGTTTGGGTGCTTGGGTTTGTATTAGATCAATAAAGAAATACCTTACATAATATTTTCAACTATAAAAAGTCACAATGTGATTGAATACAAGAAGGATACATCTTACATTGGATAAGGGTTTGTCGAGTGAAAGTAATCATGGGTTTTTATTAGGGATAGACCCTTTGAAATATATGTTCTGTGATGGGTGAAGGCATGCCATTAAAATAAATCTTTTGGGAAAATGTGATTTATGAATATTTCAATCATTAATTCTCTAAGAAGGGTAAAATTGTGTCATGGTTGTTTTTGTAATAATTATTGGCACTATAGAAGGTGATAATCACAACATGGCCCTTGAAAACACTATAAGATTACCAGGATAAGAAGATTGTCTCACTTCAACCCATAATTGGATGTAATTTATAATCAGGTGAACTCCCATTAGATTTTGGTCAGCAGAGATTGATATTTATGAGTATGGTGTAACAAGAAATGAAATTTTCTATTAAGCCTCCATCTTTCCTTCAACTCATGGGTCACTTGGGTTAGGTGGTAGTTTATTTTGGTTGTATCTTTGCGAGGTTGGTATTTCTTTTCTTCCTATATTGTTATATATTTTATTATTCCTTGGATTTATGTGTGATAATAACTTTAGTTTCATTTTTAATTCCATAAGAGAGTGTGTTAATTTAGTGTGGATGATGGTGATTTCATTTAAGATAAAAATATGAAGCATAAAAACTTATATTATACATCATATGGTGTACATTTGTTGAAGTGGAAATGCATGGGGGTTTTAAATGATGATGCCAAATTGGATTCATTTAAATAATTAATTATAAATTTAAAAAATTAATTTTTTAAATTATATATATTGATTATGGACATTGGATGGTGGTATGATCATAAATAAGGAAGGAAAAGGATTCAGGCCATACCGGTATGCATTATTAGAGAGGGATTAAGTGATATACTGTGGAAGGTGGTCCGAGATCATATTCATATTATACATGAATTCATACATGCATGCTTGATTCATGTGAATGGAAATGGGAAATGTGACTGATATTTTCCTAGAGAAATATAGGTTTACATAGAGCCTCTTAATATTAATAAAATATCAGATTTCCAAATACTTTGATTTTTGAATTTCCAAATGACTATGTTGCTCAAGGGATAAAGATTGTCAATTGATATTTCAAGACACCCAAGATGTTCCTAGGGTTTAAAATGATATGAAAAAAATCCAAGGGGTACTTACTCTACAAATATTTAGGTATGAAGGAGTGGATTAATATTAGGGTGGTGGATGAGATGAATACTTGCATCACACTTGGTGAGTGAAATCCTCCTAAGAGGTGATGTGGAGTAGTTGTGCACTGTGAGCATAATTATTTCTTTATGACAGGATATTGTGTGGAATATATTGATTATCTACAAGGGGTGGTTTCATAAATTCTAAAAGTGTAAATCTCATGAATATTTATTGAGTTTTTTAAAGTAGTAATGGAATGAGGATATATTCCTACCAGCTATGGGAAAGGTCAATAATATCCTACGTGCTATGTTGACACTATGGAGTGATAATGATATGATGATGTAAGTGAGATGTTTTTAGGTTAGGTTTGAGAATTATAATGTAAACCCTATGAGAAGATATGTTATTATTGATAGTTTTAGTGTATCATATCCAAATCCAGTATCCAAAATATGATTTTCATTTTAATTGGTTGGTATATAAATAGGATCCAGCTGTTTAGTTTTCTCATGAAATAAATATATAGATGAACATTATATTTCATTGAAAATTGTAGATACATCAATTTAATATATAATTTTTTTATTTACCCCTGCATTTCCATACATCATACATTGTAATGTTTCTCTATTCCTTGGGAAAATGGGAAACAATATAAAATTTTGAAATTTGATGCTCGATAATGAGTATCGTATAAGAGAAACATCAATAGAAAATTCGTGTAATATGTAATATGGAATGAATAATTGAATTAAATAAGTACATAACAAATTAAAGTGTCATAATAAATTTTACATAGGTTCTATAATAATAAATTAACAAATGTATAATAATAAATAATCCAATAGTGATGGAATAAAAAATACCAGACATCATAAAAATAACATCAAGACCTCATTTCGAGATATCATATATAATCATGTATGTTATAAACCATATAAGAAACTTAGTTTGTATCATGATATCTATAAATTCCTCAAGTGGATTTATAATTCATGGTTTCACCCACCACATAATAATTCTATTGTATCAATCCTATATAGAGTGTGGAGATGTAAAACATTTAAATGTGCTGCCTAGAAAATCACATATATAACCTTCTCTCAATAATAAACAGATACCTAGTCAGAAATAATAGTTATATATAATGAGACTATTTCCCCAGTCAATTGAATGTTTTGGCTATTGAGGTGACTATATAATAAATCAATATTGAAACTAGATGATATTCACAATGCAATGGAATGAACACTAACTATATCAATCACAAAAAAGTAGTAGTATAGGGTTATTTCATTATAGAATAATATAAATTGAAATTAGTAATAGTTAAAAATTTATTTCCATTTTTGGAAGGATATTAAATGATATATTCAATGCCTTTAGTATTGTTCAAAAAGTTCATTTTAATTATCTATAGCATATCGCCTATAATATCTAATCTAGATGAGTACATAGGTTCACTTTCTCTGTACAAAATTCAAATTGAGTTTATACAAAACCAAATTGCATTAGGGTTGTTACAACTAGATGAATATTATCAATATCCTTTATAAAAATATTTTTAAATAAAAATATGTCTTTTTTTTTTGAAAACACACACATTTTACATTAAAATGTTTTTCAGATGGGGATATTGGAGAATGTTAAGTGAATATGAAGTTGATATAATGAGAGTGTATATTAATCTATAATAGATAATGATATATACATGTTATATCAATGTATTATAATGAGAACACTAATTTAAAATAATATTAATTAGTATATCTTTAAAAATAATGGACGATAAATGTTAGGAACTCTTACATTTGGATAATAATGGATTCAAGAAAGGCTATAATGAGAGGTAATATGTAATATGTCATTAATAATATATAAAAATAATGATAAAAATACGGTATTATTTTCATGAATCTATATGAAAAATATATTAATTGAATTTATAATAAAAAAATTCAATTGATATGGAAAGAGGTGAATTAGGAAACCCAAACATTGAAATGTAGCTTCATAATGCATTATATGAGAGTCTTAAAATATGGATAACTCCATAGAGAGACTCTTGAGAGGGGAATTTAGAAGAGATTCATGTTAAAATTATTTTAAGTGATGATAACTCTAATAATCCTTTTACATTTAAAGAAAATGAGGTAATTTTTTATTTAATTTGTAAATGAAGTTTGTATAAATATAAGTGGTAGAACATATAAAATCATAGGCTTAATAATGAATTTCTCTTATGTTTTTTTAAATAATGACCGTGTTTCTGGTATTGTAATGTTTTTTAATATAAAATTATTATTTTATTTTAAATTTCCATAGGAATACAAATTATCCACAAAATAATATTATTAACAATATATTTTAAATTCTAAACATTAGAAATCTCTTTATAGATTAAAAAAATAATGATAATTAATTTAAACACATTATAAAAAATAAATTATTTATTTTGGGTCATGAATTCACTTACATTATTTATTATATCATTTTATACATCGAATTTGTGTCACAATACATAAAAAATAAGGATTCCATATTTTACTATTATATGAAAAATTAAATTATGTCTTAAAATTATAAAAAAAATAGATAATATAAAGGTGATAAAAAAAATTTAATTAAAATTTAATATAAATAATATTCTATATATGAGATTTATTTTGAAAAACCTTAAGTTTATATGAAAATAATTTCCTTGCAGTAGAAACGTAGTGCCTATTTTTCTTCTAAATATTATTTTTTCTATGAAATAAGGGAGTAATTATATTAATGTTTACTGACTAATATATAGGTTTTAATCATTAAATATTTTATCATTAAATTATTTTATCCATTTTACTGTACACTTCAATGAATGTATGTTGAATTACTAGTACAATTATAATATTTCCAATAGTCATATTGTAATTATTAGATCTAAATAAGTATATCCTAATGGTTAAATTCCAACAGTCATATAAAAAATTAAATATAAAATGGAATATAAAATTATAATACCATTAATATTTTTTTGTACATATACCATGTTTCTAATATTTCTTTTTTTTAGAATTTAAATTTATCATAAATTTTGGGAAATCATTTTCGAGTATTACCCTCGGGAAATTATGATTGTGGTCTTTCCTTTAATTTTTATATTTTATCTCCCACTACATGTGACCAATATTTTGAATGTAATTTTATAGTTTTTTAATGAACAATGTGTCGTTACATTATAAAGAAATAATAAAATTTTAATTGTGAAATGGTTTTTGTGATGAAAATTTTATTCTATACCGTTGAAGATTTTGTATGACACCCCCTTATATTATATCATCCGTGAAAATTGAGAAAAACATCAATATGAGAATGAATTATGGTAATTCATCATCATTTTTCCTTTAAAACCCTAGTTTCATCATCCAACTTATGATTCCTATAATTATACTTCACTAGATTTTTTCTTTGAATTTTATAATGTTTGATTTCATGTGTCGAGAATCTTGATAGGATCCTCAATATTTTACATGTCATGATGAAGGCCAATTTCATTTTTCATCTGTTCATAGGGTCTGGCTTAGACATTCATAACATTGAATAGTATAATACATGATGTTAATTAATCAGGATTACTGTGAAAGACAATTGATTGTACAATACAATAAGTCAAACTAGAATATGAAAAGTCCCAATGTACCACATATGTAGATTCCCATTGTTTCCAAATATAATTTCTCCCTTCCATGGTGGTGTACTGAAGAAACTATGATATCTAATAAGAACATCAATGCCTTTACTCGGATACTAGAATTTATATATCATTTGGAAAATTAGGTTATGTTATTGGATAACTCTCACCTTTATATCAATATCATTAATGATATCTAGGCTAACTAGCTTCTATTATCAAAAATAAACCTCATAAGATGGATTAAAACATCCTTTTGTTTATATGAACTCAAATGATTAAATTTGAATAAACTAATAAAAAAAATATTATTTCATACAAATTACACTAGAGGTTGGTACTAGTGTCATGTTCCACAAATATAAAAGGAATATTAGATAAACATGTCCACAAGGATTTATAAAGTGTTTTTCAACTACACATCAGTTTAAGGATGATATATAGTGAAAAAATAAACCACTATTTTTAAATCTATTTAGTACCTCACTAAAATATTGATGATAAATGAGTGTAATAATCAGATAAAATTGATATTAGTGCACCATGAACTTATACAACTTATCTGATATATAGACATGTTATATTTTTATTGGGTAGGTCCCCCAATATTTATTGTAAATGCAATGGAATTTTAATGTGAACCACTATTACCCATAAAGTGTTTTCTCTATTAGATATCATAGGAATCCCTATAAAAAAATTAAATTATGATTTTACCCCCTTCAACATTGGAATTGGAAGGGGTCGTATCACACCCATTGGGAGTTGTCTCTTATCCTTTAATTTTTGGAATAAAAAGTGTTTCTACATATAGAAAAAAACTATCCTCTTTATATTTCCAAAAATAAGTGATATTTTATATCCCAATACTTATTTTTTCTACCAGGATGTATAGAGATGTTTGAGCTATGTGATTCATTGAACAATTCCCTATCCAGATCAACAATTGATGGTACAAATAGAATCATTAAATATAGAAAAATTGTATCATTATAGTTAATTCATCTAAATTTAACATATTCCATGTATTTAATAAATTCTTTTTACCCCTATAATCTTTTTGAGACCTATATGGATTCACTAGAAATGATGTTTGGGATATAACATGAAAAAGGAAAAATTTATCACCATCCATAAAAATTTCCATATACATCTTTTTTAAATCCATGACTATATGATATTTTTCTATCATCATTAGGGATCAAACACCATGATTATTTAATCTCAATGCAGCAACAACCTATTTCTCCATACCAAGGGGGTATTGTATTGTGCAGTGATTGTCCTGGAGTACTTATACCCATCTTATTTTTCTCATGTTTATCTCATTCTACATGAATATATACATAAATCATTTTTGAAAGTTAAATATGTCACATGGTACAACAAAAATATAATGTCTCTATATTTTTAATGCAAATAATGTAGGTTATATGTGAAGATCACGAGTAAGGTTTTTTTCTCATTGGTCTTCAACATCCATTATTAATTTTCAAAAAGTCAATAATTCCACAAAAGGGACCACCCTACTTATTTATTTTAAGAATATATATATATAAAAAATCCTTGTTTTATAGATGTTAAGGTCACTAATGGTTCAATGATAAATATTTTATTTAGTTACTGAAAAAAATATCAAAATACATAGACCTTGTTAATTTCAATTATATTCCAATTAACATTGTTAATTGGTAAGATTATTTAGAGAAATTATAAATAAGAAACTGATACTGAAAATCTAAACATGGAAACCTATATAAATTATTTAAATTTTTGGTGTCAATGATTATTTAATAACCATTTTTTGTGGCGTGAAATATTAATTCTTACTTTGAGACAATATAGTTGGTAAATGTGATCTTGAAGTACAAAAATTCTCACTTTATGAATTTACAATATAGCATATTATATATTATAGTCATCATGAAAATATAAATGTTCTATTAGATAAATATTTAATATATAATATATCATGATACTATAAATACAATCCTAAAAAATTATATCAATATAATCTTGAAAAAATTTATTAAGTAAACAAAGAAAAATTTATGATGCATTAGATAAACCAATATTAATTACAATGAAATCATAATTCCCATTAAATTTTAGAAAATAAATCTTCATTATATCACACTTATTGACTTTTAGTTGCTAATAGCTATAATAGAGACAAATCATTGAGATGTATTGAGATATTTTATATTAATTAAATATCTCATAAATTTACTGTAAAGGATTGTATTTATTAATTCTATTTTCATTTATTTATATATTATCAATCCCCATTTTAATATACATATCTATATTAAATTATACAAGTGCTACACAGGATGAAACACCAGGGAATTTTAATCCATTATTAGATAAATAAAAATGTTGTTTCTTTTATTCCACCAATTCCACTAGATCCTCTATATATGGAGGCATACAAATGGGATTTTCATTTATGCTAATTTTAATAGTGTACGCAGAGTCATGGTCTAGATGATATGCCGATAGATCCTTATGAATTACATCAATATAATTCCTCAAAATAGATAGAAAATGTTTTTAAATGATTTCATTATCATTTACTAATTTATATTCTTAATTAATTTCATTAGAATTACCAAATATATGTGGTTACAAAGAAAACCCAAAAAATGAAGACACTCCCCTATAAACAAGGGATTCCCTTCCAGCCTTAAAAATTATATCCACCCTCTCATGATAATAAATTCATGATTTTTACATTGTGAGACTATCTATCCATATGAATATAACAATTTTAATTTTTTTTCATAATTACCAGGTTTTTAACTAAGGATCCTCCATATATTTTAATTGGTATAGAAAAATATACTTTTTTTTCTATAATATCTATTAATGGTTTTAAAAATATTATTCATTCCCTAATGGATCAAGGTATGATAATATTTTTTATATAAATCACTATAATTATTTTAGTTGTTATTATAATTTCCAATCAATTAGTTATGATCCATTTTTAATTAATGATATTTATTTATTTATTTAGTCTATGAATTGAATAATGAAATAAAAATCAAAGTATATAATTCAGATATATTTATTATAAATTAATTTGGTGTAATCTAAATTTAATTCTAGTATATTAAAAGGTTTTACCATAGGGTTACATTTAATATATATGTTCTTATAAATCTTATCTCTATGGGTTCTAACAAAAAATATCAGATTATATCTATAAAAAAATACAGAAACCCATAACTAGTGATTATTTTATGAAATTTGTAAAAAATATAGGATACCTCGATTTGGTCATATCAAAATTAAATACATAAATGAACATTAAATTAAATTGAAATCATTTATTATTCCATTATAACACATAAAAATTTATTATTTATCTTTCAATTTACACACATCACATTAAGTAAATAACATGGCTTCCTAGAGAACAATTGACACAATATAATGGGGTGAGATTAGATACTCTATAGAGGGTAGTATACAGTGGAAGAATTTTTCACATAAAAATTAAATAAGTGATACTAAAAGAAAAATTAGATAGAATAATTCCTTAGAAAAGGAAAAAATAAGAATATTATATCCTTAGGTTAAATTATATAAAATAAAAACACAGATAAAAATATTAAATCCGATAGTGAATGAATTCATAGTAAATGAAATAAAAAAATAATTTCATGGACTCATGCCAAGGAATCATACATAAAATGGAAAGGAATACACCAACCACCAATGTTGGGTTGTCTCATGAGACCTACCTATACACTAAGAAGTTATATAATTTACAAACATACCAATCAAACAGTATTTGCAATCCATTAATCATATGATGGGAGTAAATAAGGAATATATATGATATTTTTTAATATGTTACTACATACTTAATCATGGATACATAATCGATAAGTAACCATATAGAAATAATAGGTAAGACCAATGTAATACATTACGATTCAATGAAATTGTGTTTCTATCTATGTAAATATCCAATTAATAAATATAATAACAAGAGGCTATTAAAAATTCAATTGAAAGTACACATATAATAATATTGAAAATAATGTGGTTTTGCGTGGTAATTTGATGGTAGAAGCATATCATTATGAAGTATTCATTTTATAAAATTATTTTCAGTGTTTAGAAACCAATAAAATGATATATTCATATCATTCATTTTGGTTTTTATGAGTATGTGAATTATCCATAGTTTATTACTCAAGCATATCAAACTGGTATGAAATTAAGCTCAATTTTTATTCAGTGAGAGAATTATGAGTCAACATCCAATTTTTTCATAGTTATAATCCCTTGGAAATTGTAAGCCGTGTCCTATATCAAATTTTCTATATCGAAATATGGTTTTCATTGTTATAAAATCACACACATTTTAGATTACTAAAATTCTAGGATGGGTAATTTTGAGAATTATAATTGATTATTATTGTTTCATCATAAAGGGATATAGTGATGTCTCATTAATAATATATTAATGAATTTATAAAATTTTAGTATAATAACCTTAATAATTAAATAGAAATGGAATTGGAATGATTGTGAATGTAATGGAAGAGAAATGATGGAAACCAATAATATAAAATAAAAATGTATTCAAAATAGGCTATAATGAGAGATAACAAGTAATATACCATTTAATATATATCAAATGAAATATAGTACGAAATAATTAAAAATATATAGAAATCATAAAAAGATATTAAATGATATTATATCAAAAGGATTACAATTCAAAAGGATAGATGAGGATTATCAAATAGTTGTATTAAGAGGCAGTTTCTTAGAACATGAGATGAGATCATTAAGACTATATAAACTCATTTAAGAGAACCGTGGGGGATAAAATGAGAGGGGATTCATACAAAATGTCATTTGAGTTATTATTAATGGGTTAATGGGAGGATATTTATTAAAACTGACGGGTATATTGTCATCGACATCTAAACACATGCTTTTAAAACATAGGTTTTAGAAAATTAAAACCCACTAGATAACCCATGGGTTTAACACATGATTTTTAAATTATAATAATTTTTTACATTTTAATAAAATAGGACTGAAATCCAAAACTTATATAACATTTTCAATCGGTATATATTTTTTCAAAAAAAATAATTATTTTAAAACCTTTGTTCCATTTTTGAATTTTGTATCAAATATTTAGTTTAGGAAAATCATTTGAAATTATTGAAATACATTACAATAAATGAATAGTATTTTTGGACCTGAATTTAATTTTACGGTGGTTTATATATGTTTTACATCAATATTATTTCATAAAACATATGGTATATGATTTCCTTATTTTTAAAAATTTCATTATAATCCACTATATAATAAAATTCTAGAAAATTATAAATTTGATTTTCATCCTGATGATTCCAAATTTCATATAATTTTTTACTACTTTTTTTTCAATATATAAGAATTTTAATTTTTAAAGAAAACACTTTTTGAATATCAATATTATGTGTTTTCTACCAAAATTTTTTAAACTCCTTATAGAAATATTTTTATATGAAACATACTTCTCATTATATTGTTATAAAATGATTAATATATATTTTTAATCATCATTTATTATATTATCATATAATTTTATTTATTTTCATAGAAACATACATGAATAACTATAGAATTAATATTATGATGGTCATATTTACAAGGTTAAATTGAAGTGGTCATATCCCAATAGTGAAACTCAAATTTCTAGATTGCAACATTCCTATTTTAACTTATAAATACACATAATTTGATATATTCAAAACTCATTTTTATCTGAATCATCCCTTTTAAACCATTTATATTCCAATGTTTTTTTTCTTCTAATTATAATTTTTCATTATAAATTTAAAATTAATTTTATAGTATCAACTTCTAGGGTTTACAATTATGGTAGATCTATTTATTCCTCTATATTTTTTCTTAGTTGTGGTGGTCATTATTGTGAATGTTTTTTTATGATTTACAATGTGTTTTACCATTATTGTGGGAAAATATTATATGAATGTAAAATGAGTTTTGTGATGAATTATTTATTTCGTATAATATAATCTCATTTGTCACAACCGATACAATGTGAGTATATGATGGAACATGTACAATGTGTGGTTCTAGGTTATGAGTTTTTATCAACATTTGGTGGGACGATGATCATCATTGATGGGTTGAATGTATTTCGTGATTTCTCATGAATTTTATTGGAGTTACCAATACCCCCAGTTAGAGGGCAGGAAGACATGGAAGAAACCCAACTCTGAGTATGTGGATAGTGGTTGGGACAAATGGACATTCTTTTAGTGAGATGTTAGTGTAAGGGACATCACAGAGTTAGTGAGTATAATTACAATAGTGATTATGGGTCCGTACCCTAAGAGTGAGGGGATAAATAGGGATGATTTATCATTCTTTAAGTTATATGGATTTTTATGCACTCCCTTTAGTGAGATGGAATTGTTCAATTGGTGAAATCGAGTCCCAACCTAGAATAAGGGATTAGTTAGTTTTTCGCCGCAAACTAAGTTAGAAGGAAGAGGATGTGATGTGAGACCACCCCCGAGTGTGGGGGATTAACCTAGATGAGATTTCATGTGAGAGGTATATGGTAGAACCTATTTTGATATGTTAGAAAGTGGTAATGATTTGGATGGATTCACCTTGAGCGAGAAGGTGATAGTAGAACTCCCTCAAGAGAGTGGGTGATTTTAGGGCATGAAAATGGTACCCAACCAAAATTACGCGGGTAATGGATAAGACAGGAAGGATTGTCTACCCAAATACTTCAGGTATGAAATTTATTTTGGTTCTGATAAATTTAGAAATGATAGTATTACAAAATGGAACCAAAGTAGGTATTATCATGTTTTATTATGGACTATTTATCCAACATGAAAATGATGTTTAGGGATATGAAGTGACATTTTTATCACATGAGGTTTAATATGGTGGGTTGAGGTGTTGTTTTCTACATGGATAATCATATATGAGGGACTATACTAGGATGAAATGGTGAGATATTATTGATATGATATTATTAAACCATATATGGGGACTATAGAGCATGTAAAGACCTTATTTCTCTCTTTAATTTAAAATTATAGAATGTGCAGGGATTTGGATAGGGAACTATATGGGATATCTTAGACCATGGTTTGGATAAGGATCTAGGATTATTTTAAAGGCTCATGTATTTTTTATTTTATTTATTTCATTTATGTAATTATCTGGGTGGGATTTCCCTTATGATGTGTACTTGAATGAAAAAAATTCATTTTATTATGGCATTATATTTATTGATCTTCCATATATTCATGTTACAATGAGTATTTTGTAGTATTTTTATAATCTTTTATTACCCTGATTAGATATCATAGTTGACCAATTGTATGGATTAGTCAATTTCCACTAGTCAAAAACCTCTGATATACATGGAGGAGTGTCGGACATAAAACATCTCAATGGACTGAGTATCTATTTAGTGTCCACTAAATCTGGGTGTTATAATAAAAAATGTGTTCTAAATTAGATATTAACAAGGTATTGAATATGATTCTATGAAATGTGATATTGGTGGTCACAATATATATATTTTTTAAAATATATCCTCAAGAATATTTGGATATTGGATCACATATTGTTGCAAATGATAAAATATAATGTGGAACATTATAATGTATTTATGTGTTTTGGGGGATCATCATATGATAAACATAGTATAAGAGACATATAAATAGTATTTTTTCTATAATTAATAGATCCTATAGGTAAACATTAAAATTTAGAAAAATATAACCTACATTATTGTGAGGTTTGTCACCATTGAACATGATAAAGTATGGTTGATTGAGATTTATTAGTAGGAACCAAATGATTCTATCTATTATAGGTGGTACACAGACCACTATGTTACATGTTGACAAAACAATAACCCCTAAATTGAAAATTTCATCTAGAAATTTGGAAATAAAATAAAGGTTCAATATATAATTTGTTATTGATTAGATATTTCCAAATAATTTAAAACAATAGAGGAATACAATCCATTCTAAAATCTCTCTTCATTAAATTAAAGGAGTCGAGTGTCCAATACTAACTAATTATAGCAATAAAATGTTATAATAATATATATTTATTAAGTATATGATCATTTGAACACTTATAAAATATCATGATGTATTTGTATATCACTAAATAAATCTCCTAAATTATTAATGACTACATGAAACAAAATTTGATGACCTAATAACCATGAATGAAGTAATATTTCATATCACATATCTATTATATAATATAATAGATACATTTAATATGATTTGATAGAATAATCATCTTTCCCTAATCATTGTCTACAACTATGGGAATATAAAAACAATAAAATATTCTAATTTTAGTTTATTTAATTAGCTATCCCACCTATACAAAAATCCCCTAAAGTCTTTATGAAAAACATCACAACACATTTTAATATATCTAAGAAAATTGGATAAAATTATACAAATATTTAATTTTTAATGAAAATATTATAAAAAATATTATTCGTCTGATGGAATAATTTATTAATATTATGGAACATTATATCATTTATAAAAAATATGAATTCCATATTTCAAAAACCTATACAAAGCATGAACTTTAGAAAAATTCTAGGTCCGTTGAAGCTATAAAAGGGATTTGGGGTGATCTTGATGAGACATAATCATCATTCAATATGAAATTTTTCCAAAGGGATGTTTGATATACTTAATATTTATAACTACATAATCCCTTTATGATGTACATCTAGTGATCACTAGACATGGAATATATCAATCTAATATTGGCCATCTAACACATTCATGATTCTATGATTTATAATTAGTTGGTCGATGTATAGATCACATGTAATTCATCTTGAATATAATTATATCCCATGTCCTATACAAAATAATATGAATAGAAAAAATATACATAAATAATGAATTAATGTTTATTTCAATATCTTAATTTAATCTAGGGGCCATATTTTATTTTTCATCGAATGAGTGGAAATATCCCATCTTGGATGTGCTATATTATGACAAATAATTATGTAAAACTAATTATATAATAATGTTTTTTATTATTCCAAACAGGTAATACATTTTATAAAATTCAATTAAAATAACTAGGATAATTTAGTTAAAAATTAAACCCATAGAAGTGACAATGAATGATTTTTGAAATAAAATGTTTTCATTTGAATAAAAATTTGTCATGTCAAAATGTAATCTAAAATTGATTCTAATGAACTTAATAAGATTAATAATGAAAAAATTGAACTAATATTAACATTAAATTAATATTTAAACAAAATTAACATTTATATTTTTTAAAATAATAAACTTTTTTAATATAAATTAGTATATTTCAGAATTCATTACAAAATTATTCTTGTTAAAAAATTATAAAAGAATAATGAAAATGAAATTTTAGAATGCTAATTTCAGAAATGGATTTTTTTTTTCAAATATTTTTTGTATATAATTATAAGAAACCCAATTTTAAAATATTTTTGTATAATGCGATGAGACATTTTTTTACAAATAATATTGTTTAAATAATAAAACTGGATTTATTTTTATTTCATTCTAAAAAAAATAACTGATAAATGATAATAATTTTATTAAATATATAATATATAAATTTATTTTTTATAATTCAAAAAAGGGATAAAATTACATCATTAATTTTTTAACATAATGCATTGATAAAAATATATTTTCAAACAATATTGTTTTATGAAAAATCCTTTTATTTTTATTTATGATCAATTAATAACTTCTGAATAAAATTTTTAAACATTTAAATGCTACATTTCTAATAATTTTTTTATCATATTCGAATAATCCAATTTAATGAAATAGTTATAATTGTATTCTATATTTCAGTACTTAAAAACTATTGTTGTATATAGAACAATCTATCGATGAAATTATATTTATTTGAAAGAAATATTTCAAAAAAATCATGGTGTATTATAGTTGGATTTTACTTTAGGATAAAAATACAACCTTTGAGTTTTGTAAATAATTACACATTAATATAATTTAGATTTATTTATTTATAAGAATAAATATTATTCAAAATAAAATATTTAAAAGAATAGAAACATGTAAGATTAATGAAACCAAATATGTTGGTGACAATAAATAGACTTCAAAATACAAGTGCTAGACTTATACCAAAGAATAAAATATTAAAACCTTGATCATGCAAGTACTTAAGTTTCAAAAAATATGGGACCCACTAGATAATCATGTGTAATCCATTAAAGAAGTTGGAGGCCCTATAATGATGATATTAGTATTAATGATATTTTATTTAGGTCACATAAAGCTGATAGATTAATAAAAAAAATACAAATCTTAATGATAAATGGATGAAAGTAAAAGTTTTATGTGGATTACCAATTATATAATAGAAATTATAAATTGGTTATGTATCGATGAAAATTATTCAATACACATTATTAATAGTAGTTTACATCATTTGGGGGTGATACAAATCCATAACCTTTTGATACTGTCTCAATAACATAATCATAAACCTACCCATAGATTCTTTCCTCTACATGTTAATAGGGTTTTCCATAAGGAGAGATCCCAAATTGTGGTAATATATATATTTATATATTGTAAAATGTTACCCTCTTGACTATCCATGAATCAAATATGATATGATTATGATGATTCTCCAACAATTTTTTTATAAAATGGTAAAAATTCTTATGTGATCTAATCAGAGTGGAATATGGATCTTTTTCAACTAATGAGTATGATGAGTTTATAAGGGGTCAAAATTTTTGTGGGATAATATTTAATTATTGTCATTATTAATTTAATGTTAAATTTGATACCCTTATGTGTAATTATTTTAATATAGACGAATATCAATATCATCATAAATCATAAAATTTATATTAATCATTGAAAATCATAATATTATTACATGAAAATACTACGGATGTTAACTCAAGAAAACATATAAATTAAAGAGAAACTATATTTAATAGTTATAAATTCTTAAATATGCAAGTGTTAACATTAACCAAAAAATGTATCTTGTTTATTACGGGTTAATAGAAGCATTCCCTTAAGGTTGTATTTTAATTTTATGCACAATGACCAAAAAATTTATGTATATTCTCATATACTCAATATAACTGGGCATTCCAATGACATTACTTGACTATATTATTCCCATAGTCATATTCTATTAATTTAATTTGTTTTTTATCGATGGAAGTATTTTGAGAATATTTAATAATTAAATGAATTTTTAACACATTTTTTTCAAGGGGTTGGTAATATATTAACTAGGCATGTGATTTCATGGTTATAGAGTTTTGTTGATTGTAAAAATGGATCAATATTCAGACTGAAATGGGAAAAACGTGGTAGAGAGTCCAAAATTGTTTATTTGAGTATCTAGTCTAGATTATTTTAGGTTAATGGTTTTATAATGAACAAAGTGTAATGATTCCATATGCTGGAATGTTTTATATACCAAAATCTATTTTTGAAACTCTATATATTTTTCATTTTAGGTATAAGCGTTATAGAAAATAATTATTTAGTTTTAATGGGTATTTGATTCCAAATTTATACATGAAAATCATTATAAATATAAACGAGTGTAAAATCAAACTATGAATTGATATATTATATACACTAAATTAACTTTTTGATGAAAAGTGTTGTCATATGAAATATATCATTGAAATGAAATATTTAATGATAAAATTAATAAATTTAAACTATGTGTATATTATTATAATCTATCTTATATTATAAGATAATAATTTTCGATAAAAAAGTATGTTATTATGAAAAATATTGTATAATGGATAAAATAATAATTTTATAATATTTATTAGATTCTATGGCATTCTATATGATTAATATAAGTATTTCAATATTTTTTCAAAGATAATATTATTTTCCATAATGTTTGTTATGTGTGATGAATTGATATTCCACCACCATAATTAGAATATTTAATAATTGTTTTTCAATAAAATGGCACTAGAACATAAAATAATCTATATTACGAGGATATAATTATTATTGGTAAATATTCATACATAATCCAAATATGACTTAGTTCCTTAACATAAATGAGTTTTTATATCATGTCATGATCATTAAAATAGAGTATGGTGTTATAATGTCTATTCGAATTATATTAAGATAAAATAAGTTAAAAGGTAATAAACAAAGGATTTTTATATTAAAATTAAAGTTTAATGTCACTTATTAACCTAAATAAGTATAAGCTATATTGGTAATGTAATAATGAGATCATTCACAATATATTTCAAGGAAAACGTTTTATAGAAAAGATCCAAGTGTAAAAACATTAGAATTTTAAAAAATTGATTTGATAGATTATATGACATGTGGAAAAAATTTACAAGCTAATATAACATACTCAGACACTATGATATATATTTTTAAGATAAATCCACTCTCTTTGATATCTTATAGAACATGTAACCCTGAGTCTAAAAAATCCCTAAAAAAATAGACCATTATAAGATAGACATTAAATTAGATGGTAGGATTAGTAAAAAATAAAATATTAAAATTACAAGGTTTACCAATTTGTAAAAATAATTCATTAGTTATCAATTAATTTCCATTAAAATAAGAATCATTTTAATGAAAAGGAAATGTTTTTTTAAAAATGGAACTTTTCTAAAAGATTCTATAGTCGTTCTTTGTGGAAACAATTTATAATTATTTTTTACTACTTTCAGAAAATTTATTGGTCAGAATAAAATTACCATGTAAAATAAAAATATCAAAATTATCCTCCTATAAATTTTAGGGAAATTTTTGAAATATTTCATTTTTTAAATTAATATTGAACTTTTTTAATTTTTTTTGAAAATTTAATTTAATTTTAAATAATTTAAAATGATAAATTATACTATAAATTGGTTTTAATGTAACGTTTTTGAAATATTATTTAAATTTATTTAATTTAGGTCATTTTAGTTAATTTAATAATGATTTTTTTGTTAAAACATTCAATAATGGTGATAATTTTCTCATTGGAAACCCACTTTATTTTCGCATATGTGGGTAAATGTTTTAATTGTTTTTTCCAAATTATTTTTACTTAATTTTAAAAAATGGATTACAAATTTTGAGTAAGGATAAATTTTATTATATAATATGGTAAATCGAATTTTTGACAACTATTAATAGAAATATAAGTAACATTTATTTACCATAGTTATGGTAAAAAATGATATATAGGAGGTATAAACTAAAAATATAAGTGAGAAAATGATCTAAAATCATGTAAAAACTAAATTTTAAAGAAAATATGAGGACCTTATAAACAATAAAGGTAAATAATTACCAATTATGTAGTATTGTTTCAAGATCGGAACATTGTCATAATTGATTATTTTTAAAAATTCCATGCGTGTCTTCTCCCCCATTTTAATAGGCCACCCCCTCTCCTCATATCTTGATTCCTAAAATGCCATATCAATTTGACAATACCAATCAAAATAACATTAAAATTCCCTTAGTAAAATTATATATACCCTAAAGAAGTTGTTATGTTCTTAAATGATCATATTTATTTTCTTTCATCTTCATCCTTTATAAAATATTACTAAACATTCATATATTAAAAAAATTATTTTCCCTATAATTATATGTCTTTATGGTAATGTAATGACCTATATCCAACTCTTCTTTATAAAATTTGAAACAAAACCATCGATCGTGTATACGGTGGACAACCGCCTCCCAAATCAATGTAAATTTTTTTACATCACCACCTTTCATGAATGGATATAAATATGAGTTTAACACATGAATATGATATTTATGATATTATTATACTCCTGGATATGTATTAAAACATATAAATTTTTACCTTATTTTCCTTTTTTAATATTATAATTTTTCTTGTGTGTGTGTAGGAATACTACCACCTGAAGCGTTTTGATTTATTCTACAGTTATTCATTAAATGGAAGGTAATAAAAAAATATAATGAATATATATGATATATATGACATTATATTGTTTATGTAAAATTATCATATTTCACACTTCCTTACCATTTCACCCATTAAAGTAATGATAACGTCGCTCGTGCATACATATGACTTACAATATCCGTGAAGCCATGTAATCCGTTCTTTAGGATAAATTTCAATAAGGTATCTAAAAATGAATATAATTAAAAAAATATTTAAAATTATTATTGTTATGGAGATGACGTGACTATAAAATATTTCCAATAACCAAAACATTAATTAAAAAACATACATGTTAAAATAATGAAATTAACATGAGAACAAATAAAAATAATGAATTATTATTAACAAATTAGTATGGTGTAATTTAAGCTAGACTAGGAAAGGTAGATTCACTATCCTTATAATGAATACAACATAGTTTTCAAACTCCCAGTCGATGATTGAAAGGGAATTTCCTTCGCATAAGTGTTGGATGGTACTGCAAGTATTCAAAATGCTCTAAATGAAATTCTAGTAAATAATTTCTCAGATGACGGTGCAATCTTAGGGACATCAGATCTAGAAGTGATCATGTAATGAATGGACCTATGAAAACTCTCACTTCCAGTTCAAGTTGCATATTAAATGGGAGTTGAACCCTGGTCAAACATAGATGTAAAGTGTAAAATCTTGAACTATTTTAATCACAATAGATGGATGATTTTTCTGATGAAAAAAATGGAATTTCCACATTATACTATATGGGAAAGAGGACTACAAATTTTTATGGCGGGCTAGGAATCTTAACATGAAGCATGGAATTATGAGGCTGTCTGAATGGAATAACAATTTTATACCCTTCGACTTGAACGATGAAAATTCCCTATTATGGACTTGAATTCATGGGCTAACAAGGGTGTACTAGTATCCGAAAATTCATAATGACCTTGTCAAAAGTTTCTGAGATCCCCTAAAAGTTGATCCACACACTAACGTGGACATGGGCCTCTATGAAAGGGAACTTTTTGAATTATGCATGGATTCCCCCCGCCCATATCAATTAAACCTAATGGTAAATGACCTTAAATTTAATTTGAGACTTGAATTCGAACACCTTCCTCTTTACTATGAGCATTACAGAATGGTGGACCATGTAATTAAAAATTGAACATTTTATAAGAAGATTGTGGAAGCCACCTAAACTATTACAAAATATAAGGAAATCCAAAATGTAAAGAGGTCCACAACACCAATGTATATCACAAAAGTTTAGCTGGATCAACCTAAAATGGTCTAATGATGTAATGTTTCCACCAAAAACAATTCATGGGCTGATCTAGTTTCGGATGAGGAGAATCCCAAGATGGTTAATCAACCTATGGTTGGCAGGCCAGTATATTATGATGACACCTATGGTTTTTTAAAGGAAAATTCAGATGATAATTCACATTTTTTAAGGTATAACATTTTCAATAGGGATTTTAATCTATAATATAAAGAATTCCTATATGATGTTCCTACCATGGACATAGATATTTTACTACAATAAAATTATGACTCCATTTAGGAAGCCCCAATTTTGGGTAATGTGATACATTATGACACAAGAAATTCCTATTAGAGCCCATCCACTAATCCCACACGATCTACCATCAAGAGGTACTCTCTTGAAGCTGCACCGATGCATATTCTTGAGAGGGAGACACCTATTGAGGCTTCCTCATGGGAGCATGTAGATGATGATGAGTGCACAAAAGTATCATCCACCATAATAGAACCACATGTGGGTCAGTAGTTGAAGGACCCACCCAATTTGGCTCTTATTGACTCTGGTTTTGTGCATATACTTTCATCTTAAAAGATACAAAAAAATAGCTCATGGAACTTCCACTTAGACTAATGATAATAGGATTTAGGATGATCCTATAGGGGAAAATAATGAAATTTCTAAGCCAGGGTCAAGGGAAAATACCAAAAAAATTAAGAAAACCCCAAAAAAAGAGGATAATGAAAATGGGGAAAACACTCCCAATACAAGTTCAAAATAAGGATTATGTTTTGGAACAATCAAGGCATAGCCAGTCATGAAAACAATATTTTATTAAGGCTACTTTTAGGAAAATAAAACTCTAAAATAATTGGTATTTATAATCCCAAAAGATTTATCTTCATGAAAGAAAAATTCCGCCCTTTCTATGACTATCACCACGTGGGAAAATATTTGGCCTTTGTGACACCTGTCCGAATTTGGATTCTCATCCATAACTCTCTTTATATCCATTGAATTATTAATGAGGAAAATAAATCTATTACTCGCATCTTCCACACGGAAAAATAGAATATTATTTTCATTACTTTTTATGCATTTAATATCTATTTTGATCGGTAATTTCTATATTCCTTAATAAAGAGCCTCTCTAATTCCATCTTAAAGTCTAGATTATTCTAGATGATTTCCATTCTATACTTCATGTTGATGAGAAATTGGCCATTTCCCTCTACTCTCTCTTCACCATGGAGTATAACACAAGCACTTACGATTACAACCTCATAGAATTCAACCTTATAGGGTATAAATTCACATTTTATAGAATGAATCTAAATGGAATGAGGCCGAGAATAATTGAATAGGAATTTGTGAATGAAATATTGTCGGGTAATCGGCAAAAAATTGTGTCACACTTTCCAGGCATAACTTAGACCACCACCCATTTCTGGTGAGACTACATAGAGATGACAGAAAGATGCATATACCCTTTATGTTTAATAATTATTATGATGATCTTCTAGACTATTATATTCTGGAATATCTCTCCTAAACATGCAAAGTGTGGAACATTACACCCACAACATGAATTTATAAATAGAAAAATTTAATAGGCCAGATGATGGATTGGACCAAGCAGTGATTCAACCATCTTGATGCCGATGTTTATTCACTTGATATTTCTCTAAATTTAATCTAGGAAGAAAGCATAGAATACAACATTCATAATGGAACTCCTCAAGATACTTAAATGGTCTCCATGGTTAATTATCTCATAAATCTCAAATTCCACATCCTCATAAACACCTATAAATACATGTGGCTCAATAAATAGGATAGAAACATGATGTTTTTCAACACCCTATAAAGTGAAAGAAAGGCTAGAAAACCACACTCTAATATAGAATATGGGGACCAAATCTTGAATGATAGGAACACTCTTATGTCCCATATTATTTATTTTTTATGATAACCTATTCTATGGTCTTGAAAAGATAGAAAATCTCATGGAATGTGTCATCCCACAATTGGTCGCTGAATTTGACAATTCCTTTCTCTTCTACACCCCCTTTATTTTGATATTAAAGGAGATATATTTAGTCTAAAAAGGTATTATCCCTTAGTTTGGATGGATTTACTAATAATGTATTTCACATTTTTTGGGAGGTGGTTCAATCTAACTTTTGTAATTTGGTTACCCATTTCTTCAATGGTGGATCCTTACCCATGGGTTTAAATGCACAATTCATCACCCTTATTACAAAGGACGAAAATTCCTGTGAAATCACTCAATTAATATTTTTTGCACTCTTTAACACGATCTAAAAAAATCATCCCCAAAATCCAACCTTATATCAATGCAAGAATCAGAAACAAGATCATATCTTTGAATCAATTCAGATTTGTACAAGGAAAAATATACAAGAATTATTGATTACATCCTCAAAAGGTGTTTAATTTTTTACGAAGTCAATGAGGGAGGGATCATTGTACTCAAGATATACATCAATAAATCCTTTTATATTATGAATTGTGGTTTTATTTTCATTCTCCTTGAGTGTTTTGGGTTCAATGATATCTTCATCAACTAGATAAAGGGTCTTCATGGGTCCACTTGAATTTCTATTCTCCTCAATTTATCTTTAGAGGGATACATCAACAATTTATGATGGGTAAGAAAAGTAGACCCCCCACATCCATTGTCTTTTTCATTGTAGAAGAATACCTCACCCGATTTATTCTTTCTATAGTGGACAACAGGGATATGGAAACCATACAAACTGAAAGATGTATTTGAACTTGATCTCATTTTTTTACTGATGATATCATCATTTTCACGTAGGGAGATAGGAGGAACATCAAAAACATAAAAGGGTCCTCATTTATTTTGAAAGTGTCTCTGAAAAAGAATTTAGTTGGGGAATGTCTTTTATATTCATTGGTAAGAATATTTCATCCTCTTAAAAGCTGGACTTGACCATTGAATTGGGAATTAGAGAGAGATCCTTAACATTAATCTATCTCAGAGTGCCTTTGCTTGGGGGGAAGCCTTGGGATTCCTTCATCAACAATGTTCTGAGTCGGATAAGATGATCTATTGTATCTGGGAAAAGAAAATACTTATCCATGTTTGGAAGATAATTCCTAGTAAAACATGTCATCATCTCTAAATTCGTGTAATACATTATGGTTTACCCAATGGAAAACTCCTCCATCAAATACATATTTTTTATGAGGATCTTTGTTTGGAGTGGAAGCATTCTAGAGTGAAAACATTCTAATTTCCCATGGAAACAATACTGACTTCCCTATATGGGGGGGGGGGGTCTTGTGATCCAGAATATTCCATTTTAATTAGTATATATAGGAACAAATTCTATGGAAGACACTAAATTATACATATGATGCTATTAATTTCCATAGATACTGGTTTTCATGAAACTAAAAGAGGGCCAGAAATCTTACATGCTCTATTCGATTTGGCCTAGTCTTAGATCAGTGTTTCACATGATCCTCCTAATGTCTCTCTGGCTTGTATGTTCTTTCTCCTATCCCATTTTCTGGAACAACAACTGGATTAAAAATTACATGATTTATTTTACTGACTACAATGATTCTGATATCAATTAAGAAATATCTATTAATGACCTGTTGAATAACCTAGAGAGTCTTTCTCCAATAATTATCCAAACTGTGAAAAGTTATTCCTTCATAACCCAAAGTGAAATTCTAGTTTTGGAACCAATCACGAATCCAAACATGACTCAAAGTCATTATAAAATTATCTCACCTATGGAACAAGAAAATGAGTTAGATCTTTTAACAAAAAGGATACTTTGATCAAGATTTACCATGTTGTGGAGGTTTTCCTTCAAAAAGCACTAGTTGAGACTAATCTTCTAAAAGGGGGTTTCTCTTTATGCTCCAGGTGCATCATATGAAACCAATAATAGGAAGAAGTGTACCACATAATTCAATGTAGAAAAACTGCTTCATCCATATAGAGAAGCCACTTTGAACTTTTTGAGGTTTTTCATATTCTGATCTGTGAAATCAGCACCTTTCTCTCTACTTTGGTCAGCATCCTGATGTCTGTCTAGATTTACATTAATTTTCAGGTTTCATGTGCAAAGATAATTTATTTAATATTGTAAAATATTTCACAACCCAGTATTTCATATTATTTTATCTATTTAAAGTAATTTATTAGCTTATATTCTACACAACACTGAGATGGCATGCGTTATACACAAGATTGTGTTTTTGCGAAACAAAACATTAGTATTATAATTATTTAAATGATATATTTATTAATTAATTAAATATTGTAATATGAATAGTAAAAAATAATTTTTAAATTTTATTTATAATTTTTATAAATAAAATAAATTTATAATTAAAGGTATAGGTTTTGTTAAAATTGTTATATATTTAGGAAAACTATTTACGTCCTTTTGTGAATAACAATAATATAGATTTAAAAATTCATAAAAATTGAATTTTTTAAAATATAATTCATTGTTGAATTTAGAATATCAAAATTAGATTAGGGTAAAATTTTGGTATTTTTCTGAAAACATTCAATTTTTGATGAATTGTAAAAAATTCTACATAGTACATAAAACCATATTTTTTCATTTAAATAATCAACTGTTATTAAAATTTATCTTAATGTAAAAATAGATACATAACACATATATTAGTTCAATTTATATAATTTGATTCATTTTAGAATAATATTAGATATATAAGATTTCATTGATCTTTTTAACGTATTTTACTCAACTTCTAGGCACATTTGCAAATATGCACAAAATGTAATTTTATTGTATCTGTGAATTGAATTCCAAAAATCCAACAAACACATTTGTAATAAATATGTTAAATTTTAATCAATCAGATGAAAATAGTTTTTGGCGAATTGTAACTTTTGAATTTTATTTACCTTGTTTAAAAGTAAATAGGGTAATTAAAGGTTAAAATAATATTATAAAAACATAAAATTATATTAAAACATATCCAAATTCTATTGGATAAGGGTATTTAGATCAAAAAATTTCATAATAAAAAAATTTGATCTTTTTTGATCCACATGTATTATATTAAGAAATATATTATATTTTATTACAAGGAGTGTTAAAAGTGTTAAATTCAAAATTTATAATCTAAAACATTTGTAATATATAGTTATATATAAGATAAATTCGACAATAAATATAAATTATAGCACTAAAGAAACTTCTTATCGTGGTATTTTATTTAAAATTTTCAATATTAATTAATAAATTTATTTATGACTCAATGAAGTTCTTGTAATTACCATATTAATGAATGATTAAAATAATTTATATTATAAATATTAAAATACTTAAAATTTGAAAAATTAGATGCCATCCGCAAATTTTATAGTGTAATATTACATGGTTGGGTTGATTCAATGAATATTTTTCTACGTAATCAAATTTTTATGACATTAACAAAAACCAAATACTAAAGGTATCAAAATTGACCTAAATGAGTATTTAAAACAAATACTATTTTATTAAATGATACAATACTACTAAAAATCTAACATTCAGTCAAAGGATATAGATAATGTTAGATATGATATTAATTTTCCACTTGAGGTTCTCTTAGTATTTAATAGAAATTATATTAACCATTTAATATAAAAATACTAGATGCAATGGTAAAAGTTAAACTATTAATCAAAGAGTTAAATCGAAATGATAAGGTTAATATGGGGACCCAAACTTGTATAAAACCTAATGGTTGAGAAGATATCAACACATCCTTACCATAAAATCAAAATAAATCCATTTTATGCAATTAGAAACTGAAAATAAATTTATAATAAAATAAAATATCAAGCATTTCCAAAATATTCATTCACCTATCTTATAAAAAGGTACTTCCCCTTCTATTAAATTAACACTTCCAAATCCATTTGACTATGAAAAACCCTACCAAAATCTCTTCCAAACTACCCTAAGTTCATCTAGAGTCTATACATTTATCAGAAATCCAACATAGGGATCCCTTTTTCTAAAATCAAATTAAAGTACCCGAAGAAGAGGTAAATATTTTATCACCTCTTTCAATATTCTTTTATTCTTCCACATCCTATTTCATAGTTGATTACATTCATAAATAATAACTCCAATACCATGTATACACTATGATGTTATAATAAATATGGTACAACTATATTCCTTATTCTACCTATCTAATGATTGAAAAAGTCACCATAGGTGGGTACGTATGACTTACCGTCTCCAAGTCGTGGTGTAATTTGTTATTCAGCAATTCATTATTTGGATGGAAATAATAAAGAGTATAATTGATTTAAATAATAAATATAACTTTTTAATGATTATTTATATATAATATACCATCTAATTAAACTATGTTTCACTATAAAAAATGATATTATCGCTCGTGCGTACGAACGCCTTACGGTCTCCACGACGCGATGAGGATCATCTTCGACGATCATCATTCAAGATTTCTTTTACAAATATATATATTTATTATGTTTATATATATGAAATAATATTGGAACTAGAATAATATATATTTATTTAGATAATTATTATTCATTTACTTACTTCCATAAAATATGATAATAAAATGGAAACTACATTCATATGTATGTAAGGACTACCATCTCTATGAACGGTGTTTTCATTTGATATATATATTTATGTTATAAATATTTATATTCAGAATTTATATGATATATAAATCATGTTTTATATTCTAGGAGTATGAAAATCATGATCTATGTGATACGATAATGAATAACAAGTGAAAACATTTATGATAAAGAAAGCGACTATTACCCAAAATTTTACTTTAACATAGAAATTATTAATTAAATGGTAGTATAAAGACATAAATGAATCATATATGATATATTAAATATAAATATGGTTCTAGTACAATTTAATATCAATCTATGGTCATTATATAGGAGGTTAAATGTACCCTCGACTAAAAGAAAGTACAACATATGGGTTAATCCTAAATATCATTATTATCCGAGATTGTTGATGTGTAAGTATCTATTAGGAAATATTTATCATCAATGTACATGTTTTCTAAAAATGTTTTCAGAAGGAATATTTCATGGTTTTATGGAAGGGACTCTTTAACTATATCATCATTTTAATCATTTCAAATTTTAATTTTCTAAATCTATTTAATTAATGTCTATTTTTTCAAAATGAGTTTAAGGTTTATTTATATGGATATGATGGTCGTAAAATGTTAAAACCTTTAATAAGTTTCAATTTTTTATGGGAAAAATTGATTCAAAAATCTATTTTAAATGAATTCCTTTATAAATTGTGTGACTTTTTAATGATTTCATGAAAAAGGGATATTTATGTCAAAGTGTTTTAGTGATCATTTTGAATTATGTCCTCATCCATTATTGAATATTATTATCTATTGAAGTTGTTTTATTATAATATAATCTTCCATACTCTATTAAATGAGTTATGATATGTTTTACTGTGTATGGTTTTTTATAACATTCATTATTAATGGTTAATGAATTGATATTTTATATTGATGTTTTAATACGAATATCTAGGTTATGTTTCACCCATTTCAAATGAAGAATTCATTAGACTTAGTAAGTGTTGGGTGGGGCCTATTATTTCTACTTGATGCATCGATAGGTCTCATGATACAATATACTGTCTTGGAACAATGCCTCGATAAAATGTTTGTGAATTGACCTGGTACAAGGCCTTGAGGTAGTAGTATTTATGTCCTACATTATGCATTCCCTATTTAATAAATTAGTTGTTACATGTGATTATTTTTCTAATAGAATATTCATGGTCATGTTTATATGGTAATTTAAGACTTTTAATTACCATATTACCTTCTTGTTTTTTATTTAAATAAATGTTGTCTTTATTATAAATCTTGCCTTAGAAGATTATTGCTTTCACTAAATTATTTACCCTTACTGATTATCTGACCTCACCGCTTTCGTATGTTTTATTTTCCCATGATGCTAGGGAGTGTATTATGTTTGATATGATGGGTTAAGCTAGGGGAATAATTTAATTTTCAAAGGATTATTTATGATGTGTTTTATGTTATAATTTGTAATGTAACATTCATATATGTAATCTAATTTCCAATACTGCTAAACTGATCAGTGATTCATGACTTAATTCCTTGTAATCATGCCAATATATTAAAATAACGCCCCATATTTGGTCTTTTGGGGTATGGTTGTTATATTTGGTATTAGAAGATGTTTATATACAATCATGGAAATAGATTTGGAAAACATATATTAGGTATCATATCCCTACGATTGAGTTTGAGGATATATATATTGAAGAACCCCCTAGAATTTTTGTAACGATCATGTATAACCTAGGATTAAATATAAGATGTTATAGATGGAAAATACCATCCTTGATTGTGTGGTTTTCTTAAATGGGATTTGATTCCCACCCTGTTATTTCTAGTCTTATTTAATGGAGAAAACTGGAAAGAATTGGATTAACTTTGAGTTTGATGCAAAATATGGTGATTTTGAGCAACAGAATCGGATAATTACTTGATGGAAAGATATTGTGATTATTCCGAATCAGATATCATGATATACAAATAACAATGTGATCTTAGATAAAATTCAAAACTAATTTCATATGAGGAAGATGAACGTTTATAGATGTTAAAATTTTAAGAAACATTGAGGAAAGATGATTGGGTTTCCTACTTATCGAGATGAAAGGAAAAATAACTTTGAGGAATACCTCAAATGGAGGGGATGATGGTATATCTGTGGAAAAAGGGTTATATAGTGACCAATTTTTGTGGATTTCAATGTCCAATATGTGGAAATCATGGGAATTATGAAAATTAAATCCAAGAAAAAATATCATTCTCTAAACTAAGAAAACAATTGTTCTATGCCAACCATTGTATTGGAAGGATTCAAGTATTTATGTATTTGGATAAAAAAATTAGAAATAAGTGAATTATATAATGAGTATTTAGTTTATGTTTTTTTCTATGGATTTTAAAGAATATGTTTAATTGTTATAAAGGATAAGTAAATTGATTTAAGGGTAATATTATATTTGTAAAACGTATGCTTAAGTTAAGATTACCCTTAATATGTTCCTTATGTTAAGATAATATTGTTATGTTTGAATAAGTATATTAAATGAAGCACGTTAATTGAGAACTAATTTTGGATTTTTCAATAAGAGGTTTATGCTATCATGGATGAAGTGTACAACTTTTTAAGACATAAGGAATAATCCACTATATTTTGGTACAAGGAAACATGCATGTTTTAAATAAGGATATCTGATAATTTTTGTTGTTAACGTGACTCGAGAGAATAAATGATGAAGGTGACCACATGTTTGTAATGTGACAACCTAGAACTGTGCAATGAGATGTGGGAGATAAATTCTGAGCTGGTTTGGTTCACCTCTTTCTAAAGTTGTATATTTTCAGATTTTGAAGGATTCTATGGTTTTCAATTATTGGATACTATATTTTATACTCCAGCTGATGGTTTTTAAATTAATGTATTATCTCTCTATAGGTGGACTATTGTATATCTGATAAATTGTTCTAACACTTTGGATGAAAAAAATGGATTGACCTATAATTCTATTTATGGATCGTCAAATCTTCATGCATTTTGGGAATGAAAAACATAAAAATCATTTCCTAGTGTAATTAATAAAATGAAAATATATCAAAGCACAACCAAATGATGAGATTATGATTATGATAGGTAATAAAATCAAGTATGTTTTCTTGAGTTCTTATCTTGATACTAAATTATTACCCCCTCTTCCAAAATAATCTATCTAAAAATGAGTTATCCTAATGCCTTATGTTTTGTTGAACTGATGATATTTTAAAACAAAATAAATTTATGGAATTGAGGCCCTCAATTTCCCATTTATTGTTCATTTTTTTGTGATTGATGACTTCAATCACTCTATATACATATTTTTGTTTTTACCCCAATTATGTGTCTATAATTTCCATCAATTTTTTTCTAAATAATAATTGGTTGTGACTTTTTCATTTCCCTTTCCCTCTTATTAAGACATATTTTTATTAACCCTACTTCTGATGTGGTTTTTCCACAAAAGTATTTTCTATTTTTGACCTTTTATTTTCGAAGATCATTTTCAAATTTTGATGATCCAATTTATTAAAGGAGAAGAGAATGTCACACACAAATATTTCATAGTACGTTATCTCTTTAATGTAATTTAATAGATTATGTTACACAAAACACCAACTTGGCTTGTGTTATACGCAAGATTGAGTTTCTGTGAAACAACAAGTTAGTAATATAATAATTTAAACGATTTATTTATTTATCAATTAAATATTATAATACGAATAATAAAAAATATATTTTAAATGTTATTTATAATTTTTTATAAATAAAACATATTTATAATGAAATTTTTTTGTTTTGTTAAAATAGTTATATATTTTGGAAATCTATTTACTATCTTTTGTGAACAATAATAAAAATAATTTTAGACACTTCTAAAAATTTATCTATATAAAATAGAATTTATTTTTGAATTATTAATATCAAAATTAGAATTGGGTAAATTTTTGGTATTTTTATGAAAACACTAAATAAAAAAATGAATTTTTATTTAAATAATAAAATTTAAAAAAAATTTATCATAAAGTCAAAATACATATATAATACATATATTAGTACAATTTATTTCATTTGAGTTATTTTTTTATAAGATTAAATATAGAAAATTTCATTGAAAATTTTAACGTCTTTTCCCACCTTCAAGGTACATTTGAAAATTTTCATAAAACATAAATTTAGCACTTCTCTGAATTGAATTTCAAAAATCTGACATACACAGTTTTCATCCATATGGAAAATTTTATTCAATAGGATGAAAATAATTTTGGGTGAATAGTAACCTTTTTATTTTATTTACCATGATTAAAAGTAAATAGGGTAATTAAAGGTAATGTTAATATTATAATTAAATAAAATCACCTAAAACAGGTCCTTAATCTTTTGGATAAGGGTATTTAAACCAAAATCTAACTTAGGAAAAAATATGAACATTTTTTATTCACTCAAAAAATATGATTACATTTATTATATTTTATTTAAAAAAGAGTTAAAAGTGTTAAATTCAAATTTTATTAACTAAAACATTTTTAATATAGAGTTATTCCTAATACTAATTCAACTATAAATATTAATTTTAATTAGAAAAAGTTTCACTATATTATGGTATTCAATTTATTAATTTTATACATTAAATAATAAAATTAATTTAGGAGACAATGAGGATGCAGTAATTACCTTATTAATGAAAGATTAAAATAAATAATATTATAAATATTTAAATATAGTAAATTTTAACTTTTGATGCCATCCAAGAATTTCCTAGGTAACTATGACTTGTTAGGGTTGATTCAATCTATTTATTTCGAAGTAATAATGTTTTTATGACTTTTACAAAAACCAAATACTAAATAGTTTAAAAAGTGTCATAAATGATTTTTTAAAATAAATATTATTTTATAAAATGATATAAAATTCCTAAAAATCAAATATTATTCATAAGTATGTAGAAAATTTTATATATGTCATTAAAAAACCACTTGAGTCTCTCTTGGAATTTTATAGTAACCATATTTACCATGTAGTATAAAAATACATAAAGACATCGTAAAAGTTAAACTATTTAACTAAGAGTTAAATATAAAATATTTGGTTAATATATTAACATAACTTGTCTAAAAGATATTGGTTGAGAGTATTTCTATCCATACCCACCTTATCATTGAAATAAATTAATTTTATGCTATTAGAAATTGATAATAATTTAATAATAAAATAATATTTCTAGCTTTTCCTAAAGTTCCCCTCACCTCTCTTGTAAAAGGGTACTTCCCATTCTTTTATATTCACACCTCCAAAGCAATTTGGCTCAGAAAAAACCTACCCAAATATCTTCCCAACTACCCTAAATTCATCTTAGAGGCCTTACATTAATATGAAATCCAACATCAGGATCCCTTTTTCAAAGTCAAAATGAAGCACCCGAAGAAGATGTAAATATTTCATCACCGCTTTCAATGTTATTTTCATCTTCTACATACTATTTAATTTTTATTTCCATAAAAACAATAAATCTAGTTCCTTATACATGTTTAGACTTTATTGTAAATATGGTACTACCATATCTGTTATTCGATCCATCTTATGAATGACAAAGTCACCATACGTGTGTACGTACAACTTACCGTCTCCACATTGTGCTGTAATTTGTTATTCAACAATTCATTATTTTTATGTGTATATATATTTGTATAACTGATGTAAATATTAAATATAAAATGTTAATGATTATTTATATATAATATACCATCTAATTAAAACCTATTTCATCATCAATAGAATGATATTTTCACTCGTGTGTACCTACGGCTTACCGTATCCATGGCTAGATGAGATTCATCTTCAATGATCATAATTCATGATATATATATATATATATATATATTAAGTATGAGATATATGAAATAATATTTTCCAATTTAATAATATATACTTATGTTGATAAATATTTTTTGTTTACTTACATCACTACTATGTGATATGAAATGAGAAACAACGTTCATGCTTATGTATGGACTATCGTCTCCTAAATGGGGTTTTCATTTCATATATCAATCTATTTAAAATATTCATATTATGAATATATATGATATATAAATAATTTATTATAATTTGGAAGCTTGTAAATAATGATCTATGTGATATGATCAAAAATAACAAGTTAAAACATCTACACTAAAGAAATAGATTATTAAAAAAATTTACTTTAACATGGAAAATATTTTTAAATAGGTAGTATAAAGACATAAATGAATTAGATATGATATCATAAGTTTAATATGGTTCTGGTATGATTTAATAACATACAATGGTCAATATAAATGATATTATTTTTGAAAATCTATCTAATTAATGTCCATGTTATCAAAATGATTTTAAGGATTTATATATATTGACAAGATTATTTTAAAATAATAATTCCTTTCAAAATTTCAAAGTGGTATTGGAAAATTTGATTCAAAAATCTATTTTAAATGAATTCCTTTATAAATTGTCTGACTTTAAAATGATTTCATAGAAAATGTATATTTCTCTCAGTGTTTTACTGATCATTTTCAACGATGTCAACATCAGTTACCAAATAATATTATTGATTGAGGATGATTTATTATATTAAAATATTCCATACTATATTGAATAAGTTATGTTATGTTTGATAGTGGATGTACTATTTTTATACCATTCATGATTTATGGTTAATGTATTGACATTTAATATGGTTGGTTTAATTTGAATGTTTATGTTATGTTTCACCATTTTGATATAATCAATGACTTAGATATAGTAATTAATGTGTGGGGCCCACTATATTATCTCTATGAATTTTTAGGTCTCATGAGACAATCTAGTGTCTTAGAACAAGTCCTTGATAGAATATTATTGAATGGTCTTGGCACAACACCTTGAAGTGGTTGTTATTATTTCTTTCATTATGCATTCCCTCATTATAAAAATAGTTATTACATGGGATTATTTGACTTGTAGAATATTAAGGTGCATGTTTATATAGTACTATTTTAATTTCTTTTACCATATTATGTTCATGTTTTATGTTTAAATGGATATTGTTTTTATTATACATCATTCCTTTAAAATTTATAACTATTGCGGAATTATTTACCCTTAATGAGCATCTGGGCACACCCCTTTCTTATGTTTTATTTTCCCAAGATGCCAAAGAAGTATTTTATATTTGATATGCAGTGTTAAACTAGGAAAATATTGGAATTCTCAAAGGATTATTCAAGCTATGGTTTATGTTATAATGTATAATGTTACATTCATGTATGTAATCTATTTTCCAAAACTGCTAAACTAATCAGTCCTTCGGGACGTGATTCATTATAATCATGAAAATGTATTAAAATAATGCACCAAATCTAGAATTTTGGGGTCTGGTCTTTACAAAAGCATAAAAAGGTGACTCACAACCAATCTAGATTCACTAGAAATAATGCTCTAGCTAAAATTCTACTTTCCATACAGTATGGTTACACACTGCATACAATACACTTTAGTAACTTAGTTGATGGTTTTATCATTCAAAGGAATCAAAAGGTTTGAGGATTCTTTTTTCATTATCATCATATGTTTTAAATTTTATGGACCCCTCCTCTATATTATTGATCAAATGATACATGGATGGAGCCTCTAAAGGGAACCCTAGGCTAGCAGGTTACATGTTTGTGTATAAAGACTTGGTTGGAGAAATTTATTTTACCAGTGTATCTAATGTGTCACAACGACATCCCCGTAGGATGACATGAATAGTCAGATAAATACAATACTCATGGAACAACAAATAAATCTGAATAGAATTTGGTTTTAGTTTGGCTCTGTGATCCTAGTCTAGGCTATTAGAACTGAACAGATACAACTTCCTTGGTAGTTTATAGTAAAGTGTATTTCCGTCTTTGATCAACGTTCTTCAATGACAAACATTATCAAACAAGATTATCAGGAAGCCAATAGTCTAATAGACACACTGTAATACTCTGACCCCATGCTTCCAGAGCCTGTTCATTATTTTAATAAATTAGCATGATTATAAGGAATCAAGTCCCGAAAGACTTGTCAGTTTAGAAGTTTTGGAAAATAGATTACATACATGAACATTTCATAAAACTTTATAACATAAAATTCAGCATAAATAATCCATTTATAATTCCATTAATCCTTTAGAATATCCCTGCATATAAATCATAATACAGTTCTTGGAATCGTGGGGAAATAAAACATAAGAATGGGGTGAGCTCAGATGCTCATTATGGGTAAATAATTAAGAAGAAGCTATAAAATTTTAAGGAACGTTGTATAATAAAAACATCATAAATTAAAAAAATAAACATGAACATAATATCAATAAAATAAATCAAATATTACTATATCAACATGCACATGGATATTCTAATCTTCGAATAATCACATGTAATAAATTATATCAAAATGATGGAATACATAATTCCAGACATAATAACTACTACATCAAGGCCTTCTGCCATGAACATTCAAAAATATTATATCAAGGCCTTCTTCCAAGACACTAGTTTGTCTTATGAGACCTAATGATTCATCATAGGGATATATCGGGCATTGGTCATCACTTACTAAGTCCAATACATTCCTTATATTAAAAGGTTGAAACAAAACATAAACATTAATATTAAAACTAGCATATGAAATATCAATACAATTACTATAAACCTTGAATGGTATAGAGATAACACATCCATGTTCAAACATATCATAACTCATTCAATACAATATAGAAGAATTTATTATAATAAAACAACCTCAATCAAGAATAATATTCAGTAAAGGATTTTGACCTAGTAAAAAATGTTCAATAACACTCTTTGAGAGAAACAAAATGTTTTCATGAAATCCTTTAAAAGTTACGAAACTTATAAAGGAATAAATTTAAAATATATTTTTGAATCATAGTGATACTTATGACTTTGAAGTTTTTTAAGGTAATTAACATTTTAAAACATTAATGTGAATATAAAAAAATCCTTAAAACCATTTTGAAAACCTAGACATTAATTAAAATGATATAAAAAATAGATATTTAAATCATTTTGAAAGAAGATCTTGTTAAATTGTACCTTCCATTAAACCATAAAATATTACTTCTAAATTTTTTTTCCATGAAACATGGATATGGATGATAAAAATGTCCCGATAAATACTTACACCTAAACAATCTAGGATAATAATGAGATTGATGAATTAACCCTTACCTTAGGTCTAATACTCTCAATATGAGTCCAAAACTCCTATATAATGTTTCTAAAAATATTAATTACTTGTATTAGAATAATAATAATTTTAATGATAATCATATATGTTTCTTTTATTGATTAATATTACACTTTTATCAATAACTCTAAGTTAATGGAACATTTCGGGTAATATCGCTTTGTCTACGAGTTCAGACTTGTTATTCTTGATCATTTTACTTATATAATTATTTACATACATAAAAAATGTATAATGTGAATTATATATCATATATATTCATAATATAAATATATATAATAGATTGATATATAAGATGGAATATACTGTTCATGTAGCCGGTTGGTCGTATGTGCACATGAACCGTGTTTTCGTTCTCTTATCTTATTGAATGGATGTAAGAGATTTCCATATATGTACATATATATATATATATATCATTACAGTAGACTTATTATTTCATATAAATCATAATTATGAATAATATATATATATTTTATAATTATTCTTGGATGGTTAATGTAGAGAATGTATCTCATCGCCTCATCGAGACATTAAGGCATATGTACACACGAATGACAATATCATTATATTGATGGTGAAATGGTGTTTAATTGGACAAAATATTATATTTACAGAATCATTACCACGATATATTCATTATTTACATTAATTATACTCATTATTATACCAATCCAAAAGAATTAGTGTTGAATAACAAACTACACCATGACCTAGAGATGGTAAGTCATACGTATGCACGCATGATGACTTTTTCATTCCTAGGATGCATAGATTAATGAATATAGTGGTACCATATTTTTAATAAAATCTCATATTTTATAAGTTATTCGATTTCTAATTTTAGTATGGTAACTAAAATGAAAAAGGAAGTAGAAGAAGAAAAAAACATTGAAAGAGGTGATAAAATAATTACCTCTTCTTCGGGTGATTCCTAATGATTTTAACCAAATTTCTCCCCAGGTTGTATTTATTATAAATGTAATGCCACTAGGATGAAGATAATGTAGTTGAGAAAACATTTTGTCAGGGGTTGGATGATCCAAATGTCTTTGAAGGCGTGGATTAAAAATAAAGTGGGGTAACCTTTTATAAGAGAAGTGAGTGGAACTTTTGAAAAAACATGAAATATTAATTTTTTAAAAAATGGTTTTCAGATTTTAATTGCTCTAAAATAATTTATTTATGATTCTAAATGAGGATGAGTTGAAATATTCTAAAAAATAGGCTTTTTACATGTTTAGTTCATAAAATTACTCTTATGTTTTGGGATTAACCCTTAGTTAAATAGTTTAACTCTTACCATGTCTTCTTATATGTTTATACTATAGTGTTAATTAAGTTACTATAAAATTCCATGGGGAACTGTAGTGGATAATTACATACATTTAAATAATAATTTATGTTAGTTTCCTGAATCATAGATTTTTATAATTTTATATCATTTAATAAAATAGTATTTGTTTTTCAAATCACATTTAGGTCAATTTTGACACTATTTAGTATTTTTTTAATGTCATAACAACTTGATTACAATGTACCAATGGAATTAACTCATACCTCACAATTTAATGACATCCATAAAACTTTTTGATGAAATCAAAACATTAAAATTTTATTTATTTTAATATTTATAATATCATTTATTTGATTTCTTCATTAATCAGAGAAACACTACATCATTTTTGTGTCATTAATGAATTAAATTATTTAATATCTAAAAATTAAAAATAAAATACCTGAATGTAGTAAATATTTTAATCTTTCTAATGAATATTTATTGTCATAGATATCAGTCATATAATATTATATAAAAATAGTTTTAGTAAAATCTATATGTTAATGTTATAATTATCCTTACATTAAAATAATTCTTATAAACCATCAATAAGACACCCAAGTGGTCCCCAACAACCAAAAATTCACATTATTGATGACCATGGACAGATATATCTCATCTAATAGTGTTTGGATAAGTTTTAGGGTAGATTTTTATTATTATAATATTATTTTTACACTTATTTACCAAATTTACCCTTTAACCATGGTTAAATGATAATTATTGAAGTTACTATTCATAATGTCAAAAAACAGTAGAAGGTAACTTTTTAAAAAAATTGGCCCATATAATTCCACATATGGAATTTATTTTTCCAAATTCAAATCACTGTGTTTGTAAAAGTTAATTTAATATTAAATCTTATTTTCATAACCAAAAGGCTGGTTTTTAATATGTAGAAACTATCAAAATATTAACATGTGTTTATGTCAAATTTATGTGTATAAATACTTTTAATGACCAAAATTATATTAAATGATAAAAATATAACCTAATTATACTTTATGACCACTCAGATGCATAATTGAACACTAACAATTATTTTTATTAAAAAAGTTGTTTTCAAATAAAATTTTGAATTTTTCACTATTCATTAAAATATAAAAGTTATCAGAAAAGTACCAATCATTTATCGAAGTTAAATTTATTATTTCCTTCTTACAAAGAAGAATATAATTTCATCAAATTGAATATATAAAAGTTCTAAATATTGGATTTAAAAAGTGTTCTCCATTAAAAGGCATAAAAACTACATTTTTTAAAACTACTTATTTTATTTGAAGAATTGAATTTTTCCTTATATATTCTATAAGAAACACAAAATAAGAAATTTAAAATTTTATGGGATTTATAAAATCCAAAATTTTGTTAATTGTATTCATAACCTTATTTTTTAACTGTTATTTTGATAGGTCGTGGTGTGCTTGAACTAGAAGTTGCGTAAATGGCATGCTATTGAATTATTAATAAAAAGAACACCATAAAAAATTTGGGGGATGCATTATCCCCTCCTTAAATAAATTGTGTCCTCGCAATTTAAACTCAAGATAGAAAACAAGGGGCTTTCCATTTCAAAATATCTCAGTTATAATCCCACATCATATAATACATAAATGAGGGATCTATATAAGAATAATGAAATATATGTATGAAGGTTACTGGAAATAACACATAATAGGGTTCCATATATGAAAACATTGATATGGAAGAGAAAGAAAATCATCATTTTATGATGGATAGTGATATCGAATATTATTACGAGAAAGTTAAAAACAAGAAAGCTATAAATCTACGATGATCTAATGGCCCATTTGAATCATCTCCAAAGAAAATACTAGGAAAAAATTTATTAAGCTATGATCCATTCCCCATTGTTTTAGAAATAATTTAACTTATAGAATAAGAACAGAAGGAAGGATACTTAATTTAAATATAGAGTTTCGTCCTTTAACTAATTCCTACCACAACTCATCTTTATTTTCAAATGAATAAAATCAAAAATATTCTATTTATATCAATATTATAATGTTCCAAATATAAAAATATACCATTGAAACGAAGAAATTTTTTTTATAATAACATGGGACTTTCTATAGGAATGTGGTAGGCGATAAATCCTTGTCGCACTTCCGATGCGGGTTTGATCCCCACAGCATCGTCCGACGCGATGGGTAATTTCCCGACCAGCACGTTGTAATTTTTTTAAACTATAGTATTATAACATTCCAAAAATAATCTTAAAGAATATTTTAACATTAAACTTTACTATCCAATGTTCAGCTTAATCCATTCCATCCCTAATAGTTATCAAAAATACTTCGGTCAAATCTCAATCTAAAAGGTTTTTAAATTTAAACAATCAATTGTAACCTCAGATTCCCCAAACAAAGTAATGTTGCTCTTCTAGTTACATATGAAATATATTATTTTATTAATCAATTAAAATCTGAATGGAAACAAAAATTATTGAAGTAAAATCCTTATATGTATCAGATTTTTCTTATAACCAATATATAAATCTTGAATCCAAAAACAAAAATACATTAATTTTTTCACTTCGACTGTAGTAATAACATAAGATTGACCTTGATCCATTTTCTTTATAAGAGGTATATTTCCATGATTATTTGGATTTTTTTCATAAAGTACCATATCATTACAATAATAAAATTGGACAAATTCTTTATTCTCTTATAATCATGAGAATGGTGTCCTTTTTCAACACATTTGTAACAAACTCCCATTCATTTTAGGCTAGTACCAGAGTGTTTCTTTCCATAATTTTCACATAAGGTAAAATTATTCTTTCCCCTTTTACCATTATGTATCTTTTGTTCCATCGTTTTCTTATTATCTTTCTTTACATTAATGTCATATTAATTAGAGAATTATTTTTCTGTATTGATAGTACACGAGAATATATCATCGTTTGATGAGAATTAATATGAGACCAACACCCAATGAAGGAAAGATTTTAACCCATGAAAAAATAAATCAATATTACTTCATGTGTTATATATGTAGTCTATATCATGCCATGATAACCTTGTGAAGTTAGCCTCATATATTACAACATCCTTGTTCTCTTTTTTCCTTAGGCTTAGAAATTGTCTTTCCATATTAGCTCTCTATTCACATGGAATGTATTTATATAGAAAAATTTCAATAAACTCTATACATTCCATATTTCTCACTTATTCATCCTTTTTTTGTTTGGAGTTAATGAACACCATTAATCCATATCTACTGAGATACTATATACTTCCATGATAACCTTTTCCCTTTCATTATTTCCCGAAGAAGGAAATATTTTCTCTAAAGAACTTATACACTAATCTACTACAAAAGGATTTGTAGTCCCATTAAATATTAGAATATTTTTGTCTCATGAAGCACACTAAACATGATCCTCTGTGTTGTGGATTAGGATGATCTATATAGGTAAGGTTATTATTCATAACCATAGGCAGTAATCCCAATTTGGTTATAAATTGTTCAGTACCAGTTGTGTCACTAGCCATACTTTCAATATCTTACACATGGGGGAAATCCCTACATTGATTATGTGTGTTAATAAAATTTCTATTTCATACACTATTATCCATTTCTAAACAATGGCATACCCTAGATTGGGTTATTAATCATAATTAATAACTCCAAACAAGTAAAATACATAACATAAATTGAAAATTTTATGCATATCTAATCCATATTAATAAATAGGGTTCCTTTGAGGAAATATTTTCTCATAAATCCTTTAGAATGGTTTTTAAATAAAATATGAATTATCCTAAGAATATCCTCTTGGAGTGTTATACCAGGTGTGCAGTAAGGCCCGTGGTCGTGTACCAGGTTACCCTGAGTCAATCTCGGAGCACCTTGTCCAAATTTTCACATCTCTGAACATCTGTTCCAGTACCACGTTCACTTTTAGGACATAGATATTGATTTATTTTCTAGGAATACCAACATAATATCTATTTTAATATTCTAGGATTCTCTTCATAAATTATCCACAACCACTATATTAGGGTTATAATCCATAATCATTGTATTTTTTATATTTAATTTTATGGTTTCTGCTAAAAATTATTTGATACCAACTATAACGCACCGACTGTAGTTACCCAGATCCGGTGTGTTATTTTAATAATTTTTTGTGATTAAAAGGAATGATGTCCCGAAGGACCGATCCATTTTATAGTCTTGGAAAATAGATTACATACATGAATGATACATTAGACATTATAACATAAGACAAAGAATAAATAATCCATTGATAATTCTGTTAATATTCTAGAGTAACCTTATATATAAATAATTATACCCTTTATTGAATCCTTGGACAATAAAACATATGAAATTGGTGAGCTCAGATGCTCAATAAGTGTAAATAATTCACCAGAAGCTATAAAAATTTAAGGAATGATGAATAATAAAAACAAAAGTATACTAAAACATATACCTAAATGTATTATGAAAAAAATAAATCCAACATTACAGTATAAACATGAAAATGCATATTCTACTATTCAAATAATCATATGTAGTAACTAATATCATAATGATGGAATGAATAATATCGTACATAATAACTACTACGTCAAGGCTTGTGCCAGGACCATTCAAAAATATTCCTTCAAGTTTTCTTCCGATACAAAAGTTTGTCTCATGAGACATACCAACGAATCAAGTGTCTATATTAGGCCCCACCCATCACTTTATATATCTAATTAATTCCTCATATGATATGGGTGAAACATAACATAAACATTCTTATTAAAGGTAGAATATGCAATGTTAATAAATAACTGTAAACCTTAGATGGTATAAAAATAGAACATTCCTAGTAAAACATTTCTTATCTCATTAAATACCATATGGAATATTTTATTATAATAAATCAACCTTAATAAGGAATAATATCTAGTAAATTATGTTGACATAGTTGAAAATGTCTAGTAAAACGCATTGAGGGAAATTTAATTTTTCAGGAAATTGTTTAAAAGTTACAAAATTTATATAGGAATACATTTAAAAAATATTATTTAATAAAATTGTCCCATACCACATTGACAATTTATAATGGAAATAACATTATAAAGCATTTATGTCCATAAAAATAAATTTTTAAAACCAATTTCAAAAACCTGGACATTAATTACAAAGATTATAGAAAGTAAATATTTAAAACATTTTGAATTATGATCTTGTAAAAGAGTCCCTTCCATATTCATTTTGAAAAAAATTCATGAAACATGGATATAGAGATATATATGTCCCGATAAATACTTACAAATAAACTATCATAGATAATAATGAGATCGAGGAATTAACCATTACCATAGGTCTGATACTCTTCATAGGAGTCCAAAAATCTTGTATAATATACATAAACCTATTATAAATTTACATCATAATATTAATAATATTTATGATATAATATATAATTATTTTATGTCTTTATATTACATGTTTATTAAAAATTCAAAATTAATGAAACATTTCGGGTAATATCGCTTTGTTTATGAGTTTTGACTTGTTCTTCTTGATCACATTACTTAGATAATGATTTAATTAATTCCAGAATGTATAATAAGATATATATATACCATATATACTAATAATATAAATATAATATAATATATATATATATATATTAATAATATAAATATATATAATAGATATATATATATAATGGAATAAACAGCTCATGGATGTGATATGTCGTACCTACCCATGAGCACTATTTCCATTTTCTTATAGTATTTATTGGATATATGTGAATGAAATATATGTAAATATATATATATATCATTAAAATAGAATTATTATGTCATTTATTTCATAATTATTAATAATATATATATTTTTCTAATTATTCTTGGACGGTTAATGTGGAGAAGGAATCTCATCGAGTCGTGGAGATGGTTAGCCGTACGTACGCACGAGTGGCAATATCATTCCATTAATGATGAAATAGTATTTAATTGGATGGTATATAATATTTAAAGAATCATTACCTTGTTATATTCATTATTTACATTAATTATACTCATTATTATACCCATCCAAATAATGTAGTGGTGAATAACAAACTACACCACGATGTGGAGATGGTATGCCATACGTACGTATGCATGGTGACTTGTCATTAATAAGATGGATAAAATAATGAATATATTTCTACCATATTTATAATAATATATCATAATATATATGTTACTGGAGTTATTATTTCAGTATGGTAACAAAAATGAAAGAAGAAGTAGATGAAGAAAAAAACACTGAAAATTGTTATAAAATAATTACCACTTCTTTAGGTGTTTTTTTTATTTGAATAAATGGTCCCCATAGGATGACTTTCCTCTCAAGGTATGTTGTCTAGGATGAATTTAGTTCCACTGGGAGGACATTTGGGTAGGGTTTGGCTGAGAAAAATGGCTTTGAAGGTGTGAATAGAAAAGAAGGAGATGTGCCCTTTTATAAGAGAGGCAAGGGGCACTTTAAAAAAATATTGACATATTAATTTATTATAAGATGTTTTTCAGATTATAATATATAAAAATCAATTTATATATATTTGAAGATGATTATGGATTGAAATATTCTCAACCAATTGGTTTTAGAAATGTTTAGGTCATAAAATTACCCTTATCTATTGAGATTTACCCTTAGTTAAACAGTTTTACTCTAACCATTTCATCTTGTTATCTTATACTATAGGGTTTATATAGTTACTATAAAATGACATTAATACCTACATTAGATAATTAATTAATTATTTATCAACATATATTTCATTTGGATGAATATTATAGCAATAGGATTTTTAAACAATTTTTAAAATGTATTTTTTTAAACCTCATTTATGTCAATTTTACAATATTTAGAAATTGATTTTTTTAATGTCATAACATCTTGATTACATAAAAAATAGAATAACCTAATAAATCATATGTCAATTTCCTCTATAAAATTCACGGTTGGAATAAAAAAATTAAAAATATATTTACTTTAATATTTATAATATCATTTATTTAATTCCTTAATTAATAAACAAATACTACATCATTTTTGTGTCATAAATAACTTTAATTATTTAATGTCTAAAACATAAAAATAAAATACCATAATGTATTAAATATTTATATTCAATGACATCAATTATATAACCCCACATTAAAATAGATTTAGTAAAAGATATATGTTTGTGTTATAATTATCTTTAATTTAAATTAATTCTTATAACTTGTCATTATCAAACCCATGTGGTCACCAACATCCAAATATTCCGCCAATGGATGATCATGGTCTAATATATATTATCCAATATGATTATGTCATGTGTTAGTGTAATTTTATATTATTATAATATTATTTGGTTACTTATATTTAACTGATTTTCCCTTTAACGGTGGTAAAAAAATAATTACTGAAGTTAATATTAATACAATCATTAAAATAAAAGGTACCTATTTATATACTTTGAACATTATTATTCCAAATATGAAATCCATTTTTTCCAAAATCGAATCACAATGTAGGAAGAAATTAATTTAGAAGTAATTCCTCTTAGAAGAAAAAAATTGGGTTTTTAATAAGTAAAAACTATCAAAAGATTGACATTTTTTATTTCTAATTTAAGTGTAAAAATACATATGATAACCTAAATTATATTAGTTTATAAAAATATAATCTAATTATACTTTAATTCCACTCAGATTCATAATTAAACAATATAAATTATTTTGATTAAAAATGTTGTTTTCATTTAAAATTTAGTAATTTTCACAATTCATCAAAATATAAAAGATTTCCTAAAAATAAAAATGTCACATAAATTACATACTTTAAAGTAAAATTTAATTTAATTTCCATTTATTCGTTATTTTTGGGGATTCTCAAGCTTTTATGGTGGAATGGGGGAGTTTTCGTGAATTGGCACAAACTGTGAGCCCAATTCCAGATTTAAAAATAAATTTTATTTCTAATATAAATTTTTATTTTTTTTTAATATTTTACACCAATTATAATTCTTAAATGGTCTCCTAAGACATATTAACACCACAATTGTATTTTGGAGTCTTTAGAAATCCATAACCAAGGTGTATATGAGTTTTTATTTAAGGGATTGGGTCTACCCGAAAGACCAATTCCAGTTTTAGAAATGAAATTAGTTTAATTAATAACCTATTCAATGTAAAGGATATTTCAGTGATTCCAAATCTAACCCAAGCCCACAAAACCTAGGTGATCCCCTAATCACCTCTCCCCCTCTTTGGAGATCATTTTCATCACAGAATATGTAGAATCTTTTTAAGCTTTCTCAATTCAGGCAGATTTATAAACACAATTTTATTCCTTCATAACTCCTTAAATTCTCACACTTTATTACCCATTAAAATTCCTACATTATATCCTTATCCATGTTAGAAACTCCCTTAAATTTTTTGCTGTTTTCAAATTCAGATACTGGTGTATGTGAGGCGATTTCTACAAGATCCCTCAAGTAAGTTAGTCTTCTTCATTCTTCTTTCAATTTGATTAGGGTTACATTCAATGTGATTAGTGTTTCATACCTTATCCATAAGGATCAAAATTTATAGAAGTTATGGTTCAAACCTAGGGTTTGATTTCATGTCTTACGGGTGAAATCTCTTGGTTTTAGGTTGGATTTGAGTTCCTTGAGGTGTGGTGGTGCTGCGGTTTATGTTTCACACCATGTTTTGAGTGTTTCGACAGAAAAGTTAGGTGATTCCATGTATATCTATTTTATAATGAGATAGCTTTCTTGGTTTATTAATTTATTATGTTTCAAATCTATTTTTTGTGGTTCAAAAACTGTTTTTTGATGGATTTATTTAAGTGTTTAATTTTGAAGTTGCATTTTTTGCTTCGAATTGGGTGCTTTTCATGCGTGGCTCTTGGGGAAATATTTGGGTGTATTTTATAACATATAAAATTAATTTATTAGTGTTTCAAGGGGCTGAAAATTCTGTTTTATTAATGACTTAATGTCACATGGGCCTTTTAATGGGGGTTTTTAATGGTTTTAATGTGTGAAACCATGTTGTACTTCTTGAACGTGAATGGTGAAAACATGTGTTTTTCATGTGTATCTTTTGTGGTATTGTTTGTGGTATTTTTATAAAACATGGGTGTGGTTTAATAAATGTTTTAGGTCTGCCAATTCTACTTTGAATTGTTATTGGCATTGTTTTAGTCTTGAATTAGGTATTTGAAATGGGTTTTGTATACAAACCATGGTTGCACCTCTTCTGTTGGTTTTATGAAAATTGTAAATGATTTAATGGGTTACACAAAGTGTGAAATGGTTGATTATGTACTGTTTTGGGGATAGTATGTTTCTAAACTGTGTTTTTAAAACATAATGTGGTCAGTTATGTTTTAAAACGTTTTGGTAATGTTTTGTAATTTTTCGAGGTGATTTATGAAATTCGGATGTGGGTGCCAAATGTGTTTTCGGGCTGTTTTGCATGAGTGTGATGTGAAAAATGGACTTTTTTATGAAAAGGGTATTATGTAACACTTGAGTTGGATGTTGTGCGATGTTTTCGACCTTTCTAAATATTTTATAAAATTTTTAACGGATTTTTTGAATTGTGAAAGATAAGCAAAATGTGTTGTGGGCTATTTTTGGTGTGAGTATGATTTCAAAATTCATTTGAATAAAAAAGTGAATTTTTAGACTTCTGTGGAATACATGTTGGCTATTTGGTGATCTTGTGATGTGGAAATGATATTTTCATGTGAAATGTATATTTATTGACTTGTTGAACTTGTTTGAGCACAAGGGGTAAACCCGGGTATCTAGGTGGGTGGAGGCGTACTTGTATGCTAGTGAATCCGTGGGGTTTGGCCTCAGTTTCACTTAGTGAGATTGAAGCTTAAAACTCTAACTAAACTATGATGATGATGATGATTGGAAAACTCTAGGTTGTGGGTATGTTCCCTACTAGTGTCTTGTGTAGGAGAATAGATATTGTGATGGTCACTCTCACTGAGATACGTGGTACCTGGGACCCACAACAAGCTAGGGCCTAGGGTTTATTTCCTATTGCTTGTGCTCATTAGTTACTTTGTGACTACCATCGTCATATGGTATGGTTTTATGGAAAATTCATTAGTGTTGAAATTATTTTTAACAGTTTTTATTCTTAATGAAATCCCACATGAAAACTGTTTTATTTTTTTAGTTTTATCTTTTAGAAATTGTAACTAGCATTTTCTGTTTATGAAATATTTCAAGATTTTTGTCCTTGAATACCTATCACTTGGAATCTCATAGTTGTGGTATCATACAAGGAATTGAATCACACACTACTGACACCCTTGGGTGTAGGTAGACTTAGTTATTTTTTTGATTCAGGTCTGGAAACAATTTTTAGTTCCAGTGGTATGGGTTTCTAGCATGTCCTTGGTGGTGAAGTCTTGTGGAGATTTGTTGAGGGCAGTGCCCCTTTCCATGAGGGTTCTTGGGATATTTAATTTTTATTTTTTATCATTTATATAGTCTTATTGATTTGTTTTAAAATATATAATTCAGTTCTGAATTTTATAAAAGATGAATTTAGTTGAAAAATCCAGATTCGTTTTATTGAGTTTGTTTGTTGTTTAATGATTATAAAATTAGGTAAATCATTCCAGAACATCATTTTATGATACCAAGGAACTTGTTCCATACCTTGGGGATTGGGAATGCCCTTTTGTCCTAGTTGCGGGATGGATCAGGTGCCAGTTTTGATGGCGACCGGATTTGGTTCGTGACCAAATGGTATTAGAGGAGGTTCATGTTAACTCTTTGGGTCGTGTTATTTGGAGAATAGTCAGGATAGTTTTGTGTTATGATTTTTGGGACTTGGTATTCTGGTTATGGGTAGTATTCTTGATTACCACACCTCATGATGGGATACAAGTCACCTGGGGAATTTTTGACTTATCTAATTCCATTGGTTTTCTCCGTTTGATGATAATTAGGGGAAATGAAAAGATAGTTGGGTTAATAGTCTCAGTGAGCTCACATGGCCTAGAAAGACATGTGGTGTCTGGGATATTCCCAAGAACACACTCTGTGAAAGTGAAGTGATTGGAATATGGCCGCCAACCATATGTACATGTCACCCACTATAACTAGTTTCTTCTCGCATTGTTTTGTGTTCTTTCGTTTTGAAATCTTGGAATGTTGGCTTTAAAGTGACTTGGTTTGAAGAAGCGTAAAGTTTTTGTGAAATAATTTTCAAATAAATATGTAACCGTTTGATTTATGAAATAGTGGAACTAAATTTTTAGAATTATTTTCAATTGGAAAATGGTGTGCTTACACCTCTTTTGAAAGTAGAAACTAAACTGAAGTTGGTTTTGAAAAAGTGTTTCCAATAGAGTTTTCTAAACAATCAAAGGGTGTTTTAACGGGATAAGATGATATTAAATTGATGTGAATAACATGAAAGTGAGTTCTTTTCAAAATTTTTGTGTCTTTCTGAAATGTTTAGTATGATTTGAATTGGGATTTTGATCTCCTGGTTAGTGGTTTTGAGAAAAAGGATGTGTTGGTTGACCGTTTTGGTTTTGAAAAGTGGAAAGAATCCTTGTTTTAACCTTTCGTATTTTCATGTGCGACCACATTCACATGGTTATATGGGATGATGGATGGTTTATTACATGACTGGATGAGTGCTGGAATGAATATGAGTAGGGTGCCTGATGTGGCACAAAAACATGCATTTGTGAGGCCCATGGGGTACCATTGGTGGATACACTTATCGCTGAACCATTTGTTTTAAAAGAAATGGGTTAAAAGAAAAACATGATGTATTGATAAATAGTTTTGGATGGTGTATATTATGTGTTTTTGAAAAAATTTATGTTGTGGGATGATTTGAGTCCAAGAACCCTACTGTTTGAACTGTGTTTTGGGTCCGGGTTTGGTCGATAAGTTCTGTTGTAGGGATGGTTAGTGGTATCTTTTGAAAAATGTTTTGGGATGCCTTTACGGTGGTTCCCTTCATGTGTTTGGTTCTGGTTTGTGGTATATCTTGACCAATAGTCCATCTTGGTTGGGTCCTTGGGTTTAATCGATGGATAAGGCACACCATATTAAGGGTTAGTGCACAACTGAAGTGCAACCCGGATTGTTTCGCCATTTGAAAACCCTCCAGTTGATCAATATAAGGAATATATTTCATGATCTTTTTAGATTGAGTCTACACCCTTTCCTTCATGGTTTTGTGTATCCTCTTGTAGTCTGAGAGTGACCATGGAAGGTTTAAAGAGACCATAGCTTCTTAATTTTTCAGATTTTCCTAAGGTGGAAGTGGTTTGGGGTTGTTAGCATGGATGAGTATCTAGATTGTGTCTAAGAGGTTGTAATGGCCCAGAACCCCCTAGCCATTACTTTTCCAAAATAAGGCTCCACCAAAGACGATGGAACAATGATGTTGACACCATGACAATGGCACCGTAAGGTTGACAGTGTGATAGTGGCACCGTGTCCTCACCCCACCCTCCATTTTTCATTTTCCAGTCCCGCTCCCGAAATGTCCTTTTTGACGTAAAATAATTCATTTACCCTTTTCAAGGACATTTAAATCCCATAAATAATTCCTAAAAATCCAGAAAACCTCCCCAATGGGGGATATTAAATAACAACTTAATGCCATAATGAGTAACTGCCGAACTGTGTAGGAAACCGAGATCCGACTATCCATGCGTTCAAAATATCATATCCCATAACAAAGGGATATTATCCATATATCGCATGGGAAGTTATTTTTCTCTTCTTCCTTTTGGATGGATTCGTTCTTCCCCCCCTAGTGCACCTGGATTCCATTTTTCCTATGGATTGTGGTGAACCTCTTCTGGAGCTTTCTGCACACCTTGGAGTCCACAGACTTCATCCCCTGTAAGCCACATGTCCCCTATTCTTGGCGCGTGGAGAAAAAAGTTGATCCTTGATCAATAAGGCATGGATTTTTCCATAGACTCTCTTTTCTGTGTATCATGCGGGGTGGGTACACTCTTGTCTCTGTGTGAATTGATGAAACCAAACATAATGAAGATAATGAACAGACCATTAAAGAATTAAGGGGAGTGTGATTGATGTTCTGCTATACTCTATTATGTAGATATGTATTGTGAATTGTGCGGGCCTATGCTCACTGAAAATCATGGTCCTTGGTGGTCTTTCTCTGTGCACTAATTAACCTCGGTGCTCCTGGATGTTTAAATAACCATAACATAGAATTTGTTAGTTATTTATACTTGGTTAAATAAATTAAAAGCACCAGGATCAACCCCTTTCTGTGATAACCCTGGTTAATGCTCAGTGGAATTGAAACCATGGAGTGTGTTAAATCTTTTAAATCGGAAAATAACTATACGGGCCTACCTTGTGTTGGTGGTAGTGGTTTGGTTATTTTCTTTCATGGGACGATTGCGGGTGAATTTATGGTTTTCTTGTATGGGGTCTTAGATTGCTGTGGTGATATGGGTGGGGATGGGATCCCCTGTTCTTATACTTTCATTGGTTGTGAATTTGAGGCGGCGTGATTTTTTTTTTGTGACACAAATTCGGGTGGGATCCTCTATTGTTGAGAAATAATTGGTTCCTAGTTTTGGGGACATGAGGATGTTTCTTGGGGTTTGTTTTGTTTCCAGTATTTCAAGGGATCTCACTTGATCCCTAGTTGTTGTGTCATTAAAAGAGAACCGGGTGTGAATGCTTAAATTGTTGTTTGGCTGTTTCTCTTTTCCTGGCTTGTGTTTATGCCTGTTAGTTTCCCGGTAGTGTATAATTCACCTAAATGGGATCACATGAACACAAAACAAGAATGGTTTAAGGGGAGATTAGTTTGGGGATGAGTTGTGACTTGGCCGTGAGTGGCGTGGCTTCTTTTGTGAATGAATAGTAACAAGGGTGTTTGTGATTTGGTTTTCGAACCCCAAGGTTGGGATAAGTGTTTGTTACCTATACATATATTTGTAACTTTAATTTTTCTTATTCGTGCCCCACCCAAGTTGAGCAATTAGTGCTGACCCTCCCATTTCATGGGGAGGGTGTTTTTTCCAACACTCCTATGAGTGGATGGTTATTAGCTCTTTTTCTGCTCCCTTTCTCGAATTTCCCAAGACTCTTCAGGTAGGATGTGATGGACGGAAGTCCATTATTAGCCCAAGAATCATCGGGAAGGGTAGGTGTGGTGGTGGGCCTAGGTGTTTGCAGGCAGGTTGTTTCCCAATTGTCTTTAGAATGAGGCTCAGGTGTCTTCGGGCGTGACAATAGTTGTTCTGACCCAGGTGTTTGCGGGTGTGGTTACATGTGGTGGTTGTGGCCTAGGTCTCTTCGGGTGGTGTTTGGCAGTGGGACTTTGGTGAGGTTATGGCCCAGGTGTGTGTGGGCGAGGTGTGGCAGTGGGACTGTGGTAGAAATGGTGGGATTGGTTCAATGCATAGGATGTCTTCAATAACCAGTGGGAATGTGGTTAGGGGTACCAAAATATCGATGTGTTATTACCATACATTAATTGCCTAGTGTTATTTGGGGAGTTCTCCTTGGTGAGGTTTTGGTTGATAGTTTACATTGCTAGATATTTTGGTTATCTCTTTTCTCACAGGTCATTAGAATGCCTCTCCACTTGTGCACAAGAGTCATTGGTTTTCCCTACTGACCATACTTGTATGCTCACCTTACATATATAAAACTATTTTCAGGTTTCTAGGAGTACTTCAGGGATCATGCGGGACGATACTAGCATGGACCTTGGGGGCAGTTGCTATTGTCTTTTTCTTTTTCTTGGTACTTTACCTTTGAAGTTTTTGTGGCTTGTATCATTTGATGTTGAACATGAATATGGGAATGGGTTGTGTTTGGTTTTACCTCTACTTTCAGATTTGGTGTTCTTGGGTTTTACTATCTTATCTCTCCATACTATTAAAATAAAAAAGGGTAATGACTTTCATTTTGTGTGAGATTTTATACCCTTGGTTCTAGTCGCCACTCTAGAACCTATTGAAGGCGGGTCTCGGGGGGTCATTATCTCTCTTTCAACTTGAAGAAAAAAGGGTCTGGAAATCCAGTGTCCCTTCCCTCATCTTGGTGAAGGTGGATCATGATAGAATGGTATCAAAGGGAGGTTGAAAGGTAGGATAGAGTCTGGAGTTAGGCATAGTGAGGATTTCATGGGGTGGTAGGGCGATAATGTTGGGTGACCTTGGTGCGTGAATTAGGCCAGGGATGACTAGCTAGGACATGAGATTTTAGGGCCCCCCGTGATCTGATGCAAGGGCTTTAGACATACCGAACGACCAAGTGAGGCTACACTGATTTCAGGGTAGAGACCCTAGGAATGGTACATGCATCATAATGACTTGTATTCTTGAGTTTCATGGGTGTGTTGGGGATTTAAAATTAATAAGAAGTCGATGAAAATTTAAGAACAGTATTCTACACTACTTGGGCTTAGGAATTACTTATTTACCTTACAGCTATGGCGCATGGGAGACAACCACGAGTAGTGTGGGTGATCGAGGCCCATGAGTTTGACTTTTCCGATTGGCAGAGGACCGACCGAGAGGCGGAAGATGAGTAGTGGTAGAAGCCGCTTTGCGCTTTTCAGCGGCAGACCCCCAGGAAGTACGAGGGTAGCACCTCAGATATAGAGACAGAGAGTTGGCTCGAGGAACTAGTGATAGATTTTGGCCTGATTCGGGCTCCGACAGATTACTGGATCCTTCTGTCCATCATCCAGATGCGTGGAGTAGCACGTCAGTGGTGGACGCTTTATCTTGGAGAGAAGAGGGAGGCTGAGGTTGCGTGGGATGACTTCGAGAAGGAGTTCCGGGCGGAATTCCTCTCTTCCACGATGAAGGCCGAGAAGAGGCAGGAGCTACTCTCCCTATAGCAGGAGAGTATGTCAGTGAGAGAGTTGGGGATCAAGTTCAAGGATCTCCTTCACTTCACTCCAGACCTCTTTATGTATGACGAGTCTCGGGTGAGACGTTTAGAGGAGGCACTCCGACCTTCTCTTCAGTACGCTGTTATTCCCTTCAGTCCACTGACAAACTTAGAGGTGCAAAAGAAGGGTGAAGTGGTGGAGAGGATGCAAACACTGGGAGTTGTGACACAAGAGGGGATCGAGTTGGGCTCACCAAAGGGGAAAGCTGTCAGCAGCAGGCCTCCAGGATCAGGACCCTCTAGGTTCCGACCTGTAGGGAGCAGGCCGCAATAGTTCCAGTTCTGATCTCCCGGTCCTCTCCCTTTCCCTTCGGGCCTGGGATCGAGGTGCTTCGTCTGTTTATGCCATGGGAACCTCCAGAACCATTTCCTGGACAGAGTGCCGTATGGTGGGGGTGAGAAGGTCCATCACCCACCTTAGCAGTAGCAATTCCCGACTAGGCCCTTTCAGCAGTAGAAACAAGGGCAGTGAGATTACGCCCCTCTGAGGGAAGATGTTATAGGAGGAGGCCGACCTTAGAGCGCTCCTCAGGGACCTCGACCCGGGTGTGGTCTGGGAGGTGGTCGATAGCCGAGAGGTAGTGGAGCTGGGAATGGGTAGTTTCATGCTGCGGAGGCAGCAGTTCCAGGAGGGCTAGAGGTTGTTCGAGGTACGATCAACTTTTATAGTACCCTTTTATATGCTTTGTTCGATACAGGAGCATTGTAGTCCTTTTTTACACCAAGTCTAGCCCATGATCTGGGTTTAGATGCTGAGAGACATCCAGTGCCCCTGGTGCTGAGCACACCAGTCGGAGGTCAGACCGTGTTGTTGTATTTTTGTCGAGGATGCAGACTGATGATAAGGCCTCATCAGTCAGTCAAGGACCTTCTACTGTTGAAGATATAGCCATACGATGTCATCCTAGTCATTGAATGGGTGTTCTCTATATGTTCCATCATTGACTGCTTCCGAGAAAGGTTTTTGTTTTCAGACTTGGGCGGTCGACGAGTGAATTTCATCGGCGAGCGGAGTTTCCAGGGAAGAACTAAGCGAGGGGAACCCCTCATCCCCTTTATGGATGAGCTATTATTGGAGTCGGTGGATGCAGAAATGGTGGAAGTCCTAGGGATGTTCAGTGAGTTTTTGGAAGTCTTCCCTGAAGAGGTGGAAACTCTGCCCCCTCGACGTGATGTCGAGTTTGGGAAAGACTTGCAACCCGGGGCCCGTCCGATTTCGATGGATCCCTATCAGATGAAACCTTCTGAGTTGCAGGAGTTGCGGATCTAGATTGATGATCTAATGAAGAAGGGTTTTGTTCGGTCAAGTGCGTTTTTGTGGGGTTCTCCTGTTGTGTTTACTAAGAAGGAGGATGGTGGTCTAAGGCTGTTCATAGACTACAAGAGACTGAATCAGGTAACGGTCAATAATTACTACCCTCTTCCATGGATAGACGATCTCTTTGACTACCTGAAGGGGGAAAGATGGTTCTATAAGATCGATCTGCGATCTGGATATCACCAGTTGAGGGTTAAGAAGGGAGACATCTCAAAGACTGCCTTCAGGTGTAGATATGAGCACTTTGAGTTTGTGTTCATGTTGTTCAGCATTATGAACACAACTGCTGTATTCATGGTTCTCATGAACTCCGTATTCCGGGAATATCTAGACTTGTTTGTAGTTGTGTTTATTGATGACATCTTGATCTACTCCAGATCAGAGGAGGATCACGCTGAGCACATGAGAACGGTTTTAGAGGTCCTCTGATGGAACCACCTCTATGGGAATTTGTCCAAGTGCATGTTTTGGACGCGATAAGTGCACTTCCTCGGGCACGTGGTGTCTGAGCAGGGGATAACAGTGGACCCATCGAAGGTCAAGGTGGTTGTTTCATGGGAAGTAACCAAGAATTTGGAAGAGGTTAGTAGTTTCCTCGGGCTGGTAGGTTACTACCGGATATTAATTCCCAACTTCTCTCGAGTTGCAGCACCTTTGACAGCTTTGAACAAGAAGGACCGTGATTTCGTGTGGGATGAGCAGTGTGAGGAAACATTCAGTTATCTAAAGGAGAAGTTGGTTATTCCCCAGTGTTGAGGTTTACAGAAGAAGGGGTGGAATATGAGGTGTTCTATGATGCATCAGGGCAAGACCTCAGATGTGTGTTGCTGTAGCCGCAATGGGTGATCTCTTATGGTTCTAGGAAGTAACACCCCCATGAGAGTAACTATTCCACCCATGATATATATCTTTCGGCGGTCGTGTTTTTACTAAAGTTTTGGTGACACTACCTAGTCGGGGAGTGCTCGTGGTCTTCACCGATCACAAGAGCTTGAAGTATGTCTTCTCCCAGCGGGACCTGAACTGATGGCAGCAAAGGTGGATGGAATTCTTTCAAGACTACGACTTCAAGATTTCCTACTCCTTGGGAAAGGGGAATGTGGTGTCTAATGCCTTGAGTAGGAAGTTTTAGAAGGGTCTAGTTTAAGAGTTGGAAGATGTTTGGATGGCAATGGAGGATTTGGCTGCCCTGCACCAGGATGCTAGGATGGATGGTGGAAGAGGTTGCTCGTATCAGATGACAGTATAGTATTCTCTGTTACGACAGGTAGAGGAGTCTCAATGGGGAGACTCAGAAAGCGAAGTGGTGCGTGACCAGGTTTACCAAGGTGATGCTCCGAAAGGGTGGACGTAGGATGGTCAGAATCAGATGCTTTTCAGAGGAATGTTGTTCGTTACAGAGGCGATGCGTGAATGAGTTCATGGTGAGTTTCACAACTCACCCCTATCAGTGCAACTAGGAGTTTCCAAGATGTAGCAGGGTCTGAAGAGACAATTTTGGTGGCCCGGGGTGAAACAGGTAGTGGTATAGTTCATAGCAAGGTTCCTAGTGTGTCAGCTGGTGAAGGCTGAACACCATGTCCCAGGCGGCTTGTTGCAACCTTTATATGTTCCCGAGTGGAAGTGGGATGGCATCTTGATGAATTTCTTCACGGGGATACCCAAGGTTCAATGAGGTTGTGATGATATCTGGGTAGTGGTGGATCAGTTGACGAAATCGGACCACTTTCTAGTGATCAAGGAGTTGACCATAGTAGATGACTTAGTAGGGATGTATGTGGATGAGGTGGTGCAGTTTCATGGAGTTCAGAGGTCCATAGTCTCGGATAGGGATTCACGGTTTACCTCACAAGTCTGGAGGGTATTGCAGGATGCTTTTGACACCCAGCTATGTCTTAGCACTGTCTTCTACCCCCAGACAGATGGACAGACAGAGCGCACCATCCAGACGTGGAGGACATGCTACGAGAATGGATTATGGATTTTTGGGGAACGTGGGCGTGAAAGTTGCCTCTAATAGAGTTTTACTACAATAATATCTATCCCCTAACATTGGCATGGCTCCGTTTGAATCCTTGTACGGGAGGCCATGTCGGTCACCCGTGTACTGGACAAAAGTCGGGGAAACATGTGTTCTTGGACCGGAGGTGGTAAAGAGCATGACGGAGAAGGTTCAGCTTATACGAGAGAGGATTAAGGCGGCTCAAGACCAGTAGAAGTCGTATGCCGACAATAGGAGGAGACCCTTTGATTTTGAGGTTGGGTACCATGTGTTCTTGAAGGTCTCCCCTCGGCATTGGAAATGGAGGTTCAATAGGGGGAGAAAGCTCTCTCCCAGATTCATCGGACCCTTCTAAGTGTTGCGGCGGGTTAGAGAAGTGGCTTATCAGCATAGTGTTACTACCTCCACTACTGAGGATACACGATGTCTTCCATGTGTACCTGCTCCGACGATATCTACCCGATGATTCACACATCCTTGACTGGGGACAGCTAGATATCGAAGACGATGCAACGTTTATGGATTGACCAGTGATGATCGAGGACCATGAGGAGAAGGTGCTTCGTGGATGAACCATTCCTTCGGTTCGTTTGTTATGGAGGAACGATGGGCTTGAAGAGAGTACCTGGGAAAAGGAAGCACAAATTCATGCCACATACCCCGAGTTGTTTTGAGTTTTGTGCTATTCTGTGTGTACTTGTTGTGACTGAAAACATTACCTTATTGGCTAAGAAATATGTGGTTTTCCTTATTATATGAATGTGTGTAAAAAGTCCTAGCTATGTGGAGTGGAGGACCCAATCCCTAATCAAGATGCATTTAGGTGGATGTGATTAAACCCATGCGGGTGAGTCAGTGCCACCCAAAGCAGATAATATCTTTACATGGAGGAAGAGACTCTCCAACCCATATGATTGGGCAGTTTGACCCTTGTATGTCGTCTGGTTTCATGAGGGAGAGGTGTTTCTAGATGACGATGAGGTTCACTCTTGATAGTTATATTTCAAGGTGGTTGTTCGGACCCTCTCTTTTTTTATAGTTTATTTTTTATTTTAGAGGTTGAGAATAGTTTGAGAGGTATCTAATGTAATGGCCCGGAACCCACCTGGGCATTACTTTTCCAAAATAAGTCTCCACCAAAGATAGTGGAACCGACCACGATGGAACCATCCATGGTGGCACCGGTCACGAAGGCACAGTGATGGTTTCACTATGTCCTCACCAAACCCTCCGTTTTTCTTTTTCCAGTCCCTCTCCCACAATGTACTTTTTAACATAAACTTATTCTTTCACTCTTTTAAAGGCCATTTAGGGCCCATAATTAATTCCTAAAAATCCCAAGAAAACACCCCAATGGGGGATATTAAATAACAAATTAATTCCATCGTGCGTAACTGCTAAACCGCATAGGAAACCACGATCCAACGTTCCAGGTGTTCAAAATCCCATATCCCCTAACAATGGAATCATATCTATAAATTGCATGGGAATTCTTTTTCTTTTATTTTTTTGGATGGAATCATTCATCCCCCCTAGTGTGCCTAGAGTACCTTCTTCCCGTGGCTTCTGGTGCGCCTCTAATAGATCTTTCTGCACCCCTTGGAGTCCATGGAATTCCTCCCCTGCAAGTCGTGCATCCACTATTCTTGGCACATGGAGAAAAATGTCGATCCTTGATAAAATTAGGTAGGGATTTTTTCCTTTGCCTCTCCTTTCTGTGTATCATGTGGGGTGGTTAAGCAATTATCTCTGTGGGAATTGATGAAACCAAACGTAATGAAGACAATGAACGGACCTTTACGAAAATAAGTGGGGGGGGGGGTGATCGACATTCTGCTGTACTCTTTTATATTGATATGTTTTGTGAATTGTGCGGGCCTATGATCACTGAGAATCATTGTCGTTGGTGGTCTTTCTCTATGAACTAATGAACCTCGGTTCTCCGAGATGTCTAAATAACCGTAACATGGAATTTTTTAATTACGTATACTCAGTTAAATAAATTGAAAGCACCAATATCAACCCTTTTTTGTAATAACCTCAGTTAAAGCCCAATGGAATTGAAACCATGGAGTGTGTTAAATCTTTTAAATCTGAAAATACCTGCATGGGCCTACCATGTTTTGGTGGAAGTGGTTTGGTTGTTTTCTTTAATGGGCAAATTGCGGGTGACTTTATGGTTTTCTTGGATGGGAGATTAGATTTTTGGGGTGATATGCATGGGAATGTGATCCCTTGTTGTTATACTTTTGCTGGTTGTGAATCTGAGGCGGTGTGATTGCTCTACTATGACACAAATTCGGGTGGGATACTCTATTGTTGAGAAATCGTTGGTTCATGTTTTTGGGGACATAGGGATGTGTATTGGGGTTTGTTTTGTTTCCAGTATTACAAGGGATCTCACTTGATCCCTAGTTGTTGTGACTTTACATGAGAACCGTGTTTTAATGCTTAAATTGATGTTTGGTTGTTTCTCTTTTCCTGGCTTGTGTTTATGCCTGTTAGTTTCCCTATAGTGTAGAATTCACCTAAATGGGATCACTTGAACATGAAACAATAATGGTTGAATGGGGAATTAGTTTGGGGTTGAGTTGTGACATGGTTGCGAGTGTCGTGGCTTCTTTTTGTGAATGAATAGTAACAAGGGTGTTTGTGCATAGGTTTTGGAACCCCGAGGTTGGTATGAGTGTTTTTTTCCTATAAATATATCTGTAGATTTTATGTTTCTCATTCTCACACCACCCAAGTTGAGCACTTAGTGCCGAACACCCCATTTCATGGGGAGGTTTTTTCCCAACACTCATATGAGTGGCTGGTTATTATCTCCTTTTCTTCTCCCTTTCTTGATTAGGCCAAGACTCTTCGGGTAGGCTATGATGACCTGAAGTCCATTATTATCCCAAGAATCTTTAGGAAGTGTAGTTTTGGTGGTTGGTCTAGGTGTTTGCGGGCGGGTTGTATCCCAAGTGTCTTTGGGATGAGTCCTAGGTGTCTTCGAGCATGGAAATAGTTGTTCTGACCAAGGTGTTTGCGGGTGTGGTTATGTGTGGTGGTTGTGGCCCAGGTGTCTGCGGGCAGGGATTGGCAGTGGGACTATGGTGAGGTTATGTCCCAGGTGTGTGTGGGCGGGGTGTGGCAGTGGGGCTGTGGTAAAAATGGAAGGATTGGTTCGATGCGTAGGATGTCTTCAACAACCAGTGGGAAAGTGGCACGAGGTACCCAAATATCGATGTTCTATTACCATACTTCACTTGCCTTGAGTTATTTGGGGAGTGTTCCTTGGTGAGGTTTGGTTGGATAGTTTACCCTGTTAGATGTTTTGGTTATCCCTTTTCTCACAGGGCATTATAATGCCTCTCCACTTTTCCACGAGAGTCTTTGGTTTTCCCTACTGAGTGTACATGTATGCTTACAATACGTATATAAAATAGTTTTCAGGTTTCCAGGAGGACTTCAGGGATCGTTCGGGACCGTACTATCTCCGACCTCGGGGCAGTTTCTGTTGTCATTTTTCCTTTTCATGGTACTTTAACATTGGAGTTTTTGTGGCTTGTATCATTTGATGTTTAACATGCATTTGGGAATGGGTTCTGTTCGGTTTTACCTCTACTTTTAGTTTTGATGTTGTTGGGTTTTACTATCTTATCTCTCAGTCCTATAAAAATAAAAAGGGTAATTTATTTTTTTTGTGTGTGAGATTTTATACCCTTGGTGATAGTCGCCACTCCAGGACCTATTGAAGGCCGGTCTCGGGGGGGGGGGGGGGGGGTCATTATCTCTCCTTCATCTTGAAGAAGTAAGGGTCTACCAATCCGCTATCCCTTCCCACATCTTGGTGAAGGAGGGTCGTGACAGAGGTCCTCTCGGTAATTTGTATTCTCTTCAAAGAATGATTTCACGTTAAAATACCATTGTGGGAAATGTGGTCACTAGAGGATATTGTGGACACTTTCTAGAATTGTGTGTTGTTTGGGGATGTAGTATAAAGTCCCTTTCTATTCACTGTTTATATCCGTCTCAATGGTCATTTTTGGTGACTCCTTATGATGTCATGTGCTCGACTGATTGTAAATGTGAAATTCATGCAATACTCTGAGCATCTCTATTATGTTGGGAGAATGTATCTCTTGTAAAAAACTTAAAAATAGTCTATTTTTAGGATGGTGAGTATAGGTGTTATTTACTTCTATTTTTTCTCACTTTAAGAAACAAGGTGTGATTTGTGTTCATCTTCTATACCCTTGATTCATTGAAATGTTGGGTTAGGATAAAGTGAGTTTGGAATGTGTTATGTCTTGGCAATCTTATCGGGGATTTCAGTGTAGTTTTTGGTGGAACAGAAAGAATAATTATCATTCAGGGGGTTTCCAAGGACAAACTGCAAGGCCAACTATTCTTCGATCATTTGAGCTCTAGCCATAGATCTCATAGAGAATCTGGATCATTGTTAGGGTAAATCAATAGGTCATTTAAACCCTTGTACAATGTCATATCCTCATTGTGAAATATAGGAGGAGTTTAAAAATATGGTGTCATCATCTTCCTTCTATTGTTCTCGTTCAGTGGAAATAGGTAGAGGGCCTTATACCCATGTCATCACCTAATATCATTCCCTCCCCCATTGGTTTCAATTTAGTCATTGGAGAATGGATGGAAATTTTGATAGATAGTTTGAGAAGACATTTTTTGAATGATTAGTAGTGACAGCGTGCTAGGAAGCCACGCGGAAAGAATGATCTTCATAGTTAGTGCATGGTTTCCCAAACCATGTGGACTAACCATGCGCCCTTCCCAAATCTTTAAATTTTTGGGGTCTTTATGTGTCGTCCCATGCTTGTCGGTTAAGATGGTTGGTTCTTATGGTGGAGAGACCCACTATCATTCTCATGTATGTTCCTTCATAAATATTGAATGTAAGTCTACCCTTTGTACTAGGGAGTCTGTTCAGGCCTCCCCCTATTACTATCTTGATTCTGTCTCAAAAAAATATAGGTTGTCTCTTCTAGTGGGGAGCATATTTGTGTCCCCCACACCAATAAATCGGATTTATCCATGGTATAGGATTGGATGTAGGTATTCTCGTTTGAAAATATCTAGCTACTAACATCTTTATTGAGTAAACGTTGGTATTGGAGAGAACCCAATGGTTTAGTTAAATTAATGTAAGTGTAACATTGTTTGAAGTTGTTTTTCATTTAGGTGAATTTCTTGAGTCTTGTTCGGATAAGTGTTTGAAGTTTTTTCTTTTGGGATAAAGTATGAATATGATTTATCATTCCAGGAAAGTGGTTTATGTTATTTTTTTGAGAGTAGTCCTTCTTTAATTGATCACTGGAGTTGTTTTGGCCCTTGGTGGAATAGCTTAGAAAACAAGTACATTTGGTTTATCGGTTGGGTTTGGTTTTGGTATCTGGGATTACTGTGGCTTTCCGTGTATGGAAAGTTATCATGGTGTGGAGATTAGTCACATAAATGAATTATTTTAAATTTAAATTTCATTTAATTTCCATTTATGCTTTTTTGGGATTTCTCAAGCTTTTATGGTGGAATGGGCGAGTTTTCGTGATTTTGGTAAAACCGTGAGCCCAATTCCAGATTTAAAAATAAATTTTGATTCTTTTATAACTTTTTCTTTTTTTAATATTTTCACCCATTAAAATTCCTAAATGGTCTCCCCTTACACATTAACACCAAAATTGTAGTTTGGAGTCTTTAGAAATACATAACCAAGGTGCATATGGGTTTTTATTTAATGGATTGGTCCTACCCAAAAGCCCAATTCCAGTTTTAAAAAACAAATTGTTTTAATTAATAACATCTTCAATTTTAAGGATTTTTATGTGATTCCACATCTATCCCAAGACCACTGAACTTATGGGCACCCCCAATCTCTTCTCCCCCTTGTTGTAGATCGTTTTCTTCACATAACATGTTGAAACTTCTTTAGCTTTCCCAATTCGGGCAGATTTATAAAGGTAATTTGTTTCCTTCATAAATGATTCAATTCTAACTCTTTTTCCCCATTCAAATTCCTATATGGTCTGATTATCTGTTTAGGAACGTCCTTTATTGTTTTGGATGTTTTCAAATTCAGCTACTGGTGTATGTGAGGCGATTTCTACAAGATCCCTCATGTAAGTTGGTCTTCTTCTTTTTTCATTCAATTTTCTTAAGGTTACATTCAATGTGATTAGGGTTTGATATCTTATCTATATGGTTACTAATGTCCCGAATTTATAGTTTAAATCTAGGGTTTTATTTCTTGTCTTTTGGGAGAAATATTCTTGTTTTAGGTTGGATTTAACTTCTTTGAAGTGCGGCGGTGGTGCGGTTTATGTTTCACACCATGTTTTCAGTTTTTCGACATAAAAGGATGGTGATCCCATGTATATCCATCTTATGATGAGTTATATTTCTTTTTTTATTAATTTAGTTTGTTTCAAATCATTTTTTCGTGGTGAAAAAACTTTTTTTGGTGGATTTAGTTTACTGTTTAATTTTGTAGTTTCATTTTTTCTTGGAATTGTGTGCTTTTCATGCGTGGCTCTTGGGAAAATATTTGGGTGTATTTTATAACATATGAAAGTGATTTATTAGTGTTGAAAATCGATGAAAATTGTGGGTTTTTAATGGCTAAATTTTATGTGGGCCTTCTAATGGGGTTTTTAATGGTTTTAATGTGTGAAACCATGTTGTAATTCTTGAACGTGATTTGTGGAAACATGTGTGTTTCATGTGTACCTTTTGTGGTTTTGTTTGAGGTATTTGTATAAATATTTGGGGTGGTTTAATTAATGTTTTTAGGGATTCCAATTATTATTTGGATTGTTATTGGAATTATTTTGGTCTTGAATTAGGTTTTTGAAATTGTTTTTGTATGCAAACCATGGTTTCACCTCTTGGGTTGGTTTTTTGAAAATTGTAAATGAATTAATGGGTTACAAAAAGTGTGAAACGGTTGCTTATGTACTTTTTTGGTGATAGTTTGTTCTTAAAACAAGTTTTTGAAACATAAAGTGGTAAATTATGTTGCAAAACAGTTTGGTAATGTTTTTTAATTTTTCTAGGTGATTTCTGAAATTGGGATGTGGGTGCGAAACGTGTTTTCGGGTTGTTTTGCGTGAGTGTGATGTGAAAAATGGATTTTTCTTATGAAAAGTGTATTATGTAACATGTGAGTGGGATGTTATGTGATTTTTAGTATCCTGGGAAAGATTTTATAAATTTTTTAATGGATTTGTTGAATTGTGAAAGATTTGGAAAATGTGTTGTGGGATATTTTTGGTGTGAGTATGATTTCAAAATTCATTCGAATGAAAATGTGAATTTTTAGATTTGTGTGGAATACTTGTTGGATGTTTGGTGAAATTTTGATGTGAAAATTATATTTTCAGGTGCAATGTATATTTATTGACTTGTTTAACTTTTCTGAGCACAAGGGGAAAACCCGGGTATCTAGGTGGGTGGACGTGTACTAGTATGGTAGTGAATCTGTGGGGTTTGGCCTCAGTTTCACTTAGAAATATTGATGCTTAAAACTCTAACTAAACTATGATGATGATGATTGGGTACCACTAGGTTATAGGTATGTTACCCACTTGTGGCTCATGCACAAGAACATATATTGTGTTGGTTACTCACACCGAGATATGTGGTACCTGGGACCCACAACAAGCTAGTTCCTAGGGTTTATTTCTTATTTCTTATACTCATTAGTTACTTTGTGACTACCGTAGACATATGGTATGTATAACGACTCATACTTTACATACATTGTTATTACTTCAAAATTGAAGCATACTTATTACAACATATAACAAAACCATGAAAGGACCGTATAGGTATAGTGTCTTTAGTAACTGGGAAACATAAACAACTGGTTCATAAAGCGACTACACTGTCTCCCATTTATTTCATCATATCTATAGTCCCTTTTGGCATATCTTACATAACAAGCTTCTACCTGACCTGGGGAAAGAAAAAATACAAAAGGGTGAGCTCAAATACTCAGTAATGGTAAACAAAAGAAATATGAATCACACCATATTCATAAGAACATAACATTTTGGAAATCATAACCTGCAAAAGAGAGCATAATTTCATAACATGGGATAAATCATAGTAGTGAAATGAAATCCCAATAATCATAATTTAAAACATGAAGCTATGTGAAATACACACATAATCATGGAGAATCATTTCTTATTAGTCAAGACTCATTTCCAAGACTATATTAGTGGACAAAGTCCATTTCTGAACCGAGTTCACTCCTCGTTTCAGTCCTGTTTCACTGAACCGGTTGAACCTGATGTTCCAGCCATGTCTATCTCATGAGATATAAAATATTTACCCAATGCATTGGAGGGATATATAGGTCCCACCCATCTCATAATGATACCATTCTTATGTGTGCCACAAAATCATAAATCATACATCATTGCATAACCCATGTAGTAAAAATGGGACACTACTGGAATTGGGACCTATACCAACACTTATTTCCCAATGGTTTAAAACAACCATTGGGATAAGTGTTTTTAGCTGGGTTTTGCCAACAGTTTAACAAAACCGTTGGGATAAGGTATTTTTGGTTGGGTTTTTCCCAAAGTTTAACAAAACCGTTGGGATAATGTGTTTTAGTTTGGTTTTTTCCAACGGTTTTGTTAAACCGTTGGGAAAGAAAATTTTTTAACACCCAAATTAGGGCTCCTCGTCCTGGACCGTCCCCGACCTCCGCCTCCCGACCCCCTCCCCCCTCCATGATCTCTATCTCCTCCGAGCCACCACCTCCGCCTCTCAGTCCCCTCCCTCTTCTCTGGCGGCATTCCCCTTCCCCTCTCGGCTCCCTCTACGACGATGACGTCCCCCTCCCCTCTCGGCTCCAGGAGACGTTCCCCCTCCCCTCTCATCTCCCACTCCTGGTGAAATCCCCCTCCCCTCAATCTCCTCCTCCGACGACCCCGATTCCCTCTCCAGTCGCACGCGAGACCCCCCATGGCCGAACACCCCACGAGACGTCCCCCCTCTCGGCTCCCTCTCCTCCCGCCAGGGTTCTTGATCGGTATTTTCCCGTTGATATACTCTTCCAACTATTTATCTCGGTGAAATAATATTTGATATCTTGTAATGGATTTCATTCTCTAACACTTTTTCAGGTACATATGATTATAGTAGAAAACACCCCCATGGCATACTAATTTTCCCAGGGAGCTCTCAATTCCCTTTTATTTTCATTTTTTTCGATATCCATTCCCACAAACATTAAAAATCACTGCCATACCACTCTCACTTGTATTTCATTGACAGTAGGGACACTACCTCATTTTAAGTGTGGGGGGATTTTCTCACAGTTTCACATGTGATGCACTTGGTTTTTATTATTATTCTCACTTGTCTATGAGACATTTTTCAAAATAATAAGAATGATTTAAACTTGAGAATCATTATGCCCTTGTTATTAAAAAAGTGAAGTGTAAAAGTGCCAAGGAACATGTTTTACTCCTACTTAGATTTTTTTAGAATGGTTTCTAAGTTTAGGGAATTAATTTAAATTCAAAATCTTTGAAATAATGACTAATTGACATATTACTTAGGATTTTTGCCCTTTGTGATTGCCATTTTTTTTGATTCTCACTACCCAAGAGAACTCTAATCCTTCAATTTCATACTCATATCTGGGCATATTTCTTGATAGATTCCAGGGGCATGTAAACTGACTAGAACTTACAATGAGATCTTATCTTAGTGATTACTGAACAAGTATAAAACTAAAATGATTTAGGACTCTTTCATAGACAATTTTCCCCTAAGACCCACCTGACATCTATCCATCATTCATCACTTAGTTTCCATTAATGTCCTATTAGAATGAAGCAATTTCAATCCTATTTCCATTCATAACCTACTTATTGTACAATGCGTATGGATATATTTGAACAAGTGTGGGTGAGACATTCAAAGATCATGGGATGCTTCCACGTCTAGAGATGTACGATATTCTCACCAGATTATGCGGTTGCAATCCATTTACCATTTTTTGTGTTTTGTTCGTAATCTCTTCCTTTTCAAAAAAAAAATAAAAGAAAGGAAAATTGTTATGGGTTGTTTACTAGGAAGGTCAAAAATCACAATTTTCCAGACTGATTAATCCCTCAAAGGATTATCTGTGGTTTTGTGATGGATTTGATATCTATCCTAAGAATATATTTTGACGTAGATCACTTGTATACTGTAATACCATGAAGTGTGACTGTGAGGAAACATTGGAAGATAGAGGATCCTTCCATGAGATGGAATCATTTTTCTAAAAAATCACGTGGGAACATTTCTGGAGTATGTTGGAGTTATGAAATAACCCCAAGTGTCTCCATGAGATAGCATAAATAACCCCAAGTGTCTCCAAGTGTCTCCATACATCGTATCATCCTCACATGGGTTGGCCACTCACCCAATCCTATCAAACCTATCCTAGTCTATCCTCTCAGTCACATAGTCTAGAATCATCTCTCGAGGATTATCTGATGCCTCGATGCACATCTCATCATCCAACTAGACAAAGAGTACTATTCACCTTATGATTGTCCTAGTCACAAAAGAACACCATGTCGAACCCATCTACATTATATTCTCAATAATCCGGTCAAGAACCTCATCAAAATCATGTATTATTACCCAGCCCCACAAACCAGGTTCCATACTAAGCTAAATCACACCAAGCCTCTTGGCATTATAACGCCAATCTGTCTGACAATACCCAATACTCACACTAGCATCTCATCCTTCATCTCTTTAGTTGAACTCTTGAATCATTAAATGGAGTAAAACCTTTCATAATACATTTTATATACTCAGAGGGACCATCCCACTCTAAGAACCTACCAAGATTCTAATCCATCCTCATTAGTATTTCCTCATCAAACGCTAGATGTAAAATTGAAACACCTATCACTACAAGGCCCAATCCTCCTAGGAATATTTTCCGTGATCTAAATCCTCATCGTTAGTGACATTAATCACATTAAAGCACATAAATGTCAACTGAACCCTACATTCCAACAATTATTCATATGGACAGGCCCTATGGCAACAAGCTAAGAACTAAAACCATAAATAATAATGCCAAATACATGCATCATTTTTAAATAAATATCTCAAGTGTAAACATAAAAACCAAGAATAATAAGACCTCATCCCTTATATCGAACAAAACCAAACTAAGTTGAAACTCGGACCAAATTGATTATATACCATTAATAGGAAGAGTAATTGTTTATTAATAGGAATGTACTATTTGATAGTATCATTTTGAAACATTGATCTGTTTCCCCTTTTCTTGCAGGAACATGATTTGACCCATGGGGAACTGTGGTACTTATATGTTGGGTAGTAACAAGTATAGTCATAGGAGACATGTATGTTTTAGTTTAGTTTTTATTTTATTTTCTTTAGCGCATTGGTCACTTAGATCTTTGACTACTTTCTATGGACAGAGGGTACTTATATTCTGAGAAGGGGGCCAGAAGGAGTTCAGATTGATTCAGTCCACCGAATTTGACCCGAGGTAAGATTCGATGGTTACTACTTGTCTCGCACCACATGTATTTGGGGATTTAGTGTTTTTGACTCCATATTATGTTTTCGGTAGGGCGTTGGATCGTTTCGTGTTGGTTCGGGTGGATTTGGTTCTCCGCTGCCAATCTAGGTAAGTCTTTAATGACATTGGTTGGTTTTTCACTGGTTATGTAGCGTCCTTCATGTGTTTTAAGGTTCTTAATATCCTTTGTGTAGTGTGTTGATCCCTGCTCGTTGGTTTCGAGTCGCCAAGTCATGGGCGACTCGCCTGCGTGTGCATGGGTAAGTAAGTATATGTATGTGGGTTCCCCCGTTACGTGTATAGTCACCCATGGTAGTGATTATGCACGTATGGGGCTAGGTGTGCCCATGTATATATATATATAAATGCATACGTAGGTGAGTGGAGACTGATATATGCATATAAGCATATGTGCAAGGATCCCCTTGCACATGATCATGGCCATGCAAGTGTGTGCATAGGGTCTAGGTGTCCTTGCATGCGTGTGAAGGTGCGTATACCCAGTGGAGGAGCAACAACTTTTAGTTAGAAAGCTTCAAGAGCCGAAGTGGACGGCTTGGTTCCACCTTGAGGTAGAGTCCCTCTCGTAGCCTCTTTAATATAAAAATGCTTTAAATTGAATTTAGCTTCTTTCTTAATTCTTCTTAATTATATTGAATTGCATATCTTGAATAAGTTTTCTTTAATATAATTGTTTCATTTGATAAATAAAGTCATGTTTTTATAATAAAACTCCTCTAACGGAGGTGCGATGTCTGCGAAAACTCACAGTGATAGTTTAGGCTATATGATTCTTTTCCGTCGTTTTGTTTCCCTTTAGATGTTGGACCTGGCCAACACGCCGCAGTCACGCCGCGGTCACGCCGCGGTCACGCCGCGGTCACGCCGTAGTCATGCCGTGGTCACGCCGCGGTCATTCCGCGGTCACGCCGCGGTCACGCTGCGGTCACGCCGTGTTAATGCCCTGATTTGGCCCTGCTCCAGGATGACACCTTGCGGCGGTTCGCAATCCTGTCGGGATTCAATGTATGATACCTTGATAGAGTTTTAGATACATTACCCATCCATAGTAAATAGGGAGGGAGGCGATGACCGGAATGTTTCCCCGCTTCCTCCCGCTCTCTTCGCTCCTAGCCGGAAGATGCTACCCTGTAGATGTCGTTGGACCGGGCCAACACGGCGCGGTCACGCTGTGGTCATGTCGCGGTCACGCCGTGGTAATGCCATGATTTGGCCCTGCTCCAGGATGGCACCTTGCGGCGGTTCGCAATCCTGTAGGGATTTGATGTATGATACCTTGATAGAGTTTTAGATACATTACCCATCCATAGTAAATGGGGAGGGAGGCGACGACTGGAATGTTGCCCCGCTTCCTCCCGCTCTCTTCGCTCCTGGCCAGAAGATGCTACCCCGCAGATGTCGCTGGACCGGGCCAACCCGCCACGGTCACACCGCGGTCACGCCGCGGTCACGCCGCGGTCACGCCGTGGTAATTCCATGATTTGGCCTTGCTCTAGGACGACACCTTGCGGCGGTTCGCAATCCTGTCGGGATTCGATGTATGATACCTTGATAGAGTTTTAGATACATTACCCATCCATATTAAATGGGGAGGGAGGCGACGACCGAAATGTTTCCCCACTTCCTCCCGCTCTCTTCGCTCCTGGCCAGAAGATGCGACTCCGCAGATGTCGCTAGACCGGGCCAACACGCCGCGGTCATGCCGCGGTCACGCCGCGGTCACGCCGCGGTCACGCCGCGGTCACGCTGTGATTTGTCCCTGCTCCAGGACGACACCCTGTGGTGGTTCGCAGTCCTATCGGGATACTTCTCCTATCCCTAATTCGCACTTCTCCAAACCCTCGACGCCAATCCCATACTCCTCTCGTCCTCGTTGCCGCTCCCATACCGACCACCCCTCGCCGCCGCTCCCATCCCAACCACCCCTCACCGCTCGCCCATCGCCGTTCACCGCTCCCCGCTCATCAGCGCTCACGCTTTTTTTCTAAAATCTCTATGCAAACCCATAACCCTTCTCATTTTACCCTAAACCATAGCTCGACGCACCCATATGGAATATTTTTCCCAATAGCTCGACACGAATCCTACTTCCCAGCCGACTCTCGACGCGAACCCTACTTCCCAGCGCGACAGGTCTGGTTTTCCAATGCTCAATTCTTCCGCATTAAATGGGTACGTATTATGATCCCCTTACGATTTTAGGTTGTTTTTGGAACCCTGCTTCCCTACCTACTCTCGAGGGTTCTAACTCTACTTTCCAACCGGTCATCTTATCTTTGATTCAAGTAATTTTTGTTCATTCACTTTAAATCAGTATGTATGCCTTCATTTATTTTTGATTTTTTTGGTTCCATTTCGCTGCAATGTACTGTCTATTATGATCCCCTTATGAACAAAAGCAATATATCATTTTAGGTTGCAGTTTTGTTTTAATTTACCTGTATAGAATCATTTTGATTGATATTGAAGTGGTCAAAATGAGGTGGGGAGGAGGGGGTGGAAAGGGGGTTGGAGGTGGCTATGTAGGTGGGGGATAGGGGGATAGGGGGGGGGGGGATGTGATGGGGGTGAGAAAAGATAAGATATAGGGGTGAAAGAACATCCATGTTGATGGCAGCACCAATACATTAACGACTAGAAAAACCTGATCATCGATCAACAACATCTCCTACTGATCATCTATCAACAACGCACCCAATGGGGTATATAAAAGAAATGAATAACCAATGAATTATCAATGGTCCTCATGACAATCATAAAAGTTTTACCTTACACGGGCTCTATAGAACAAGATTGACCACTCCACATGGGCGTTATTAATTAACATGTATAGAAAACACTGGTCACTCAATCAGTAAAAATCCCATTAGGTCATCTTCAAGAGTCCCTTTGATGCATATAAATATCTTAAGGAAATCCGACCATAACTTCTATCCCACATCATCATCCCATACCAATGGTTCCAATAGTTCCAATCCTAAAAAAAGGCGGCAATCCTCAACTGTTCTAACCTTGAGAAATAGGTACCAAAATTTCAGGATAAAACAAGATCTCTTCATATATACTACTTGATTATAATTTTCAGGATCTATATGAAATAACATTGAACAGAACTAGCTTAGATTTCACAATCCATTCCAACTAATGATCTCATAACCCTCACACATGATTCTCATCTCACAACCCAACCTGCTGGAGGATTCTGAATCCAATCCTTGAAGAAATCCTGATAAAGAATTGTTTTACTCCAAAACACCATAAAGACCACATTCAAACACAGGAAGTATTCCATCATGGAAATTTATATGAAAAACTGATCAAAATTGAATACTCAAAAGTCGAATTTTGACTCGAGGGTTAAAATAGGGTAAACACAACAAGGAGAAAAAAGTACCCAACCTGTACTTTAGGTATATGATATGTAACCCAAAATGTCCCCTCGTTCCATGTGACATAGACTGCTCGGTGTGTACTTTTCCAAAGTACACATCATGTGTTCCGGTATATGATGTTTACCCCCACCTGGGTACATTCACATACAAGGCCCCACTTAGCATGAAAAATTCCCTACTACGTGGAATGTATCACCCCATACACAATCTTTACCCCACATATGGTTCCCATGTATGTACCTATCCATATATCCCTCCCCCACACATGGTCTACCCACGCACAATTCCTATCCATGTACCTCGCACTAGATATAGCTTTATACCCTACATGGTCATCTGCCACTAGCACACCCCGATTCACCACTACATGGCATTTAACCCACCCCCTTGTATTAATCTTTTAGTTCCCAAAACCCATATTTCCCAAGTACGAAGAACACATGATGTGTGTTCTCAAAACTACACATCATGTACATGAGTTATCCCAAACTAAACCCCCCAAAAATATCCCAAAACACCTAATTTCTCCAAAGTATCCATTGATTGAATCCTGAATGGGTCACCAAAAACCCAAAAAATACGATTAAAACTTAAAATCAACTACCCTATGGGAATTTTTGGGGGAGGCAGGGGTGTTTGGTGAGGGTGAGGTGGGGAGGAGGGGCGGCTGTGTAGGGGGTTTGGTGGGGAGGGGGTGGGATGGGTAGGGGGGAGGGGGGTTGTGCAGGTTTGGGGGTGTCTATGTAGGTGGGGGTGCTGGGCAGATGGGGGAGGGGGGGCTGGGTAGGGGGTTGTGCAGGTGGGGTGGTGGTTGTGAAAGTGGGGGAGGGGGTGGGATGTGAAGGGGGTTAGGCTAGGCAGGGGGAGTGGGGCTGGACAGGGGGGGCTGTGCCAGTGGGGTAGTGGGGGGGTTGTGCAGGTGTGGGGGGGCTGGACAGATGGGGGGGGGGAAGGGGGGTTGTGCCGGTGCGGGGTGGTGGTTGTGTAGGTGGGGGAGGGGGTGGGATGTGCAGGGGGTTAGGCTAGGCAGGGGGAGGGGGCTGGGCAGGGGGGCTGTGTAGGTGGGGTAGTGGGGGGGGGGGTTGGGCAGGTGGATGAGTATGGAGATGAACTTGAGTTCCTTGAACCCAATTAGGGAGCTGCAGAACGATTTCGTAGGACCCGAGTATATCGGATAAGGCACATTCGTGGAAGAATCTATAATTCTAGCCATGTCCCTACTTACACTATCAATGTTGTAGAAACCGTGGAAGAGCCATTTAGTGAGTCTAGTAAGAGAAGGAAAATCCCCATGCATAATCCAACCAGGTACAATTACTATGGAATGTAATAATGCTATAACCACCATAGATCAAGATTAATACGTCATTATGTTGAGAAACATCAGACCCTTGTACCTTTATATAATTATTAATGTTAGAAATATTTGAAAATATTACATTGACTATGATTTTTGATTTAATATCATTCTAATGTTGACACATTCTCATATGTGATATGATGAGGACAATATAGAACCTTCCACATAGATACTACAATTCTGTGTCCAATGCAAGAAATGTCCATAAGTCCAATTCATACCCGGGGATCAATTTGGAGACCTCATTTCTGAATCATAATTTATAGTAATTCAGTAGGATGAAAACATCATTGACTTTTTAGGAAGGCCTCTTTAAACTTTTCTGACCACTCAAACATAACTACATTCTTAGTAATCCTAGTCATAGGAACTTCTAAAGGGGAAAAGTTTTAAATGAACCACATGTAAAACCCGAACAAACAAATGAATCCCACAATCTCAAACATGTTTCGTATGCCTTCTCATGAAACTACAACCTATACATTCGTTGGGTCCACATAAATTCCCACATTATAGATTACATGCCTAAGAAAACATACTTTATGGAAGCATAAGTGACACATTGATATCTTATAAAACATATAATGTGGTCAAAGTGTACAAAAAAATCTATAGGTGTCCAATGTGTATATCAATGGTCGGTGAGTATATAAGGATATCATCAATAAGAACCATAATGAATGAGTTGAGATATGTATGGAAGATCTCATTCATGAGATCCATGAACACCATTGGATTAATTTTAAACATGAAAGGAAATTCAAGATATGTATGGAAGATTCCTTAATAATTTTCACACCATTTGTAATACGAAATCATATATATACATTCATTCAAATAATCAATTCATGTCCTTAAAAAAGTTCCACATGTCTCATTACTGCTAAGTAAAAAATGGAAAGGATCAATATTTTCCCTCATGTACCTCTTTATAAACTCTTTATTACCTCTACACAAGTAGTAATTTACCGCTTTCAAAATAGTAAATTATCTTCACACATGTCTTTTCTAGCCCAACATATTTATATGTATCCACTACTTTTACCCTTATCAAAGCCCTAGACTAATACTTCTCACTCAATATAGCTCATCACTCAACTCCCAACATCTTCCATACTACTAAATGTAGTGTCTCATACAACTATATATCACATACCAACCTTCTCACTTAACAAACATCCATGTTAATACATTATGATCAATGTAAATCCATTTTCTGAAATAATACCATATTAACCATGGTAGGTCTAATATCACATTCAAAACTCTCCATTATCACTCATGGTTGGGTTCATCTAGAACCTTATCACTCAAGGTGAGGCCATTATATTGACCACTACCTTATCAATCATGGTAGGGTTATATATCATGTTATAATATGATAACTTCATTATCACTCAAGTAAGGGTCCTTCTAGCACCTTATCACTCAAGGTGTTGTCATTCCTTATTATATATCACTATACTTGTTAGAATTTCTCACCCAATATGTGTATGAAATAACAACAATGGCATTTGGTCCATATTATAGCTCACCAGATAGGTACAAGGTTCTAGTTACTCGGGACCTATTCCCCCTAACTTATCAATCATGTTAGTGTTAGATATCATTTTATAATATGATAGCATCATTATCACTCAAGTAAGGGTCCTTCCAACAACTAATCACTCAAGGTGTTTTCATTCATTAAGATATTTCACTATACTTGTTAGAATTTGTCACACAACATGTGTATGAAATAACAAGGACATTTGGTCCATATCATAGCTCACCAGCTAGGGTACCACCATGAAGACCATGATCCCATGTGATAAATGGATAATTTTTATGATTCTCCCTATGGATCATCATTCAAATTTCAATGGATACAAAACTCATTTATGGAAGGTATATACTAAAACTCATGTAGTAATCTACTGGATTGTCATGGAGGATTATCTAAATGTTTTCATTATAGATTGGGGATAGAATATTACCTTGTAATCTTATCCTCTTAGAATATGATAGAAAATTTACAAAGTGAGCCCAACCGATGATGTAAATAATTCATAACCACTGACAAACACCATGTTGGATGTCATCATAGCATATCCCATTGAAAATTAGTCATGTGATATCTCTCATGGATCAAGTAAATATCTATCCCCATAGAATCTATGTGTCACAAGAGCCTGAACAATATCCCTCTCTTAAACACAATCCAATACCTTGATAAATGAAACAATATAACTAAATCTCTTGACATTATAGAAGTCATTGCCCCATAGTATATGATTCCCCCATCATTATACTCTAGGAACAAAAGAGTTATAATGGTCATAGTGTAAATATCCTTCTAGGTTATTATATTGAATGATTAAATTCATCGAAAAAATATCAAATTTATCCAGGATTAATCAAAACAAATAACCCTTATTCGATAGATCAGGATTGAGGCAGGGGATTCTTCATATATGAGTTATAAACTTGAATTTCCAATATCCCCCTCCCTATTTGATGAACAAGATAACATTTTATTCGTTCTTGGTCTCTCTACCACATCAATATGTGAACCATACAAGGGGAAGGGATGTGAGTAAGCCTTAAAAAATGAGATGATTATTTCTATGTGTTTTTTGTGTGTTTTTTTGTGTGGTTGCAGGTGATTAAAGTGAGTTTTTGTGAGTTTTCTATGTGTTCAGTGGTGTTTTTTCTGTGTTTTCAGGTTGCAGTGTTCCTATGACAGAGTGGTGTGTTTTCTGTGTGGGCAGTGGTGTGTTTTCTGTGTGGGCAGTGCTGTGTTTTCTGTGTTTTCTGTGTGTGCAGTGGTGTGTTTGCAGGTTGCAGGTTGCAGTGTTTTGGTGAGTTTTCTATGTGTACAGTGGTGTGTTTTCTATGCGTTTTCTGTGCAGTGGTGTGTTTTTAGAGTTTTTTATGTGTGCAGTGGTGTGTTTTATGTGTTTGTAGGTTGCAGTGGTGTGTTTTTTTTGTGATTGCAGTGTATTTTTGTGAGATGACACGTTTTGGACAGAGTTTACATTGCAGCCTACAGTATTTCTGGCTGTTTCATCTTAAATTAATGGGGGGTATAACCCAACGGTTTCAAAACCGTTGGGTTATACCTTTGTGATGCTGCAACATTTCCCAACAGTTCAAAACCGTTGGGTTATACCCTGCTGCATTTCCCAACGGTTCAAAACCGTTGGGTTATACCCCTGCTGATACCTTTCCCAACGGTTCAAAACCGTTGGGGTATACCCTGCTGCTTTTCCCAACCTGCTGATTTTCCCAACGGTTCAAAACCGTTGGGGTATATCCTATTCCAATGGTTTTAAAACCGTTGGCATACCCCTGTCGCTGATTTTTCCAACGGTTCAGCTGAACCGTTGGTATAAAAGAAATCTAAACAGCCTTTCCCAATGGTTAAGGGTGAACCGTTGGTATAAGGCTTTCCCCACACCTCACAGCCCAACGGTTTCTAAAACTGTTGGGATAAGTTTTCCCAACAGTTTTAGGGCCTTTCCCAACGGTTTTAAACCGTTGAAAAAACATGGATTCCCAGTAGTGGGATTCTTAAACAACATGACATCATAAAACAATTCATATGAGATAAAGGAATTCATAAAAAATAACTCCATCACAACATAATCAAATCAATTTAATTATAGGTATAGAAACGGAACCGTATATTATCTTAGATAGAAAATAATTTTGATAAAACACTTGAACCCCATTCTTAAAGAAAATATCCATTCTACTTAAAAAAACATTTTCCTTTAATTTACATGTCATACAATTTTAAACTAAAATAAGTTGATTAAAAATAAACTTGAGAACTTGTAAATGAAGCTTCTTGGAAATAATTTTTTAAAAATCCATTCATGCCGTATATGTTAAAAAAACATTCTTCTCGTACTTTTATCAGAAAAGTCAAAAAGTACCTCGTACGAAAAACGACAAAAGATTTCATACATTTATTTTACTAAAAACTCACCAAAGGGTAAAATTGGATTTAAAAAATTGTAGGTTTATGGAAAAATATTAAATATTGAGGAAACATGGATGTGGATGATAAAATACACCCTAGTAAATTCTGAAGTATAAACAATCTCAGATAAAAATTGAGATTGCAAGATTTTCCCTTACCTTAGGTCCGATTTTCTTCGTAAGTGTCCGAACCTCCTGTATAATGATTTAAATAATGTTATTTACTTATTACAGAATCATAATTATTGTTATGATATCATATATGGTCATATTCTTAGCTTTTTTTTAGTAATAGTTCATTACTACTTGTTATTCGGGTGTGTATTACTTTTTCTTCTTATGCGTGTTTGTCGAATAAATTCTTATTCTTCTCTTTAGGTTATAGACAACTCATTTCCAGAATGGTATTAGTGTAATATATATCATATTAATTCATTAAATTCATTTATATAATCATTATGCAATGAATATCATGTAGAACGAATTGCATCACATTGTGGAGACAGTATTCCGTACGTACGCACGAGTGATGATATCATTTACATTATCGTGGAATTGTATTGGAGTGTATGAATAATATTTCAGGAACAATACCACTTTACAATAATCATATATATTCATTACTCTCACCCTTATACCCATCCAAGTAAGGTGGTGGTGGAAAATATATTACACCACGGCATGGAGACGGTATTCCGTACGTAAGCACGCGCGGTGATTTTGTTTTCCGTAGGATGGATAGATGGAGAAATAGGGTTTTTCATACTTATAATAACATATCAGTATATTATTAATACGGAAGTTATTACTTCATAATGAAACAACTAAATAAGAAGAAGTAGAAGAAGAAATAGAGTTGAAAGAATCGGTAACAGACATTACCTCTTCTTTGAAGCACCTCTTTGAGACCTCCTTTTAGGGAACTTAAATTGGTCTTTGAAGAAGACCTGGACCTCTAGGATGTTTCTAGGGAAGGGGGGAAGTGAAATGGGCAGGGGTTGGACGAGCATGAAGGCTCAAATTTATGTGAGGAAGAGAGGGAGGAGGTGCCCTTTTATAAGGGAGGAGAGGGGCACCTTTGGAAATATAAGAAATATTAGTTTATATTAAATCCCAAACCCTCTTAAAAACTTCTAAAATGACTCATATCCGAATATTATATGAGATAGGGTTGTAATATCATCAACCAATAAAATTTAGACATGTTAGGATTTTATTTTAAACATTATCAACTTCATTTATATTCATTTATCAATTTAATTGTATTTTTGGTAATAATATTATAAATTTTAAATTATTATATATAATTACATATGTGTTGTGAATTTTCCGTAATTTGACACTTTGTGACATTGTAGACAATATAAATTTTAATTTATAATTTTTAAATATTTTTGTGATTTTTAAACAATTTTATAATATGTTATTTTTATAAAATAACAATAGTGTCAATTTTGACAGTATTCATTTATTTGAATTTAAATAAAATATATACAGAAGATATGTTCAAAATAAAAGCTTTTATAGATTCATAAAATGTCATATGTATCTAGAAAATTAGTGTAGCACATTAAATAGTTCATATAATACTTATTTTAATATTTTTAAAATAATTGTTTTGATATTTTAATTAATAAAATAATATCAACAACACTATTGTGTCATAAATAATAATAATTATTTAATCCCTAAAAATTCTAAATAAATTCCTATGATGTAGATAATTGTATTATATTTCTGGAAACTATTCATGTTCGAAGTTTCATTAAGTTATCACCAAATTAAAATTATTATACTTATAAGATTAAAGAACGTGACATGTTGTCTCATTCTTTGGTTTTAATAATAATTAAATTATTTTCATGAACAAAAGTCCATTAAATGAATCCAATCCGACCCTTAGGTTATATGGGTCTACTTTTAGTCATCCAATTGGATTTTGGTAGGTGTTAGGGTAATTTTATAATCTTATATTTACCCTTAATTACCCGATTTACCTTTAACTATGTAAAATAAAATTTACCGTAGTTACTATTCATAATAAAAAGTAGCCTATTAACATAATTTGGACCCAATGATTCTGAATATGGAATCCATTTTTAAAAATTCAAAACATATAATTTTCAATAATTAATTTAAAATAAATCCCGTTGTAAAGAAAATGGGTTTTAGAAGTTAAAACATTGCCAAAGATTGAAATGTTTTTACCTATGAATTCAATGTGAAATTAATGCTAATGAAATAAATTATATTAAATGGTAAAAATATATTCTATTTATACTTTAAAACCATTAAAAATTATAATTTATTTATATAAATTATCTCTATGAAAAAAGTTGTTTTTAATTAAAAATTAGAGTATTTTTACTATTCATCAAAATATGAAAGTTATCAGAAAAATATCAAAAGTTTATCCAAAGTAAATTTTTATACCCTGATTCAAAATAAGTATTTTATTTTGTCAAATTTAACTTATAAACATGTCAAAAACAATATTTAATGTGGGTGCCCCATCAAAAAGCGGCAAAACTGTATTTTTTGAAAAATATTTCTTTTATCCAAAAAAACTGGTTTTGCTTTTATACCTCATTCTAGAAAATGTATAAGTTGAATTAAAATGTTATAAAATGAAAAATTGAGTTAGTACTATTCATAACGGCTAGTTTTAATAATATTTTAATAGCATATCGTTGTTTAGTGAAACTCGGTATTTCGTACGATGCAAGCTATCGAGGAAGGCCGCGGTTGAGTGTAAAGCAATCCAAGCTAGTGTTGTGTGTAGTGAAAGATTCCTTTGATGATTAATATAACATAAAAACAAAATAATTCTCTTAAAAGTCTTGGGTGTTACATTCTACCCCCCTTAAAATGAATTTCGCCCTCGAAATTCATCACTTTGTAACAAACAGATGAGGATACCTCTCCCTCATCATATCCTCATGCTCTCATGTAGCTTCTTCTAATTGGTGGTTCCTCCATAAAAATTTCACCAAGAGAGTGGTATTGTTTTGTAGGTCTTTTTCTCTACGATCCAGAATCTCTATCGGCTGTTCTTCATAAGAAAGATCTTGCTCCAGCAGTACAACTTCTGAGCTGAGTACATGTGAAGGATCAGGTATGTACTTTCTCAGGAGAGATACATGGAACACATCGTGTACTTGAGAGAGATTCAGTGGAAGCACCAATCGGTAAGCTACCTTCCCAACACGATCAAGTATTTCGAAAGGACTGATATATCTAGGGCTCAACTTCCCCTTCTTTCCAAATATCATGACCCTCTTCCAGGGAGATATTCATAAGAACACTTTATCACCCACTTCAATCTCTAGGTCTTTTCTTCGTTGTCGGCATAACTTTTCTGTAGACTTTGAGCTGCTCTTATGTGGTGATGAATAGATCTTACCTTTTCTTCCATTTCATAAATGAGATTAGGTCGTAATATCTTTCTTTCCCCAACTTCATCCCAACAATTTGGAGTCCTACATTTCTTTCCACAGAGATCTTCATAAAGAGCCATCTGAATACTGGAGTGAAAGCTATTATTATAAGAAAATACCACCAAAGGTAGGTGTTGATCCCAACCACCTTTGAAATACATAGAGCAAGCTCTCAAAATATCTTCTAGAGTTTGAATTGTTCTCTCAGACTGACCGTCTGTCTAAGGATGATAAGCAGTGTGGAAACTCAACTCTGTATCCAGAGTATGATGAAGACTTCACCAGAACATTGAGGTAAATCTCGAATCCCGATAAGATATAATAGAAAGTGGTACTCCATGCAATCTTACCACTTCCTTTACATATATCCTGGAAAACTGATCCAGAGAGAAATCCTATCTAATAGAAATGAAGTGTGCAGACTTTGTAAGATGATCAACTATGACCCAGATAGCATTATTTCCTTTGGATGTTTTAGGAAGTCCTATGACAAAGTCCATAGTGATGTTTTCCCATTTCCATTCGGGTATGGGTAATGGTTGTAACATCCCCTTAGACTCTGTATCTTAGCTTTAACTTGTTTACAAACCAAGCATCGAGAGACATATTCAGCAACATCTCTTTTCATGCCAACCCACCAGAAGTACTCTTTCAGGTCCCTATACATCTTCATGCTTCCAGGATGAATAGAGAATGAAGAACTCTGAGCCTCATCCAGCAGCTCCTTTAATTCGGGGATAGGAGGAACACAAACCTGATTCTTGAACTTTATTATCCCATCACAATCAAGGTTGAATTCAGGTACATTTCTCAACTTCTTTTGTAACTCTACATCTTCTTTCTGTGCCTCTTTAATCTTCACATGTATAGATGGTTGAACATTCATTTGAGAAAGATACAATTTTCCCCCTTCCATTATAATTCCAAGATCCATCCTTTGAAAATACATAAATATTGGATCTTTTGTGATCCTCATCATGGATAAAATGGCATGGTCTTCTTGACTTAATGCATCTGCCAACTTGTTTTCTTTCCCAGGGTAGTAATGAATTGAGAAGTCGTAATCCTTAATCAGCTCTAACCATCTTCTTTGACGCATATTCAGCTCCTTTTGTGTGAAAATATACTTTAAAATTTTATGATCAGTATAAATATCACACCTTTCACCATAAAGGTAATGCCTCTAAATCTTTAATGCAAAGATTACCACAGGTAACTCCAAATCATTAGATGGGAAATTCTTCTCATGGATTTTCAACTGTCGTGAGGCATAAGCTATCACCATATCATTTTTCATGAGAACACATCCCAGTCCCTTCTTGGATGCATCACTATAGATCACAAACCTTTATCCACTACAAGGAAGTGTGAGTACAGGTGCACTGGATATCCTTCTTTTCAACTCCTTGAAATTCTCTTCACATTCATCTGTCCACACGAACTTAACTCCTTTTCGATTCAACCTTGTGAGTGGATTAGATAATCGTGAAAAATCTTTCACAAAACGTTAATAATATCTAGCCAAACCAAGAAAACGTCGGATCTCAGTTAATGGTGTTGGTCTCGACCATCTTTCGATAACCACTGTTTTTGCTGGATCCACATATATACCCTCTTTTGAGATCATGGGACCAAAAAATGAATCTTTTTGAAGCCAAAATTTACACATGGTAAATTTGGCATAAAGCTTCTCCTTTATCAGGGTCATCAATATAATTCTAAAGTGATCTTCATGTTCTTCCTTTATATTTGAATAGACAAGAATATCGTCTATAAAGACTACCAAAAATTGATCAAGGTAGTCTATAAAGACTCTATACATCAGATCCATGAAGATAACAGGGGAATTAGTAAGACTAAATGGCATCACTATAAATTCATAGTGTCCATACCTTGTACGGAAAGCCGTCTTTGGTATATCCTCCATTTTGACCCTTAATTGATGATACCATGAATGAAGATCAATCTTGGAAAAGTATTGAGCTATGCGTAGTTGGTCAAATAGGTCATAAATGTGTGGGAGAGGATATTTGTTCTTGATAGTGATCTTGTTAAGTTCTAGATAATCAATGCAGAGTCTCATTGATCCATCTTTCTTCGTAACAAACAGAAAAGGTGCTCCCCAAGGTGACGCACAAGGGTATATGAATCCCTTATCATGATTCTATTAGAGTTGCTTCTTCAATTCATGCAACTCAACTGGTTCCATTCTATAAGGTGTCTTTGAAATTGGCAAAGAACCCGGTACGAGTTCTATTGAAAACTCAACTTCACGATTTGGTGGAAGACCCGGAAATTCCTCCGGAAAGACATCATCAAACTCTAGTACAATGGTCATATTCTTAATTGTGAGTTTCTCACCAACCATTTGAGATAAATAACCTTCATTAAGTGGAATCAATAACCATAAGATGGAAAAAATTGCAAATGGAAGGTTATGTTCATCCTTGCATCAATAGACGATCATAGATTGATCTGGAATATGAAATGTGACTTCCCTTATTTGGAGATTGATATGATATCCATATAAAGAAAGCCAATCCATGCCAGGAATCATATCAAATTCCACTATAGGAAGGATCACATGATTTTTAGGAAGCACTTTCCCATAAACTTCAATCGGGGAAGAATTATAAACTTTTGATGCGACTGTTGTGCCACTAGGTGTTGCCATAGCTAACTCAACATCTAATTGTTGAGGTAATATGGTGATACCCTTAGAAAAATATTCAGAAATAAAAGAGTGGGTGGATCCAGAATCAAAAAAAACATTTTCTACTTTATAGTGGATGGTAAGTGTACCATTGACCACATCGTTATCGTACTCCACATCGCTGATGGAAATTGCATGTGACTTTCCTTTGTCTTTAGCCTTAAGATTTTGTTGATGTCGATCATCATCAACAACCCTTGGATTAGGGAATTTATTGGCATAATTCCCCATCTCCTTGCACTTGAAACATTGATGTGTAGTAGGTTCATTCTGTGTGTCCCTTCCTTTGTTTGCATCATTAGACATCTTCTTCCCATCATTGCGGCATCAAATGCCCGATGAACTTTCTTTCCACATTTAAAAAATTTACTTGTCCCTTTAATACAACACCCTCCATGTTTCTATCCACACATTGAGCATAAGGGAAAGCTCATATTCTTTTCAGTGTGCTCTTTATATTTTCCTTTGAATTCCATTTTCCTCTTCTTATCAAACCCATATGACTGATGGGTTACTCCAATATCCATCTCGACTTTGAGAGCACATCGAACAATTTCCTCGTAGCTATTGAAGTCCCTTATGGCTAACGCCCTTCGAAGACTTGGTTTTAAGCCACTAAAGAATCGATTGATATTACTCTCAGGTTGGATAATAATACCAGAAGCGTACCTTGCAAGTCTTGTAAAATTTTCTTCATAGGTACCAACAGATTCATCATCCTTTTTCTCCAGTTCAAGAAAATATTTCTCCCTCTTTGTTCGGAGAATACGAGGGAAGTACTTATTGAAAAATAAGTTCTTGAACTCGTCCCATTCCATGGACTCAATTCCATCCCTTTGCCTCGTATTCTTAATAAGATTCCACCATTGATCAGCATCTCCTTCCAAACGATACACTGCTAGGATGACTTTATCTTGTTCAGAACATTGAAGAACTGAAATTATCTTTTCAGTAGTACTAATCCATTGTTCATCAACTAATGGATCAGTAGACCCGCTGAAAGAAGGTGGACCCTGCCTCATGGAGGATTCAACAGAATGTTGCTCCTTCTTTTGCTCATTTGGAAGTCCTGCATGATTCATAGCTTGAGAAAGTTGTGTGAGCATGGCTACAAGATTTTTCATTCCAGCTCCCATAACTTTTGGTTGCTCAGGGGGACAATCATTGCATTGCCCGTCGCATTCCGCATTAACACGGTTCCTTTGGGTTCCAACCATTGACTAAAACCAAGAAGAATAGTGTGAGAAACACTAATTATAATAGGAAAACCACATAATGATGAATAAAATTTCACACTTAAGGTCTTATCCTAGGTTATTCATGGTCATTTCTAAAACACTAAGATTGTGTTCTATGCTTAAACTTTTCCTTAGGGTTCTTACTAAGGCTTTCACATCCTAGTTTCCAAAGGTTGACTATACCTTTCCTCTGATACCAACTATAACGACCCATACATTACATACATTGTTATTACATGAAAATTGAAGCATACTTATTACAACATATAACAAAACCATGAAAGGACCGTATAGGCATAGTGTCTTTAGAAACTGGGATACATAAACAACTGGTTCATAAAGCGTCTACACTGTCTCCCATTTATTTTATCATATCTATAGTCCCTTTTATAATATCTTACTTAACAAGCTTCTTCCTGACATGGGGAAAGAAAACATACAAAAAGGTGAGATCAAATGATCAGTAAGGGTAAACAAAAGAAATATCAATCACATCATATTCATAAGAATATAACATTTTGGAAATCTTAACCTGCAAAAGAGTGCATAATTTCATAACATGGGATAAATCATAGTAGTGAAATGAAATCCCAATAGTCATAACATAAAACATGAAACTTTTTGTCATACACACATAATCATAGATAATCATTTCTTATTAGTCAAGAATCATTTCCAAGACTATCTTAGTGGACAAAGTCCATTTCTGAACCGAGTTCGCTCCTCGTTTCAGTCCTGTTTCACCGAACCTGTTTAACCTGACGTTCCAGCCATGTCTATATCATGAGATATAAAATCTTTACCCAATGCATTAGAAGGAGATATAGTTCCCACCCATCTCATAATGATACCATTCTTATGTGTTCCACAAAATCATAAATCATACATCATTGGATAACCTATGTAGTAAAAATTGGATTCTTAAACAACATGACATCATAAAACAATTCATATAAGATAAAACAATTCATTAAAAATAATTCCATCACAACATAATTGAATAAATGTAATAATAGGGATATAAACAGAACCCTATATTATCTTATATGAAAAATAATTTTGATAAAGCACATGAACTCCATTCTTGAGGAAAATATCCTTTCTACTTAAAAAACATTTTCCTTTCTTTAACATGTCATACAATTTTAAACTAATGGAATTTGATTAAAAATAAACATGAAAACATGTAAAGTAATATTCTTGGAAATAATGTTTTAAAAATCAATTCATTCCGTATAAGTTAAAAAAACATTCTTCTCATACTTTTTTCAGAAAAGTCAAAAAGTACCTCGTACGAAAAACGACAAAAGATTCCTTTCATATCTTTTAATAAAAACTCAGCGAAGGGTAAAATTGGATTTAAAAAATTTTAGGTGGATGGAACAATATTACATATTGAGGAAACATGGACGTGGATGATAAAATACACCCCAGTAAATTCTGAATGTATAAACAATCTCGGATAAAAATTGAGATTGCGAGATTTTTCCAATACCTTAGTTCCGATTTGCTTTGTAAGTGTCCGAACCTCCTGTATAATGATTTAAATAATGTTATTGACTTATTACAGAATCATAAATATTGTTAGGATATCATATATGGTCATATTATTAGCTTATTATTAGTAATATTTCATTACTACTTGTTATTCAGATGTTTATTACTTTTTGTTCTTATGCATGTTTGTCGAATAAATTCTTATTCTTCTCTTTAGGTAATAGATACCTCATTTCCAGAATGGTATTAGTGTAATATATATCATATTAATTTATTCAATTCATTTATATAATCATTATTCAATGAATATCATGTAGAACGAATCACATTACATCGTGGAGACGGTATTCCGTACGTACGCACGAGCGATGATATCGTTCCCATGATCGTGGAATTGTATTGGAGTGTATGTATACTATTTTAAAAATCAATACCACTTTAAAATATTTATATATATTCTTTACATTCACCCTTATAGCCATAGAAGTAAGGTGGTGGTGGAAAATAGATTACACCACGGCGTTGAACGGTATTCCATACGTACGCACGCGCGGTGATTTCGTTTTCCGTAGGATGGATATATGGGAAAATAGGGATGTTTCATACTTATAATAACATATCTTTATATGATTAATACTTATGTTATTACTTTACAATGAAACAACAAAAGAAGAAGAAGTAGAAGAAGAAATCGAGTTGAAAGAATCGGTAACGGACATTACCTGTTCTTTGAAGCGCCTCTTTGAGACCTCCTTTTAGGGCACTAAAATCGGTCTTTGAAGAAGACCAGGACATCTAGGATGTTTCTAGGGGAGTGGGGAAGTGAAATGGTCAGGGTTTGGCCAAGCTTGAAGTCTCAAATTGGTGTTAGGAAGAGAGGGAGGAGGTGCCCTTTTATAAGGGAGGAGAGGGGCACCTTTGGAAATATAAGAAATATTAGTTTATATTGAATCCAAACCCCACATAAAAACTTCAAAAATGACTCATATCCGGTGCTTAGATGAGATAGGGTTGTAATATCATCAACAAATAAAATTTAGACATGTTAGGAATTTATTTTAAACATTATCAACTTGATTTATTCTTATTTATCAATTTAATTTTATTTGCGGTGATAACATTCTAAATTTTAAATTATTATAAATAATTACATATGTGTTGTGAATTTTACATAATTTGACACTTTATGACATTTTAGACCATATAAAGCTTAATTTATAAATTTTAAATATTTTTGTGATTTTTAAACAATTTTATAATATGTTATTTTTATAAAATAACAATAGTGTCAATTTTGACACTATTCATTTATTAGAATTTAAATAAATAATATACATAAGATATGTTCAAACTAAAAGCTTTAATAGATTCATATAATGTCACATGTATCTATAAAATTAGGGTAGCACATTACATAGTTCATATAATATTTATTTTAATATTTGTAAAACAATTTATTTGATATTTTAATTTATAAAATAATTTCTACATCACTATTGTGTCATAATTAATGATATTTATTTAATCCCTAAAAATTATAAATAAATTCCTATGATGTATATAAGTGTACTAGATTTCTGGATACTATTCATGTTCGAAGTTTCATTGTGTTTATAACCAAATTAAAATTATTATACTTATAAGATTTAAGAAAGTGACATGTTGTCACATTCTTTGGTTTTAATAATAATTAAATTATTTTCATGGAAAAAATTCCATTGAATGAATCTAATATCACCCTTAGGTGATATGGGTCGACTTTTAGTCATCCAATAGGATTTTTTCAGGTGTTAGGGTAATTTTATAATCTTATATTTACCCTTAATTACCAGATTTACCGTTAACTATCGTAAATAAAATTTACCATAGTTACTATTCATAATAAAAAGTAGCATATTAACATAATTTGGCCCACTGATTCTGAATATGGAATCCATTTTTCAAAATTAAAAACATATAAGTTGCAGTAATTAATTTAAAATAAATCCCATTGTTTAGAAAACTGGTTTTAGAAGTTAAAACATTGCCAAAGATTGAAATGTTTTTACCTATGAATTCAATGTGAAATTAATGCTAATGACATAAATTATATTAAATGTTAAAAATATATTATATTTATAAATTAAAACCATTCAATATTATAATTTATCCATATAAATTATCTCAATGAAAAAAGTTGTTTTTAATTAAAAAATAGCGTATTTTTACTATTCATCAAAATATGAAAGTTATCAGAAAAATATCAAAAGTCTATCAAAAGTAAATTTTTATACCCTGATTCAAAAGAAGAATTTTATTTTGTCAAATTGAACTTATAAAAATTTCAAACACTAGATTTAATGTGGGTGTGCCATCAAAAGGCGGCAAAACTGTATTTTTTGAAAAGTATTTCTTTTTTCCAAAAAAACTGAATTTTCTTTTATACCTCATTCTAGAAAATGTATAAGTTGAATTAAAAAGTTATAAATCTCAAAATCCAATTAGTACTATTCATAACAGCTATTTTTAATAATATTTTAATAAAATATCGTTGTTTATTGAAACTCGGTATTGCGTACGATGCAAGCTATCGAGGAAGGCCGCGGTTGCGTGTAAATCAAGCCAAGCTAGTGTTGTGTGTAGTGAAAGAATCCTTTGATGATTTATATAACATAAAAACAAAATATTTTTCATAAGAGTCTCGGGTGTTATAGTTTGGTTGGCTGGAATATTCAGTAGTGTTGAAATTATTTTTAATAGTGTTGATTCTTAATGATTTCCCACTTGAAAACTGTTTTATTTTTTTAGTTTCATCATTTAGAAATTGTAACTAGCATTTTATTTTTATGAAAACTTGTACGATTTTTGTACTTGAATGTTTATCACATGGAATATCTTAGTGGTGGTATCCTACTAGGAATTGTCTCACACCCTACTAACACCATTGGGTGTAATTAGACTTGGATATTTTGTTGGTTCAGGTTTGGATATATTTTTTAGTTCCAGTGGTTCGGGTTTATAGCATGTCCTTGGTGGTGAAGTCTTGTGGAGATGTCTTGAGGGCAGTGCCCCTTGACATAACAGTTCTTGGGCTGTTTCATTTTGATTTTGTACCTTTTTTATAGTCTTGTTGATTTGTTTTAAAAGATGTAATTCAGTACGAAATTTTATAAAAGATGGATTTAGTTGAAAAATCCAGATTTGTTTTATTGAGTTTGTTTGTTGTTTAATGTTTATAAACATGGGTAAATCATTCCCCAACATCATATTATGATACTCGGGCACTTGTGACATCCCGTGGGGATCGAGAACAATCGTCGGCCTTTGTTGCGTGCCGGGTCGGGTGTTAGTTTTAATGGAGACCAGATTTGTTTCGTGAAAACAAAACATTTATCCAAGCTAAAATTATTAGTTCTTCTTATAAAGAATAATTTAATTTCCTCAAATTTAATATATACAATTTTCAAATATTATAGTTAAAAAGGGTTCTTAATTAAAAGGATAAAAAATGTATTTTTGAAAAATACTTCTCTTATATGAAAAATTGAATTTCTCATTATATTATATCTAAAAAACAAAAAATTTGAATGTTAAAATTACATGGGATATATTAAATTTAAACTTTGGTAACTACTATTCATAACCACATTTTAAAAGGCTAGTCTAACATGTCGTGGGGCGCTTGAACTTTTTGTTGCATACATTGCACACTATTGAATTATTAAGATGAAGCGTTCATTGGAAACATGGGGTGTTACACACACTTGCAAACAAAATAGTGCATCTTGACACTTCCCCATTCCAAATATTTTCCTATTTATTTTTTCCATTTCATGATAAGGATAAATGTAATATTCCCACTTTTAGTGTGTTGTAATTTCTATTATTTTTCAATTAATGATCCTTTGTTCTAATGTATCTAAAAAAATAACAAATTAGTTTCAAAATTCTATAAGGCGATCATATTTGTAATTTTGAATATGTATATGGTTCTCTTAATATTTCTTAACATGATTAAAATGATTATATTTGAGTTATAATTAAATTAAACAACAATGAAGGTAGAGCTAAGAGAATTCATATCAATTTCCCTTTCTTCAGGCATATCAATATGTTATTTCAGAAAAAACATTATATGGTGTATATAATACTCCTTTGAAATGGAATACCATTATTATCATATAATACATTTTTTAATGTTTCGATATGAATTATTTCATCCAATAATATTTTACTTGAAAATTAGCGAGTGGTAAAGAATTTCATATCTTAATTTCTTTTAACCGAGTGAAATTACTTTATAATTTTCATTGATGTTATATAAATATGTGTGAATTGAATTTGGAACATATTATGTTTTACATACAATAATTTTATATTGATTTACATTTTATTCTCATAATCTATTCATTGGGTAATTCTCACTTCAACATTATGATCACTGTAGGGGTTTCTTTCCAAATCCCATTTTAATATGGATTTTAATGAATTTCCAATGATATTTATTTGATCATTTCTAGAAAAATCGCATTAATATTATTTTAATATTGTTATTAATGAATTATTCAAGTACTAGTAATTTTTTTAATATATTTGGTACATAAAATTATTTATAAAATGATTTTAAAAAATCATGACTTCATTTATCACTTTAGTCAAATACCCTTTTTCATACAAGATCATGTTTTGGAAAAACATTTTAAAAAATGATTATAACATATTTATTAATGAATATATTTAATGATTTTTGGTTTTTATTTTATTCATGAAGTTTATTTTTATGCCATATTCTAAAAATGTCCCGTTTTCTTTTACTGAAAATGTTAATGGAAAATTGGTTTTCACTTATCCAACATGTAAAAAATCTCTATTTTTCATGACCACAAGAATTTTTAAAGACTACATTATATGTTTCAATGACTATTTTCAAATATAATTACTAAAAATATATATTCGTAACATTTAGTAATAAAAATGAATTTCAAATTAAAAAGGATATTTTTCTCAACAATGTTTTAAATTATATTTATACTGTATTTATATTCATCAATGACCAAAATAATTATTTTGAATATACTTTAATGGGGATATTTTGAATTTATATCATACTTAATAATTATTTGATTGGTTTATGATCATTTTAACTGTGTAGTGTATTGAAAATATATTTTTTATTCAATTTTGTAATTATTATAAATCTATTCATATATTCATTTTTCTTTGATCATTGGAGATTAGATTTGTCTTAAATATACATATTTTTATCATGGATATGTTTACTCCTTAATCTATTTTCCATTTCCACAGACAGTGTTCTACATTAAATGTTACTATTTTAACTAGTAAAATATTGATAAATTTGAAACCATTTACCAATAATTATATTTTATATAAAAAAATATTTTTCAGTAATTAAATTTACTATTTAATATATGTGGAATGTTTTTAAAATTCATTGATTAGTGGGGAATGAAATTATATATCCCCTCAATTAATTGGTTGTATCCTTATGTGAATCTTTAAGCCAAAATTAAATGGGTTTATACCCACAATTTTATATTTTTGTCTAAATTTCCGAAATAAGAAGTATTATGATACCTATGATATTGATTTCTAATAATTAAGAATTTTTTTCATTATTAAATAAGTCATTATTATCCATGTTTTTTTTTCCAAATTCTATTATCACTAGGAGATTTTAATTCTCAGTTATGTATTAAAAATAATGTGTTTTCAGTTATTTACTTTTCGATATTAATTATCCACTTTTTATTCATTATAGTCAATCTATTTAAATAAAATCAGTGTTTAGTTATTTACCATGACATTTTGATTATTACTATTCTATTAATGGTCATCAACTTACTTAAATATAATTTTTTTAGTTATATAACATTCTATATTGTGTATTTATTATCTATTTGTGATAGTAATGTAATTTAAATAGAATGTGTTTTAAACTATTTACCATTACATGTTGACTATTATTCATATAATCATGACAGTGAAGTTGTTGATTAAATGAAATTTCTATTTAGATATTTACTTTTCCATATTGATTATTCTATATTTATTATTATTCATTTATGGATTAGTGATTATGATTTACATAATTCTTACTATTCATTTTATATCACCCTTATTTCGGATCCTTCCCCTATATTCATAGATGTGTACTATGAATGACATGCATGGATATGCTAGAGGGAAAATTGATATTCTCAAAAAACAATTATGTTGAAATTTGTATATTCATGAATAATATGGGAATCATGTATGTATCTAGTTTTCCAAGATAAAATATCTATTTAGTCCTTCAGGATGAGATTCCTTGTATCTTTTTCCAATGTAAAAATGTAAACACCAACTCCTTGTTAGAAGAGTTAGGGTTGTTGTAGTTTGTATCAAAGGATTTTTTTAGAATACTTGGGGACAAGATTTAGGATAACATACATTAAGAAACATTAAACTATTATTGAATTGGAGGAAAATTATAGAATCAAATTCTAATGTTTTGATAAGAAAGAGATTAGGTGGAACTTCTTAGCAATACATGATTATGTAGATACTATAAGTGTATGTGGATCATATAAAGTTGTAATTAGGGTTAAAAACATTGAAAATGTAACATTGGGAAGTAACTGATCTCCACATTGTGTAAAATAATGATCCTTACTACACACATAGTTTGACACTACAAGGGGAAATTATTTGGATAATTTTCATTTTCATTACTGACAATTATAAATGTTTTGAATAGATGGTGATAATGAACGGACAAGGATAAAAGAAAAGTGTATTATATTGAAAACAAGGTTTCATGATTTATGAATCCTATAAATTATTATATGTTTTTTTGACTATGATTATTGTTACTCATACTATTATTTTTTGGTTTTAGTCAATGGATGAAACCTGAAGTAATCATGTTAAAATTTATCATTAAGGGAAATATGGGGAATATGGGAAAACAAATGGGAAGATGAATCCATTGAAAGTTATAGTGTTCATTCTTATTCAGTTATCCCAAAATATTATTAACTATATATAAATTAGACTACTCTCAAACTCACCAAAGAAGAGAATGATAAATTTTATTAGAGCTTGAGTGGTGAAGACCGTATAGGAATGAAGGATCAATATCCATCTGTTCAGTAATGTGGAAAAATACACTAAGAATATATGAAAAGGGAAGGGGGAATGTTTTATTTATGAAAAAAGGCCAAAAACCAATGAATTTATATGGAAAAATTAGGAGTAAGATAAATGGAAGTTAATTTCATCCTACAAATCGATTAATATTTCATTTTCCAAAATACAGGTATCATATAAATTATACAAGTCAATGAACTCTTTTAAAATATAAATCATAAAACATGGATGGACCTATGTAGAAATAAATTCCATGAAGTATTTTTTGGGATTATGTAATTATATTTTATAATTATTTCATAATAATGGTGTTTTTGTTATAAGAATCATGAAATATATATATATGCATTGGGTTAATTTTAGAAGCATATATGTCTTTATTAACTTACGATTAATGGATACCATCATGATTTCTTGATTTTAACATTGATCATAAGTTAAATCTATTGAAAATACCTTTTTATGATTGGTGTTATAATATTATTCTATGATTATGTATAATTTGGGGAGTCAATTATATAAATACAAATCATAAATTTTGTATATGTTTTAGAGAAGAAGTTATTAATGGAAAAATTTGATTAGTTATTAGGGGCATAGGGTTTAAGGTATTGGTAGTCATTGGGGATTATATTATATTTATTGTTGACAAAATTATGTATTCTTATAAATTTGTAATGTAATAGAAATTATATTAATATAGTTTTGGGAAAAGGGTATCCTGTAACATCTAGAAAGGCCACAGGGCCTGAACACATAACTAAAAGATTATTAAGATTTAATACATGCCACTTTCCTACGTGATGATTTGGTTAATATATAACTTTTTACTTAAATTATTTTATTATTATATTTTAAATATTCAATATTGGATGGACTATTGATGATTATATATTAATATATTATATTATATAATTTTTTTGAATCATATTGGTTTTGGAAAATAGTCATAAAAATAAGGAAATAGTACTGACTATTTTATGGATCTTGAAATATAGTAAAAGTGAATTTTAGAAATTAATACATAAAATATAAATTTTTGGATATTATATTATTATATTAATTGATTAATTGGAAAGTCATCAAGGCATAAACAATGGAAGTAATTGTTATTATAAAATTTCAGGTTATAAAGTAACTATATTTATTTCAATTTATAGATATAAAATTAATTCCTCAACACTATAAAATGGACATTGAATATTCTTTTTTATCATACCACCATCATATCTAGTGAGTCATATGGTCTATTAAACCAATATAGTTTCTTTTGGGTTTTAGGTCCTTAACATTCCATTTATCATTTAGTTATTTGTTAACAATGACCTATATCACCCTCTAGAATTATTTATGCATTTCTTCTATGAAACTATTTTAATAATACAATATTTTCTCTTATTTGTAAATATAGTATGTCTTATTCCATATAATCTTCGTAATTCTATTTTTTATGTGTAAAGGGAAGTGTTATTAACACTTTTTATGATGTGAGTTTAAAAATATTGTATTTTTAAATGTAAAACCCCTGATTACACAGATCAAGATTAAACTAATATGACACAATTTATTTAAAGTGGTTGAATTTAATAGCCCATGATTTTAAAAGAATGAAATTATGATATGTAAAATATATGAAACACCCAATTTTGATTAGATGATAACATAAAAACCCAAGAATTAATGTCTAAAATTATTATGATTCTTATATCAGAATATATAAAATGATTATGAGGAATAAAACAAGTTTTATGCATTAGATATTACTCTAGGCGTACCACATATCTTGTTACACACAATTTATTTTTAATAATTATGGTTAAGGGATCATATTTAGAATCACCATTATCCAAAGTTAATTAGATACCTAGCATGAGAGTGTTTACATATTAATTTTTTATTACGCCATCCTTGAGGATTAGTTTACCAAGGGTTATTGGGCATGTTGTTGATCATATCATCAATTAAATCATAACCAAGATGGGATTTCCCCTAAATATAAAGAGTATGATATCAATGACATAGATTTAGATAGATCATGGATGTGTATAACCATAAATAGATAGTACATATTATGTGATTATCTGTTTATGTGGGTGTCATGTTATGGGATCAAACCAAAAGTGGAATTCAATGGGATATGTAACATATATACCAAACCAATTTTCTATGGATGGGTTGGATGGGATACTAACCATAAGTGACATTTCATGTACTATAATGGTTGGTAAAAATTCCTAATGGTTTATAATAATAATATAATGGTGGAATGATTCACCCTTTACACTCACACAAAACTACGAAATTAAACAAAGATGAAGACAAACATATAAAACAATCTGAGATACAAAAAAATAATTATTCATGAGATAGAATCCAAAAAATTGAATAAAATTCATAGGACTCAATAATATTAATTTATTTAAATTAAACAATGATAAAGACTCCAAATAATCATCAAAAATAGGCACTAAAGTTGAACCACTCTAAATTCCATGACAAGATGAACCATCTGAAGCTCCCTCACCTAAAATCCATGAGAAAAACTATGAATATGATCCCATAGTAAATTATGAATATTATCCCATTACAGTGTCATAGTGGAAAATATCTATAAATGAACATGGGTGTGTATACATTGGTTAAAATTACAACCATGTAGGACACCCCAAAGATATTTTTCAAATTCCACTAAGTCAAGAATCAGATTTTATTATAATTTTATAAAACAAAAGGTGGAGTATCGAAATTAGTTTAATTTAGTTTAAATTAGTTTTAAAAAATATAAATAGAAAAATAGTTTTTAGTAATGCACTTAAAAATAAGAAATTATGTAAGAAAATGGTTTTCTAAAAATTAAAATTCATGAAATATAGTAGAAAATGTTTATCCAAACCCCAACTCCATGATTTCAGTAACACATATATGAAAACCTAATCCTCCAAAATAAATTATATAATTACATTGAATTAAGTCCATGATCCATCCCACACTCCAATTCACATTGTAATACACTATAAATAATACTATAATCATGGATACTTATATCCATGATAAGAAATACCTTTACAAAAAATTAACACAAAAAAGTGCTTGAATGAATGGGGATGGAGAATTATATTGAGGGATAATAAAAAAGTGTACTAGATATTATCCATGTAATGATTTTACTATTTTTCAGGTTGTTAGTCTGAGAGTAGATTAGATTTTTTGACATATTTTAGGGGATATTGGGAGAATTTAGACTTAGTTTAGAATTATGAGCCTTATTACATATCAATAATTATTTTTTGGAAAAATAATTAGTACTAATTAATTTTTATTGTGATTCAGTGGGCATTGGAGGAAGGCCTAGATGCTCTTTGAAGTGATAATACTATGAAAGGTTATTTCATGACCCAAAGGATGTTGTGTCGTTCCCTATATTTTGTAGGCATATAGCAAATTCATATTTTGAATATATTTTTGTATACAAAGAATGATGTCCATAAAACATAATTTATTAATATTACAAATATTATTTTGATGAATTTGAGAATTATACAAAAAAAATTTGGAAAGCAAAAAAACTTATTAAGAAAGGTCTTGAAACATCATGCAGTGGAAAAAAGATGTTCGACACAGCACTTGATTTTGAATAAGGATTTAGTATTTATTGATGAATAGTGTATGTTATGGCTTAAGAACATAGATCAAAAGGGAATAAATAGGTTAAGTATAAGTAAAATGACCTGAAATAATATCATTACACATCATTTATCTGATATTCAAGACATGTAACATGTGGTCCTATAAGATTTTCAAGAAGACATGAAAATACCTCACCCCCAAATTACACATCATGAATCCACTATTCTTGACATGAAATATTTTTGGAAATCAATGGTCCACTTTCACACATTACCCACCATGAATATCCGTTACATGATGTGAAACTATAACACCCCGGGATTTTATGAAAAACATTCTTTTTAATTTCATTAATGTATTGTTTTTTACGCTACACTAAAAGGAGCTTGAACAACACGTATCCCTGACATGGCTTTCATTACACACAAAAAAGACATTCCTCTATAGCGTGTGTAGTACACAATACCGAGTTTCACTAAACGATATATAATTATAATATTATTATGAAGTAGCCGTCATGAATAGTAATAACCACTTTTTGAAATTTTATAAAGTTTATCTTGCAAAATGGACCTCATTTTTGGATTCGGAATATCAAAATTAGCTTAGGTTTAAATTTTGGTACTTTTCGGATAACTTTCATATTCTGATGAATAGTGAAAATTGCTAAATTTTAATTAAAAACAACTTTTTTAATCGAAATAATTAATAGTGATAAATTATTAATTTCAGTGGTTTTAAAGTATATTTATAATATATTATTACCATTTAATACAATGTTGGTCATTGTATGTAATTTCACATTTAAACCAGACATAATCAAGTGTCAATCTTTTGATAGTTATTATCTCTTAAAAACACGCTATTTGTTTTGACAACGAGAATTAATTTTTAAATTAATTAATGAAACTGATATGTTTTGAATTTGGTAAAATAGACATCATTTATGAATACATAATATCAAATATATCATAGGCTTATGTTTTGGTATTTTTTTTGGAAACATTCATTTTTTGATTAATAGTGAAACCACTAAGTGGTAGTTAAAAAACTGAATTTTTCATAAAACATAATTTTACCGCTTCTATGAGTGGAATTTTGAAAATCCGAGATACACGGATAATATCAAGGACTAAAATGTTGTTCAATGAGATGAAAATATTTTTTGGGGAATAGTAACTTTTTACTTTTATTTACCACGGTTAAAAGTAAATAGAATAATTAAGGGTAAAAATGATATTATTATTACCCTAACACATGTCCTAATTCTATTGGATAAGTGTAATTCGACGAAAAACAACCTTAGGAATAAAATATGACCATTTAGGCCCACTTGGATTAGATTAGGACATTTAATATTAATTTATTTAAAGAAGGGTTAAAATAGTTAAAAACAAAGTTTAATAACTAAATCATTTTTAATATAGGGTTATACATAAGAGATATTAGACTATAAATATTCATTAGAAATATAAAAATATTTCCTACATAATGGTGTTTTATTTATAATTTTTAGACATTATATAATTTAATTTATTTATGACACAATGATGATGCATTAATTATCTTGTTAATGAAATTTTGACATAATTGATGTTATAAATACCCAGATAAATGTAATTTGAGACTTTTTATACATTTTAATAATTTTATAGGTTAATAGGACATGTTATTTTTGATTTAATTAACTTTTGTCGAACTAAAAAGTCTTTTATGATTTTCAAAAAAATCAATTACCAAATAGTGTCAAAATTGACATAAAATAGTTTTTAAAACACATATTATATTATTAATTGTTATTATATTCCTAAAAATCTAAGGCTCGACCACGATACTTATATAATGATAGGTGTATCATTAATGGACCACTTGGGGGTCTCTTGGATTTATATTGTATGTTTAGTAACTATACAATATAAAAATACAAAGTGACACGGTAAATGTCAGTCTAATTAACTAAGAGCTAAAACTAAAAGATAAGGTTAATATAATGAACTAAACTGGTCTAAATTATATTGGATGAGATTATTTCGACCCATCCCCACCTTATCATTGAAATAAATCAATTTGGAACAATTTAAAACTGAATATGACTTTATAATAAAATAATATTTTTACTTTTTCCAAAGGTTCCCCTCTCCACCCTTATAAAAGGGCACCTCCTCCCTCTCTTCCTCACACCACTTTGAGGCTTCAAGATCGGCCAAACCCTGCAAAATTCTCTTCTAGACTTCCATATAAGAATCCTAGAAGTTATTTTCTTCTTCAAAGTCAAATTTTGGTGCCCTAAGAGGAGGTCTCAAAGAGGCACTTCAAAAAATAGGTAATGTCTGTTACCGATTATTTCAACTTTATTTCTTCTTCCACTTATTGTTCTTTAGTTGTTTCATTATGAAGTAATAACATCAGTATAAATCATATACGGATATGTTATTATAAGTATGAAACAACCCTATTTCACCATCTATCCATCCTACGAAAAATGAAATCACCAAGCGTGCGTACGTACGGAATACCGTCTCCAAGCCGTGGTGAAATCTGTTTTTCCACCAACACCTTACATGGATGGGTATAATGGTGTAAATAATAACTATATATGGTTATTATTAAATCATACTGATTCTGATATATTATACCATCCACTCCAATTCTATTCAACAATTATGGGAACGATATCATCGCTCATGCGTACATACGGACTACCATCTCCACCATGCGATGAGATTCATTCTCCATGTTAACCATACATGAATGATCATAAAGTCTATATAATGAATAATAATGAAATATATTAAATAAAAATGCTACTGGATTTACGTATATATATATATGTATGTCATCTATTTAGTTTCGTTCAATTCAATAAGGAAACGAAAATAGCGTTCATGCGTACGTACGACCTACCGTCTCCATGAACAGTGTATTTCATTCCTTTTATCAATATATAATATATATATGTATATGATGAATATATATTATGTTTTACATTCTGGAATTATGTAGATCAGGACATATGTAATAATATCATGAAAGACAAGCCGAAACACATACGATAAATGAAATGATTTTACCCAAAACGCTGCTTTAACATGGAATTTACAAAAGAACGGGTAATATAAAGTCATAAGTGAAACATATATGATATCATAACAATAAATATGATTCTGTAATAAGTAAATGACATTATTTAAATCATTATACATGAGGTTCAGAAATGTACCAAGCATATCCAAACTAAGGTAAGGGATAATTTTGCAAATCTCATTTTTATCCGAGATTGCTTATTTGTAAGTATTTACTGGGGTTATTGCTATCATCCATGTCCATTTTTTATGAAAATGTATTCATGTTTGTTTAAATTCCTTTTTACCCATTTGGAAATTTACCCCTTTGTATGGAAGCAATCTTTCTTTTATTTACCCTACAAGGTACTTTTTTGACTTTTCCGACAAAAGTACGAGAAGAATTTTTTTTAACATATAAGGATTGAAAGGATTTTTTTACAATTTTATAAAGCCTTATTTTCATGAAGCTTCCTCCAAAATATTTCATGACTATTTCCAACAAAATCCTTTTCATTTAAAATTGCATGCCATTTTGTGAAAAGAAAATTATTTTGAAGAAGAAAGGATATTTTCTTCAAGAATTCATTTCAAGTGTTTTATCAAAACCATTTTTCATCTAAGATGAAATTATTTCATATGTGTATATTTAAAGTATACAGTATCTATGATTTACATGGTTTCACCTTCCTTATGATGAAATGATATCCATTTCTTTTATATGTATTATGTAATAATGGGATGATGTTTATGAAACCCATTTTATTTATTTGGTTATTATGAATGATGTATTTTTTTGTGTGGCACAAGTAAGAATGATTTCATTATGAGATGGGTGGGACCTATATCTCCCTCCAATGCATTGGGTAATGATTTATATCTCACGATATAGACATGGCTAGAACGACAAGTTAAACCGGTTCAGTAATATAGGACTGGAACGATGAGTGAACTCGATTCAGAAAGGGACTTTGTCCACTAAGATGGTCTTGGTAGGAATGCCTTGGCTACTATGGAAATCATATCATGTGCTTAATGTTTTCCAAAATTACATGTTTTATTCCCATGCTATTTTATCATGATTTATGTTCCATTATGATCTATAACTTATGTAGTTCCATGTTTTATGTCGTTGCTCAATATTTTTAATGTTCATGTTTTCTAAATGTTAAAATGTATATGGTATGTTTTATTTTATCCATGCTTACCCTTACTGAGAATTTGAGATCACCCATTTTATGTTTTATTTTCCCCCAGGATTAAAAGAAATATTTTAGGTATGGAAACAAAAATGGGAAGATCTTTATGGGAGATGTTGAAGATCTTTCACCACGATTAGAAGATTACATTCTATGTTTCCAAAGACACTAAACTATTACGGTCCTTGTGTGTCTGTTTTTGTTATGTACTAAGTATTCCGAAAATGTAATGTAATGTCTATGTATATCAAGCTTTGGGTCTCTACAGTTGGTAACAGAGTAAAGGTTTAGTCAACCTTTGGAAACTAGGATGCGAGATCTTTAGTGAGATCCCTAGAGATATTTCTAAGGTATGTCTAGGGATGTCCCTAAGGTTAAGTATATGTATAGGTTATAGTCCTAGAATTATGGTAATGATATTAGATTAAACATAAGATGTTAGATATTGAAGTTACCCCCCCCCTTTATTATGATTTTTGCCTCTCACACTATTCTTTTTGGGTTTTATAAAATGGATTGCTATAAGATGATTCACGATAATGGAGGATATAATGGACAATTGAATGATATTATTCATGAGAAACCAAATTAAATGGGATTTTGAAGTCCAAACATCATTATTATCCCGAATTAGCAATCTCATTATATGATCAATAAACCCAAATTTGGTAAGTTTCCTAACTCGACTAATAAGAGAAAGATGGAGTTTCATGATGATCATAGAGGAAAAAATGTTTAATTTCCCCTATGAAAATAATGTGGGAAGAGGAATCAAGGAGAATGTTTCAAAGGAACTGGAAGATGCTTTGGGTGTGGAAAAGAAGGACACAAAGCCAGTAAGTGCAAAGGAAAAGGTTCAGTTAACACTAGGGATGAGGATAATGGTATTGCTACGACATCAACAGTGGTTAAATGTTTAAATGTGGAATGTACGATAATTATTCAAACCAATTACCTAAGGGAATGTCTCATGAAGAGAATCAGTATGGTCGTATGGGTAGTATTTATGTCGATGATGATGAAGAGTCTACAAATGATATGTGAGATGAAAGAATTGTTGATGCTCGATCAATGGTTTAAGAAGGTAGTGGAATGATTACATGTTTATCAAGTGTAATGTTTTATAAGTAATCTCATGGTACTATGGAATAAGGATACTTCTATGGATTGTTACGCTATTGTCTTTTCTTATGTTTTAAATTTTTATGATTAATGTTACCAGTAACCATGAAAGGTTATTCAGATATTTTTTGGAAAGTAGATGATATGCGCATAATGAAGGGATAAGGATAAAATTAAATGTTTGATAGTATTCATGAGCTCATGACTGATATATGAAAATAGTTATATCATGGTTTGAGTATATAGAATTTTGGGGTTTTGGTTTGTGGAAAGGGTTAACTTTTGACAGTACTCATGTTTTCAGTACGATTCAATGGGTATTCATTTTTCCAGAGAATATATGATTAAGGTCTTCAAATGTTTGGAATGTGACCAACAAGACATATATTATGATATATGGGATTCAATGGTGGTATTAACATACTTGTTATATGAAATCTCTGGTAATCGTTTTCACATTAATATGAGAGTGGACTGCAGTATTATGGATAACCCTAAAGATTGGAATGGATTATGTTGGACAGAAGTTAGTATTGTTTAAGGATATAATTTTTTTCGAAATTATTGATGAGATGTTATAGTAATGTTGTTTTAGAAAAAGGATAACCTGCAGGATGGGCAAAAACCCATCACATCGGACAAGGCTGTGGGAATCGAACCCACAACCGAAGTGCGACTAGCCTTTATCGCCTACCACTGGCCTATAGGAAGTCCCTGTTTAGTATAAAATAGTTTTATTATATTAAGCAGTATGGTATATGAAGTATAAGTCCATTTTAGGAACCATATATGATTAATATCACTATAGATCGACTTATGTATATTTAATAACTTTTTCTAACCTTTTGTTTGAGACAGATGGAATGACCCTTCATTCTATCACATGATCAGCTAACACTTCATGAATAACAAATTCAACATCATTTCTTTAAGAGATGAAGTGGAAATTGTTCAAGGCATGAACAACAGTGAGATTGTACCAAAATAAAGTAAGTATTTATTCAAATTCAAAATTTTCAACTTTCGGGAAATTATCTTGAAAGCCAAAAATGTTGTCCTAGTGCCCTTATACTTGATGAATCAGATGATACCCTAGATCATCTCAAATTTATTTCTTTGTGATGGTTGGCTTTTTCATAGCCATGTTCTCTACCACTCTCCATCAGAACTTGATGGTTAGATTTTTCTTCCATATCCATATTTTCACATATGTTCTCCTACGTGAAAACCCAGTGATTAGTTAACTTGGGTAACCGTTATGTTTCATACATTAGGTTTTAAAGCCATGTTTTTGTATTCCTATTTACTATGTGGGTTTCTATTAAATAAACTTTAGAGTAGTAAACCATTTATAACCCCGACGAATTTCGAGGGCGAAATTCATTTTAAGGGGGGTAGAATGTAACACCTCGAGATATTATGAAAAACATTATTTTTAATTTGATTAATGTATTGTGTTGTACGCTACACCAAAAGGATCTTGTAAAACATGCATCCATGACTTGTCTTAAATTACACACAATAAAAACCTTCCTCGATAGCGTGTGTAGTACGCAATACCGAGTTTCACTAAATGAGATATTATTATAATATTATTATGAACTAGCCGTTATGAATAGAAATACCCACTTTTTGAAATTTTATAACTTTTATCTTTCAAAATGGACTTCATTTTTGGATTCGGAATATCGAAATTAGCTTAGGGTGAAATTTTGGTACTTTTCGGATAACTTTCATTTTCTGATGAATAGAGAAAATTACTAAATTTTAATTAAAAACAACTTTTTTATGGAAATAATTAATAGTGATAAATTATTAATTTGAGTGGTTTTAAAGTATATTTAAAATATATTTTTACCATTTAGTACAATGTTGGTAAATGGATGTAATTTCACATTTAAACCAGACATAAACAAGTGTCAATCTTTTGATAGTTATTATCTCTTAAAAACACGATATTTGTTTTGACGACGGGAATTAATTTTTAAATTTACTAATGAAACTGATATGTTTTGAATTTGGTAAAATATACATCATTTTTTAATTCATAATATAAAATATATATTAGGCCTAATTTTTGGTATTTTTCTGGAAACTTTCATTTTTTGTTGAATAGTGAAACCACTACGTGGTAGTTAAAAAACTGAATGTTTCATAAAACTTAATTTTACCACTTCTGTGAGTGGAATTTCAATAATCCGAGAGACACATATAATATAAAATACTAAAATGTGGTTCAATGAGATGAAAATATTTTTTTTGTGAATAGTAACTTTTTACTCTTATTTACCATGGTTAAAATTAAATAGGACAATTAAGGGTAAAAATGATATTTTTATTACCCTAACACATGTCCTAATTCTATTAGATAAGTTCAATTCGACCAAAAAAAACCTTAGGAATAAAAAATGACCATTTAGGCCCACTTGGATTAGATTAGGACATTTAATATTAATTTATTTAAAGAAGGGTTAAAATAGTTAAAAACAAAGTTTAATAACTAAAACATTTTTAATATAGGGTTATACATAAGATAAATTGGACTATAAATACTAATTAGAAAGCTAAAACGATTTCCTACATAATGGTGTTTTATTTATAATTTTTAGACATTAAATAATTTAATTTATATATGACACAATGATGATGTATTAATTATCTTATTAATGAAATATTGACATAATTGATGTTATAAATACCCAAATAAATGTAATTAGAGTCTTTTTATGAATTTAACTAGATTTATAGGTTAATATAACATGTTAGTTTCGATTTAACTAACTTTTTTCGAACTAATCGTTCTGTTATGATTTTCATAAAAATCAATTACCAAATAGTGTCAAAATTGACATAAAATAGTTTTTTAAAAAAATATTATATTATTAATTGTTATTATATTCCTAAAAATCTAAGCCTCAGCCAAGATACTTATATCATGATAGGTGTATCATTAATTGACCACTTGGGGGTCGCTTGGATGTATGTGGTACGTTTATTAACTATATAATATAAAAATACAAAGTGACATGGTAAATGTCAATCTAATTAACTAAGAGTTAAAACTAAAAGATAAGGTTAATATATTGAACTAAACTTGTCTAAATTATATTGGATGAGAGGATTTCGACCCATACCCACCTTAGCTTCTAAATAAATCAATTTGGATCTATTTTAAACTGAATATGACTTTATAATAGAATAATATTTTTTACTTTTTCCAAAGGTGCCCCTCTCCTCCCATATAAAAGGGCACCTCCTCCCTCTCTTCCTCACACCACTTTGAGCCTTAAAGATCAGTCAAACCATGCCCAATTCTATTATCCACTTCCATAGAAAAATCCTATAGGTTCTGGACTTTTTCAAATACCAATTTTAGTGCCCTAAGAGGAGGTCTCAAAGAGGCACTTCAAAGAAGAGGTAATGCCCGTTACCGATTCTTTCAACTTTATTTCTTCTTCCACTTATTCTTCATTAGTTTTTTCATTATGAAGTAATAAAATCAGTATAAATCATATACAGATATGTTATTATAAGTATGAAAAAACCCTATTTAGCCATCTATCCATCCTATGGAAAACAAAATCACCACGCGTGCGTACGTACGGAATACCGTCTCCACGCCGTGGTGAACTCTATTTTTCCAACAACACTTTACATGGATGGGTATAATGGTGTAAAGAATAACTATATATGGTTATTATAACATCATAATGATTCTGATATATTATTCCATCCCCTCCAATTCTATTAAATAATTATGGGAACGATATCATCGCTCATGCGTACGTACGGACTACCGTCTCCACGACGCGATGAGATTCATTCTCCATGTTAACCATACATGAATGATCATAAAGTTTATATAAAGAATAATAATGAATTATATGAGATAACAATTCTACTGGATATATATATATATATATATGTATGTCATCTATTTAGTTTCATTCAACTCAACAAGGAAACGAAAATAGCGTTCATGAGTACGTACAGCCTACCGTCTCTATGAACGATGTATTTCATTCCATTTATCGATCTATAATATATATATGTATATGATGAATATATATTATGTTTTACATTATGGAATTATGTAAATCAGGATTTAAGTAATAATATAAAGAATGAAAAGTCGAAACACTTATGATAAATGAAATGATTTTACCCAAAACTCTGCTTTAACATGTAATTTACAAAAGAACGGGTAATATAAAGTCATAAGTGAAACATATATGATATCATAACAATGAATATGATTCTGTAATAAGTCAATGAGATTATTTAAATCATTATAGAGGATGTTCTAAAATGTACGAAGCATATCAGACCTAAGGTTAGGGATACTTTTGCAAATCTAATTTTTATCCGAGATTTCTTATTCGAAAGTATTTACTGGGGTTATTGCTATCATCCATGTCCATGTTTTATGAAAATGTATTCATGTATGTATAAAGTCTTTTTTACCCTTTTTGACATTTACCCCTTGTTATGGAAGGAATATTTCTTTTATTTACCCTACAAGGTACTTTTTTGACTTTTCCAACAAAAGTACGAGAAAAATGTTTTTTTGATGTATACAACATGAAAGGATTTTTTTTTGGTTTTATAAAGCCTTATTTTCATGAAGCTTACTCCAAAATATTTCATGACTATTTCCAACAAAATCCATTTCTTTTAAGATTGCATGACATTTTGTGAAGAGAAAATGATTTTGAAGAAGAAAGGATATTTTCCTCAAGAATTCATTTCAAGTGTTTAATCAAAACCATTTTTCAACTAAGATGAAATTATTTCATATGTGTATGTTTCAAGTATAATGTATCTATGATTTACATGGTTTCACTTTCCTTATTATAAAATGATATCCATTTCTTTTATATGGATTATGTAATGACGGGATGATGTTTATGAAACCCATTTTATTTATTGGGTTATTATGAATGATGTATATTTATTTTTTGGCACAAGTAACAATGATTTCATTATGATATGGGTGGGACCTATATCTCCCTCCAATGCATTGTGTAAAGATTTATATCTCATGAGATAGACATGGCTAGAACGACAAGTTAAACTGGTTCAGTAATACAGGACTGGAATGAGGAGTGAACTCGATTCAGAAAAGGACTTTGTCCATTAAGATGGTCTTGCAGAAATTCCTTGGCTACTATGGAAATCATATCACGTGGTTAATGGTTGCCACAATTACATGTTTTATTCCCATGCTATTTTATCATGATTTATTTTCCATTAAGATCTATGACTTATGTACTTCCATGTTTTATGTCGTTGATAAAGATTTTTAATGTTCATGTTTGTTTAAGTTCAAATGTATATGGTATGTTTTATTTTATCCATGCATACCATTACTGAGCATTTGATCTCACCCTTTTTATGTTTTCTTTTCCCCTAGGATTAAAAGAAATATATTAGGTAAGGAAACAAAAATTGGAAGATCATTATGGGAGATGTTGAAGATCTTTCACCACGATTAGAAGATTACGTTCTAAGTTTCCAAAGACACTAAACTATTGCATTCTTTGGGTGTCTGTTTTTGTTATGTACTAAGTATTCTGCAAAAGTAATGTAATGTTTATGTACGTTAAGCTTTGGTTCTCTACAGAAACCCTCATACATGACCAAAAACGGGATGTTTTGATTGAATTTTAATACAGGTTTCCCTTTTATGTTCTATGCCCTAAAATACCAATTTATGACTCTATTTATGAAGGAAAAACATATTGCACTAGTATAAATACATATCTAGGTATGATAAAAATATAACGAGATCCCAAGTATTGATTATTGCACTGTACTATTGGGATACTTCTACTTTAGTATTATTTATTTATTTATTTTTCAATTCCAGCATAACACATTCATTTATATATTAATTAATGTTCTACCTTCTTCATTCAGTGCTCTTTATCTTCCGACACTAATATCATTCTATTTGATTTCACTCTTCCCATTGCGATATATTTTCACATTGAAATGAATGGTAACCAACTAGTTGCTAGGCCCTAGAGAATTTATCATGGAATTATTTATTACTATGTTTCTATTAATTTTTTATTCAATTTATAGTGGAAACAAGAGTATTTTACTGGTTCGGTGGTCACCTACTACATCATTATTTCCTATTCCATTCCATTTGTTGGATTGATTTATACCACTATTCTCTCTGAAAAACCAAGAAATATTAAAGATGGTGTTTCCAAAATGGATGAAATGACATATAGTCAAGATGGGTATTTTATGAATTTCATTCTCGGTGAGAGTTTTATCTAATTTTACTGTCAGAGGAGGTGGTGTTTGTTGCACTGAAGGCCTAATAAAAAAGTCATTAAATTAAGGGAAATTAATTCATTAAAGAGGAAACATCCAACTAATTATTAAAATAAAATTTTAAAAAATAAATATGAAATGAACCCATATTTTCAAAACCTAGACAAAGACAATTATGAATTTCCTTTTTATATATATATATATATTTGGTAATTTAGGTAGTTAATTGATTTTTTTTTTCAAAACCCAAACACTAAAAATTTCTTTTTTTCTTAAATAATATAAAATAGCACTTATTAGGTGGAATAGAATTAGAGATTGACATTATTATGTTTATTTTTAAGTGAGATGAACATGATCAGCCTTTGGGGTGGATTTGGAAATATGAAATTTTAAATTTGCATGCCCTACTATTGGAATGAATTAGTATCATACGATAAATAAGTGGTTTTCATTGTTGTTGGTTATATTAGTTTCATATAAGAGATGACTATTATCAATTTGACATTCTAAAATGGGTGTAATCAGGCTATAAACATGATCTATACAACATGGGAGTGTGGTTGAGGGTCTTTACAGGATAGGTCATTCCATGATGTTGTTTTGTTGAGGGATATGACCTTTCAATATAGATAATCACATCATTCCCTAAAGTTCTACTATGAAAATATTTGTAAAACTGAAACATTATGATATGATTGACACCTATGTGTATTTTTTTAATAATGGGAATAACTACAATTTTGGGGTTTTCCGATAGGTTTTTTGAGTACCAGCGACATTAAGGGAGATCAATTTTAGTTGAATATCCCTCTTCTATTCCTGTAGTGGATCTCGTATGCTTAGTGAATTATTTTTATAGTGATATATAAATGTCCGAAAGAGGAATCTCATAATTCATCCTTTTTAGTTTCATATGATTGTATCCCTATGATTTTAGTGTTATTTTGGCTGGGGTTTCATTTTCAATTAATGTAATGAATACTAGAATCAGTCTAGGATGATATGGATTTCATGTTTGATTGATGGAGGTGGTCCTAAAAAGTTGATCACTTACTATTGGGGGGATTTTTGACTATTTAACGATGAATGATGTGTTTCTGATTGTTATTCATCATTGGTTAAATTTAAATAATTTTTAATAATTTTTTTTATAAATTAATTGTGATATATGGTGTGTGATAAAATATAGACTTGTGGTACATGTTAGGAAAACAAATAGTTATTAATGGGGATATAGTGTGGTGAATAATTGGAGAGGGTTTTCTCTAATATTGAGTTAGGTGGTACTTGTATTGGAATATAAAATTAATTTTGTAGATTTAATATTTCTTTCACGCATGTTTCATTGGACCCAGTTTTGGAATAGGTTCCAAGAGAACCCTAGTTAATGGTAATTATTTTAATTGATCCTCATTAGGTTGGAAAAGTTATAATATGAAAATTTATGTATAAAATTTCCAAGAAATTCTATTTATTTGAGTGTACAGAATATCGATTGAAGATATGAGAGGCCTGGGGTGAGACAGGGAGAAAGGATGAGATGTGGGCAGCATAATAGTGTTTCCCAAAGGTCTAGATAGGTAGACCTACAAAATTATTCCAATTATGGAATGTGATAAAACTCTATGTCTCATACGTGGTTAGTGATACCATATTTTAGGGGATGGAGAGTAGGTGATCACTGTGAGTGTTGTCTATTTTTTAGGATAATATGGGGTGTGATAGAGATTGACTTACTCCAAGGAACCAGCCTTAAACACCACATGTTATAGAATTTCTAAACAAGAATTCACATGAAATGATATTTTAATTATATATTTTTATTGAATTAGGAAAATCCCTCCTAAATTAAACCCATACAGAAAAAGTGGTCACTTATACTCAGTATCTATTTTTTCAACAAATAAAGCCCATTAGAAAAAAATAATGTTTTATTTTTATGAAAAATCATCAATACTTTCATCATCTCATCATATTTATCCATACCAATCATAAGACCTATAGAAAAATATTTTATAACATGGAATGAACATAAAAATATCTATAATATAAATAAAATAAAGAACACTATCTTCTAGTGAAAAACATGAAAATCCATTAAAAATATATTCTTAAAACTCAATAGAAACTAGAAAGAAATAATTAAGGTGTTTTATGACATAATTACCATATAAATCATACATTCAAGAAATAAAATGTAATAACCATATATTTGACATCCATATCCAGATTACCCAATGCATTATGGATTTATAATGGGTATCACCCTTCATATAAGCTATATTTGGCTCACGAGTTTTTTCAAGAGCTTTTTTGGGTCTCAACCCTTCGTATAAGCTTTATCGGTCTCACCCATGATCATTAATGGAGATAAAAACTCTGTATATAATTTAAGAGGAATAAATTTTTAATAAAATCATTGAAATATATTTTAAGCCCATGTGTAAAATTATTCAATATATCAAAATAAAATTTTAATGAAAAAAGACATTTAAAATATGAAAACCACACACATAATAAATAAACCACTTTATTTGGAACAAACTATAAAAACATATAAAGGAATCATTAAACTATTAAAGGTTCATGAATGTGGGAAATTCCATTCAAGGTGTATATGTTAAAATAAATTCCTATAATATTTTGTAAAAATAGTTGAAAGATATACCTTAAAGTAGATTCTTATTAAAAAATTACTATCATATAAAACATTAAAATCATTTTTTTAAAAAAAATTGAGAAAAATTTGAAAATAAAAATAAAAATACATTTTCATAAGAATAAATTAATTTAAACAATTTTAAAACAAGAACATGAAATATAATTATTTAGAATACAAATCTTTAATACATCTAAAATAATGTATATTTAGTTAAAAAGTCCCTTACCTTGAGTCAGAATCATAACACACATTAATTATTTTCAGGAATACTAAAGTTAGATTATCTATTTACATTTATTATAAAATTTTTAATGTTTAAGTTTTTTGATTAGATCACTTTTTACCACATTATAAAAATTAATAAATTATTTAAGTTCATAGAAGTCATTTTGAAGATATTTGGTACTCGAGTCGAAAATGATTTTGGTGTTATGTCTATAGTCAAAATGGTAATTAGATAATAGTATCTAGAATTATATTCATCAAATAATAATCTCTTTATACAAAAATTATTCTTTTAAATCCATACATTACAAATGAATAGGATAAATGAACTACGTTACATCAAGGAGACGATAAGTCATACGTACTAATGAGTAATGTTTCAATTTTCAATGATCGCAACAGAATGACAGGTAATATGATTTATTAATTTAAATAATGTTAATAAAATAATATATATTATGTTATTCATTAAAATAAAAGTATATATGTTATCCAGGTGATATGGTGGTGAAAAACAAATCACATTGCTGTGTGGAGGAGATAGTTCACACGTACACACAAACAACATTATCATTTTCCATGAATGGAAAGGTTTGAAATTCAATGTATATTATATTTTAATAATTGAAAATATTTTTGGAATATCATATATAACCTTTAATTCAATAATTAGATTCATTCCTCAGAGATACTGATGAAAACAACTTTATTGGTTGATTGGGTGGCAGTTCACCTTAAAAAAGTATTATAATTATTTACCCATTTGTAAGAAGTGGGGATGGTTTTATGTGATAATATTAATAAAATAAAATGTAAATATATTTATGATACATTATTCATTTGTTATATATGGTTAACTGATATTACACGGATGTTGTAGAAGAAATAAAATAGAAATACAAGATGAAAACAATATCTCTTCTTTGGACGATCTCATTTTCATTACTACGTAAGACCACTAAGAGTTTTGTTCTACACAAAACAGTATATATATAATGTTTTTAGGTATTATATGAAGAAATTTGGTCTCATAAAATCTGAAATTATAGGGTTTTATGTATACAAAAAATAGAATAAGAGGATCCCTCTTATAAGAGAGTGGTATGGAACTATTGGAATTTCTCAAAATATTAAATTATTATAAAGTAATTTTATTTAAAAAAATACCCTATCTGATTTATTTATAACATATAATTTATAATGGTAAAAATAAATTCATTCAAATTTTACTGCTTTTGATTATTTTTAAATTCTTATCTATTTTGTTAAACCCTTATTTGACCCATTTATCTCTTACAAGGATAACATGTGTTTTTTACTCTTCATGGGTTAATATAGTTATTATAAAGATCCAAAATAATAATTAATGGATCATTGATGAAATTTGAATCACTATCCCAATATTTTGGAAGAGTTTTAAATCATAAAATAAAATATTATTTATTTAAAAATACTATTTATGTAAATTTCGAGACTATTTAATAATTAACATTTTAAAAATATCATTACAAGAAGATAAATTAGAAAAAAAATTTAAAAAAAATTAATAAATTGTCAAAGTAACTAATAAAATTATTTTTTATCATTAATTATTAAAAATTATATTTATTTTAAAATTAATTATATCATTCATTTGATATTTCTATTAATTAAACTATTACTACATCGTTATTGTGAAATCCTTTATGGTAATTATTTATTTAATAAAAATTGAAAATAATTTTCATTAATGAGGATAAAAATATTATATTTAAAAATATTGTTTATATTCGATGATATATTCTAAATAACCTAACATTAAAAATGTTATAGTTATTAAAACATAAATATAACATCATTAACCATTATCTAAAATAAAATACTATAACGAGATTAAATCCATCCATCTAGATACAAGATGTCATAAAATCCGACCAATAATGATCTTAGTCTATAATTACCCATCAAATAAAATAATTATATTTCTTAGGCTGAACATATATTATTTATAATATTATTATTATCCTTAATTTCCAAATATTTCTCTAACAAAGGGAATTAAAAATTATTCATGTTAATATCAACATTATAAAATAATAAAAGGGTTATAGTTAATTTTTCTACCTTTTTATTAATAATATTTAATCAATTTTGGAAAATTCAAAAAACAAATTTTGATAAAATTAATTTATAATTAATCACGTTGGTGTAATGAGAAAACATGCTTTAAAAGTGGAAAATATCAAAAGATTTAAATTTTTTAAAAACCATACACAATGTGAAATTTATTCAAATGAACTAAATTTTTTTAAATGATATAAAATTGGTGTACACATTAAAACCAACTAAACATATAATTTATTACTATAATTCATTTAGAAGAAAAATATTTTTTCAAGTAAAATGCGTTATTTTTTCACTATTCATCCAGACATGAAATTTATCTAAAAAATAAAAAATAATCATCCAATGTGAATTATTGTATTCATTTTTAAATTAATAGGTTTATTTTATCAAATATAATTAATAAAAGTGTCAAAAAAAATAACTAAATCTATTTTTTCTTTAAAACGGGGCCAAACTGCCTTTTTGAAAAATACTTCTTTTATTCATGAAATTGGATTTATTCCAATATCATGTATTGAACTCATATAAGATGAATATTTAACAATATATTATATATATATATCCTTAATTTGATCAAAAATTTTATTTTTTATCTATTGGTATTAAACACACAATTTCACATTTAAAAATATTTTCAGAAAAACATTTCCTTTTTATAAAATGTTTTATTTTTTTCTGAAATTTATTAGTCACCCAAGAATTCAATATATATACATGTGTAAATCATATTTTCATAATTATGTTAATACGTTTCATTCCTCTCATTCTAATGACTGGGATATAATGGTAACAACTAGATAAGAATAAGTTGTTGTTTGTTTAAACACTATGTGGCCTAACATGTATTCTATAAAACGTAGAATATTTTTTAAAAAAAATTAGGATGTTCTATTATCAACTATTTTGGAAATTGTATCCTTGAAAATTTTAATTTTGGAATCTCAACGAGGGGTAAACTATCCATCATACCTTTATTGAAATCCCACATTCTCAAAAGGTTTAATAAAACATCCACATTAAAAGAAATAAAAGGAAGTAAAGAGGTCACATTAGATAACACATAATAGGATTCCATCTTAGAAATCACAGTCAAGGAAGATAAAAAACTATCACGATCTAATGGAGGGTGAGAGGGAACATGTTCATGATATAGTTAAAAATCATAATACCATATTTCTATGATGGTTTAAAAGATCATCGAATTCTTAGTAAAAAAAGTTAAAAATAACGTTTTAATTTAAATATTGTGTTCATATAGTTGAGGACATATTTTACAAAATACACTAAGAACATAAGTAAATATAATAACATTAAAAGATGATTTTCATCCTTTAATCAATTCCTACCAGAAAATCATATTTTTCTCCCAATAATTATTATTTGAGATGAAATTTTCATTCCTCAAGCACTAAAATCAACTTATATATAATCATGTAATCCAAAAAATATTAACTATATATTCATAATGTCTTGAAACATTAACCAGAAGAAAAATGGTTTGGATACGATAAAATAATATCTAAAACAAATAATCCATTATATGAAAAAACTACATTCATTCTCTAAAATTAAATAGTAATACCCAGAGTTCAGCATAGACCATTCAATAAATAACTGTCCTTAAAATTCATCAAAAATATTATCCACTAATATTGAAAGACAATTTTTTTGATGACACATACTTTCAAGATAGTATTAATAATTATCACCCAATAACATTAATTACTATTAATGTCTCATAACAGCAATGTAATTTCTGAAATCATGTAATTTACATTTGTGATATCAATATTAGTAAACATCTTTAATAAACATAAAATAAAACATGACTCTAAATGAAAATTCAACCATTATTTCTCCAATAAAATATCACAATATTTTATTTACCCTAATCATATAATGATCCCATAATATTTAACACCCTCAGAAATAACACTGTTAATGCAATCAAAAAATCATTATCCAATCCCAAGGTTATATATTTGATAAAAAAATTTGTTCCCAAAATGAAATAAACCATTATAATTTACCTATTATAAATAAATAATAAAATATCTGCATACCAACAGTAACATCATGTAGACCAATGGTAGGAACTACACTATGGCCTCCCTTCAGTTGTGGGATAAATTACTACGACATAGATAGACATGACATATTGTCACCAATCATATTAGTTGTAATTTTACAAATATTATGTTATTATAATCCATATAAAATTCTATAATTTTGAAAAATAACCAAAAATTAATCCTTAATTTCTTTCAACCTCAATGGTTATATAAAAAATTTTATTTTTTATCAGAAATTTAATAGTAGATAATTTCAAGAAAAACAAATATCTCCAAAAAATACAGTTAGTTGGGTTAAAATTTAATAACGTAATTACTTCAAAGGGTTTATCAAAAATTAAACTTAGTATCAACCTTAAACATATAAACCCATGATGATATCCATAACTCTTAAGAAAACATCCAAATCTCCAAAGTTCTCTGTACCAAACTCTAATACCAAATTTATGGATCCGACATTAACATTATATATTCTAGTGTTTTTGAACCAGAATGACCAGTCAATGAACTTTTTAGATTAAATTATTATAGAGTTAGGATGTACTATTACAAACTGAACCCATACATTACATGTGGTCACTTATACTCAATATCCATATTTTCACCAAAAAAACATGTTTTAAAAAACAATACATGTTTTATTTTCCAAACACATCTTCTCTACTTTCATCATTATATATTCATTATCATTACAAATATTGATACCTAAATATATTTTTGAAAACATTGGATGAGAAAAAAAAATATCATTAAGAGACATAGAAGAAATGAAACTGTTAGTCCTATGAAAAAATGAAATCCCATTACAAACATTTTCTCAAAAATCATTAGAAATTATTGAAAAATAATTTATGTGCCTTAAGAAATCATCACCATATCAATATTACATTCACCCTTACAAATACAATAACCATATTGATGACTTCCATCCCCAGATTACCTAATACATTAGAAGGATATAATGGGGATCACCCTTCGTATAATCTATATTAGGATCACAAAATTTTCATGATCCATATTGGGGCTCAACCCATTATATAAGGTATATTGGTCTCACCCATGAGATATAATGGGGTTAAACCCTTCGTATATAATGTCCATGGACCATGTAATTAATAAAACCATCGAAAACTATTTTAAAACAATGTGTAAAAAACATTTATATATCTAAATAAATATTTCATGTAAAAAATAAATTTAATATATAATGATGTACACATAATAAATAGACATCATTTTTTGGGAAGAAAATTGAAACCCTTTAATGAAAAAATTAAAGAATTAAATATCATGAACGATGGATATTCCATTAATGGCGTATTTGTATAAAAATTTACTATTTTATTTTGTAAAATAGTAGAATGATTAAATTCAAAAGATATATATTTTTTAAGTAAGTCCTTTACCTAAAACAATAAAAAATATTCCTTTCTAAAAACATTTGTGAGAAATTTTGTAAATTAAAGTATTAAAAAATTCATGTATATCTGAATACATTATTTTTTTAAAATAATGGGCATTAAACCGAATTATTTGAGAAATAAATATCTAAAACATTTATAATAATGTTTATTTAATTAAAATACCATACCTTTATTCTAACTTGTCAGGTATGTTCTTTATCATCATAATGATATTCAGTATTTGAGTCGAAAATTACTTTGGTATTGTATATATAGTCAAAGTGGTTAGTATTACATCATCTCCCTAATAATATTAATGACATATTAATTATTTATATACTTAAATTATTATTTTAAATTAATCTATTACATATGAATATAAAAAATGATATATGTTGCCATCATGGAGACAGTAATCCAAACGTACGCAAGAGTAACCATTCTATTTTTTCAATGACCATTATGTGAATAAGGTTAATATAATTTTTACACTATATAATGACAAAAAATATATATGATATTTTTTTAAATATAGTTATATATATTATCCATGTGATATGGTGATGAAAAATGATTCATATTTTTTTGTGGAGGTTATAGTTCTGCCGTACACACGAAGGATCTTATCATTTTATACATTCATGAAAAATAAAGAAACTAGAAGATATATTATCTTTTAATATTTATAAATATTTTCTGAATAAATTATATAAAATATAATTCCATCATTACAACCAGTCTTCCGAGATGGTGACAGAAAACGAATTATATCGGTTCACGGGCTGGTAGTTTGTCATTCACAAAAATAATACCTCATTTAATATTTGATGGAAGTGGAGATGTACTGTGGTAAAAATATAAAAAATGGTTACACCTTATTAAATTTTTGGATACTATATTTGTTATGTAATAATTTTTAAGAACATTTGAATGATGTAGATGATGAAATGAAATAGAAATACCCAATTAAAAGAATACATTTTCATCAGGTGAACTTATTTTCTTAGAACCTTAAGACCACTAACGATGGTGTTAAACAAAACATAAGAGATCTCAAATGTGGGGAGGGATTCAATAAATGTATTGGGGAGATATTTTATGATATTTTTTTGTATTGTAATGAAAAGAGTATGAGAGGTTCTGTTTTATAAGATATGGGAGGGGCACCTTTGGAATTTCATACATTATTAAATTAATCTAAATTAATTTTATATTTATAATTGCTCCGAAATAGTTTATTTTAAATATATGATCACAATGGATATAAATAAATTCATAAAAAAATTATATAAGTTATTATTATTTTTCAATTTTTATCCTTTTAGATTAACAATTATTTAACCCCTTTAACTCTTTCTTTGATAACATATATCCAACTAAACAGAGTTACTATCAAACCAAGAACCAAACTTGATCCTTCACATACCCAAAGGGCATTCCCAATCCCCGTGGACAATCTACAAGAACCTGGGAATTGAAAAAAAAATAGACGGAACAATTTCACCCAAACTGAAAAACCACATGGATTATATATATATATATATATATATATATGTAAAACATGAACCAATAATAGATGATAAATAAGATATATATGGAAAAACCGTAATAAAATATTATAAATAGAATAATAAAAATGTCACAAAAACGTGAAAGAAGAAGTCTTACTATAATGGTACCAATCCAAAAAACTAATCCGTACTATTTCATGAATGAACTCCCACAATCATAGCAGAAGCTATACAACCATCTCACACGAACATCACCTCTTCACTGAGGTGCCTTTCCTTTCACTGCACTAGAAGAAGAAAAAAGGTATACAAAACACCAAATGGATGCACATGGTGTGATCCAAAAATCTCAGCAGGATCCCACCCATGTGTTCCATATCATGCTTCTGTATAAAAAACACATGCACACACCTTTTAAATTAAACATGGAATGAAAAGCGGTAAATCGGTTTTATAGTAATCATGGAAAACATTTCACTTTTTAATAGTTCTAAAATAGAAGCAGGTATATCTATTTTAATGAACATTATCTATATCATTTTTCACAAGTATAAACATGTATATCGAGGCAATTCTATAAATCAAAGACATAAAAAACAAAATCACATTTATCAAAATTCCAAGTAATACTAAAAGTCTAGGCCACATACTACTCATACCAAAATAATAAAGTTCACTTATTCAAATCCATGAATAATGGGAATGGGTAGCATAAGAATATTCTATAAATAAACCCCCCAAAATGTCAATATTGGTATCCTAAAATAATGAGACTTGGAACCATAGGAAATACCTAAGTCAAACCACCTTAATAAACCCAAAAAATGGATGATGACCCCAAGATAAACCTTCCACCCATGTACACAATGTAGCCCACATGTTCTTTTCAAAATTTGTTTCAATGCATTGAAAACCACTTCAGAATTCATTTCAATGTATCAAAAAATCCAATGTCTCATTCCATTTGTCAATAACCAGGTATACCCTAATTTTTATTAAAAACCAATTTTAACAGACACACATAATCCTGGAAATTTCAATATACAAAATAGTTTATATTGAAAAACAATCAATTTCATAAATGTATGCTAGAGATGGGACCAAATACCTCAAAACATGGGTCACACATGCCATCAACAGAATCCAAAATCAATGAAACCCAATAATTCCAATGAAGGCCATATAAAAAAATACACATCAAGATTGATTCAATGTAGACTAAAAAAAGTCAATAGAAGATAGGAAACCCACATAAATCAAATAAAAACACCCACCACACCACATCAAATTGATGGAATGGACTTCCGAACATGATCACACAACAGATCTTGGGCAAAACCATTAAGAATAACCTACATTAGAATAAGGGTTCCAAATACGCCTACAAACAAAAATACTATGATCAAAGGGAACAAAGTAATGGAACTTTTACTCACCAATAGAGATTCACTATAATAGAAATGGAGATTTAGTGTTGAACATATCAATCTAGAAGGGGTTGAGTCTGTAAAAAATTACATATAACTACCTCAGTTCAAGAGCCTCGAAGAACTAGTTGCAGAACTGAAAAAATAGTTGCACACTATCTTTAAAAACTGTAGGTAGGACATTATATGATATGTAACCAAATTACATGACATGTAACCCCCACTATTCATGTACACCGGATAACCCATCACCTTGGATTAGAAACAAACCTTTTAATAACTCACGTTGTGTAAGTCATGGTCATGGCATGTAACCTTTTACATCTTGATGTCATCATTCGTGACATACATCCTAGAACCACTACATGGCATGTAACTTAGTTACATAGTGCATAACTTATCTGCATTTTTAAGAAGGGGAATGTTATTAGTGAAAGTACATCCAATCTCTGACTTCACCATTATAGGTATTCTCTCATTCTCAAATGAGGGGAAAACAACGAAGGTGTTGAGGGTATACCTGATAAAATAGTAACACTATGTTACAAACTCCCCAGTATAAAGACATTCCATCCCTGAGAAGTCATGTGGATGATGAAATCCTCAAAAATAGAGGAGTCCATAGCTCCCTCATCAACGATTCATATTCCCATGTCTCGTAAGAATATGATCGTTGTTTTTATTGAACTATGAATAACTAAATTGAATTTACACACAAGTATTTCACTTTAGAGTCAATGATCACAAATTTTTTCTCCAAAAAATACAATCATCGTTCTATAACTAAATTTCTTACAAACATATAATGTGAGTGGGGTTTGGTTGATATTTTATGAGACGAGATATATAAAAAGTATCATGAAAACCTATCAAATGAAACGACAATTCAAATCGATAAGAAACTTATCCTTGTTCTTCAATGACTTCAAATGGTCTAACATATCTCGGATCCAACTTTACCATATTTCCATGTCGATGGTGACCCAATAATGGTGATACATTCATGAAAACCCATCCAACAATGGAAAACTCAAAAGGTCAATGCCACCAATCCGCACATGATTTCTATTTACTCGGGGCCGTATCCAGATATTGATGTACATCCTGAATCATTGTAGAAATTTCATAAACCAATCATGGTCCCAAAAAATATATTTCTCCCACCACAACCCAACAAAAAAGAGATCTACACGGGTGACCATATAATGCCTCAAAGGGGTAAATTCTGTTTGAATAATGATTACTATTGTTTCTAAAAAACAAAAATAGACTCTAATGAATATCTGATGATCTTTATAAATCCATTACACTGGAAAAAACCATATCCTCTAGAATTTTAATTAGTCACTCCATTTGACCATCTTTTTGTGGATGGTATATTGTGCTCATCCTAACATGAGTTCTCATTGCCTCTTGAAGAATACCCTAGAATATAATGGTAAACATTGGATCCCTATCTAAAAAAAGGGATGAAGGACTACCATATAATCTCACAACCTTTTGCACATACAACATACCTAGATATTCTAATTTAGTGTTTTATTTGATCAAAATAAAATGAGAAAACATTCTTAACCAATAACCAACCAAACAGATAGAATTATTCCCTTGGGGTTCCATGGAAATCAAACAAGAAATCCATGGATACATCTTCTAGTTTGGAAACTGAAAACAAAAGAGGATAAATAAAAACAGAAGGATTCAAGTTCCCTACATTAATCCATTTACTAGTGTAACATCAAGACTCAAACTCTACGATGCCAATCTTCATACTCGACCACCATAATTGCCGCCTCATGTCATAATACATCTTCGTAGTTCCTGGATGAAATACCCATGAAGAGATGTGATAATCGAACAAGACTAAACACCTATCTTATATATGTACAACAATACTTTTACCAAAGTGAATCATATAATCTAAAAAATGTGCAAACCCAAAATAGTCTCCCCACCAGAGAGGTTTTTGGGGAGTTTTCTAAAAATCATCATCATAATGATGAATCCGAAAAATATAATATAGGAGAGATGAAGATAACTAAACACTAGTTAGATCCATTCTTGAAATATACTCTTGAGTATCTAGGTGAAATTGAGTGAAAATCCTTAAAAGGTTCCACTCCTCCTTTAATTCGAGGATAGCCTGTGATGGTACATTTGGCTTAGAGTGTCTGGAACAACATTCCTCTTTCATGGGGTGAAGGTGATGTCAAAGTCAAATGTCTGAAGGTATTCAAACCATTTACTTCTCCATTGATTCATGAAATTATATGAAAAGATATATCTCTATCTCTTATGATTAGAGAGCACCATGAACTTCTCCCTAAAGAGATAGTGCCTCTTAAATTTGAGTGCATGCATGACTACAAAAAGGTCTAAACCATGAGTGGGGTAATTCTTCTCGCACGGTCGAAGATACAGAGATACATAAGTGACCACATGGACATATAATATAATTACACAACCCAAAACAAAACCATAAGCATAAAAAACACTACATATCCCTTCACGGGATCAGGTAAGGCAATGATAGGAGCAAAGGTCCCATGCCTTTTATGTTCATCGAAAGAGGTTTAATACTCTACATCCCAGGTGAATTTCACTAGTTCCATAATATGATCAATCAAAGGTGACAAAAGATATGAGAATCCTTCTACAAACCATCAGTTGTATCTAGAAACACTAAGGATGATTTGTATCTCATAGACATTTTTTGGTTCCTTTCATGCAAAAACAACCTTTATATTTTTATGATCAACTGATAAGCCATGATCTGATATTTTGTGACCCAATAAAATCACTTAATAAATCCAAAATCTACATTTTGAATTCGTTTCATATAAATAGTGCATTCAAAAAAAATTCAGGAACCAAACTCAGATGGTGCTCATACTCATGCTTATATTTCAAATAAACTATAATATCATCCATGAACACTACCACAAAAGTGTCAAGATATTGTTAGAATATCTAATTAATCATGGTCATAAAAACCCTAGTGATGTTAGTCATAACAAAGAGGCATCACAATATATTTATAGTGGCCAAAGATTCTCTTGAAATCTATCATCTGTATATCAAACTTTCAAACTATGAGATGATGATAACCAGATTGAAGATCAATCATTGAAAACCACTTTTCCCCCTTTAAATGATAAAAAAATCATCCTCATGGGGAAAAAGATATTTTCCCTTAACCATTACCTGGTTAATCATTGGATAATCCCCACATAAATAATGTGAACAATCTTCTTAATTGGAAAAGATCATTGGGGCGACCAAAGGTAAAACACTAGGGTGAATGATACCTTTTTCTAACAGGTTGTGCAACTGAATCTTGATCTCTTTCAACATTGACGATGCAATTTGATAATAATGTATCGATATTATATATATACCTAACAACATGGAAATCATAAAATCTATATACATCTCTATAGGAAGGATGGGTAAATCTTCTTGAAAAACGTTAGTAATGTCTCTAACAAAAACAAGAACACCATCTATAGAATACATGCCATCTAGATCAAACATAATAGCAATCAAAAAACTCTTGATCTATAGGTGGGAAGGCCCTATATGACCTGACCTTGGGTCTCACTCCCATAGAAATACATGATATCTACCATAGGCAACAAGAAATTAAGCACGTCGATGATAACAATAAACATCATCTTGATGAGAGACAAGCCAATTCATACCGATAGTGAAGTCAAACGAATCCACATCAAGAATGATAAAATCCCAGACAAACTCTATATCAATTGTCGTCAATGAAGAAGAGGGACACTGAAACCCCTAGTCAATCCTTGTATGAAGAGGTGTTTCTAACTCTATATTAAAGGGAATATGTTTTGTTAGATGTTTAAGAACATCAAAAAAATATGAAGATTTAAACTTGTGGGAGTCAACCATATCAAACAATGAAATTGGTATTGAAGATGCAATAATGATAGTACCTCTCATTTTTTCCAGACCTACATCAAATTCCACTAGAAACTAATCTACTGCATGAAAATGGTACACTCTTGATACCAGTGGGCGGAGCCATATAGTCTTTGAAGCATTTGACTGAATCGTAGTTTCTCATTGAGTTGATGAACCCTAAAAAAACGATGCATTTTCATATCCTGATAGAAGTACTGAAATTTACCAATGTTTCCAATACTGTTTCACCACTTTCCAGGGAATATGAAAATAATTCTTAGTGTGTCTGATGTTTCCATACTCATAGAAATTTAGTGGCACATTATCCACTAAAACAAGAACTGTAGTGGAGGCTCACTGTTGACACCCACCTCCACTTCTCCTTTGATGATCTTGATTCATCTTATTCTTCCCATTTCCCCTGGAGCTAACACCTTATTGGATAGAAGAGGTGGAAAATCTATCCTTTCCCACCATATAAATTTCTCCCATCATAGATTTATCTAAAATCACCGCATATATAAAATTATTTAGCATAAACAACTATTATATGGTTTCAGGTCGCAAACCCTACTAGTAGTTCTAAGCCTTCAATAGGTCATTCTTCACTATATTTTAGAAAAAACAAACAAGATCAACAAAATGATTAGTGTATGAAAATAATGAACACTATTACTATTGTAAATATATGAACTCCTGATACTTATCTAGCATCATAGACATAGAAAAAAAAACTACTGAAAGAACATGGTTTTGAATGAAATTCAGTCCAAGCCGATGAGTCTTTCTGATCAGACCATATAATCCCACCATGGATTTCTGAGACCCCATAGTCTACATAATGAAGAATTCCCTGAGATGTTCTCTGGTGTCACTAAAAAATAAAATATTATACACATCCTATCCATCCAGTCCTCTACCGCTTTACGTTATTTCATTATTTTTATGGTTGGTGGATTCTCATGCTAGAACTCTCACTATCAATATCTCTCTCCTCACACTCCTAGTTGTACCTTACCCATTGTGTTATGAACTCTTGTTTCACATTAGATAAAAACTAAACTTCCCATATGGTAGTCTTGATGAGATTCTGATCTATAGGTGGGTTCTATTGATGATCATTGGATTCACCTTCATAGGGAAATCATGGAAGACATTTCAGACACATACTGCTATACACTGAAACATCAGAATAATCAAATAACACAGAAATATTAGTTCAAAATAAAATACCAATAATGAAAAAATTGAGATTTTTATAACAAAAAAAATACTAGAGACACACATCCCAACATCAAATGGAAACATGTTCCTATTTTGGGCAAGTGTTGACAAAACACTTGTCGAAACATACCTATCATGTACCGACAATTCTATCTCCAATCTAACAAACATCGCAAGACATGGGATCTTAAGGAATAACCTCTATATAATACCCAACTGTAATGAACTATCCCAGGTTAACCTCAAACATGAAACCTAACCCGATTCGTCATATACCTGAAGGGCGTTCCCGATCCCCACGGGCTGGTGACAAGCACCAGAGTATCAAAGAAGATAATAGAGGGAATAGTTTATCACAACCTGAAAACCCACATGAAAAAATATATGTAAAAATAGAAGAAACATTGCAATATGGATAAGATATATATACCGTAACTATTAGAAAATATTATTAATATACAACTGTAAAAAAAGATAAAACTCTAAAGAAAATGTCTATCTTCAATGTACCCAAAACAAACAACTAATCTAGATGATGGAATAGAAGAATGCAAACCATATCACAACCAGATACCTATCCAGCTAATATGAAGCTTGCCGCTTCACTTTTTCTCATTTTCATTCCCTTCACTAGAAGACAAACCAGGGTATATGCACCACCGAAGTGGTTCTTAGGGTATGAGATAATCGATGCACTATGATCACGTTTAGGTGTTCCATATCATATATCTATATAAAAAATACTCATATAGTCATTTTAAATAAAACATGGCATGATAAGCGATAAAGTAGATGTGTATAAAACATGGTAAAAAAATACATTTTTAACAGTTCTAAAATATAAGTAGGTATATCAATTTCAAAGCACATTTTCAATATCATATTCTACAAGAATAAACATGGATGTCAAGGATAACTCATAAATGTAAGAAAAAAAATATAGAAGCACATGTATTACAATAGCATGGAATAATATAGGTCTAGAACATAGAATACACCATCTATAATAATTAGGGGAAGAAATTCCAAACCAAGAACTACAAGCCGAGGAAGTAGAGGAATACCCCAGGTGTTATCCCCAAAAAAAAATTCTATATCAGTCTCCTAGTCCAAAGATCCTTGGAAATAGAGAAAATCACTAAGAAAAACCTCATTTATAAAAAAAATAGACGATGGTCACAAGATGTCATGAACCAACCCGGGTCAACCTTGAACCGATCACCCGAGCCGATCCGCGACATGACCTGAGAGGTGTTCCCGATCCTCCCGGGTTGGCGACAAGCACCAGGTCATCAATAAAGAGCATGTGGGAATGATTTCGCCGAATAAAAATAAATAATTAAAGCAGCAGAAAATAAACTATGCAGCGAAAAATAAATAAATAAAGTAAAGTAACTAACAAGAACAAAAGAAAATAAAACTAACCGAAAGAGACAACCACTATCTCCGTGTGACCTCGCGGGTCACTCTCAAACTCATGACCAAACGTCACCCATGGCGAACGCACCCAAGCCGTAACCTACGCAAACACTAAAAACCGAAAATAACTATACGCATGAGTATTAAAACTCAGTAGGCTAGCCCGATATCTATTCCAAATGCACTACCATTAAATAATGAAATTTACCAATTACAGGTTTGAACTAAATATAAACAAAATTAGTTTTCACACACACACACTTTGGTTTCTAAAACAAGTATCAGTCCCTTTCCCTTTTTAATTTTAAAACAAGTTTAATGTTTGAAAGGAATAGATCCATTTCATTTTTAAAACATTTTTCTACGAATAATTTAGAAATATAGACTTCAGTTATTAACCAAAGGAAAACCACACATAGCACACAACACACACCAAGGGCAAAGGGAAATGTGGCTCACATAGGCCAGAAACTGAACTAGACCTATCGATTGCCCACCACACACATATAAACACTAAAGGAATCACGGGTCGAACCTAGGAGATCGTGAACAATCCAGAACGTACTATACATCTGACTCATCTTGAAGGCATGCCCTAACCTGATGACATCATGACGCCCTAATGCTCAGCATAGCCTTACATGGCCGAACCGTGGGGCCCAATCTCCATAGCAGCAATAACTCAGTATTCCTCTACTATGGGGCCACTAGCCAGTGCATAATCTAAACTAGTGCAGCAACCATTCTCAGAAAATTCACTCAATATGCCAGGTTCCCATGCCAACACACACAACAAAATAAAGGTGAATCAACAATGCCAAACAATCAGTCCTGATGCACAAACATCACATACATCTCATGCAATCTACACACACCAAATATCAACCATGAATGGGTTTTCCAAAATAATTTATTTTACTAAAGTGCCAAATGGGCCTTCACAACTTGTAAAGCAAAACCTCTTTTTTCAAGAAAGCCCAAACAACTTGTTCATATGAAATCATTTATCATTAAAACTAAATGTACATTTGAAATTCCGTGAATTATGTTTAAAGGCCAAACTATCATTCTTTCAATACTGGGTGTCTGCTCGCCAAGAAAATATTTCAAGAGTTAGGTATAAAATAAATGACTCTTTTTACAACAAATAATCATTTAAAAATTAATTATCTTATATTAATTTCCATTTATATAAATTAATAAAAAATCAAGCAATTAATAAATTCTAAATTTAAAAGTGAGTGTAGTGGGAGACCTACCTCAATTCGCAGCTCGAACACGAAGACGCGCCACGCCTTGCAAGGTCTACCAAGCACGCACAAGACGATGACCACTGTATCGTGGGTTTTCCTTGGCAACACACTGCAGCGATTGCAAAACAACTAAAATCACAAAAACACTGACTTCAAATAATCCAAAATAATAAACAATATAACACTTTCCTTGACATTTGAGAGGGAGAAATGGAAAGAACCCCAAATCGCTTGCCTTCAGCGGCGGGCGTCCTTCGTGCGCCCAATTGAGAATAAGGTGTGTGATGGCTGAAACGAGGTCTGCGACCAGTGAAGCAAAGGAGAAAGTTTTCGGGACGCTGCGCCACTGCTGGATGGATAATGTAGGGATGGGACACGTGCACCAAGGGCCTACACCACTACTGGATGGAGCATGTAAGAGCTGGTCAGAGGCACGAGAGGTGATTCCGGACGACGTCTGTGAGGCGGGGGCACACCGGCAGGGTGCAGGCGGAGCAGGGTAGGCCAAGGGGATGCGAGCAGGAGAGGAAGAGTTACAGGGGGCATAGCACCGGAGATTCCAAAGGAGGAGGAGGCGCGTTTGGGGAACAGGGCGTGGCGACGCTGCTTGGAGTAGGGGGCACTAAACGACATCAGGGTTGCTGCAAGGAAAAGATTCGGGGTCGGTAGAAGGTGCAGCAGCAAGGAAGAGGGGTAGATCTAAAGGGGAAGGTCCTGCGGGAGGAGCTGGGATGTGCAACAGCTGGATGAGGCCGACTGGGTGGCTGGGGCTGTAACGACCCAAAGTTTCATTAATATAAAATCCCTCTTGATCCAGTTAAATGTTTCATTATGAAAAATGTTTTTATAAGATGTCAAGTTCTTTAGTTTTACGTTAATATTTGTGACCGTTACTTTTATAGCCATTGAACAGTGATCATCCGAGTAGTATAAATATAAGGCTTTAAAGAACCCATTTCTACTGAGACAAAGGAAGCGATGGCCTCATCCAGTATAATTGCCCCTTACGAAGCCCATTTGTCAGAGCTCGGAAAATAGGTGGCGTCTTTGGGCTTTTCCCTAGACCAATCCCAAGCTGAGCTTCATCAAGTCAAGCTCGAACGTGATCATCTACGGAAAAGTGGAAGTTGATTGAAATTACCACTCGAGCAATGTTATCCAAGCCGCCCCAACAGTCTGTCACCATCGCACACCTTACCATTAGGTCTTATGCGGCTATTTTAAGGGGTTATGTAACAAATAAGTAGCACCATGTTCATGTACTTTTTTTTGTATATAATAATGAATATAATTTCTAGTCATTTTTGATACATTGTAATTAGTTTTTAAAGTACAAATGGTGTTTTTAGTTATTATTTAATTCAGAATTATATTTTATTAAATTAAAGGATTTTTTAATTAAATAATATTTTAATAAAATATTATTATTAATATTAAATTAATTTTTTATTAAGTATAAATGATCTTATAATTTTATGAATTCAATTAAATTTTTTATTAAGGTTTGAAAGCCATTTCTGTCAAAACCCGTGAATTTTTTTATAAATGTCGGTTTTTATTTTAAAAGTGAAAATTCACATATTTAGAAAATTATTTAGATAAAATAAATATTATTTTTGGAATCAGGACGTCGAGATTATCCAACGGCGAATTTTTTATAATTTTCTGAGACAGTCAAATTTTTGGGTAATGTGTTTTATGACATCATAATGACCCAATGGTGATGTAATAAAATAACATAATCCTTATGTTCGGCCAATATGTGTTTTATCATTAAAATAATGTGTTTTTGGGTTTGTTTGAATTAATTTTCAAAGCATTAATGGATCCCTCAATACTTATTCAACACCTTGCCTTTTTAAATTAATTTCCATGGGAGTGTGACTCACCTCCACATAAGCAACCCATATTTTTTAATAGGTTCGGACCATGGCCTTGTTAAATATTGTTTTCCTCTTTCCTTTTCTAGAAACCATGGGAAAATACCATGGGATGGTTTGTGGTTTGGATTATTTTAATATAAGGGGTCCCAAACCTAAATAATAAAGAATTCCCTCACCTTTCCTATATAAACCCACCCAAGCTCCCACTTCCTCCTCACTCAAAGCCCTTGGAGTTCGTCCAACCTCTGCCCTACTCTCTCTAGAATCTTCTCAAGGTTCCCCAAGCTCCCATGAAGCCTCTCACAAGCCTCTCTCTAGCCTTTGGAAGCACACTTCCAAGTAAGGGTTTTTTCTTCCTTTCTCATTTTTTTGTCAATTTTCATTAAGTTGTATTGCCCTTTTGATTTAAATTATGAATGTTGGGGTATGGTTTCGCACCTCCCCCATACTGACATATTATTGTTTGAATGATGGGAGAACCCTTTCTCTCTCATTAAATACCTCCCATGTACACCCGTTACTATGCCGAAATTCCGAAAGGAACTTCTCTCTCTTCTTTTACATTCAAGAAATACTTTTTTATCATGAATTTAAATTACATTTAAATTGTTGGGACATGTATATATATGACCTCCTTACTGTCCATTACATGTAAATATGATGAGGAACCCCTTTCTCTCTCATCAAACTTTTTTATGAATTCTTATTTCACGCCGTTACGCTGCCGAAATCACACCGATTTTCTAAGCCAATGTCATTGTGTAGTGAATACCATTCCCATTTCTCCATCAAAGGTATTCACCTTTATGCACATTTAATTATTGATTATAAAGTTTCATGTATGAATTCCACATTCCTTTATCGTGGAATAAATGATTATGTTTTATGAATCCATATTTTATGATCCATGTGGCAGACTTATGCATGAAATGAAATGTTTAAGAAGGGTGCGCCCTTATAGCGCTCCAATGAATTGGGTAAAGTATAGTATCATGATACGTCATGTGAAATGAGTGTTGACTCATGCTAATTCAAGTTCAACGAGGGTTTACTTGTGATTCATGTGCAATGAGGGTTTACTCATGCTCCATGTGCAATGAGCCTTGGCTCATGCTAATTCAATGTTAAGTGTTGTTGCCATATTTCCATGTTATGGTTATCATGCTTTATCAAGCCTTTATGTTCATGTTACTCTAATGCTCTATTGAAGTTCCTATTGCCTAACATGTATTTTACCCCTCATGTTATTCATTGTGTACTCCCTTACTGGGCTTTATAGCTCACCCTTTTCTTATGCATGTCCTCAGGTTATCCCATGCAATGCTAAGTACGAAGGAATGTAGTGGTCATGTAAAGGATGTTTTCAATAAATATGTTGTATTTCAAGTTTAAAGTTTTTATGTAATGATCCTAATCCCCAAAGACACTAAACCTCTCGATCATCTTTGTTGTATCAAGTGAAGTTTTATGTAATAAAGCATGCTTAAGTTGTAATAAAAAGCAGGGTTGTCATAGTTGGTATCAGAGGATAGGTTTAGTTATTTTTGGGATTAGGAAACCCTAGTAAAGCCTTAGATACAAGACTAAGTATAATAAAAGCATCCCTAAGTTTTGATAAATACTAAGTAAGTGGTTTATCAAACAAATACATCCCTTCCTGGATATGAGCAGGTAAAGGCGGCTCTGGCACAGATGTATCCTAGGGGTAAAACCCGAAAATACTGCTTTGAGCTAGACTCGAACGAGAACTGGTGCACGACAACGGGCCTTGCTATACTCTTGGTTATGACACTCCCGGAGGATATGTTTTGATAAATTAAAAATCTTAGTATGAACCCTTATTAAGGGAAAATTCCCCTAAGAATATATGTTAGAAGGAATATCATGAAAAGCCTGGATTGAATCCTATAGACTCGTGAGTTAAAGAGATTAAAGTTTATTTATAAGACATCAACTTTTGTCTTTGGATTACACTTTATGTGTTACCCCTAACTTTCCTTTTATTCCAGCCAATGGCCGGTAATAGGAGAACTCGGGCTAACAACCATTGTGAAGATCAGTGTGATGATTGTACCAATGAGATGCCCAATCCAATGGGAGCGGGAATCGCGAACTTTGTCACGCTTCTCTCTCAGCTAACTGAAGTTTTGAATAGAAACACGGGTCAAGAGGAATGTTCAACCCCCCCTAAGAAATAACAAGTCGCTATCGAGAGCTTCATGAGACAAAGGCCTCCTACTTTTAGTGGATCATCCGATCCCACGATCGCTGAGCAATGGATCAACTCCATTGAAAAGATCTTCTCTATCCTTCAATGTTCTGAACAAGAGAAGGTTCTCCTTGCGGCTTATCGTATGGAGGGTAAAGCTGATCAATGGTGGACGTTGAACAAAAATACGAAGCCTGAGGAGGAGATCGAGGCTTTGGAATGGAAGGAATTCCGGAAGATGTTTTTCGATAAATATTTTCCGCGCACCCTCCGTCTTAAGATGGAAAGGGACTTCCTTTCCCTCAAGCAGAAAGATAAATAATCTGTGGGAGCGTACGAGGAAAACTTCACAAGGCTTGCACGATATGCTTCCGGCTTTTTCGTTAACCCTGAATGCAAGGTTGACCGCTTCTTTGGTGGGTTGAAGACTAGCTTGCGGAAATCATTAGCGATCCGTGACTTTGACAGCTATGAGGAAATTTTCTGATGTGCCCTCAAGGTTGAAATGGAGATCGGAGAATCACAGGGGTATCATGGGGACATGAAACGTAAGGTGGACTTCAATGCTGGTGGTCCGATGGATAAGTCCAACGACGCTAAGAAGTTCCAGCACCCCACATGCCAAAAGTGTGGAAAGAAGCACCCTGTAAATTGCCTTATGGGGACAAGAAAATGCTTCAAGTGTGGAAGAGAAGGGCGCCTTGCTGTTAACTGTCAGCAAGAAGGACCCGCGGCTACGATAGAGGAGAGGAATGCTTCGTTCGAACCTCAATGCATTGTTCAATGCTACAAATGCAAAGAACCGGGTCATTTTGCGAATCAGTGCCCTAATCCAAGGGTTATCGGAGGCAACCAACAACCTCCAAGATAGCAAGGAAGAGCTTTTTCCATCACTTTTGCCGAAGTGAACCCCGAAAACAAAGTGGTGACAGGTACGCTAGTTATTCATACAAGAATAGCAAATGTACTTTTTGATTCAGGTTCTACACATTCTTTTATATCTCGAATGTTTAGTAGAACAATCCCAGCACCACCACAAATACTGGAAGTAAAGATGTCGGTGAGTATGGAAAATGGGGTAATCATTGCATCCCATGAATATAAGTCCTCCCCTGTTATAATCTATGGATTGAATTTCCCGGAGAACCTCGTCATACTCCCTTTGGTGGAATTTGATGCAATTCTTGGCATGGATTGGCTTTCCTTATATTGATCCAACATAAATTGTCGGGAGAGGGAAATCACACTCCATATGGAGAATCGACCCCCGATTCTTTACAAGTGTCAGGAGGAAGATGAATCTCCTTTAGCTCCATGATCTCAAGCATGGATATTACTGACTTATGAGAACGCATATCTAGCTCAGATGATTGAGTCCAGGGAAGAAACCACCCTTGAAGAAATGCCTATTGTGAGGGAATTCGCTGAAGTATTTCCTGAGGAACTTCCTGGTCTTCCTCCAAGAAGAGATGTTGAGTTCTCAATTGAACTTATACCTGGGGCGCTACCAATATCCAAGACTCCATATAGAATGGCTGTTGTTGAGCTTGAAGAGCAGAAGAAACAACTACAGGAGAATCTAGATAAAGGGTTTATACGCCCAAGTGCATCACCATGGGGTGCACCAATCCTCTTCGTCAAGAAGAAGGATGGGTCAATGCGGCTTTGCATCGATTATCGTGAACTTAAAAAAATAACGATAAAGAACAAGTATCCTCTCCCAAGAATCAATGACATGTTTGATCAGCTACGTGGAGCACAATACTTCTCCAAGGTGGACTTGCGGTCGGGATATTATCAAGTAAGGGTTAAGAAAGAAGATATCCCCAAGACTGCTTTTCATGCAAGGTACGGGCACTATGAATTCATAGTAATGCCTTTTGGACTCACCAATTCTCCAGAAATATTCATGGAATTGATGAATAGAGTCTTTAGAGATTACCTTGACAAATTTGTGGTAGTCTTTATAGATGATATTCTAATATACTCCAAAACCAAGGAGGACCATGAAGAGCATTTAAAAACTGTACTAGAGACTTTGCGCAAGGAGAAGCTCTATGCAAAGTACAACAAGTGTGAGTTTTGGTTGAAGGAAGTCTCATTCTTGGGCTATATCATCACAAGCAATGGGATATCTGTGGACCCCTCCAAAAAAGATGCAATTGAGGGATGGCCAAGGCCAACATCGGTAACTGATATCCGTAGCTTCTTGGGGTTAGCTGGATATTATCGAAGATTTGTGAGAAATTTCTCACGATTATCCAACCCTCTTACCAAGCTAACTCGAAAGGGAGTAATGTTTTCTTGGATTGATAAATGTGAAGAAAGCTTCAAGGAGTTGAAAAGGTGGCTTATCACTGGACCCGTGCTCACTTTACCCACAAGTGGGGAGCTTTTTGTGGTATTCAGTGATGCTTCGAAGAAGGGCTTAGGATGTGTGCTGATGCAAAATGATAAAGTGATATCCTATGCCTCAAGGAAGTTGAAAATCCATGAGAGAAACTATCCAACGCATGATCTGGAGTTGGAGGCAGTGATCTTTTCCTTGAAAATCTGGCAGCATTATCTATATGGAGAGAAATGTGAGATATATACTGACCACGAGAGTCTTAAATATATATTCACACAGAAAGAGCTTAATATGCGCCAGAGAAGATGGATAGAGCTCATCAAGGATTATGACTGTTCAATGCATTACCACCCTGGGAAAGCGAACAAGGTGGCAGATGCCCTAAGTATAAAGGATCCAGCGATTCTATCAATTATGAGAATTGAGAAGGACCCAATCTTCTTAGACATAATGACGATGGATGTGGGAATCATAAAGAAGGGAAAATAATCAATCCTTTCACAAATGATTGATCAACCATATCTTTTGGAAAGGTTAATGGATGCTCAGAAGGATGATGTGGGAATTCAAGAAAAAGTGGAAGCTATCAAAAAGGGGAAATCCTCGGAGTTTAATGTTAATGGAGAAGGAACTATGCGATTTGGGAAAAGACTATGTGTTCCATCAAGTCTGGAGCTGAAGAAGGATCTTTTGGATGATGCACATAGTTCAACTTTCTCTATTCACCCAGGGAGCACAAAGATGTATCGAGATCTCCAAGAAAACTTTTGGTGGGATAATATGAAGAAGGAGATCGCTGAATATACATCAAAGTGTCTGGTGTGTTAGAAAGTGAAGGCAGAGAGGCAGAAGTCTAAGGGGATGATGCAACCATTTCCCATACCAGAATGGAAACGGGAGAACATCACCATGGACTTTGTCACTGGACTTCCAAGGACATCCAAAGGCAACAATGCAATCTGGGTTGTTGTGGATCGTCTTACAAAGACTGCACACTTCATTGCTATTCGAGAGGATTTCTCTTTGGATCAACTGGCACAGATATATATCAGGGATGTGGTACGGTTACATGGAGTACCACTATCTATTGTTTCTGACCGAGATCCAAGATTCACCTCTATGTTTTGGAAGAGTCTTCAACAAGCTCTGAATATTGAACTGAACTTCAATACGGCCTATCATCCTCAAAACGATGACCAATCTGAGTGGACTATCCAAACACTTGAGGATATGTTGAGAGCGTTCTCAATGGACTTTAAAGGAGGATGGGATCAACATCTTCCTCTAGTTGAGTTCTCTTATAATAATAGTTTCCACTCGAGCATCCAAATGGAACCATATGAAGCCCTTTATGGGAAAAGGTGTAGAACACCAGCATGTTGGGATGAGGTCGGTAAACGTAAGCTGCTTGGACCAGAAATGGTCGATGAAATGGTGGAGAAGGTGAAAACCATTCAGAAGCATATCAAGGCAGCCCAAAGTCGACAGAAGAGTTATGCAGATAATCGTCGATGAGACCTTGAGTTTAAAGTCGGAGACATGGTGTTTTTACACATATCTCCGTGGAAGAAGGTCATGAGGTATGGAATGAAAGGGAAGTTATGTCCAAGGTACATCGGCCCCTTCGAGATTCTTGATTGTGTTGGGGATGTGGCCTATCGACTAGCACTTCCACCTACTATGGCCAAGGTGCATGATGTCTTTCATGTATCCCTCTTAAGGAAGTACATACCAGACCCTTCACATGTTCTCTCTTCTGAGGTGGTACAATTGGAAGATGATCTTTCTTTTGAGGAGAAACCAGTGAAGATCTTAGATCGTAGAGAAAAAGTTCTACGAAATAAGACAATGCCCCTCGTCAAGGTGTTGTGGAGAAACCACAAGTTTGAAGAAGCAACTTGGGAGTTGGAGGATATGATGAAGCTGAGTTACCCATATTTGTTTTAGTGTGGGAAAAGGAAAATTTCGAGGGCGAAATTTCTTAAGGGGGGAATATTGTAACGACCCAATGTTTCATTAATAGAAAATCCCTCTTGATCTAGTTAAATGTTTCTTTATGAAAAATGTTTTTATAAGATGTCAACTTCTTTAGTTTTACGTTAAGATTTGTGACCGTTACTTTTGTAGCTATTGAACAGTGATCATCTGAGTAGTATAAATATAAGGCTTTAACAAACCCATTTCTACTCAGACAAAGGAAGCGATGGCCTCATCCAGTAGAATTTCCCCTTACAAAGCCCATTTGTCAGAGCTCAGAGAAGAGGTGGTGTCTTTGGGCTTTTCCCATGACCAAGCCCAACACGAGCTTCATCAAGTCAAGCTCGAACGTGATCGTCTACGGAAAAGTGGAAGTTGATTGAAATTACCACTCGAGCGATTTTATCCGAGCCGCCCCAAGAGTCTGTCAACATCGCACACCTTACCCTTAGGTCTTATGCGGCTATTTTAAGGGGTTATGTAACAAATAAATAGCACCATGTTCATGTACATTATTTTTGTATATAATAATGAATATAATTTCTAGTCATTTTTGATACATTGTAATTAGTTTTTAAAGTACAAATGGTGTTTTTAGTTATTATTTAATTAAGAATAATATTTTATTAAATTAAAGGATTTTTGAATTAAATAATATTTTAATAAAATATTATTATTAATATTAAATTAAATTTTTATTAAGTATAAATGATCTTATAATTTTATGAATGCAATTAATGTTTTTATTTAGGTTTGAAAGCCATTTCTGTCAAAACCCGTGAATTTTTTTATAAATGTCGGTTTTTATTTTAAAAGTGAAAATTCACATATTTAGAAAAAATAAATATTATTTTTGGAATCAGGACGTCGAAATTATCCAACAGTGAATTTTTCATAATTTTTTGAGACAGTCAAATTTTTGGGTAAAAATTAAATACCATTTAAATATATAATGTGCTTTATGACATCATAATGACCCAATGGTGATGTAATAAAATACCATAATCCTTATGTTGGGCCAATATGTGTTTTACCATTAAAATAATGAGTTTGAGGGTTTTTTTGACTTACTTTTCAAAGCATTAATGGAGCCCTCAAGACTTATTCAACACCTTGCCTTTTTAAATTAATTTCCATGGGAGTGTGACACACCTCCACATAAGCAACCCTAATTTTTTAATAAGTTCGGACCTTGGCCTTGTTAAATATTGTTTTCCTCTTTCCTTTTCTAGAAGCCATGGGCAAATACCATGGGATGGTTTGTGGTTTGGATTATTTTAATATAAGGGGTCCCAAACCTATATAATAAAGAATTCCCTCACCTTTCCTATATAAACCCACCCAAGATCCCACTTCCACCTCACTCAAATCCCTTGGAGTTCATCCAACCTCTGAACTACTCTCTATATAATCCTCTCAAGGTGCCCCAAGCTCCAAAGAAGCCTCTCACAAGCCTCTCTCTAGCCTTTGGAAGCACACTTCCACGTAAGGGTTTTTTCTTCCTTTCTCATTTTTTGTCAATTTTCTTTAAGTTGTATTGCCCTTTTAATTTAAATTATGAATGTTGGGGTATGGTTTCGCACCTCCCCCATACATACCTCTTATTGTTTGAATGATGTGATAACCCTTTCTCTCTCATTAAATACCTCCCATGTACACCCGTTACTATGCCGAAATTCCACAAGGAACTTCTCTCTCTTCTTTTACATTCAAGCAATACTTTTGTATCATGAATTTAAATTCCATTTCAATTGTTGGGACATGTATATATATGACCTCCTTACTGTACATTACATGTAAATATTATGAGGAACCCCTTTCTCTCTCATCAAACTTTTTTATGAATTCTTATGTCACACCGTTACGCTGCCGAAATCGCACCGATTTTCTAAGCCAATTTCATTGTATAGTGAATACCATGCCCATTTCTCCATCAAGGGTATTCACCTTTATGCACATTTACTTATTGATTATAAAGTTTCATGTATGAATTCCACATTCCTTTATCGTGGAATAAATGATTATGTTTTATGAATCCATGTTTTATGATCCATGTGGCACACTTATGCATGAAATGAAATGTTTAAGAAGGGTGCACCCTTATAGCGCTCCAATGCATTGGGTAAAGTATAGTATCATGATACGTCATGTGCAATGAGTGTTGACTCATGCTAATTCAAGTGCAACGAGGGTTTACTCGTGCTTCAAGTGCAATGAGGGTTTACTCATGCTCCATGTGCAATGAGCCTTGGCTCATGCTAATTCAATGTTAAGTGTTGTTGCCACATTTCCATGTTATGGTTATCATGCTTTCTCATGACTTTATGTTCATGTTACTCTAATGCTCTATTGATGTTCCTATTTCCTAACATGTATTGTACTCCTCATGTTATTCATTGTGTACTCCCTTACTGGGCTTTATAGCTCACCATTTTTTATGGATGTCCTCAGGTTATCCCATGCAATGCTAAGTACGAAGGAATGTAGTGGTCAAGTAAAGGAAGTTTTCAATAAATATGTTGTATTTAAAGTTTAATGTTTTTATGTAATGATCCTAAGCCCCATAGACACTAAACCTCTCGATCTTATTTATTTTATCAAGTGAAGTTTTATGGAATAAAGCATGATTAAGTTGTAATAAAAAGAAGGGTTGTCATAGGGGCACTGCAAGGTAGAGGCATCGGAGCACTGGCCGTGGGTTGGTGAAACCAAGCAGGGGTGTGCAACATGGGCAGAGCAGGGCAGGAGGGCCAGGGAGTGCTGCAGGAGCCAGAGCAAGTGGGGCGATGATAGGGAAGGAGCGAATCCGGTCGGGGTGAGAGATGATGGGGGTGACATGGGGAGCGTTTGGCGCATGCAGAGAGGAAAAACAGGGTGGCCTGGTCACTTCTGTAGATCGGACGGGGAGGCGAGGTGGGCTGGCTGCTTAGTGCAGCGGCTGCTGCACGAGGGAGCAGGAGGCGCGGCTACAGGCGCTGGATGCAACGGGGCTACTGGGATGGAGCGCTATGGAAGGTTGAACACGAGGGGGAAACAGGGTGCACAGAGTATAATAAGAGGCTGGGTCTCTATGCAGGGGACACCCATGTGGAAGGAGGGAAAAGAGAGAAGAAAGAGAGAAAGGAGGAGAAATAAAGAAGAAGAAAAACTAAATAGGGGAAGAAATGTGGGATAAAAAAAGATAGAAATAAAATAAAAAGAAAAGAAAATAATAAAAGAAAAGAGAAAAAAAGAATAATACTAATCTAATAATAATAATAATAATAATAATAATAACAATATTATAAATTATTGTTATTATTATTATTATTAAACATTTTATAAAATTCATTTTAATATAATTTATTCTTTTAATTTTATTATTTATCCAAATATTTCGGAAACCGTGCACTCACCAGGTCTAAACGCACGATTGATCCGAATGTGCGGTGACTGTGCACCCACCCAAACTGAATGTGCGGTGACCGCTAGCAGTGCGGTGACTATGCACTCGCCCGAGACCCACCGAAAACATCAAATATTAAAATAAATTTCAAACCTGGACCCAAACCCGACTCTACCTAGAGTCGAGGGACTGAGAAAAGAATAAAAAAACATAGGTGTCTGTGGTCATGGTGTGACACAAGATATACCTTCCACTTATGTACCCATTGTAACCCACGTGCTGTTTTTTAAAATTCATATAAATGATTTTAAAACCATTTTAAAACCATTTAAAAACAATTTCAAAATTCATTTCAATGCTTTAAAAATTCTACATTTTAATTTCGTTTCTTAATAACCATGGAATAACCAACTTTCATTAAAAACAAATTTCAACAAATAAAATAATCATGTCGATTCTAATAATGAAAATAGTTTATAACAGAAAAATAGGGTTCATCAATGTAGGCTAGTGATGGAACCACCTACCTCAAAACATGGGTTTCACCTGCCAACAATGGAATCCAAAATCATCTAAACAAAATAATGTCAATTAAGGGCCATGAACCAAATGTAGATATAGAATGATTCAATTTATAAGACCAGGGGTTGACAAAAGAGAGGAAACACACCTAACTCAAATAAAAATTCCCACCGCACTAAGAACAATGGAAAAAGAGGCCTCCAAAATGAAATCACAAAACAAATCTATGAAAAAAACAAGAGGAATCACTAACCTTACACTAATGGATCCAAATACACCACACAACGATGACACCATGATCAAAAGAAATGAAGGAACAGAAAGGATAATCACACAGAGAGATGAGCTATAACTGCAATGGAGATCTAATATCAATCGGATCAATATATAAGGGGATAAGTCTCTCAATAACACCCAATAAGTTATTTAGTTCGAGATCCATGAAGAATAGGCAATGAAACTAAAACAAAATAGTAACATGCTGTCTTTAAAAACTGTACAGGAGCCTTACATGGACTGTAAACTAGTTAAATGATGTGTATCCCCCATGATCCAAAAACACCAAAAAACATGTCAACATTAATTAAATACAGTCCTTTTAATAACTCATAATGTTTAATTTAGGGTCATGGTGTGAGACCTTTCACAGTGTGAAGTCATCTTTTATTACTTATATCTAGAAACCATTACACATTGTGCAACACAATTACAAAGTGTGTAACTTCTCTATAGTCAGTATAAATGAATAGTTATTAGTGAAATTCCAACAAATATTATTCATCAATGTTATAGTTATCTTCCAAATCTCAATGGACGAAAAAAATTATGAGGTTAAGCGTGTAACTGATAAAATGAGAACGAGTTGTTACATAACATGTGTTTTTACTCCTTAAGAATTAATATAGATACTCCAAAATTAAAAATAACATTAAATGGACAATTTATTACATTTTAAAAATTATAAGAACCATATCATTGAATTCTATATTTTTATAAATTTTATATAATTTATTAAATATAATTTATTTTAAAATATCATTTATGTCAATTTTGACACTATTCATTATATGACTTTCTAAAAATATCTCAACAACATGATATATTATAAAAAATTATTATAACACAACATAAACAATATAAATTCATCTATAGAATTCATGGATGATATCAACTATTTAAAATAATATTTATTTTTCATTTTTATATAAATTATTGATATTTACATTAATTAAGCAATTACAGAATCATCATTGTGTAATCTTTTAAGGTAATTATTTCCTTACTAAAAAAGAAATAAATTTCCATGACTAATATAAATAGTTTATATTAATAAATAATATATATAGTGGAAAATATCATCTATATACTTGTATATTTTGAATCTTATAGTTGTTAAAACAAAAGTGTGACATCATTGCCATTTCTTTAAAATAAAATATAAAAATGGGATTAAAGTCATCCTTGTAGCTAAAAGTGGTCCTAAAATATTCCCAAAGAAGATTATAGTCACTAATTAACCATTAAATAAAAATTTTAAAAGTATTGGGGTGATTTATTATAAATAATAAAATTATTATTTCCTTAATTGCCAGATTTACCCTTAACTGTGGAAATAAAAATAATACTAAAGTTACTTTTAATATCGACCCAAAATAAATTGGACATATTTACTATATTTTTAACTTGTGAATACAAATAGTGAATCTATTTTTTAGTATTTAAAAAATTATTCTCTAAATTAACCTTAAATTAATCCTTTTGATGGAAAGAGAAAAACAGTTTTAAAAGTGAAATATTTCAAAATATAGAAATATTTTTATATCCAAAATCCAATGTGAAATTGATTAAAATTACCTAAATTAGATTAAATTATATAATATTAATATAATTTTAAAATAAAAACATATAAAAAATTATAATTTTATACTATAAATTATTTAGTCAAAAGATATTTTCACTTAAAATGCACTATTTTTTAAATTTTTATCAAAACATAAAACTTACCAGAAAAACAATAAAAATAAGAAAAATATTATTACATTTTTATTTAAAAAAATAATCTTATATTCTAAAATAAAATTTATAATATATTCAATAAATATATTTAAAAATAGTACACCTAAAAAAGTGTTAAAAATGCATTTTCTGAAAAATAATTCTTTTATGCATAAAATTGAATTTGTTCTTATATCATGCCAAGAAATAACAAAATATTAATTTTAAACATTAAAAAAAATTTAATATATATATGTATATGTATATTTCATTAATATAATAAAACATAGTGATTTTTTATTGATTGGTATAAAACACAGTAGTACACATTAAAGTAGTGTTTCATAAAAATATTTTCTATAAAAAAGGGTTTATTTTCATTTATAATTAAATAGTCTCCATAGATTAATTATATATACTTTTGTAAACCATATTATCAGAAAAATGTTAATATTTTTCATTATTTTCCATTGTAATGGATTGTTTATAATATTAACATTTTAAAAAAATATTTAGTTTTTTGTTTAAGATCAATGTGGTGTATCACGTAAGCTATCGAACATAAGATTTATTTTATTAAAAAAATTAGCATGTTAAATTTACCCTATGGTGTAGTTTCAGATATGTTATATGAGTGATGATAAATGGTACAAGATTGATGGTCATGATGTGGTAGTCACATTCTTATGTGGTACAACCTCCTAAGGTTATGTTTATGAAAAGACTAAATGATTTGTGGTAAACAAATATTGATAAAGATAAGATGGTGTTAGCGATAAAGGATCCTGATTTTTTTAAGGGACTGTAGCTGGAAACATGGTGGGATATATTACAATTAAAAGGATCCCTAAATTCTTTAATAAATGATATAATGTTTTTCGGTCAAGTGTCTAGGTCCCAAGTGAAGAGATCCGCCTAATTATCTAGGGCTCTTATATGATTAACTGTGGAAAATATTTTATGATTCATTGTAATTCTAGTTGAAAAACACATGTTCTGTGGTAGAACATGGTGAAAATTATTGGACCCTACCATAAGTGAGAGTGTAATTTCTGGGATGTATATCATTTCCCTAAGCGAGATGTTCTTAGTAAGGAACACCCATAATGAGAGAGTATAAGTCCACTTGTTCTTTTATGTACCAACAATTGGTGAGGGGATACAATTCAATATTTTTATCCTTTCCCTAAGTGTTATTATATTATATATAACCACCATGAGTGAGAGTGTGATAGTTATGAATTTCTTGTAAATACCCCACGAGAAGAGTATTTTGGTATAATTGTGACCCTATCCCAAGAGAGACTGTGGTGGTTATAATGTGTGACCACCCTCTATTTAAAGGCGATAATAAACATATTAAATTTTATGATACAAGGAATTTATAACCCACCATGATATATAATGTAGTTATTGATGAATATATGACCTCACATTGAGTTAGAAGGTGAATAAAGGAATTAATTCACTGGGAGATTGGGTCTAATGATAAGAGACTCGACCTTACCCATGTTAGATAGTTGTATACCTCTCTTGGTGGACCCCTCAAACTGAATCATTGAGCATGTTATGGGAAATGGGTTGAATAGAATGAAAGAGTTATTTCATTAAAGCATTTGGATTAAATAGGTATGATAAGGTGTCATGGTGTACTAGTTATCACATGATGTCGTAATGTGGAAAGGTCATTTTTAAGACTTGTTTTCACATTACATCAAATTCACTTGAGGGATATGTTTATTTTTATCATCCATTAATTTATTTAATAGTTTTTACTAGGGGAATTTTTTTTGACTTAATTGATATATATTTTTTACACCCTATTTAATATCTTTTGTTTATATAAAGACTTTATATTATTTTTATATGGTTGAGAAAATGATGTGAATTAAATACAATAGGGTAATATTAATGGGATGCTAGAGAATAATATTGGAATGTGGAATAGAGTTTGTATTAGATCCTACTTTATTTTTTTATTTTTTTATTTCGTATATTATTTAGGACTGGTGGTAAATAAATTAATAAATATGATTGAATGATGACTATATATTTTTTATAGTATATATTTTTTTATTTTTCATATTATGATGTTTCTATAGTTTTTTTATTATTCTTTTGTATTTTTTTCAAACATTAATTTTCTAGAATTTTCCTATTATATGGACTGGGAAATCACATCCATTTGGTGGCCTATAGGGTATATAGAGGTGTTGTAGAGGTCAATTATCTCCTTGTCCAAGGGAACATTTTTGTTTCTATTATAATACTGAATTACCAAGTGTTAAAATAATTTCTTTTGGTTTATGATTTATGGAGATGGTAAAAAATTGATACTGGAATGTTTTAGAGGTTGTGTGAGTCCATAGATTGGTTAATCATAAATAACTTTCTAGTGGTATTTCTATTTTAATTGGTGTATGATATTATTTTCCTTAATTTCAAATTCTATAATTGAGATGCCTATTGAATAATATATCTTCAATATGGGTTTTTTATTTTATGTTTATTCTTGTAGACATTTTTCAAGAGTTTATGATTATGCATCATAATTAATACATAATATTTACATGAAAAAAAAGAGCTTATATATAGTTATTTTTAATTATGATAACACTTTACTAGTTTATAGTATCAAAAACAACTTCTGGGTAGTTTTCACAGATGATATGTTAGTATTAATTCAATAAAATGTAAAAAAATTATGTTTTTTAGTGGAGGTAATGTAGATCATACATTGTAGCTATCTCTTGTGATAGCTATAAAATTACATTATAAGGACACAACCATAAAACTTTACATAATATGAAGTTTTTGACACGAAACTAAATTAATACACATTGAAGATTATTTCAGGTTTATAGTTTTAACGAATTAGGCTTTCTTACATACATAACATTCCACATTCATACAAATAAGACACTACTAAGAACAGTAACCATTTTTTGAAAATATAAAACAGTAAATCTTTAATCACGATTTCTTTGAAAGAAATCAATATTAAACATCAAGACTCTCTTATTTATCTTAATAATCATGATATCCTATGAAAAACATTTTAAAAAATTTGGATGAGTATAAAACGTACAAAGGTATATAAAGAAAAGAACCGTTCTTCAAGTGATATAAAAAAATCCAATTAAACCCACAATCATAAAAAACCATATGAACAAAAAAATCATGTAGTTTCATTGGGAAATATTTACCATATATTTCTAATATTCACCCTTAAACATGGGATTACCTTTCGGATAAAATCCATCTATGATTTACCTAATGCATGGGAGTGCTATAATGGGGCTCACCAATCATATCTTGAGCTATAATGTGCTGAACCCAACATATCCTGAGCAATAATGGGCTCAAACCAAAATAAATAATTTCCCAAGAACATTTCATGGTAGTAAAATATCTTTAAATCATGAAAAACCACTCATTCCAAATACATATATAATTAAATAACTGTTTTGAAATTTATTAAAGAGGGTTTTAAAAGGATTCTGAAAGGAAAGTCCCATAAAATATAACTGGAGAGAGAATTAATAGAATGGAATGGATATTTTTATACAGTATTAATAAAAATAGTGAAACATAACATAAATAAAATTCATCACACTAATAATATTATTACCAAATAATGAATAAAGAAGCAGGTTAACCCAAAGAATGGAAATTGGGTTAACAATTCCCTTACATCGAGTTCATCTTACTTAAAAACTGGTTAATCCTCATATATAAGGGTTAAAAAAGAGTTATTAATATCTCAATGATTCATATAATTTTTTATTAAAACCTATATGATCATTTTACAACATCATTCAACACATTTATTAGTAATATTTTGTTATTTACAATGTTTCGTGTCTATTATTTACATGGTTTCCATAATTAGTTCCTAATGGATATTCTTGTTGATTGGAAGTGAAAACCTAGAATTAGAATGGAATGTTATTTTTACATTTCCAGGTCCATTATTTATACCATTAATCATTTTTAATTCTTACATAAAGATGATTCATAAGTTAAAACATTATTGATATTTGTTTTGGTTATTTTTGATATTATTCTATCGTAATGAACTAATTTTATTTATAAATTAATCACTTATGTAAAAAATGACTCTTGAACCTTATATGAGTTTTAATAATTTATTAATAATATATTTAAACCATAAAAATGGTTTCATGACCAGTCATAATGAACGTAAAATAAATTTAAATCACATTGTCCACGATGCCAGTAAGTCGACACATCACAGATGGTGATTTAATATATTGAATTAGAGGGAGAGGATAAAAACTATAATGGTGAATCTCCAATAAACATGATAAAATCAAGAATATGTAATATACTAGATTATTAATTCCTCTTGGATAAGGTGAGGTGAGTAAAGAATAAGAAAACAAAGTAACTCGAAATAAAAAGAAATATTGAGAAATCCATCATGAAAATTCTGCATCCTAACATCATCACATAAAAATTTCATAAAATATTTCGATACAAGAAAATGGTTATATCATAATTATTAAATAATATAGAAATTAAGGGGGATATGTAATGACATATCCCAACATAGTACAACTTAAATTTAAATATTGTAACCTAATATGAGTTCTTAAAAATAGAGGGGGATTTTGAGGTGAAATTTCTACAGCATAACAACTATTCAACATGGTTATATAAATTATTAAATAGAGAGGGGAAAAGGGTAAACCATCCATAAATAAATAATAATATAGTATAGTGGTTGAATATAATAGAAATAATAACATTGTATAGAAACATGAAGGTTATACCTCATAAAAGAGAACTTGAATTGAAAAAACGAAAGAAGATGAGAATTCTGTTACGTTGAAGAGAAAATCCTAAGACAAGAAGGTTGGGAACTTGGGGTAATGAAGAAACCATGATAGACTAATATGGTGGTACTAAGCACATATCTTCATTGACGGGGAATTGGTAATGAATTGAATGCAAGAATGGCTTGGTATTTATAGAAGGAAGTGAGTGAATATTTTATTAATTTTCAAGGGACACCTCATTAGTGGTATTTGAAAAACATTGGGCTTGACCGTGGTCTATGAACATGTTATTAGAAACATGGTTCAAATCACATATTTTTTTACTATAAAAATGTTGACCAGAATTATTACATCATTAATGATGTCATTAAATATACAGAAACTCAGAACTATATTTTTACTATTCACTGAAAATGCAACTGTTTTAGAAAAATCCCAAAAACGCACCCTAACAATTTATTGATTTTTAGAATTAAAAGATGAACTCCATTTTTTGAAAATAAATTTATAAATATTATTATTTTAATTTTAACATAAAATCATAATTTATTCAAAAAGATAACAATTTTAAATATATAATTCATTTTTTAACAGCATGAAAATTTAATTATCATGTTATTATATTATAAACATAATAAAATAAAATAATAAATAAATTTACTATAAACTAATTTAATATTACTATTCATAAGGGTATGTTACTATTCACTAAAAAATCATGTTGGTTCTTTTAGACCCCAAATAACTTACTGATCACAATTTTAGATGACCATTTTTTGAAATTCAAAACATAAAATCATAAAAATTATATTTTAAGGATAGTTATAATTATCTACCTAAAACAAATTCTCATGCATTTCAATTTATTTTAAAAAACCTTGGGATGTTACATTACCCCCACCTTCAGGAAATTTCATCTTTACAATTATTTTTACTCATTAAACTAGATAGGGTATCTTTCCATCAAAGTATTTTCATATTCCCATGTTTCTTCTTCGACTATGTGGTTTCTCCAAAATTCCTTTAACTAGTGGAATAATTTATTCCAAAATACCTACTCCCTTAAATCAATGATATTAACATGTTTTCTTCATATGAAATTTTATCTTCTAGCAAAACAATTTTTGGGCCCAATACATGAGATGAATTTGGCACATATTTTCTCAACATTAAATAATAAACACATTGTGTACCTGAGATAAACTCGAAGGTAAAGCTACTCAGAAAGAAACATGTACAACATTCTCTAGGACTTCAAAAGGACTAATGAAACACATATATAGATTTAATTTATTTAAAAAATGAATCACACATTTCTATTGAATGATTTTAAGGAAAACATGGTAACCTACCTCGAATAAAAATTCTTCCCTTCTGTTATCTTCATAACTATTCTACCTTCTCTAAGCTATCCTCATGTGTTAATGGGTTATCATCACTTTCTCAGCCACGTCCTCTACTAATTCTGGTCCCATAAACTTCTTTTCCCCAAATTCATGCCAAAAGCTGGAGTTCAACACCGATTACCATATAATGCCTCAAAAGATTCTATCTATATACTGGAGTCAAAAATGTTATTATACAAAAACTCAACTAAAGAAATATTCTGATCCCAACTTCCATAGTAGTACATTGAACAAGTCGAAGCATATCCTTTAATTTATGAATCATTCATTATTACTACCAATATTATTGGGGATTAAAATATGTATTGAAATTTAATTTTGTACCCAATGACCTCTGAAGGGCCCTCCAAAAATTGAAAGTGAAACATAGGATCCTGATCAGATATGATGTAAGAATGAACTCCATGTAACCTGAAAATCTATTTGAGGAACAATCGAGAATGTTGATCTAACAACATTGTATATCAAATAAAATTAAATGGGTAGTTTTTTGTCGGTCAATCAATAATAAACCAAATAACATTTTTACCTCCTGATGTCTTAGGTAGTCCCACCACAATGACCATGGACATATTCTCCCATTTAAACTCTAGCATTGGAAAATTCAGTAGCATCCCCTTCGGTAACTGTTGCTCTGCTTTAATGTGTTGACATGTAAAATATTTCATAATAAATTATGAAATATCCATTTTCATTCCATCCCACTAGTAATACTTCAAAATGTCTTTTTACAAATTAGTCCTTATAAGATAAATTGAAAATAGAGAACTATGAGCTTCACACAACAGATCTTTCTTCAACTGGGAATCACAATGCGCACACAACCTTTTTCAAAATCTTGAAACATAATCTTTATAATGGTTAAATTCTAAAAATATACCAATTTTAACCAATTATACCTTTTTATGTTACACATGGTATTCCTTCTGTGCTATCATAATTCATTCTGATAACAATGACTGCACTAAATCCTGAAACAATGAAGATTTATTTTCAACACCAACAACTTCTAAACCAAAATTCATCAAATAATTATTCAAGGGATCATGTTCCAAACGTAACATTGTTAATGATTCATGATTTCTTCGACTCATGGAATATGAAACTTTGTTTTCATTACCTAGATGGTAATTGATCGTGCAATAATAATACTTTATCAGTTCAATGCATCTTCTATGCCTCATGTTTAATTCCATCTGAGTGAATATACACATTATAATTATGTGGTTAGTATAAATTTGTCATTTAGAATTGTATAAATGGTTCCACCATATTTTTAATGAAAAAACCACATATGAAAATTCCAAATCTTGGGTGGGAAAATTAAACTCCTGATTTTTTAGTTTTCTTGAAGAATAATAAATTCCATGATCATTCTACATCAGAACAAAACAAATTCACTTCAATTAAGCATCAATAAAGGTGAAAATATCACTATTTCATGAATGTAAGTAAAAAACTAGGGAATTAACCATTCTCTTATTCAGTTTCTAAAGAAAACACCACATTATTCTTTCCATACAAATTTAACCCCTTTTTATGTTAACATTGATAGTGGGATAAATAGTCATGCAATGTTTTTAACGAACCATTGGGTAAAACCGGCTAATCTAAAAAAACTATGAATCTATAAAAAATTTATTGGTCTTGGATATTCATCAACCACTTCTGGTTTTGTAAGATCAACTATTATTCCATTCTTCTTTACAATGTTCCAATGAAATGAAATTTTTTGCAACGGAAAATCACACATGTTGAATTTTCCATACACATTCTTTTCATTTAATATATTCAAAACAATCATTAGATGTTTTTCATGATCCTATTTCCTTATAGAATATAATATAATTTCATCCATAAACACCACCAAAAAATTATTCAAGAAATCATGAAATATTCTATTCATTAAATATATGAATATAGCAGGTGAAATAGTTAACCCAAAAGGCATAACTGAAAATTCATAATGAACATATCTAGTATGGAACATAGTCTTCTAGATTCCTTCATCCTTTACATCCAATTCATGGCTCCTCAACCTCAGGTCAACCTTTGAAAAATACTATGCTACCTAAAGCTAATAAAACAAATCATCGATGTGATTTAAAGGATACTTTTTTTAACAGTAATGTTATTCACGGATATATAATCAATAAAACATCTCATTGAACTATCTTTTCTTAAGAAATAAGATAAGAGCACCCCATGGGGATCTTCGTGGTCAGAGGAAGAGTTTATCTAGTAAATACTACAACCAATTTTTGAAATCCAAGAGTTTTATTTGGTTCATTTGATAAGGGGGTTTAGTAATTGGATTTGCATTAGGAAATAATTCAATAGTAAACTCAACAACTTGATTAGGAACTAAACAAGGAAAATCATCAAGAAAACATTCAGGTATTCATTTAGCACTGGTACATCATTAATATTGATCGTTCTTGTATCTTTAAAAATATGAGCATGTTATCTTTCTTTTCCATCATTTTATCAGTTTTATAGCTTCTGGATATGTTTTTCAATGGTATGGGTTCACTATTATACAAAAATAGATATTCTTACTTAAAAAAACTTATTTCTCTTTATAACCTATCTTTTCATGATTAAAATAAAATAGGTCCATACCCATGATAACATCCAACTATACCAGTGGAAAGAACAATATGGTTTTTAGGTAAACTCTTTAAACAGACAAGGATATGTAGATTCTTATAATTTCTTTATGGAAAAATATTTCTTCTAGATTTTTTTAAAGTGTGTTATGGTTTCATTTCATGATGTTGAATTCCCAATATTTTAGAATATTTATTATAAATGATGGAATGTGTAGACCATAAATCGAACAACACATTTGAAAAATCTTTAAAAACACCAATGTACATGATATCATATCATTTGATGGATCTGAATCTTCTTAAGGGGTTTTAAATGATTTTTTTCAAACCCATCTACTTCTAATCTTGCTGATTCCATAGTTGAGTGTATAGCTTCAGAAAAAAATTATCAAAATGGCCCAATTCCTTATAGATAAAGAATATCACAATCAGTTTCTCATTAATATTGGACTCATTTTCCTTGAACTCATGGGACAAGTTTCCAAACATTCTCCATCAGTATCATTTCCTATAATTTACAATACATTCAAGAAGATATATTTTAGGAAAATTTCCACAAGAAAATAAAATTTATTTCATTACCTAGAAATTTCATTAAATAATTCATACCCAAAGACTAAAAACCTATATTATTCTTATTCATGTCATCATGCGGAACATAGTTTTCATAAAACTATATCTCCACATTTTTAACACAATGAACATGTTTCTCATATATGTTAAACTATCGTGAAGACAATGGTTTTCACAAAAATGGGTTCAAAACAGAGTAAAATATATTAATTTTACTATCAAAATCCCATGTAAAATCCAATACGTAACTATACTGTCTTGTAAAATTGGCATCATATAATGCCACAAAATCATTATATTCCCGCTTTAGTTCCAAGAATGTTTCTCCATTGTGAGCGGAACCATTTTGGGAATATATTTTTCCAGAAAAAGACTCTTAAAATCATCTGATTCTAAACTCTAAATATCATCACTTTCTTTGGTATTCATAACCAAATACCATCATTTATCAGCATCATCTTTAGAATATAAATTTCTAGTATTACCTTTTGTCGTTTTGAACATCCCATGACATCAAATATCATTTCTATAGCATTTATCCATACTTCTTCTATCATTGGATCTACAGTTCAACTGAATGCTGGAGGATGTTGCCTCATAAAATAATTTAGAAAAAGAATGCTTCTACGTAGAAGATCATGTTCCTATATATCTTGGATACCACACCCATTTATTTCTTTAGTCAACTAAGCCATTTCTTTCACAAATTGCTCGGTTCTGATTCCCACCATTCCAGACTGCAGATCCGTACAGACATAAGCCTCTTGGTAACTTCCTACACCAGCTTCCCTGTTTCTTTAGTTGAAAACCATTCAAAACAGACATAAATTTGAAGAAACAATATGGTAATCCTTATATTCTATAATATTTAAAATTACCATTGAGTAAAAATCAATTATGGTATTCTTTTAACATCATCCTAACACCTAATGTTATCTAATCCATCCCTTAAAATCTACTATAAGGACTTGACCTTAAAATATTACATAATATTGAATTTTATAAATGAAAATAAATTAATAAACATTCATGATATTTCTTGGGTTTATAGTTTTAAATAATTAGGATATCTTACATATATAACATTCCATATTTATACAGAGAAGAAACTTCTAAGAATAGTATTTATAATTATCAAAATATAATCCATTAAAACATAAAACATGATTTCATTGGAAAAAGTCCATATCAAACACCTTAACTCTATTCTTATTGTTACACATCCTCATATCTTGTGAAAAAACATTTTTAAAACATGGAATGAAAATAAAACTCAATAAGGGATATAATGAAAAAAATAATTAGTAATTTGATAACATTAAAAACCATTAAAACCCATAATCATTCAAACTCATATGCATAGAAACATAATGTAGTATCCTTGGTACATATTTACCATATCACCCTTACATTCACCCTTACACATGTAATAACCTTTTGACCAACGTCCATCTAGGCATTACCTAAGGTTTTGGAGATCTGTAATGGGGCTCACCCATCATATATAGAGATATAATGGTCTCAACCAAACATATCTTCAGATATAATGGGCTCAAACCAACGTAAATAACGTAATAGGAAAATATCATGAAAATAAAGTATCTTGAAATCATGATAAACCACTCATTCCATATACATATATATAAAAAATCCTTTTGAAATTTATTATAGAGAGTTTTGAAAGGAGTTTAAAAGGAATGTCCCTTAAAAAATAATTGGATTGAGAATTAATAGAATGAAATTGATATGTGTATACAATATAAATAACCATAGTGAAACATAGTATAATAAAAAATTCATCACACCAATAATATATATTATTACATAATGAATAAAGAAGAAGGGTTACCCAAAGAATGGAAATTGGGTTAAAAATTCATTTACTTCAGATTCATCTAACTTCAAAAGTGTTTAAAACTATTGTATAATGGGTAAAAGGGTGTTACCAATACCTTAATGAAACAAATTAATGTTTATAACACCTTATATGATCATTTTAAAACAACACTCGACCCATTGTTTAGTAATATTTTATTATATACATTGTTTTGGGTGCCTTCTTTACATGGTTTCCACCATCAGTTCAAGATGGATATTCTTGTTGATAGGAAGTGAAAATCATGAATTATAATGTAATGATATTTATATATTTCTAGAACCATAAATTATAACATTTATCATTTATAATTATGACATGAGGATGATTTATATGTTAAAACATTATTGATATTTGTTTTGATCATTTTGATGTATCTTCAAGCATAATAAAATCATTTTGTTTTATAAATTAATGACATGTGTAAAAAATGATTCCATAACCCTATTTGAATTAAAATAAATAAATTATGACCTATATAAACAATAAAAATTGTTTTAGGACTAGTCTTAAGGGATGTAAAATTAATTGAAATCACATCAACTACGATGTCCGTAAATCAACAGAACACGCATGGTGTTTTAATTTCTTATAAAATTGGTAGATGAGAAGAAGTATTATAGTGAATATTCCATAAACATGATGAAAAACCGAGTATTTAAGATATTAGATCATTCAATACTCTTGGATAAGGGGTGGTGAGGAAATAATAAGAAAAGAAAGGATCTCAAAATATAAATAAATGTTGGGAAATCCCTTACGAAAAGTCGGTAGCCTAACAACGTCACTTAAAAAATTCATAAAATATTTCAGTGAGAGAAAAAGATTATCTCATCATTATTACATAATATTGACAGAATGGGGGATAAGTAATGACATATCCCAATATAATCCAATTAAAATTCAAATATAATAACATAATAAGAGTTCTTGAGAAAAGAGACTGATTTTGAGATGAAAATCCTGAAACATAACAGTCATGAAACATGGTTTTAAAGAATACTAAAAATATAGAGGACATGGGTAACCCATCCATAATTTAATTATAATAAATTATATAGGTAGAATAAAATGTATTGAAGAACATGGTATGTAAACATGCATGTTATACCACATAAAAGGGAACATGAATGGAAAAAGATTAAAATTGAGAATTCTCTTACCATGTAGAGTAACTCTTAAGAATTAAAGGTTTGGAAATTTGGGGGCTTGAGGAAACCATGGTAGGACTAATAGGGTGATAGTAACACCAGATCTTCACTGAGAAAGAATTGTGAATTAATGGAATGAAGGAATGTGTTGGTATTTATAGAAATATTAAAGGAATATTTTATTAATTTCCAAGGGACACCTCATTAGTGTTATTTTTCAAACCATGGGCTTCCCTATGGTATTTTTCCATGGTATTAGATACATGGGAGACCTCACATGTTATTTTACTATACAAAATCCGACCAGAATTATTACATCATTTTTAAATCATTAATGATGTCATTAAACACACTGAAACTCAACACTGTATTTTTACTATTCAATGAAAGTTAAACTGTTTCATAAAAACTCAAATAATTCACCATAACAATTCATCAATGTGTAAAATTAAAAAAATAAACTCCAATTTTTGAAAACAGTTTTTTAAATATTATTAATATAATTTTTAAATAAAATCATAATTTATTCCAAAAAATTAAAAATTTAAATCTATATATCCATGTTAACACCTTGAAAAATTAATCAACATCTCATTATCTTATAACCTTATGAAAATAAATAAATAATACAATTTTATATTCATTAGGGTTATACTACTATTATTATTTCTATTCATAATGGTAGGTTACTATTCAATATAAAATCAAGTTAGTTCCATTAGAACCCAAATAACATACTGATCACAATTGTGGATGACCATTTTTCAAAATTCAAAACATAAAAGCTGGAAAACTATTTTTAAAGGCTAGTTATAAATATATACATAAAAAAATGTTTCATGCATTTCAATTTATTTTTAAAAACCTTGTGGTGTTACACACTTCATGTGAGGGATTCATAGATTCCATTAGCGAGTTGGTGTATGAATTGGATGCATCAGTGATGGAACCCTAATGGGTTTGGTATAGTAATTATATACAAAGTAATATTATAAGGATGAGAATTATTTCCCTTGAGAATTGATGTTTTTTTACATATTGTATAAAAAAACATATATCATGTTTCTCTATAAGGATTTTTTGTGGCACTCTACATGAATGAACCAAAATGTTTCATGGATACCCCTTTGAGAAACAAGGGAGGATATGTGTATTCCATTGTGATATTGATATGTAAATTATATCATGGGATTTTTATATTTTGGATGCATAAGGATAAACATATTGCAATCCAATCATTTTTTACTCCAGATGATAATTTTTGCGGTGTGTTAGGAGTGTTGAAATACACTGATCATTAATAATGATTTTAGGGTAGTAAGTGATGATTCTATTGGATACAAGAATTAGTGATATTCATGGGAATTTTATATGTGATTGAATGGAATTTCAATCATGGTTTGATGGGATATGATGCCTGAGAGAAAGATTTTTCTTATTTTGTTTGGTTGTGTGGGAGTAAGGGCCCATCATGTTCGTTTGTGATCAAGTAAGATTGTGGGTGATAATCAATGCGAGGGTTCATGGAGTATCACATTACAAGAAGTGAATATTGAGATTAGCTATAGAGGTTTTAGAGTAGTATCATTATGCGAGGGTAAGCGCACTTGTTACCCATGGTGTGTTTTGAGTTTTTGGTCAACATGTTATCATTCTTGGGAAATAGACCAAAGGGTCATATATAAAACATGAGGCCCTATAAAGTTTGGATTTTATAATATAATGAGAGATGGTAGCCCAAACATGGATAGTTATATCATGGATTGTTTATAACATTGATTTATAGGATGACTGATCATCGCGTGGGTGGTGACTCAACGGTGGAATTTTTAAAACACATTGAGGTTTCCCTATGGGAGTGGTAGAGGGATTCCATATTCTTTGGATCATTCAATTAACTATTTGAGGCTTTGAACCTAATTATTAGGCGTTCTTGGTGAATATTTGGTGAAATGAACCATGTGAGATTCAAATGATTTTTAACTAGTGGTTTATTATTTCATTCTTCTATAGCTTGAGATGTTAGGTTGTGTCCATGTGTGTGGTGGTTAATAAGATTTATTCATTTTAGGAATGGTTTTTTCAATTAGTGGGGTGAAAGTAAGGATTATAATATAGTGTAAATCATTATATTGACCATGGATGTATGATTTTAATATCGGATTGGTCAAGTGTAAACTAAGACTGATTGATGGGTATATGATGTGGAACCAAGATGTCAGTGAGTGGAATTATTTGACTCAAATTAGATGGTAAATACAATATTTTGGAGATGTATTTTTTATTTTTTAGAGAATATATATTGGAACTGGGTCCATGATGGATTTGGTCTGATCTGAGAGTTAGAAATTTTTTTTTGAGTTAGTAATCCAGATGTGAAAGAAGATTATAGTTGTTGGTGATCAGTGATTGAATCACTACATTACTGTAAGAATCATTCTCAAATGTCAGTGTCGGAGGATGTTCATTTTAATGATACCTTAATGATTTTTATAAAATGACCAGCAATATAGTTTAGTGGTATATCATCAATTACGAATAATTGTTTTATAGAGAGGGTATCTAGAGGAGGAGAGATAATTTTTTATAGAATAGAATGAGGTTTGTTCTGGTGGAAACTATATTGATCATGTTATTGGACCACCAGCTATGCATTTTTATAAGTTATTTATATAGTAAGAAGCACCCTGGATCCAAATTATTTCTTGTGTGAGGTTTTTTATTTTTGGTCAAAAAATATACATGGGGATTAATTGTTTGAAGAATCCATGATATATCATAATATATTGGTGTGATGTAGATCATTCTTAGTGTTAGATATGGGTGAAGGCATGTCTCACAGTGATTGGTGATCACTTTTACTTAAGGATTAGTGTTCTGCAGTGGAAACATGTCAAGTATTATGGGGGTGGGGGAATCTGGATTTTTTTTGGTGAATTAATGATGAAGTTAGGATTGTATTTATGTTTGGGGGTTACCCAATGCGATTTGAGGATGAGTGGATCCTTTATGGTGATTTTGAAACTACCTTAAAATATTATAGTATAATATATTGGGATATAATCTGAATATTATTCATAAGACTAGGGTAATTATGAAGGATTTTGTACAATGTTATTAATTAAAATTGTAGATAAATCTTAAAGAGATGTTTTAAGGCATAGAATAAGGCCAAATTGTTGTGTTGGGTTTGTAGGTTTTTATTGGATAAATAACTAAATCCCTTACATAATTATTAATATTATAAAAATCCAAATCTGATAGAATAAAATGAAGATACATCTTACATTTTATACGAGGTAGATGTGTGGAGGGAATGTTGGGTTTTTTATTAGGGATGGGCCCTGTGGAATTTATGTCCCGGGAAGTGGGAAGTCATTCCATGATAATAAAATTTCCAGGAAAATGGGATTGATGAATATTCCATATTCTATTTCACCTAAAAGCGTGGAATTGTGTCACAGTTATTTTAGTTAAAATTCTACACCCTAAACATGCTGACAATCACACCATGACCCCTGAACACTCTGTGAAATAATAAAGATAATGGGAGTGTATCTGTTTGACTAATAATTAGGTGTAATTTCTAATCAGGGGTTGAACCATCAATTTTCAGACATCCCAAGTTGGTATTTAAAGACATGGTGGGTTTTGAAATATAATTTTATTATAGTCCTCCATCTTGAATTCCACTAATGGATGTCATAGACTTGGGGGTAGTTCATTGTGGATGTATATTTTTTATGTTGGAAATTTTTTTTATTCACCCTTTGTTAAACCTTGTTTTCCTATACAAATTTAAGTGTGATAATTTCATGGGTTTCCTTGAAGATTCAATATGAGAGTGTGGTAATTAGGTATAGATTATGGTTAAATCATGTAAGATTAATATTGGAGGAATAATTATTATTATATTACACATCATAGGGTGGATATTTGGTGATGTCGTAATGCCTGGGGAGTTTTCAATGGTCATATCTAATAGGTTAAATTTAAATAAATAATCATCAATTTAAATAATAAAATTTTATATTTTATAACATGATATTGGACAATGATTGGTCGTATTCTCTTTTAACAGGAATGGATATTCTTTATTTCATAGTTGTATTCATTCTGGGAGATTATTAAAGTGGTATATTGGGGTACATTATCCCTATAATACAATATCAATTGTCTATTAAACATGAATTCATACATTCATGCTTGATTCATGGGAATAGGTAGGGGAATAATGACTGATTTTTATGATTATAAATATAGGTTTCTATTGAGACTCCTACTATTGGAAAATTTCATTTTTCCACTACTGTTAATTTATAACTTTCTAATTACTATGATACTAATGGGAGAGTTTCAATTCAGATTACAGGATTCCCAAGCTGAGCCTCGGGTCTCGGATGAGATTTGGAAATTCTATTAGGGGAATCCCTATGATTTTTTTGTCTTGAATGAGAGTCTTATTCATAGGGTGGTGGATGACATGACTGTATGTATCACACCTAGTGAGTTACACCCTCCTAAAGGTGGATAAAGAGTTGGTGTGCATTATGAGTATAATTATTGCTTCATGAATGGATGGAGTGTGACATATATAGATTTTCATTGAGGGGTGATTTCATAGCTCCTAAAAGAGTGAATCTATAATGCTCTTGAGTGAGATTTTTATTTTATGAATTGGAGGTGGATATGTTCTAGCTATCCTAGGGAATGATTAATAAGATTATATGGGCTATGTTTTCACCATAGAGTGAAAATGATATGATGATGAAAGTGAGAAGTTCCTAGGATTTGATTGAGGAACACTATTGGAAACCCTATGTGGATAGATGAGATGATTGATAGTTTCGATGTAACATCACCAACTCAAGAATCCTAGATATGTTAGTTATTTTACTATTTTTTTAGATAAATAGGATCCAATAGTTTAGTAGTCGCATGATATATATATATATATATATATATATATATATATGATCATTATATTTCATTGAAAATTGTAGATACATTCGATCAATACAAACAAAAAATATTATTTATCCTCGATTTTATATATATCTCACATGATGTAACCTTACAGGATTCATGGGGAAAATTGTAAAAAATAGAAACTATCAAGCTTTGATGCCCAATGAGGGGAATCATACCAGGGAAACATCCATAAAACATACATAAAATAAGTAATATGGTAGGAAAAATTGAAACAAATAATTCCAAAACAAATTATCGTGGGAGAAAAATTTTCCATGGGTATTATAAAGATAAATTAATATGTTCATAATAATAACTAATCCATTGGATATGAAATGAAAAATACTACACATTATAAAAATAACATAAATGCATCATTTTTAGAAATCGTATATATCATCTAAGGTACAAACCTTGTAATCAACCTAGTTTTTCTAATGATACCTATCAATTCATCAACTTATTATATAATTTAGTGCTCCTCCAATCAAACAATAATTCCATTGTATCAATCATTTTAAGAAAGTGGAGATATAATACATGTAAAAGTGCTCCCTGGGTAATCACATGAATAATGATTTTTTCAATAATAAATAGATACCTAAATAGAAATAATAAATATATATACTGAAACGATTTCCCTATTAAATTAATTTGTTTCTATCTAGGTGAATATCCAATAAATAAATATTGAAACAAGTGAATACTTAAAATGAAATGGAAATAACAGTAATTCAATCAATCACAAGAAAGTATTTGTGTATAATTCTTTAATCAAAGAATAATAAAAATTGACAGTTGTAATTGCTATAACGTTTTCCCATTAGTGGATACCAATGAAATTATATATTCAATGCATTCATTATGGTTCATAAAGATAATTTTAATTATTCATATCATATCACTGGGATATTTTAATCCAAATGAGCAGTTATGCACACTTTTTGTGTACCGAATACAAATTGGTAAAAAACCCAACCAAATTTTTTAGGGTTTATAAAACATGGTGAATATGATATACATATTCCATGCACATAATTTTATCCAAAAATTTATATCATTATATAGAAAACACAAACATTTAACCTTAACAAATTTTAGGATGGGGATGTTTGATAATTATAAGAGAATATGATGTTTATATAATGGTGGTGTATATATATCAATAATTTATAATTATATAAAGAATTTATATCAATGGATTATAATAACATTTCAAATTAAAAATGAATTGGAATAATTGTATAAATAAGGGATGAGAAATGTTAGGAACCATTACATAAAAATAATAATATATTAGAAACAATCTATAATGAAATTTAATAAGTAATATCTTGTTAATAATATATAAAAATGATAATAAAACAGTGAAATTGTTGTCCTGGAAATATATGAAAAAATATGAAATTTTTTATAATTTTTTTTTCAATTTATAAAGAATTATTTGAATTAAGAAACTCTAACCTTGAAAGCTAGCCTCTTAAACCATGATACGTGAGCCTTAAAAAATGTGTAACTCTTTAGAGATACACCTGAGAGAGAAACTTATAGGGGATTTATGCAAACTGAATTTTAAGAGATGATAAGTGTGAGAATACAGGGATATTTGATGAAAATGATTGGATTTTATTTACTAATATCGAAACATAGGTTTTAGATATATAGGTAGAACTTTTTTTTACATCATTAGCATAACAATAATTTAATCTCAATGGATTATATAATTATGACATAATTTTTGGTATTGTAATTTTTTATAATAGAAAATTATTTTTATATATTAATTTTCCATGGGAATAAAAATTCTCACGAAAACTACATCATTAATACGATATTTTTAATTCTAAAAATTTTAAATCTATGTATATATTTTAAATTTTTTTACAATTCATTTAAATACATTATATTAAATAATTTAAATTTTTTCTTGAATTTATTTATATTTGTTATCATATCATTTAAGTCAACCATATTATGTCACAATGCATAAAATATATGGTTACCATATTTTACTATTATGTGAAAATTTTGATTGACTACTAAAATTATCATAACTAATAATTAAACAATTTCACGGTTCAGATCCTAAATTTAAATAAAATTATATGGTAAATTTATTATATATATTTATTTCCCTCGAAATTTTGGGATGGCCTCCTTGATTGAAGATTCAAACATTCCAATCGGTTTCTAATAGGTTTGATCGTAGAACCAAAATCATCCAATGATTCCAAATCCATTTGGACCTACTTTCCAAAGGTAGGAGCTCATTAGTTGTGGACTGATGAGGCTTAGGAATTTTCATTGTTCAAGAGTATGGGAGGTCAGACTCATCACACCTCTTTTAGTGGAATTATTTTCTACTCCAAGACTCTCTTTATATATTTATGTTATGTTCATGAATCCTTATTACATTGCCAAGTATAAAATGAGATTTCCTTTAGATCTGACATCCAATGATCAATATGTAGGAAATTTAGAGAATATTTTATATGTATTCGAGGTTTTTCATTGATAGAGAATCATCTGTATTTGTTAAAGATTCTTAGTCAATGGTATCCTTTGATACGTAAAAGTATCTTAGTCATTATAATGACCATACTGGTTTTAAATCCACTTGGTGGGGCACTTTAAGTTTATTGTCATTCAGAAGGACATGAATTATTTCAGATTTGGGATCGAACCCACAGATGGTCTACCTACATATCCTTTGTTTAGAAAATGAATCAGAACCCACGTAGTTCGAGAAAGGGGATATGAAGTTTATGATTTATGGCTCAAAGAAGGATGTCTTAATTACTTTTACACTCTAGGCTCATGTGAGTCATGCTCGGTGTGAGAAACAAGAGGTATTGGTAAAAATCAGACAATTGTTCCATGAAAGATGCAATCATAAGAAATAATGTTGGACTTATGTATGTATGACTGCCCAGATAAATGAAGATTAGGATTTACTTCTGGGAAGAAATCCAGGAACAGGGTCCATAAATGTATACGTGCTCTATGGAGATTTGAATAATCTAACCTAGGAATTACTCCTGAAAAGGAGTCTCAATTTAGGAGAGGACATATGATTGGGTTTTTACTCCAAAGAAGGAATCCCAAATCAAAGGTAAATTAGTACTGGTTAAGAGAAATTAACACTGGGGCTTACTCTTGAAGAGGATTCCCATATTTGGGACTAGGGCTTACTACTGAAAAGGAGGCCCAAGTTAATGATTATGACTGGGGTTTATTCCTGGAAAGGTGACCCAGGTTAAGAGACTTGAAAAATTAAGGGACATGGGTCATACTCCTAAGGAAGATTCCCAAATTAGTGGACTAGGGATTACTCCTGAAAAGGAGGCCCAGGTTAAAGGAAATTATGGTTGGGGCTTACTCCTGAGGAGGATGCCCAAATTATTGAGGACTTGGGGATTACTCCTAAGGAGGATTCCCATAATTGGAGATTATGACTGGGGGTTACTCTTGAAAAGGAGGACCAGTTTAATGATTATGATTGAGGCTTACTCCTGAAGAGGAGGCCCAGGTTAATGAGTTCTCTCATCTTAAAGGATGAGGTTTAATGAATGAAATCTCAATCTTTAGCGACATAAAGATGTGTAAATCACTAGGTTTTGAGAGATATTCCACATAATTCCTTTCAGATAAGGAATTTAAATCAAGAAATCATTCCATAAATGGCATTTGAAAAGTGTCTTGAAGACTGAATTGTGAATAGGATAGGTGGAATGGCATAAGAGGGGTGAAATGGGAAAGAAGGTCACCCAAAAAGGTAGGGGCGTGCAAGTCCTGGAAGGCATGCAGGTACTGCGTGGACGCGCAAGTCCTGGTCGCGCAGGTATACCTGCGCGACACATGGGTACTTGCGCGACGGTTAACCATCAGGGTAATACTTGAGCGACTCTTGGTAAAAGCCTTTAGAATCATCATGAGGTTCTTCCAGAAGAGTGGCGTGCAAGTTCTATTGAAGGAGTTAGGCAGTGCGCAAGTGTGTCCTTTTCCCTTAAGGGATAGCCACTTAGACGCGCAAGTATTGACGAGTTTCAACACTTAGGCCTTCCTACCCCTCTCTAGATCTTCCGTTCTAGGTAAAAAATTACCTAAGAAGTGTTTTGGATCCTTTGAGAAGGGACTAGGGAACCGGGAGCTCAAATTTGAGTTTCTGGAAAAAATCCTTTCAAAATGGGGGGCCCACAGGGTTTATTTATAGGCTAGAGAAGACCTCGGGCGGTTATCCATTGGGGTGTGCAAGTCACTTGTGCGACCATTAGGCATCACACAAGTAGACTTGCGCGATAGTGATGGAATTTGCGTGGCACATTTTCTTTTGAAACCTTGTTCATGCCTTTTTCGATTTTTGTTGTTTTCTTCAAAGGATGAATCAATTTGTTCTAAGTCATTTCCCTTTACATTCCTTTAGACAATGTGACGATAAAGTAGCATCAACAAAAGTCCCCCCTCAGAGTTGGATCTGAAAGAAATGAGGATGTGACTCTGAGGAAAAGAAGAAAACAAAAGGAAAGGTGGCGCGCAAGTCTCGATGGTGCAGAGGGCGGCGCGCAAGTGCACGTCGCGCAGGACGTGGCACGTAGGGATACGGCGAGCAGGGTTTTGGCCGCGTCTATAAAAAGAGGGCCTCACTTCTATACAAAGCTTCTGGATTTCCGGATTTCAAACCTTCGAGCACTCTCCGCGCATGTCACCTTAGCCACATCGGTTTCTCTGTTTTCTGATGTTTCTTTGCTGTCGCGCTGATGTATAGGTATATGGACGTGCGCGATGATACTTGTGCGACAAAAACATGCACGGATCATCCATACATGCGCATAAAAATTTAGAATTGCGTGCCTAAATGACTTTTCCATTTTTACAAATTTCATCACAAAGTTTATGAATAATAAATCCATTTAAGAGTTAATTTATTCAACTCTTGTGCAGATTTAATGGCTCCCAAGAGGATTGGAACGACTGATGGACTGGCTATCAAGTGGAATGATGACATGATGAACATTGTTGGCCATGATTACTATGATATCTGCAATAGAACTCTCCCAGATTTGGCTAAGTACTTGAAGAAATATCAACTTAATTTCCCACCGAGCATCTACCTGCCTTTATATTGTCACTGTCATTTTCCAGTAGTCAATGTTCTAGATGCAAAGAATTATATGCCTAAGATGCAACTACCCTACTAATTTTATATTTCAGTTATGCTATGCATTAATAGAAACAAAAATTGTGTGAACATTTAAATACTTCATCCATGTCATTTCCTTACAAATATAAAAATGGAAAACCCATGGGATGAAATGTTTTCCGCTGCCGGTTGGTGGAGAGAAGACAAACATGGCATTAGAGAAATATCTGAAAAGAGTACTCTCTCCAAATGGATCTTTACTTCCAATTCTTCATTCTCAAATCCATGTATCCATCTTCTAAGTCTCTTGGATAGAAACAGAGTCACTGTTGGATCAGCCGAAAATTTTCTCAAACCGCACTCAAGAACATTCTTTTACAATTGTTCCAAGAAGAGCCGATATCACTGCATCTATTATGGTATCCAGTTGAATGAATGAATTCCAGATGGCTGCTGATGAATCTCAGGATGTTATAAATCAAATGAAGAGTTATTTTGAAAGCTTTTTTTAATTCCTGGAAAAAGAGAAGAGACTCCAGTCTATGGATGTACTTCTAACTCTTGTGCATCAATGAAAAACACTTCCACCTTCAATCATTTGTACCTTCATTCTCTTTTGCTATCTACTTTAAATTTTACCTAATCCAATGGGCTTAGTAAGCATAGTTTGATTTTTACTAGGATTGATGTAAATAACCCTACAAACTTTGAACCTTTTAATTTCTCAATATTAATTAAATCATACAAAACGTATGTTTAGTGAGCTGGAACTTGATTTTTATTCAGAGTGCCTTTGTCATTTTTGGGTAGTTTAAAGTCATGCATGTCGGTCCTCAAAAGGCTAATGTTTATGTTCGAAATATATTTGACCAAATGAATTATAATTGACTCAATTCCTTGACAATTCATCTGAAAACATAGTACCATACTCAAGTATGAGGAGAAAATATGTAAACTATGACTTATAAATATTTGAATCTGAGGAATGACATGAAAAAGAGCTAAAAGACATTAGAAAAATTTGTTCCCAAGAATGAATTTACCATTATTTAACAAACCTGTTAGGGGGTTGAATTATGCAGGGCCACCTAAGGGCACTAGCTGCATAGTTAAATAAAATAGTATCTTTTGGATAACAAGCCTGTTATGTAGACTATTTATGCAAGGCCGCCTATGGGCACATTCTGCATAGTCAGGCAAAAGAACTCTCAGAAGTTTACTTTCCTAGTGCTAAAAGCCAGTGAATGTTTATAGAGATTAAAATTTTCCAAAGTATAGAGTTTCTTGTATAGAAATAAGTTCTTGAATATGGAGAAGATATTTCCAAACAAGATTATCGAAGAACTAGATGGATATCACTCCTATGAAGGTCTGACCCAAACGTAGGGAAGGAGAATATAAACCATAGACTTGAATACTTTTCGGATCATGAAAAAGGATATGGGAAAAATATGTTAAGGATGTCTATTTTTTCAGATCCCTACATACTTTCATTTAAGACCAATAAGGACAAAATATGATTTCTTCCCAAGAATGAAGTTACCATTATTTAATAAACCCGTTAGGGGGTTGAATTATACAGGGCCACCTAAGGGAATTGGCTGCATAGTTAAATAAAATAGTATATTTTGGCTAACAAGTCTATTATATAGACTGTTTATGCAAGGCCACCTATGGGAACGTGCTACATAGTTAGGAAAAATAACTCTAAGAAGTTTGGCATTTTTGTGACTAGAAGTCAAGAAGAGGGCTACAAAGATCTGAAAATATTTAAGGTTAAGATTATGACACATAAAGATCGGTATTGTCTAATGTATATAGAGAGACACAGATCAATGCTAACCATAAACATGTTGTGGCTAGGTCCTGAATGGAAATGTTGAACTTCACTACGTATCCCATAAGGATGGGAATCAAGCCATACGTAGTTCTTAAACTACATTTTAATGTCGTGCGGGACAAAAGAATTAATGATCTTAGTTTAGGGTCATAGAGCATGAACCATTGAAAGAAATAAACAGTGTGTGTTTTCATGTGGACTTTTCAGCCAGGGGACTGAAAATGGAATTTGGGGTTAGGCCCAAAGACTTGGGGCTAGATTCGAGGGACACTCTAACATTCCTACGTATCCCATAAGGATGGGAATCAAGCCCACATAGTTCTAGAAATACCATATGTACAATTTTGGTTCATACATGTGAAGGGTGAAAGGGGACTTTAGTACAATGATGGTTTAACCCAAGATAAAAGGTTTAGGCATTTCCATGTATGCACGTAATCTTTGAAATGAAACATGATTGAATAATCAATGTAAATAATGGTTCCCTCTTAGGTGAGGGTATCAAATAATATTGTAGTTTATTTTCATACTGGAAAAAAGTGTTGTATAGTGTAACATCGTATAACAAGGACGAAAGTGAACCAATATAAAGATATTGATTTTGGGGCAGTTTCACAAATCAACATCGTATGAGAGGGAGGTGAACCAATGTGAAGAGATTTATTTTGGGCATGATCCTTGAGAGGTTACCTACATACCCAGCCTGGAAGGCAAGGATCAAAGTCCACGTAGTTCAATTAAAGAATGAATTAATGATCAAGTTGTTCTTGGGGACAACGACCTAAAAAATGATGTTGTTGGGACTTACACATGGTTAGTAGCCCAGAGAGAGTGTTATGGTTGAGGTTTTCTCTAAGATCACGTGAGTCATACTCGGTTTGAGAAACAAGAGGTAGCAACAACCTTGACTATGTAAAGTTTAATGTCATGTAGGACATATAAAGGGACTATGCAGTTTAAAGTCTTGCAGTTAGGACTATTGGTGCTACACAGTTTAATGTCATGTAGTAGGGACTTTCTGTACAGTTTAGTGTCATATAGTTAGGATGATGGGGATAATATATTTTAACGTCATGTTGGATGAATGGAGGACTGTGCAGTTTAATGTCATTCAATGAGGACAAAAGAGTACACCATTTAACGTCATTGTGGACATATTGGGGACTTTTTTACAGTTTAGCATCATGTTGGACGAAAAAGGGATGATACTATTTTGTGTCACATTGGACAAAAGTGAGAATAGTTTAAGGTCATATGAATGGACCGTGGATTGTTCAGTTTAACGTCTTTCTGGATGGTGGTGTAGTTTAAGGTCATACATGACCTTTAATGATTATGTAGTTTAACATCTTTCTAGACGTAAGGGACTTTTATATAGTTTATCATCATGTAGTTAGGAAATTGCAGTTTAATGTCTTTCTAGACATAAGTGACTTGCAAATAGTTATGGTCATATGCATGGACCGTTGATGAGGCAGTTTAAGGTCATACTGGACCATTGAGGGAACTTTTTCATAGTTTAACGTCGTGTGGGACAAAAGTACCAATATTTTAAGGTCATATGTATAGACCATTGATGATGCAGTTTAAGGTCATACTAGACCATTGAGTGAACTTTTTCACAGTTTAACGTCGTGTGGGACGAAAGTACAAATAGTTTAAGGTCATATGTATGGACCATTGAGGGAACTTTTTCACAGTTTAACGTCGTGTGGGCTGAAAGTACAAATAGTTTAAGGTCATATGTATGGACCATTGAGGGAACATTTTCACAGTTTAACGTCATGTGGGACGATAGTACAAATAGTTTAAGGTCATATGTATGGACCATTGATGAATTTTTTTTCATAGTTTAACGTCATGTGGGACGAAAGTACAAATAGTTTAAGGTCATATGTATGGACCATTGAGGATGCAGTTTAGGGTCATACTGGACGATTGATGAAACTTTTTTCATAGTTTAATGTTGTGTGGGATGAAAGTACAAATAGTTTAAGGTCATAGGTATGGACCATTTATGATGTAGATTAAGGTCATACTGGACCATTGAGGGATCTTTTTCACAATTTAACGCTATGTGGGATGAAATTAAAAATAGTTTAATGTCGTATGTATGGACCATTGATGGATCTTTTTCACAGTTTAACGTCATGTGGGACAAAAGTACATATAGTTTAAGGTCATATGTATGGACCATTGATGGAAATTTTTCATAGTTTAACGTCGTGTGGGATGAAAGTACAAATAGTTTAAGGTCATATGTATGGACCATTGATGATATATTTTGTGATTATAAAAAATACTTCTTCAAGAATCTGGCATTGGTTGGAGTAGTGGTGAGTTCTCCATCCATCGAGATTAATGAATAAGCTCCATTAGAGTAGACCCTATGTATTGAGTAAGGTCCTTCCCATTTTGGATCAAGCGTGGGAGGTTTCATTCCTGGTATCACTGGAGTTCTGATAACTAATACCAATTCTCCCTGAGTGAATGAACGAAGATGATCTTTTTTTTAAAAGCTCGTGCTATTCGATTTTGATAGACTTCGAAGTGGTAAAAAGTGCAAAATATTTTCTCATCTAACCGTTACAATTCATTCAATCACTTTTGAGATTTTTCATCTGTAGATGATTGATCAGAAATGGAAACTCTAAGAGAGGGTTGTTGAACTTCAATGGGAAAGACTACTTCCGTTCCATATACCAATGAATATGGAGTAGACCAAGTTGTAATGCAGGTGGTAGTCCGATAAGACCATAAAGCATGAAAGAGTTTATCAGGTTATGATTTCTTATCATTATCCACCATCTTTTTCAGTATATTTGAAAGAGTCGTGTTGAAGGCTTCTATCTAGCAATTGGCCTCTTCATGATAGTGAGATGATTGGTTGGATTTGATGCTGTATTATTGATACAACTTCTTTACCTTGGATGAACAGAAGTTGGTGCCATTGTCCTTCAATATGGTATAAGAGCCACCAAATCTAGTAATGATGTTAGACTTGATGAAGCTAAAAACATATTTAGAACTGACATCCTTGAGAGGTATTGACTCTGCCCATTTGGAAAAGAAGTCAGTAGCAGTAAGAATGTACTTAAACTGCTTGGCTGTAGCTGAAGGGTAAGGTCCCACCACATCCATTCCCCATGTGGCAAATGGCCATGAGTATTTATATGTATGAAGCAACTATAGAGGTTGATGAATGAAGTTGGCATGTACTTGGCATGACTGACACTTCATTGTGAAATAAACACAATCTTATATCATTGAAGGCCAAAAGTATCCAAGCCTTCAAATCTGATCAGAAAGTCTATGTTTAGACTAGTGGGCACCACAGACTCCTGCATGCACATCTTTCATGATATCCATTGTCTCTTCACCATCAATGCATCTGAAGAGAACTCCATCAAAACCACGTTTGTAGAGAATTTTCTCAAGGTGATACGGGCTATCATAAAGAGTAAAATTGACCACACGTAGCCGGATTTGTTCTTTCTCGGCTCTATCAGGAGAGAATTTTCCATTTTGAAGGTATTTCCTGATAGGTGACATACATCATGTAGTATGACCATACGGTTCAGGAATGGGACTAATTTCATTAATTTAATCTGTTCTGATTTCAACATAAGGTGAAATTGGATGACGATGGGCAATAATGATGGTTGTCTCATCTAGATTTGTATCTGCCAGAGTTGTGGCTATATTAGCCAGTGCATTAGCTTTAGCATTTTGTGATCTTGGGACATAAGAAAATTTCAGTTCCGAAGGGAATTACACCATTAACTCTCTGATGTAATCATACAAAAGTATTAGTTCTTCTTTTCTAATGGAATAATCCCATTGACTTGTTTGATTACCAGGTCTGAATCACCTTTCACCTTTAAGTTAATCACTTGTGCTTGAAGTTCTAATTCCAAGCCTGCGATGAGAGCTTGGTATTCTTTTTCATTATTGGTATCACCTTTCCACAATAAGAAGGAATAAGGTAAAACTGTCTTTTCTAGAGAAATGAGTAAAATTTCTAAGACAACTTTGTTGAATTTAGGATTTTCCATTTTTCTCCCTGTTGGACTTCTGGAAGCACCATCAAAATACATTTCCCATGCTTGAGAACTTTCTTGAATGGAGAAGACTTCCAAATCAGGGAATCCAATATCTGAAGATGTGTCTTCTACTGAAGGGTGTTCATCCAAGAAATCAGCAAGATCTTGGAACTTTATCGCCTTTTGGGACACATACTGAATGTTGAATTGCTGCAAAATAACTTCACACCTTTCCAGACGACCTGTAAGCATTGGACAACTAAGGATGAATTTGACCGGGTTATTGCGATATTCCAATTGGATCTCGTGAAGTTGCAGGTAGTGTCTCAACTTTTGAACTGCAAAGATTAATGTCAGGCAGCACTTCTCAATACTTGAATACCTGGTTTCTTCTTCATGTATAGTTCGACTGAGATAGTCGAGGCTGATTTCATTCCCAGCATCATTCTTTTAATCAAGAAATGCACCCACTGTCCCCTCTAGAGCTGTCACGTAGAGGATAAGTGGTCTTCCATCAACAGGTGGCATGAGTACCAGTGGACTCAAGAGGTATTTCTTGAGAATATCGAATGCTTCTTGAAATTCTTCAGTCCACTGGTAAGTGACTCCCTTCTACATCAATTTGGTGAAGGGTAAAATTTTTCCTGCCAAATTGGCGATGAAAAGCCGAATATAGGCTATGTGTCCTTGAAGTCCTCTTAATTATTTCAAATTTTGAGGAGGTGACATACCAACGATTGACTTGGTCTTCTCAGGATCGACTTCAATACCACGATGGAATACATCAAAGTCGAGAAATTTTTCTGAGGTTACCCCAAAAGCACATTTTAAGGGGTTCATCTTCAAATTATGTTGTCGATGCTTGCAGAATATGATTTCCAAATCCGCCAAGTGATTAGAATGTTTTTTGGATTTAACTGCCAAAACGTCTATATAGCATTCAACAAACTTACCTAAGAAGGGTTTGAAGATACGATGCATGGAACACTGATATGTTGCACCTACATTCTTTAAACCAAAGGGCATTACCCGGTAGCAAAACACACCCTGAGGGGATCTGAAGGCTATGGATTCCTCGTCTTCTAGGGCCACTCGAATCTGATTATATCTAGAATATACATCCATGAAGGAAAGTGCTTCATAGCCAGCTGTTGCATCAATTAAAAGTTCTGTAATCGGAACTGGGAAATCATCTTTAGGAAAATGCCGATTAAGATCTCTGAAATCGATGCACACTCTAATTTGTCCGTTATTCTTCTTTACAAAGACAATATTAGCCAACCACTTGGGATACTTAACTTCTCTGAAGAAGTTATCTTTGATAAGCTGATCCACTTTATCTTCAATTTTGGAAGCATAAATTGGGTGTGTTCTTCTCGCGGCTTGCTTAAATACTTGATGTTATTCTGGTAAACCCAAATGATGAGTAGCAACATCAGGATCAATCCCAGGAATTTTTGTATAGTTCCAAGAAAATATATCTCTATTTTTATTTAGATAAGATATATACATCTCTTTATCTTCAAGAGTCATGGCTGCGCTGATTAAAGTGGGGCGTGGATATTCTTTTGAACCCAGATTTATTTCTCTGAGTTCATCCACAGTGGTAGAGATAACCTTTTCAAATGCTGGAGGAGAATCTATGAGATATTCCTCTTCTTTTTCATCATGTGTTATTTCTTCCATTTCTACTTGCATAGTAGATGATAAATCATAGTTTTCATGACCAGAAGAGATGTCAAAATTTGCACAACTTGAAGAAAAAGCTTCTATTTCCGACGCGATTGATGATGGAGGGTCTTCTTTGGGTAATAAAGAGGAGATGATGGATTGAGAATCGATATCATTGTTCTCCTCTTATGTTTCTATAACTTCTTCTATACTAATTGGAAAAGTATATACTTGTTGGATTTCAATATATGAAATGAAGACTTCATCATTTGTGCTTTCATTACTGCTTGGTGGGTTACCAATTTATCCCATGTTGTCTAGCTCGAATGTCGTAACTGACATTATGGATCATTCCATAAGATTTTTTTGATTTGGGTCTATCATGTCAATTTTACTGAAAGGAAACACATAATTTGTACTCAAATGTGTAAATGGATTTTCTGGAATCTTCTCTAAACCATATAGAGAATTAACTTTGGTAATCTCCTTTGATGTGATTTCTCCCTTCCCTTCATGTGATAGAATTCTGCCTCAATGTATTCAGAGTCACATGCCTTGAACGGGTCCTTATCACCATACAATGTCCCAACATGACCATCGAAACAATATTTGAGACACTGATGGTATGATGAAGGGATAACCGCATGTTGATGTAGCCAGGGTCTTCCAAGTAAGATGTTAAAAGATGAGTCTTGATCAATAATCATGAAATCCGAATTGGATACAAGATCTCCAAACTGAGTTCTGAGTGTAACTTTGCCCAGTGGTTCCTGTTTATTTTTATCATATCCTTGTAAAATCATGTTAGAAGGAGATAAATCATATTCCGTGAGGCCCAATCGACTAAGTGTGCGAATGGGCATGATGTTTACTCTTGAACCATTGTCAATGAAAGCTCTTCGTACGTCTACACCATTGACCTTTCCAGATAAGTACAAAGGTCTAATATGACCATGCACAACATCATCTTCATCTTCATCAGTAAAAGATATTACTACATGACATTCGGCAGGATTATTCTCAATGTGATAGATTTCAGCTGTAACAATTTTAGTTTCAAACTCTTGAGGACATGACAATGCCATGATGAGTGCTTCCCGATAATCCTTTGAATGATTCAAAGCATCCAGAATTGATAACATGGCCAGTACTTGGGCCAAGTGTTTCAATACATCATACTTTTGATCAAGAGTTCTGCATTCCCCAACAAGAATATATGGTTTATCAGGTGCCTTAGAAGCAGATGATTTGGAAGTTAATGCATTTTGTATTGGGATAGGAGTTGACAATATTCATGGTTTTAGAAGATCAGACTGATTAGATCCATTTACTTTCTGAGAGGAAGAAGATGGAACCTTCAACCGGTCTTCCAAAATAACTGTGCCTGGACTGAATTTTCTATTGGTAGAAGAACTTGCTTGTTCTTGATGAGCTCATTGGAGGGCTCTACCACGAGTTTCTACTATATACACAGTTCTAGTAGGGGTAGAATTGGAGTAGTGACTTCTGAAATATCCACATCATCCCCTACATCCTAAGCCTCTGTAACTTTCTCTGATTCCCCTATTTGATACAGGGAATTCTGGCTCATCGAAATCAATACTGCGACTGGCATATGGAGCTGTTATTTGAATCATATTAACAGAACCGAAGATTAACTCTTCGTCTGAGGGAAGACTCTGCCTGATTATCCTGTTTAGGCTATGCCGTTTGGTGGGGCGGTGCCCATGGCTTTGAAGTAGATGGCATAAATTCTACCAGAGTCAAAGACAATTTAGGGTTTGACACATACTCATCTTGTTCTGATTCTCTTTCTTTCTTTGAATCATGTCATTTCTTTTAGGACTTTCCCTCTGATGAAGAGGGTGTTTCCGCAAAATTCATGGAGAAAACACAATCAGTTTCTTTAATTGTGTACGCAAAATATCATGAGTTTGGTTGATTGTCTTTCTGACCATCCAATCATCATACATTTGTGAATTTTTTCGTTTTTACTTCTTTCCATTCCACTTCCTTCTCTGGAACTATAGCAGTAACGCATGCTACCTGAGCTGAAGAACCTTTCAGTTTGACTTGTCCGAAGTCGACCATCTTTTGCAGGAGGTCTTTGAAGAAAAAACACTCTTGGATGGGATGCCCCAACATTTGATGAAATGGGAAATAATTGGGATGATCTTCATCTCCTTTCTTGTTTGGCCTCCTTGGAATTGGAAATTGAACCAGATTATTTTCCAGAGCCGAAATGAAGTAACCATGAACTTGTTCATTTTGAAATGAGTATTGTTTTCTCTTTAGATCCCCAAATTGTTTTCGTCTTTGATCTCTTTGATCATCTGGACGAAACGGACATTGTTATTGGTGCTCAGAAGGTGGATCCCTTAGAGAAGATGAAGGTTCTGAACTAGAAATAGGTACAGGTGCTAGTTTAAGCATAATATAGCAGTTTCTACTTTACCCATTCTCCTCCCTGGAGCTGATGGAATTACAGAAGATTTAGCCTTAGCCTGTGTAAGGGAATATTCAATCTGCTGAGCGATTGAAGTAAGGTCTCAAAACCCTCCTGTGTATTTCACAGGGATCAACGACGTGCGTAATTTGTCACACAGATTTTCCTCATAGATTGGCACAGTTCCTCTTGAGGGAGTTCTAGGCTCAGGGAATATGTTAAATCCTTCAGCGAGCAATGAAATCATAGAATCCTTCATTCTCCCTTTTCTTACAGTTTGTAACATCAAAAAATGTTGTCTTTGGGAAAGTTGAGCTGAATTGAAGAAGAAATAGTTGACGGAAATCTCCCCATCTATTAATTGACCAGGATTTCAAGATTGTATACCAGAGAAAAACTGGTCCTTGCAAGGTTCACACTAAGCATCTGAGTTTCACTACTTATTTCTGCTCCAGAGTTCCCATCATAGGATCACAAGAAGATACGTAATGAGTCAAATGCTATTCAAGATCGCCTGATCCATTGAAAATGGAGAATACATGGTTCCCAAAATTTGATGGGGGAGAGATTGAATCTACCCATTCAAGGTAAGCTTTCTTTTCCAGTTGAACTTGTGCACGTTTCCCTTCCATAATTTCTAACTGAGCTGTTAATGACTCAATAGTAGTTATTAACTTTTGAGAAACATCCGGTTGAACATGGATTTGGGTAGGTGCAATGACTAGAGCTTGGACAAATGTGGTGGTTGGTGCTGTAACTGATGGTAGCACTGCTAACTATTGTTGCACTTGACCCGTAGGATTAGACCTGTGAGGGTGTACTAATAGAGGAGGACATTCTTGATCCATCTCAGTAGTTGCAACAAATTACTTTGGCTGACTGAATCCAGCACGCTTAAGAAGAAGACTACTCTGAAGTAGTTATGCATTCAACCTCCTTAATTCTTTCATTTCTTCCTCCTGTTGTGAAAACCTTTGCTCTAGTGAGAGTGATTGGCCTTCTCCAGAGGAAGGATATGTAACCTGATTCTTTCCCCTCCCTTTGATGGATCCTTTTCAGAGAGGGGGAAGTGGGTTACTTGAAGGATTACCTAGGTTCTAAGTAACCATTTGATTTTGTGTACGCACTCCTTCTTCATTTTTGTCGGTGCGTACATCTTCTTGAGTAGGAAAGTCTTCATCTGAGTCCCCTGAGTGAACCTCATTTGGTGGATCAGCAACAACGACATTGATGACATTGATTGATGCATAACACATCGCATCCTTTCTATTAGAATTTCTGTGATATTGTCTTCTTCTATGTCCTTGATGAGACATTGCCTTTTGTTGACTCGACCCCTCAGGAACTTCTTGACGAAATGTAATTTGGAAGGAATCTCCTGATAATTTGGCTTTTCACTCCTCTTGAGGCTTCTTCCCCAATCGAGAAAAGACTGAATTTCTCGGAGGAGGGGATTGATGATTTGGAAAAGTCCCCAGTCTAGTGGACCGGGGATGTTCCCGCTCAACTCCTCGAATCCCATTTGTGATTCCGAGGGTTGATTTAAAAGAGTCCCCAGTCTGGCGAGCAGGGGTGGCTCATGACATACTATGTCTGAGACTTTCATAAAATATCTCCTGATCCTGCGAACCTTAGTTCGGAAATTTGCTGGATGCATTAATCTGTGTCCACTATTATCACCTGGTTCAAGAGACCGTTGGATAATTTCAGACACTTCTATAATTTGGTGATGTGCTTGCTCTAAACGAGAGGCCCGATCGTTATTCTTATTTGCTTGATGCATGAGTAATTCAAAAACTTGCTCTCTGTATTCTTGATTTTGAGAGGAACTAGTTGAAGCCTGTTATTGGGAATGGTTTTGATTACAAACAAAGCCTGGTATTTGTGGCCGACCATAGGCAGTAACATTGCATGATACCATTTTTGGCGGGCATTGCTGATTGGAGAGAACCGTGAAATGTAGTGGTTCATGAACACCCCATCCTCTGACATGAATACTAGATGGGGCATTGGAAATTAACTGACGCAATCCTCTTAGTTCTATAAGGCATTAAAGTTGAGGGGATCTATGCTTCTTTTTAGCCTTCGGATATCGAGAGACTGATAGAGATGCCAAATCAATATGACATTATAACCCTTCTACTATCATAAGATGATTTTCATATTCATCATATGATAATACTTTCTTCTTCAACTGAAAATGAGTTTTCTATTGTTGAGACGAATATCATGAATTCCATCTTCCATCAACATCTTTGGAATGTCATACTAAGAGTCAGCCAGAGGCCAAAACATGACTGGTACTTCACATTTTGGCAGTTGTTTTCTCATTTTCAGAATTTCCTCTTTATCATTAAATGAAGGTTCTTCTTCTTGATTTGACTAGAGTTGGTGTTTCCTTATTGCTTCATCAGATTCAATAATATTGGTAGAGAAATCATTGATCAAACTAGAAGATGCATGACTTAGGGGTGGATCGGAGAATGACCTACACGCTGGGATATCTTCTGATTGAGAAAGTATTTCACCTGCTAGCGATGATTAATCAGACATGACTCATTTTGCATTTACAAGTTCCTCAATATAAGAGGGCTTTCTCAGCACTACATCTTCCACTGGAGAATTTTCCGGGAAATGTTCATCACTACTACGGAGAGGACATTCGTAGAAAAATTCATCATCATGGAGGAGGACCACCATGGTGGGTTACAGCAAAATATGAGATCTCTTGCTCCTCGGTCTTTGGACCACACAGTGGGTTCCTGTGGTTCTCATCTGAAGATGAAACTTCGAGATCGACCTAATTGTCATGAAGCAAGCCTTCATGAGGAAGTGTTTGTTGAAGACCTTCATAATTAATGTTCCCACTATTGGGAAATCAAGGAGTAGAATCTTCAATTCCAATAGATAACTGTCCAAGGGCTTCAAGAACTCCAGCATCGAGAAAGGCCTTGTTACATATTGGATCTTGATCTCCAGACTGTGATGGGCGGGTAATTTTCTTAGACACCTTCTTTCATGCCTTAGAAACCACTTGTTGATGAAATTGGCTATTCTGAGCAGGTGTATGTTCCTGATCAAGAAAGATGGCCAGGTTAGGCTGACGATCTCCACTCAAATCTGGTGTATGTTCCTGACTTGGTTGTCTGTATGATATGGGGGAGTATTCCCCACAACCCTCTTGGACTGGAACAGATGTGTGTGTCTGTTCCGGAGTGAATTCTCGATGTGTCACTCCACTAGTAGGGATAGATTTATGTGTCTTTCCCTGAGATGCCGCTGAAGCTGTTATAATATCCTGACATGAATCTAGGATATGAGCAGGAATTTTCTTCTGCTCTTTCACCATTTATAGAAGATGCTTGGTGACTTTAGCTGCCGGAAGAGGGATATATGTCCATTCCATGTTTGGAGTAGGTGTGTGTGCCTGCTTCTGTCCTCCTTTTACTGTCAGTGAATCCTGACAGTACTCAAGTGTAGGGGAAATGAGTTGAGTCTGCCTCTTGTTTGTCACTGGATCTTTCCGACTGACTTCTCCGAATGCTACCAAACAAGACTGTTGGTAGGCTTGATTAATACTAGCAGGTGTATGTTCATTCTGATTACATTTCGCCAAACATGGATGATGAGCTCAATCATATGTAGTCAGACGAGCCAGCTAACTTGCTGATTATGTATAAACAGGTGTATGTTCTTACCTATAGTACTTCACTAGAATTTCCTGGTGGGATTGGCGTGATGTTGTCAGACGAGTCTTCTGGACAACAGAATTAAAATGGGAAGGTGTGTGTGCCTGCTCATTGCTTTCCACCATGTTAGGTTGGTGGACTTCTCTGGAGATGGAAGATATGAGAACCTGCTCGATGTTGACTGGATTCCTCCTCTGGTGGTTCATCTTGCCTCCTCGGGTTCAAGGAACCTGAGCCGAATGCCTGGAGTCGGTACCCTCATCATGTAGAGGGCGCACTGCCGCACGAGTCTGGCGGCGATTTTTGGTGGGATCCCTTGGGAAGGAATCCTATCTACTTGAATTAAGGCCATGAGGGACTTTCTCATTCACCTCCCCAGAATAAGGGAGTGAATAGTGATTGTATTCCGGGGATAATGACCCAAAACTGTTGGATACGGTAGTCAGAACCGCCTGCTTTTTGATCACTAGTCGTCGTTTTCTCGATGACTGGTGTGAGTTGTTCACCTAGAGGGATTTTCGGGCAACCTCCAGAGTTGGGATGGTACCGTGTTGATGGTACTCCTTAACCAGCGCGTTTGATACCCAGCGTTGAAGATGCAGAGTGGGTGATTTCATCCTCAGAGCGGACGACGATCCAGCAGGAGTAGTAGTAGTGTAATTTGCAGTAGCAGTATTCACAGGTGTGAACTTGAGAGTAGCAATTCTGGAAATGTAGAAGATCTTGAAAAAGAGTGCATGTTTGATATAATAGACATAATCAAGATAAATTCAGCCACTACATCTTTTGGATGAGCACATATGTCAATGATTGTTTTTTGGCCCTCTCATTGAGTTTTAAATAAGGCCCTAACAAATAGGTAAAAAATCATTTTAACTTGTTAAAGGATTCATGTCGGGTTCACCATTTTTTCTTTCCATCCAAATTTGGGGACGACCTCCTTGAGTGAAGATTCAAACATTCCAATTGGTTTCTAACAAGTTTGTTCGTAGAACCAGAAACATCCAATGATTCCACATCCATTTGGACCTACATTCCAAAAGAAGGTGCTCATTAGTTGTGGACTGATGAGGATTAGGAATTTGCATTGGTCGAGAGGATTGGAGGTCGGACTCAACACACCTTTTTGAGGGGAATTATTGTCTACTCCGGAACTCTCTTTATAGATTTAAGTTATGTTCGTGAATCCTTATTGCATTACCAAGTATAAAACGAGCTTTCCTTTAGATCTGAAAATCAATCATGGATATGTCGGAAATTTAGATAATCATTTATATATATTCAAGGTTCATCATTGATAGAGAATCATCTGTATTTGTTAGAGATTCTTAGTCAATGGAATCCTTTGATACATAAAAGCCTCTTAGTCATTATAATGACTATACTGGTTTTAAAGCCACTCAGTGGGGCACATAAAGTTTATTGTCATTCAAAAGGACATGAATTACTCCAGATTTGGGATCGAACCGGCATATGGGCTACATACATATAATTTTTTTAGAAAATGAATCAGAACCCACATAGTTCGAGTAAGGGTATATGATGTTTATGATTGATGGATCAATGAAGGATTTCATAATTACTTTTACACTATATGCTCACGTGAGTCATGCTCGGTGTGAGAAACAAGAGGTATTGGTAAAAATCAGACAATTGTGCCATGAAAGATGCAATCATAAGAAATAATTTGGTACTTATGTATGTATGAATTCCTAGATAAATGAAGATTAAGATTTACTTCAGGGAAGAAATCCTGGAACATGGTCCATAAAGGTATATGTGCACTATGGATATTTGAATACTCTAACCTGGGACTTACTCTTGAAATGGAGGCCCAATTTAGGAGAGGAATTATGATTGGGTTTTTACTCCTAAGAAGGAATCCTAAATCAAAGGTAATTTAGGATTGGTTCAGAGAAATTAAGATTGGGGCTTACCCCTGAAGAGGATGCCCATATTTGAGACTAGGGCTTACTCCTGAAAAGGAGGCCCAGGTTAATGATTATGACTGGGGCTTATTCTTGAAAAGGAGGCCCAGGTTAAGTGACTTGAAAAATTAAGGGACTTGGGGCTTACTCTTGCGGAGGATGCCCAAATTAGGGGACTGGGGCTTACTCCTGAAAAGGAGGCCCAGGTTAAGGTAAATTATGGTTGGGGATTACTCCGGAGGAGGATGCCCAAATTAATGAGGACTTGGGGCTTACTCAAAAGAAGGATTCCCATAATTGGAGATTATGACAGGGGATTACTCTTGAAAAGAAGTCTTGGGTTAATGATTATGATTGGGGCTTACTCCTGAAAAGGAGGCCCAGGTTAATGAGTTCACTCATCTTAAAGGTTGAGGTTGAATGAATAAAATCTCAATCTTTAGTGACATAAATATGTGTAAATCACTACGTTTTGAGAGATATTCCACAGAATTACATTCATATAAGGAATCTAAATCAAGAAATCATGCCATAAATGGCATTTGAAAAGTGTCTTGAAGACTGAATCTTGAATAGGAGAGGTGGAATGGCATAAGAGGGGTGAAATGGCCAAGAAGGGTACCCAAAAGGTAGGAGCACGCAAGTCATAGCAGGCACGCATGTACTGCGTGGGCGCGCAAGTCCTGGTCGCGCAGGTATCCCTGTGCGACACATGGGTACTTGCGCGATGGTTAACTAGCAGGGTAATACTTGAGAAACTCTTGGTAAAAGCCTTTAGTATCATCCTGAGGTTCTTCCAGATGATTGGCGCGCAAGTTCTATTGAAGGAGTTAGGCAGCGCGCATGTGTGGCCATTTCCTTTAAGGGATGGCCACCTAGGCATGCAAGTATTGATGAATTTCAGAACTTAGTCCTTCCTCCCTCTCTCTAGATCTTCCGTTCTAGGTAATAAATTACCTAAGAAATGTTTTGGATGCTTTGATAAGGGACTAGGGCACCGACAGCTCAAATTTGAGTTTCTGGAAAAAATCTTTTTGAAATGGGGGACCCACATGGTCTACTTATAGGCTGGAGAAGACCTCAAGCAGTTATCATTTGGGGCACTCAAGTCACTTGTGAGACCATTAGGCATCGTGCAAGTGGACTTGCGCGACAGTGATGGAATTTGCGCGACACATTTTCTTTTGAAGCATTATTCATGCATTTGTCGATTTTTTTTGTTTTCTTCAAAGGATGAATCAATTTGTGATAAGTCATTTCCCTTTACATTCATTTAGACAGTGTGACGAAAAATGAGAATCAACAATATTATAATTTATTTTCTTAGAAAATCTTCTAGATTATATGATAATATTGTTCCTAGAGATAAAAATTTAGAACCTCTTTTTTCAACTAAATGATAAAATTTCCAATGATAGATTAGGGTAATTAGATTATTTTTTACTAATTGATACATAATTTTTAATCATAAAATTTATTACAATCAAATTATTTTTTTCATTTTATTAAAAACATACATGAATATATGTTTTATTAATAGTACTATTTTAATATTTATTAGAGTCATATTCCAATGGCCATATCCTAATAGGTATATCCAAATGGTCCTATTTTAATAGTCTTGTTATCAATTAAATATAAAATGAAATATAAAATTATAAGATCATTAATATCGTTCCATTTATTATTATAAAATTTTTATTCTATTTATTATTATTTTATTTATAATTTAAATTAATCCTCAATTTTTAAAATTATATTAGTTTATTACCCTTGAGGGATTACGATTATGGTGGTTCCATTTATTTTGATGTGCTATATCCCACTAGTTGAAACCATTATTTTGAATGTAATTTTATAGTTTTATATTGCACATTATGTCGTATCACTATGTTATAATAATAAAATGTGAACCGTGTATTATTTTTTGAGATGAAATGTTTATTATCTATTGAAAATTCTTTTCATTACACTCTTACATAATTAATTGCATTAATTAAAATTGAAGAGTATATAAATCTAAAAATAAATAACGGTAATTATTATTTATTTCATATCTAAATAGAATTTTTCATCATCCAACTTGGGATTCCTCCAATTATCTTTTAGTTGATGTGTTTTCTAATTTAGTAAAACCTGATTTCTACTATCAAAACTCATCAGAGGATTCTCATTATTTTACATGTTAGGATCAAGATGGATTTTGTTTTTGTTATGTGAATATTGTCTAGAATGTACTTCCTTTAAAAGGAAACATATAAGACATGATATACATTAGATAGGACCATCTTCAAATAATATTGATAGTCTACAACTACAATTCAGACCATAATTTTAAAACTTCCAATGTAACTCAGATGAAGATTCTCCTTGTTTCCAAATACAATAACTCCCTTTCATGGTGGTCCACTGAAGAAGTAATTATCTATAAAAATAAATTCAATATATTCCCTTTGTTCAATGAATTTATATCACCTCTGGAAAATAATGGTATGTTTTTGTAAAACTATCACCTTTATATCGACCTTTTCAATGATTTCTAGGATATCCAGCATCCATTCTCAAAAATCAACCTCTTAAAATGTTTTAAAAATATTTTTTTATATATGTAGTAATACAACTCATTTAGAATACACTAATTAAGGATATTATTTTATATAAATTAAACTAGAGGTAGGTACTGGTGCAATGCTCCAAGGAATTAAAGGGGCCATTAGATCAACATGTCAACTAGGATTTAGAATGTATTTTTCAACTACATATCAGTGTGAGGATGATATATAATGATAAAATAAATCATTTTTTTAATCCAATTAATATTTATCGTAAATATTTATTTTAAATAAGGGTTATGATCATATAAAATTTGTAGTAGTTCACTATGAACACATACAAGTTAACTGATATATAGATATATAATTTTATCATTGGGTTTGTCCTCGAATATTTATTTTAAATGTGAGGAAATTGCAATGTGATCTACTCTAACCCATAAAGCGGTTTCTCTATTAGATGTATTATAAATCCCTATAAAAACTAAATTATGATATTATCCCCCATCAACATTGGTATTGGAAGTGGTCATATCACACTATTTGGGAGTTATCTTTCATCCTCTACTTTTTAGAATAAATAGTGTTTATACATATAGTAAAAAATTTACCACATAATTTTTCCTAAAATATCTGATAGTTTATATCCTAATACATATTTTACAACAAGGATGTATTGATAATTTTGAGCCATTTTCTTCATTGAAAAATTCTTCCTCTAGATCATCATTTGATGGAATGGATATATTCTTTTAATATAAAAAAATTTATCTTTATAGTAAATGTATTAAAATATCTACTCTTTTATAGATTTAATTTAATTTTGATAAACATTATCATCTTGTTGATACTTATATTACTTCATTATAAATGGTGTTAGAGAATTTACAAGGAAAATGAATAATTTATCACATCCATAAAAAATTCCATATAAATATTTCTATTAAATATATAAATATATGATATTTTTATATAATCATCATAGATCAAACTCCATGATCATTAATTCTCAATGTGGTAACCAAATTGTTCTCCATACCAAGGGGGTACTGTATTGTGTAGTTTTTTTCCATGTGTAGTTATAACCATCATCATTTTTCTCATGTTTTAATCTTTTTACATGAATATAGACATCAAGAACATTGGATAGATAAATATGACACATGTATAACCATATATATAATGTCTTTTTATTATTAATGTAAATAATATTGGTTTTATCTCACATTCATGATTATTTTTTTCTTCTCATGGGTCTTTAACAACCATTATTCATAAGAAAAAAGTCTATCATTCAATTTAATGGAACACCAATGTCCTTTATCTAGTGAATAATTATATACAAAATGATATTATTTTAATGATTTTAAGGTCACTACTAATTCATTCATCATAATTTTTTAGTTTCTGAAAACAAATTTCCTTCTACTTATACCATGTGAATTTGATCCATTTTCCTATCAAATTAGTTAACAGATTACCTTATTGGGAAAAATTATCAATAAACCACTGATACTTACCATATAAACCATGAGATCTATTTATCATAGTTATATTTTTTTAGTGTGATATATTATTTAAAAAACATTTTATTTTTGGGGAAATTTTTTTTTTCAAGACTATATAAAAGTCAAATATGAATTTATAAAAAAAATTTACACTTACTGTATTTACCTTACACCTAATTATTTATTATAATCTTCATGAAAATATATGAATGATCAATAGGATAATTATTTAACATATAATATATCATTATATCATCAATAAAACCACAAACAAATATCAATATACTCCTCAAATATTCTATTAAGTAGATATAAAAAAACATATAGTGCATTATTTAACCAAAAAAATAACTACGAAATAATTATTCCAATAATTGTTTTGAAAACACATCTTCATTATATCACACATCTTGAATTATAATTTTTGATAAGTACAATGACGTCCAATCATTGAGGCGTACTATGATATTTTATGTCGATCAATCATCACATAAATTTATGGTAAATGAATCTTTTTCTTAATAGTGTTGGAAATTATTTATATACAATTAGTAAATATTCAAATATACATATCCATATTAAATTATATATGGTTTACCATGAATGAATCCCTAGAAAATATGAATCCCTTATTAAATAAATCATACAGTCATTTCATTAATTCCACTAATTCTTCAAGATCCTCTCTATAGGGTTGCATAAATATGGGTTGTTCATGTTGGATTTTTTTAATTATCTACTCAAATTTAGGTTCTATTTAATATAATAATAGATACTCAAGAAATATATCAATATAATTCCCAAAATAAATATAGAAAATATTTAAATGATGTCATTCTCATTCATAGATTCACATTCTTAAGGAATTTTATTAGAATTATACACCCAAGGTGGTTCAAATGATGACTGATAAAATAAGGATAGTCCTCCAAATACATAGGATTCTATTATATAATGACATTATAATCACCCACTCAACATAAAAATTTCATGATTTATAATTTGTGATCCTATCCATCCATAGGAATATATAAAATTAATATATTTTCATAATAGTTAAGTTTTGAACCATGTAAAATCCATATATTTCAGTTGTGATAGAAAATATACCTTTGTTGAAATAATATTCCACAAGGAGATTTTAAAAATGATATATTCTATAATGGATCATGGTGTGACTCTTTTTTCATATAATTGCCAATAATGGTTACATGTGTTTTAATAATTTTCATTCCTTTGGTTATAATCCATTTTTAACAACTGATTTTTTTATTTACTCCATGAATGACATAATGATATTAAAATCATAGTATAAAATCCCTATATACTTATTATAAATTAATTTCATATAATATAATTATATCTTTATTATATTTAAAGGTTTTACACTAGGGTTATGTTCACTATATTTGTTCGTATGAATCATGTTGCTACATTTTCAACCAAATATTATCTAATTATATCTATAACAAGCACACATCTAGAAAACTAGATCCAATGGTTATTTTATTATATTAGTATAAAATATATGATATAATTATTAAGTAGTATATGAAATAAAACACATAATTGGACATAAAATTTAAATTTAAAACATCAAATATTCTATTATAATACATAAACAAGTTATTGTTTATCCTTTAATTTATGTACATCATATTTAGTATATATCATGTTATCATAGGGATAATTGGAAAAAATATAATGAAGTGAACTCAGATACTCAAAAATGGATATTATACAATTAAATAATTTATAACATAAAAATGAAATATGTAATATAGAAGGAATAATTGGATAGAACAATTATATAAGAAAAGAAACCGTGAGAATAATATATCGTTGGAAAAAATGTTAATAACTTAAATCTTAGATAAGAATAAAAAATTTCTTAGTAAAGGAATTAATAATATTAAAAATAATAAAAGTAACATCATTGACTTATTTCAAGGAATCATATCTAAACTGTTGAGGATTACACCAACCAAAAAAGATGGTTTTTCTCATGAGACCAACATATTAATTAAGAAAATATATCATTTACAGGAATACCATTCATATAATATATATAATGAATCCACCATATGATGATAGTGGATAATGAATCCCTATTATAGTTTTAACTAGGTTATTATATACTAGATCATGGATAAATAATTAATAAGTATCTATATAAAAATAATGGAGAAACTAAATGTAAAAATTTCCATTTCAAAAGAATTTTGTTTCTATCACAATGAATATGTAATGAATAAATGTATAAATAAGAGTCCATTACCATTTCAATTGAACGTACCGTTATTTCAATACTACCAACGAAGTAGATGTGTTTGGTAATTTCATGGTAAAAGCATATCAATTGGAATTATTCATTATATATAATATGTTTCAACATATGGAAGATAATTTAATGATATATTAATATTATTAATTTCAGTTAGAATGTGATTTTCATTTATAAAAAAAAATTGGTCAAGCATATCAAACTGGTGTGCAATTAATCTCACATTTTGTGCATCGAGAGAATGATTATTTAATATTTAAACATATTTTTTCACTATTTTAATGGATTTATGAATCAATGCTATATCTTTTATCAACATATATATATATATATATATCTCTATAAATGGTTTTCATTGTAATAGAACAATACACTTTTTACATTTACAAAATTCTAGGATGGTGAATTTTGAGAATCATAATAGATTATGATGGTTTTGTAATGAGTGGTTATGGTGAAGTATCATTGATAATACAATAAGGATTTTATAATAGTTCAGTATAGTATCCTTTCTAATTGATTAAAAATTGAATTGGAATAACTATGAAATTAATGTAAGAGATTTGTAGGGAAACTGATACTTTTGAAAAATAACTAGTTGGAAAAAGGATATATTGGGAGAGAATGAGTAATATATTGTTGACTATATATAAAATTAATGATAATAATATAGAACAAATATTATATTAGAATATTAAAAATAGTTTAAAATATATTATAAAAAAAATATTTCCATTAAAAATGATAAAAGATGACTTTGGAAAACATCCATTAAAAGGTAGTTTCTTAAAACACGAGATGAGATCCTCTGAACCATATAAACTTATTAGAGAGACTCTTGATGGAGAAAATGGGAGGGGAATCATAATAAAAGTCATTTTAGTTATTATCTACAGTGTAGATGGTAGATATTTATAATAAATTAGGGGGTGTTTCATTAATGAGTAAACAAAAACACTAAAAAGTAGGTTTTAAAAAATGAAAACCAATTGGTTATCCCATGGGTTTAAATATTTTTTTTTTAAATTTAAATAATTATTTTGAGAAATTATAATTCAATTGAACGAAAATCCAACATTTTATATTACTTTTTTACATGTGAATATATTTTTTCTAGATAATAATGATTTTAAAACAATAGTTATCATTTTAGGATTTGGAATGAATTTTATATTATAGCAAAATCATTTTATGTTATTAAAATACTTTTTATTAATTATATATTTTTTGGTGTGAATTCAATTATAATATTATATATATACATTTTACTTTAATATCATGTCATAAAACGTATTGAATATAATTACAATATTTTCCTATTTTGAAAAAAATCAACTACACAATCAAATTATTAAGAAATATGTATTTTATATTTCAACATAATGATTTCATTTTTAATGAAAATTTCATCATTATTTTTGAATGTGTGAGAATTTTAATTTTTAAATAAAATACTTTTTGTATTTTAATATAATGTGTTTTCCCAAAAATCTTTGGAAACATAATCTAGTAATATTTTTTATGTTATATATGTGTAATTATATTATTATTAATTGATTAATCTATATTTCTAATCATAAATTATATTATTATCAAATAATTTTATATATTATCCTAGAATAAAACATTAATAATAGTATCATTACTATTACAATTGTTTAATTTCTAATGGTTAGATTGTAGTGGTCAAATGGAAAATACAAGACTCAAATTGGAAGATTCCAAGAGTCATATTTTGTATTATATATACATATAATTTCAAGATTATAAAATATTTTTTATCATTATCATACTTTATAAAAAATTTATATTCCATTTATTCTTATTTTATTCATAATTATAATTTTACATATATATTTTACATTTATTTTATTGAAACACCCTCCAGGGTTCATGATTTTGGATGTTCCATATATTTCAATATAATTTTCTCACATGTACTGGTCAATATTTTGAATATAATTTTCTATTTTTTGATTTTCAATGTTTTTTTACAAATTTTATAAGAAAATATAATATGAATGTGAAATGATTCTTGTTCATAAATGTTTATTTAAAGTAGTATAATCTCAATTATTACAACATACTAGATGTGAGTAGAAGATATAAAATATTCAAGGTTTTGTTCTTTGTAATGAGTTTTTATCACCCTATGATGTAATAGTTACACTGTATGATGGGATCAATGTATTACTTTTTTTCATGCATTTTTATATTTTTTACCTCACCCAAAGTGATATGGGAGGGATACATGTAATGAAGAATACTCTGATTTCAAGGATTGTGATTGGGACATATGGCCATTATTTGGGTGTAATGTTATTGAAAGGAACATCCTATAGGTAGTGAGTATTGTTCCACTACTACTTATAAGTCTATAAACTATGAAAATGATTATTATTTGGGATGATTAGGCTTTCCTTAAGTTTGAGGTAATTCTTATAGACTTCATTGGTTGATATAGAATTGGTCAATTTGTGAATATGATTCCCAACCTAGAAGATGGTTTTGGTTTGGTTTTGGTCCCAAACTGAGGTAAAGGGAGGTGTACAAGATGTGTGACTACCCCTTAGTGAGGTGGACTATCCTTGATGGGAGATTGTGTGATATTTTTTTGGTAGAACCTACATTCATTTTTTAGGGTGTGGTATGGGTTTTGATGAAATCCCATTAAGTGTTAAGGTAATAATAGGAATCCCTTCAGTGAGTGGGTGAGTCTAGGGAATGTAAATGTGACACAACTAAGTATAAGAGTGTAATAGATATGATTTTATGGATTCCCTACCTAGGTAGTTCAAGTATGAGCTTTAAATATGTAGTGATAATATTGGAAATGAAAATGTTCCATAACAGGACCAATGTAGGTATGATCATGTTTCTTGATGGGCTAATTATTAGACCTTAACATGATTTTAGAGTATATGTAGTGATATTTTTAAAACAAGAATTTCAATATAGTTGAGTGATATGTTTTTTTCCGTAAGCATAATCCTATATAAGGGAATATAACTAGGGAAAATAGTGAGATCTTATTGATATTTTTTAAACCCTATTTGAGGACTCTAGTTTGTATGATGAACTTTATCTCTATCTTAAATTTCCAATTATTGAATGTGTAGTGGATTGGGATAGGGCACTCTACGGGGTATCAAATTTTATGACTTGGATAAGGTTCAAGGATTATTGTAATACCTCTTGTATTTTTTATTTATTTTATTTCAAATATGTGATTGTATCAGTGAGTGATATGTTAAGATGTGTACTTGAATGAAAAAAGTTCATTTTTATTTCATTATGTTTATTGATATTCCTTAAATTTGATATTACTATGAATTATTTTTTTCAGATATTTCCTTAATCTAAATAGATTTCATTTTCTGAAAATTTCATGGATTTGTTCATTTCCGTTTTCCAAAAACCATTGGAAAACATTGAGGTGTTACAGATGTCACACATCTAAATAGATTAAGTAACAATTCAGATTCCACTAAACCAGGGTGGTATAATTGAAAAGGTGTTCTGGATGAGATGATCATATGGTGTTGAATATGATGAAATGTAATGTGATGTTGGTGATCACAATAATTTTTTTAAAAGTGATCCAAAAAAATATTTGGCTATGGAATCACTTGTTTTTGTATATAATTCAATATTATGAGGAATGAAACAATGTATTGATGTGTTTTAGAGGATCATCATTTGATCAATACATTATAATAAATGCATTAATTATGTTTTATCTACAATTAAAAAATCCATCTTGTAAACATTAACGATAAATAATAAATATTACCTACATCATTGTGGAATCCATCTCCATTGAACATGATAAATTAATGTTGATTGTTCTTAGTGACAACCAAATTATTCTCTCCATTATATGTTTTACACTAATCAGTAGGATACAAGTTGAGAAAAAGAGTACCTCTAGAAATGAAATTTCATCCAGAAATTTATCAACAAAAAGAATTATATATATATAAGAGTTTATTAATTAGATATTGAATGATAATAAAAACTAATAAGGGAATCATATAAATTATAAAATAACACTTCATTCAATGAAGGTAGATTTTTTTTTTCAACTAACTCTTTCAAGTAATAAAATTTTGTAATAATATATACCCATTAGGGATTTGATAATTTGAACACTTAAAAAAATCATGATGTACTTATATAGAAACCAATGAATCTTCTCTATGGTTAATGACTAATGGAATCCAAAATGGATGATCTATCAGTAGAGAGGGAATTAATATTTCATATCACTTATATATCATATAATATAATAGATATATTTATTATGCTATTCCTGAAGCAACATCTTTCCATAATAATTATCTACTACTAAGGGGATATAAATATTTTAAAATATTACAATTTTAGTTCATTTAATGTAGTCTCCCACCTACTATTAAATCCCATAATTACTTTATGAAAAACATTACAACAAAATTTATTATATCTAAACTTTTTTGGACAATATTATCAAATTATTTTATTTTGTAAAACAAACAATTTAAAGAATATATTAATTTTAATGGAATAATTTTTTAATCAAATAGGAAATTATAGAATTGAGAAAAATATGAAATCATGATTTAAAAAATGTATACATATAACCATATTTAGAAAAATTACCGTTATGTTTAATCTATAAATGAAAATATGGTGATCTCGATGAAACATACTCACATGTCAATATAAATTTTCCCCCATTGGATGCATTCTAACAACATAAACTGACACACTTCTTTTAATTTAATTATTTTACAAATCCTTGGTCTTATGCTATTTAATGGTAAAGTGGGATGAGTTAAAATTTAAATTTTTGAGTTTAATGGGGAATTACTTATTTGGGCTTGATAGCATCTGATGAATTGGATGTTCTCAGATTTAAAACCGTGTGGCATTTCCCAGGTCACCATTTGGCCTACCCGATGTTCAAAATAAATAAGTAAATTTAAATGAGTGATAAAATGAATATAAATTAAAATAAAAAAAAGAGAAATATCATTTAACATATTGTTTTAATAGTAGTAGTATTATTATTATTCAGATAGTAATAATTATTATTATTGTCAAGAATGTTAATATTACCATTAATATTATTAATCTTATTATTATTATTAAGAATACAATAATTAATGAAATTGTTATTATTTTTAATATTATATTCAAGTTATTAGTTTTACTATTTAGTTTCTATTATTCTTAATGTTATTATTATTATTAATGTTATTAATGTTATTTTTATTATTATTGCCTTTATTTTTTTATTAGTTTTTTGTTTTATTTGGTTTTTTAGAGGATCCGAAGAGGTATCTTTCATCACCTTCACCCACATGGTTCCCTTTGGTAGTGTGAAACCCCCTTATAGCATTCTTCTATGGTTGGAACCCCTCTCTGCAGCATACAACCCTAACCTGAACCCCCATGTAGCACACACATCCCTCTGGAGTGATGCAAACCCCCTGGATGAGCCCCTATAGAGCTCATTCCCCCCTCTCATGTCCCCTCCATTTAAGGTTGTTTTCTTCATGTTTATTCATATATTCTCTTTGATTCTTTGAGTTAAGGATGTAGGACATCCTCTCCTCTATCGGTTTACGGTTTTTCCATCCCTTCATCACCTTATGAGCCCGACCGAAAACCCTATGGTTAGGGATGATGCATTTTTGACATTCTTCCTTCGATAAAGTGTGAAAATGATCACTTCGGATGCATTCAAGTGAGTTCTGAGAACTTCCACTGAAGGAAATGTGTTTCACATTGATTCATTCTCCTTGCCAATGATTTCAGGAAAGGTTTTTGGCTATTCTTAATCTTCTATTGGTTTAAATTTAGGGGTTTTGTAAATTATGATTATCTAGTTTTAAATTTAAGGTTATTTTTGTTGTTATATGTTGTTGCAGTTTTCTACCACCATATGTGTTAATGATTTTATGAAATGATTAATTTCTCCTAGTTTATTTCATGTCATTTTGATGATTTAGGGTGCCTAGTAATTTATTTAGTGAGTTTTTCCGTACTTGAGGTAGTTTCAGGTTTCCATTGGAAAAGGTGACATGCTTGCATAAGAATCTATATGAATATATCAATATGAGTTCCCACAATATATATATTTTCACCCATGACATTGATAATATTTATATGAGACAAGGTGTTCTCATGTTGGAAGATGAAATATAAATTAGAAGGTAAGTGTTAATGGTTATGTTCTTGTAATATATATTTAAGGATCCCATTTTACATGTTCATTGACATCAGAATACATAAATAGGGGATAGGTGTGCCTTTGTATATGTGAATGTGCATATTCTCAGAGGATGGTTGGAGTATCTTAGAGTCATTTCTAATAAAAGGGTCATACGACTAGTGTTCGACTTGGTTTTTCTTTTGAGGTATGTCCCCTATGGCCATGCCTTCAAATGGAATTCCTTAAGTTCTATATTGCATTAAAAAGTGTTTTTAATATTAAATACCATATTTGAAGATTGAAAAGTGAAGTAGATGATTGATGTTGGACATTCCTTTGTTTTCCATTATTTCTTTAAGTGAAGAGAAGCGTATTTTCAATTAAAATATGATCCCAAGCATGTTTTATAATTATAAACATTTTAAATTGTTAAATTTATAGTCTTAAATAGTTTTGGGTGTATGGAGGGTATTTCAAAATCCATCTAGTTTGTATATTAGTGATCATTTATTATTTAAATGAATATGGATTCTGGTGTGATTTTAAAAAGGTGAAATTCCTCTATTTGGTATGTTAGGAAAAGTGTATGGGGGTTTGGTGTAAAATCATGGATAAATAGTGAATTACATTTTTAAATGGGTTTTTTGGATTTAATAATGGTTTCATGTTTATTTAAATTGTGTGATTAATTTGATTTTAAATTGGAATTTCAAGGGTATTTAGAACATTAAAGTGTTGGGTGATCATGTTTTCTAAAGCAAAGTTATTCTTTGTGAAGTAATGAGGCCCGTTTGGCTCCATGAGAATTATTTATGATATGTGTCTAGTGAAGATTCTTATTATTTTTTGTGCAGCCTATAAAGGGGGATGCACTAAAGGAGGGAGCTTAGTGGTGTGCAGTTAGATGTGTTTTTGAGTGAAGATAATGAAAAGATCCTATTTTTTCTTGATTAAAAATCACCACCCATTGAAATAGAGCACTTTGTAATCTGGGATATCATGGTTGTAATACATGGACTTGTATGATAGATGATACCAAATTGGTTCTTCCCCAATTCATCAATATGATCGAATCTTACAAGACTAACGAAATTTGTGATATATTTATAAACCACTAGAATTTCAGAAGAAATTCACTCTAGTGGCTTGTGCATTAGTACAATAGCTTTTATATTGACCACTAGAAATGTAGAGGGGATATTATATAGTTGGTTATGCGTGAGGATGCTATAGAGTTTGGATAATATACCAGGTTTCACTAATGTATACGTTATTTATGATCCCACTTGTGCTAGTTACCTATAGGGATTTCCCATGGTTCACATTTGTGACTTGGTTCTTGTGATTTTATTTCCATTTTGGTTGTTTTATACTTGATCACACTTTTCTAAAATCCATATTTTAATTTAATATTTTATCCTTCCATTTTGAAAATCAAATGCATACATAGAATCTATTTTGAAAATTTAGTAGAAGAGGAATGTTTTTCATGAAAATAAAAACATGTTAATTAAATATGAAAATAATGAAAAACATAATTTTATTATGTCTTATTTTTAAAGTAGCATGTTTTGGGATTATTTTTAAAGGAAAGGGAATAAGATGTTGTTTACCCTTGGAATTTTTATTGGGCATCTCAGTGTTCATTCCTTCCATATCATTTCCGTTTCATGTTCCATTAGTTTTGGATCAACCATGATGTGAGCAGGGTTCTGTGTATGGGGGTGAACCATGAGGTCACTCGAGGTATGTTTTGATTTTAAGTTTTCATATTTTCCTACTACCAATTTTTTCAATTTATTTATATTTTTTTACCTATCTTTCATGGGAGAAACCATTTAAAAATATTTTGTTTTGATGCCTATAACTAGTTTCTAGCTCAGGTGGATTAGTAACGCCCTTCGGTACTTGTCGTAGATCGACTGGGGTAACTGCTTCAGGGTCAACTCGGGTTGGTTCAAGACATGAATCATATATATAATATTTATAATTAAATATTCCTTTTATTAATGACATAAATAGATCACTATACATATCATATATGAAAATTAATGTTCTCCCTCTAACACATTCCTGATTTATTGAATTATAATTGTTAGGTCAACATATAGAATTCATTTCATTCATCTATATTATATTTACATCACATGTACGATATATAATAAGTATAATACATGACATGATACTCATCTATTAATTTTAGTTAATTTCCCATATTAGTTAAATCCAGTTGTTAGATGTTATTTTCCTCAAAATAGTGGAAATATTCCATATTATTTGAGCAATAAATGATGTAACATTTTAAAATATACCCAACCACCACATGTTTATCTAGGAATTGTGGATATCTTAGGAATTGTATCAATGTATAAAATTTACCATTTGGGATAAAATTATTGAAATGTTGTATTTTTTTGTTCAATTAGTATTGTAGTCATCATGAAAAGTTATATGTTTTCATCATTTTGATATATAATTTCATTTATTAGTTTAGACTACATTATCATTTTGAAAAAAGAAGAGTTTAATTAAAAAATTGGATCATTATTTTGTTCAATGTTTTAAATATATTATGAAGATATAAAATTCACCAATAGTTTTGGAAGAAGAGTTGTTTAAAGAATATATGAAGAAGATGGATGTCGATTTTAAGTATCTATTAGGGAAGATGTGATGTGTTGTAGTATTTGTTTCCTAAAATTAAAAAAGATACATTCTCTATGAAATGATCATTTTATGTTTAATTATTATTATTCTTATTATTTCATATATATATATATATATATAACTTCATATAATTTTAAAAAACAAAGGTTTAGTGCACTGGTGACTAAAATAAGTGCGGATGAATGAAAGTCTAGTCTACAAAATCATATAATAATGGTGGAGGTCATCTAAACATTTTTAAAACCATTCCAAGAGTGTTTAATTTAGAAGATGATGCATGATGTGAAGAAATACCATTATATGATGTTTTATGATTAATTCATGTACTTGATAAGGTATCAGGTCGATTTGAAGAGGTTCGGATTCTGTTTGAAGGAAATATTTAAATCCAAAGATTTAATTAGAATAGCTATGTTTGAGAAAAATACTTTTTATTAGATCCCACTTATGATTTTACCAGATAATGTGAGATTTTTTTTGGAATTATGAAACACTATAGGATATAGTAATAATAAATTTCATTTTGGAAGTCTTTTATCACGTACACAAAAAATTATTGATAGTATGTTTTTTCTACCATGTTTGCGTGAAAATGATTGTGCACACTACAATGTAGAATGAAATAATGAATGTATGAAAATATTAAAAATGGTTATTTTTATGACATGATTATAATTATATTTTTATTTTATACCGTACTACATAGAATATATATATGAAAATTAAGTCGATTAATTGTTTCTAAAGACTATTTTATTGAAGGAACAACAGAATAAAGGTCTAGTACATTTTCAAGATAAGTTTCCACATTCTATAAGATAATACAATGACTATGAAAACATTATGATAAAGTATAATATTTTATATTACAGGTTGTTGTAATAGTAAAATTGAATGTATATTGTATTAATGATTGTGAAAATAAGAAGGAAATTTTGGAATCACTAAAGAAATGGTCACAATCATTCTACGATAGGAGTAATTTGCTCAGCATTCCATTTTTATGAGTGTTTTAGGTTATTTTTATTATGACTATTATTAAAAATGTTCATCAAAGTTTTCTTTTTTTTAAAATATGTAAGTAGATATAGAAATTTTAATATGGTGAATTTGGGGGGTTTTCAAGCCACATATGAGAATCGTAATGAGAATTGAGACGATGGTGTAGACAATTTACCATTATTAAATTACAAGATATAAATTATTGTAGAAGTAGTCATTGTTTCTACACATGAGTAAATAGTGAGAGTAAAAATATTTAGGACTATGATATGGCATATTTTTGGTGGCCATTTCAAAATTCCTTCAAATTTAGAATTTGGATGAGACAAAGAATTGTAAAATCTATTCTATATGACATTTTGTGGTTATGTTATTAAATTCACATGTGGAATAATAATAAATTATATCTTTTTGACATATTTATTTTGAAGTATATAATTATTTAACATGGTGCACCAAATGATGAGACTTTATGGGATTTTGAAAAATATTTTGTAATATTTTCTAGATATTAAATACTATGATTTTGGGATCCTAAAAGGGAAAATATTAATGTAAAATGTATCCATTAATATATTAAATGAATATTAATATGAGAAATAAGTAAATGTGAAGTTGATAGAGTGAGAACCAATATTTTTTACACCTTCCAATTTTTTTTAAAAGAAAATATATCGTAGTATGTAATTATCATTAAGATAAAATATGATGGAAATAGATGAATATTATGATTAAAATTAGATATTATCGTTAGAAACTGAATAAGAAGAAAAGGAGTGTCTGAATGTTTTCCTGAAAGGCATTTTATAGGCCAAAGAGGTGAAAAATAAATGATATCCTTCCATTGATGTCTCAATATTCGAAAGACTTAATTAAAATAAGGTATCCAATTTAATTTATATAGAACACAACCTTGGGATTGTTTATTTCGGGGGATGTGTTGTAATATTTTTTATAATGTCAAATAAATTAATGTTTATAAGTGAGACTCGAGCCACAATAGAGATGTTACATATATAGGTGCAAGAAGAGATATTAGAATCTATGAGATGATGAACACGGTGATTACAATGTTTAAATCAAATGTTGGTTCCTAAATTTTAATTGATCAATTCCACCATAATAGGTATATGGATATTGCCTTTCATGATACTTTTAATATAATTATAAGAGAGGTGTGTGTATCATATAATAACCACATAACACTTGGGATGTTGTTATCCTAGAAGGAGGTAATCCTCATTAAAAATTGACTTGTCCAAAGTCATATATTTAATAAGTTTCATGAGATAGAGATACATCTAATAAACAATTTAATAATAAATGATGTATAAGAACTAAAATTGTTTAAAAACACATCAATACCGATTTAACCCGATATTAGTAATGGAATACCCAAATTGATTCTAAAAATTAGTAATAGAGAATGGTTATATGTCAAATTAAATTCACAATAATTTAAAAATTTGTGAATTTGGACATTTGAGTTTCTCTTTGAAGGGAAAAATGTAGTGGAAGATGAGAGGAGTTCTATAAACTACAAAATAAATTTCTATCTCACCGATTCATATTAGAGTAAATTAGTAATGATTAGTTCGAAATGAAGAATAAATTATCCCCTTTTGAAGGGGGTGGGGGTGGTTAGTTTTCCAATTATCCAATTTTAAAGATGATAAATCATTCATGTTTGGAGAAAATATGGTAGTAAAATATAGCATCAAAGAAAATAGAGATCAATTCTACCTTAGAAGACTCCATAAATTTAAAATAAGACTAGTTAAAAATATTTTTTTTCAAAGAAAGTCCTTTAGATGATAATTTTTTTTAGAAAAATAATATTTCATATGATTCACTTGCTGGATTAATATATACCTTCAATAAAATTTTACATATTTTCACTAAATATATAGAAAATTTTATATCAAAAAATATTATATGGAAGAAGATTATTATTTCTCACCATATGGAAGAATCTTTATAAAGAGAGAAAGAACTAAAAAAAATGTTATGATGATTACAAATCTCAACATGCAATTTTTTTGCAAAGAGTTCTAGAGTTTATGTGCATTAAAAAGATTTAGAGAATATTTACATAGATTTAGATGAAAGTATCCAACAATATGTAATTATTAAAAAATATATTTTATCTTATGGTATAAAAAATATGAAGCTTCATGGAATGAGATATAGTTTTTTCGATGAGTGCATCAATTTAATAGAAAATAAGTAAAACATAAAGAATCATAAATTATAAATGATCCGTTAAAAAACTAATATCTACAAAGAATATAAAATTTGAGATGAAATTAAAAAAAGATGAAAATTATTGAAAATTATTTTAAATAGAATATTAAAATTCACAATGATTCTGAGAGGTATATTGAAAATATAAATATGGGTCTTGATTGAAAAAACAACGATGGGTAAGAATCAAATTGGTTATATATCATGAAAATGACATAATATTGGGATGTTAGGAGGATTTTCAAGAATCATATTCAAAAGAGATTAAAAAGCTATATTTTTATACACCCAATTTTACCAATGATTGGTATTCTAATCAATCTATCTCAATTGTCCCTAATATCGTGACATTATCTATTGAACTACCATTAAAAACCACAAAATTAAATGTAACATCAATATTACAATACAATAATTTTCCTAATTTTCGTTTCATTCATATTTTATGTTTTGATATAAAATTTATACAAATATATCAAAGGAATAGTGTTAGCAGAACCCAAAAATATCAATTTTAGTCAGAATCACGTAAGTGTGATTATTTCACAAAAATATATCAATTTTGAAACTAATAATGTAAAATGAAAATAGTGAATACATATTCATCAAAAAATAATATTTATAAGAAAACATGTTTTGATGGTAATTTTTGGTGATATATCTCATTTAAAAACATTGGATGATTTCTTTTGGAATACTGTTCCAAGATATCTATGACCTAGAACATCCATATAAATAATTAAAAATGTGTAGGAAGTGAAAAAATCATACAAGGATGTGAAATATTCTATTTCCTCAATTACAGTTTAAATCAATTGAGATCTATGTGAGTATTTCAAAAAATTTCGTAATAGATATTAAGCATATATGCATAAATGCATCAAACATGAATCTAATGAAACTAAAGGTAAAAGACCAAAAATTATGAAGAAAGAGAATGTTAATAAGAAAGGTCAATTATTCTTTCATGATGAAACAAAATAAAAATGATGTTGAGTGAATAATTCCCATGTCAATAAAGATATATTTGCGGAATAAATAGAGGGAACATGTTTTTCAAAAAATCCATTGAAGTCTGAGATGGAGTTCAAACAAAAAATATCAAGTTATTATATTTTGGAAGAAGATTAAATAACAATCATACTTTATGAAAATAAATGATTTGATATATTAATGGTTGAATGCTCAAGTGTAATTGAAAATTATCTAAAGAGAAAAATAATTTTACTGACCTGGTGATGAACATTAATGAGATTCCATGTGAATGAAACATGAATAATAAGGGGACAACCATTTTTTAATCAAGACAACTAAATTGGAATGTGTAAGAGAAGATGGAAGTGGACAATTTGAATGAAGTTTTTATGATAAATAGAATATTCCATAATATCATGAAGTCATGTTTTAGCAAAAGGTATTAAAAGATGAAAACATTTAATCTTATGAGGTGTTATGAAGAAGGTTAATTAAGGCTTAAAAAACTCACATTTTCTTTTAAAAAGAATTTATTCCTACGGAGAATTCATAAATAATTTGAAAATTTCACTAAGTGGTGCATATTTTTTACTTAAAAAGTTAAAATGAATATCCCATACAATTATATGGTTTAGAATAATAATATATTCCTTATTCTCTAAATATATTTGATACTATGTAAGATAATATTGAAGATTTCTTCTAGTAGTGATGTTGAAAAGAAAAGAGTGTGATAGCTAAGATGTAATTCTCATAATTTTTTCTCACTATAAGAAGTAACATTGGTTCAATCTAATTACCATATTATTTATGTTTATTTTCAATTATTATTTTTGAATATTGGGTAATTATAGTTCTCAAATAATAAAATGATGATGTTAAATAAGATGAATAAATTTTCAATATACATGATTAATTGACCATCTTAGTATTATTGAACTATTGATACATTAAATAAAAAAAATTAGCGATCATTTATAATAGAGTAAAAAGATAAATTATCTGATAAGGTGGAGTTGCTGTTATGAATATACTAGAATATTATATTTCCTAAAAATTGAAACATTTTATCAATGTATTTGATAAAAATTTACTGAAAGATACATCTTGATATTATATAATCAACGATTTCTTAATAATAAGTTATAATATTAAACAGGGATGTTATATATATTGATGTCATGAACTATCCCGAGTCATCCTACTACATCACATGGGTCATTCAGATAGAAGTCCCAAAGGGCTATTAACAAGCTCTAAGTAATCAAAATGAGACTTCATGATAAAAAGTTCACCATCAAATTAGGGGTAATAAGTCAGTTGAATCTTAAAAAAATATGGCAAGGAGAATCTGTCTGCTTGAAATTCATGCCTATCAAATTTAGTAAATACAAATTAAAAAAAATCAAATTATTCATACATAATAAAATAGAATCAACTTCTTTGTATCAGTAAATATTCACCATCAAAACTGAATATAATACATGGTATAAAAATAATCTTGATAATAAGAAATATGACATAGTCAATACATGTTTATAAAAAAATATTATAAAAACATGAACCATTCTATAAAGGTACTTCCATAGGACCCATGGTTACTCACATCATTCCAATTAAATAATTTGATACACAATATAATATAATCTAGTCTATGAGAGAAAACTAAAACCTAGGTACAACATGGGAAATGAAAAAACATATACACATTATTGTGTGTAAAGTGTGTTAGATAATAGTCCCAATAGGATCCCTCAACGGACTATATTACATTACATTCATAAGAAATTACTAAATGATAGAATGATATATTATAGAATTAGAGGGTAATTCATTATCATAATTTAATCATAAAACAAAGCCACATTATTTTCCATAAATAATGTGAAATATTTTTTTTGATAACACAAAATTTAAATCATTGATGAAAAACTTGAATATTTATTTCCTTAAAACAATAAAACTCTTTTTTGAAATGTTTTAAAATATTTGATTAAAATATAACCATTAACAAAATGCTCAGCCTTTCTTTGAAACACATTTTAAATCCTCATTTGAATCTACTTTTGAAAATAGACCCATCCATAAATAATAAAATCAAACACATGAAAGTAGTCACTAATATAATAAGTGAATATAACTAAAAGAAAACATAGAAAATTTAAATAGTATGAATAGTTACCCAATATATAGGGGATACAAATAAACATGAAATTGGAATACCCTACATAGATCCACCAATAAAATACATAGATTAATGGGATATACCCTAGGAAATATGTGATATGATCATAACCGCACAATTATAATATTAGATCAACTAATGAAATATATTACATCAAAAATAAATACATGAACTAGCTATCTTACCCAACAAGACATCACTAGTAGAATCCACTGGCATGAGAAAACCAATCATCATGGGAATTCAAACAGTTGTTTGAGGTAACATGAGTATCGTGTATCAAGATCATGGACATAATAAATATGTTTCCAAACCAAATCAATAGTGATGGTGATAAAACAATTAATATCTCACAAACCATCTTAGTGGGGCCCATTTCATGACTCCCAAATCCCACCTTAATAGGCCAGCGGCTTGTGAATAGCATAGAGTACACATATTATTAACATTAGAGGCATTTCATATGTACCTGTTTTTAACCACACACATATCCAAGCCCACAAAATATAGAAATGTAAAAAATCACTATATAGACAATGCGTGCATATGACTATATCCCACAAACTGAGTATGCCAAAACGTAAAGTAAAGTAAATAGGGAAAGAATACATGGCCACTAAAAATATTCTATAACCACAAGTTCGTCTGGATAGAAAAGGGAAATGTGTATCTATCTATATCAACTAGAACATGCCTTGGTTTTTCTAGTCTCACAATGAACATTCTGGTCCTAGTCTATATAAGAGACCATCAAGTGGTTGATTTCCTGCACAAGACATGACACGTGTAGGAAAATCTTGTGAATGGGTGAGTATTGCGATACTCAATAGGACACCCTGAAACTGCAATTAAAATAAAACAAAGGAATGTTACAGTCATCTCTATAAAATGTTATGTATACAGAACAAATAATAAGAATAACCATATATACACAACCCAGACACATAATCTATAGGTTATTCACCACCTATAAATACCAACACTAGGAATTTAGATTGAAGATTCCATTAATCACCCATTGAATGGAACATAGTGTAAGACCCTTAAATTTCAAGGAAATTTTTTTTCTTAATTTCTTTGGAATTTTACAAGAACACAGTTTCAGACGACACCTGAATCCGAGGACCGGTGTGCCCAGAATCATTTTCCGAAGTTTAGCTCAGGTACGTTCAGTGAATGACCGAGCGGGATTTCTTAACTTTTGAACCGCTGCTTGGAATCGAAATCCGAGGACACCGATGGAATCACAGCGCCGATAATTGCTTAAGAAGACCCTTTCTAGAGTTGCGTTTGCTCGGGTGGAGTTTTACTTAATTTGGTTAACTAATGAATAAAATAAAATATTATGCAATAGATTTTATATTTATTCAAGGAAGTGTTAACCTAAGCTAAAGTGGTTGGGTGGGACCCACATCCTAACTAATCCACTGGTTAGGATATTAGTGGGGGTGGGGCCCACAAGAGCCCCACCCTTTCAACTTCCTCGACCCCCACATTTTATATAAATTCAACTCGTGCATTTAATTAAATATTAAATGCCTCTATTAATTGAGCGACTTAAACGTTGCAATTAATTCAATTAATTGTTGATTCGTTTTTGACTTTTCAAGAGCTTGGGCATGAGTAATAAAATAAGACAAACGCTTATTTTATTGGTTGTTAGCATTTTGAGAGAGGACTTGGGAGAATTACTCGATGCCATGAACCTTTTTCTTCCTTGATGAAGAATGCGAAGAATGTGAAGAACGCAAAGAACACCGACCTCCGACGAAGGTCGACAAGAACGCCGCATCCTCGGAGATCGACGATGCGACGCCGATGAATATTTTCTCCACGACGCGACAATCCTCCTTCCGCAATTACTTCTTCTGTGATGTGCAATCTGATGACCAACTTTTGTTCAACTTTTCCTCGAGGTAGGGGAATTGTATTCTTTTTGTTCGTGATTACCTTCATCGCTGATTGTTATCTTATTTGAGCCGCTTGATATCGCAATAACGGGAGGAGGTCGGACTGCACGAACACGGCCGACCCTCCTCCCCCTTGGTTGTTTGATTTTGTTGCGGCATTTGTAAGGCGGCGTAGTGCCGTTGCACCGCGTAGAAGCTATGAAATTGAGCGAAGAAGCGCGGCGCCATCGCGCCACGCCGTTGAAGTCGAACAAAGCTGTGGCGCTGTCGCGCCGCGCCTGAATAACACGAAGAGACGTGGTTTTTTTATTTTGAGTGTGGATTGACGATCCATGGAAAAAAGGGTGTAAGGGGAGATTTGAAGTCTTTGTAGCGAAGGGCAGGTCCCTGGTGGACTGCAGGCGAAGACAGAATTGAAATCGGACCACCGGAGCGCGTCCAGTGGTCCGCGGAGGATGCGGACGACGCGACAGCGGCACCCCGACGTGCCGCCGCGGATTCAACCATGGTGGAGGTGGGAGCCCGCGGCCACGCGGGATCCGGTGGAGGAGAGACGTGGTGATCTGCCACATCACTGGAAGAGGAGCGTCCCCCATGTGGGGGCCGCTGTTGCCAAACAGGGGGGCAGCGCCCCCCCCCCCCCGTTTCTTCCTCTTGGCCATTTCGGCCCAGCCGCTTGGTCCGCGGGCGAGGGGCCGGGCCGGGCCGCAGGGGCTGGGCTGCACCTTTAAAGGGCCAGACCGGGATCGGGTCACCCCAGTTCGGGCTGACCCAGGGAGGGGGGGGGGGTTCGGGCTGTGTCAGACCGGGCCCGAACCCCCTATTTTCGGACAGTTTCGTTCAAACACCCATATCATGGGTCACATACCTACGATCGATACACCGTCATTTGCGATGCGGTTCTTGGATCGACGCGGTCGTTTTGATATATTAATCTTAAGGTTTTTGAGAACTTTGAGTACGGCCGGGTTGGTTCGGATACAAAACCAACCGGGCCCTTGGAGCGGAAACACTTATATCCTGAGCTCTGGACGTCTGATTGATGTGCCGTCAACTTTTTTGGATTCCTCTTGATGAGATGGAACTTTTGGCAAACTTATCCTGAGTTTTGGTTGCAGTTGGATAGTGTTCGGGTTGGATTGTACCCGAAATCCAACCGGGCCCCTGGTACGGAAAAGCTGAAAACTTTCAGACCGGACGTCCGTTTGACGAACCGTCAGCAGCGTTGGTGATCATGTTGAGAAACGGTCCCTATTAGAACACCCTATGAGATTTCGTGGTACATTTGAGATATGCCTGGGTTGGTTCACAAATGAATCCAACCGGGCCCCTGGGACGAAAAAGCTAGTAACTCACAGAACGGGCGTCTGATTGATGCGCCATCTGTTGCGTTGAGACCAGTACGACGAGACGGTCCTTTGAGATACTTCTTCTTGGGAAATTGTGATACTTGGAGTATCAACCAGTAGCTCATGGAGCGGACCCTCTCGGAGGCGAGCGTGTGGAGTATGGAGACCGTGTAGCTGGCTGAGACCTGAAGACTGCTTGACAGACTCGACTTAAAGTGAGTCGACTAGCCCAGTGGATGGAGCACTACTTTGTTTGGGTAAATACCCATGGCGGATGGGGAAATACTCAGTTTGGGTGCAGACCCATGGTACATGTCCGAAGAGTAACTCTGTAGGCTATTAGGGTGGATGCACTACTATGTTTGGGTGGCATACCCCGGCGGGAAGCACTACAGTGTTTGGGTGGCTGACCCGCGGTACTTGAAAGGAGGAGTACCTCAGCAGTCTTAGTTTAGTGATCAGTATCTCGCAGTCGTGATAGGATCACTGTACACTCCAGAGATGGGGCTCTTCAGTAGTTATGGTTTCGATAATGAAAATACCGGTTTGAGCTGAGTCTATGACCTTTGTGTTTACCTAATGATTGAGATGGGTTATTTGATAACATAGGTATATGTTTGGGAATATACCTAAGTAGAAGTTATCTGATGAGATCTTCTTTGTGGTTATCCTTGTTGGTTTTAGTGAGACCATGAGGGTCCCAATATCCCTACCGAGTATCGTTATACTCACCCCTGCATGGGATTTTCCCGCACCTCGTTGTGTTGGTTGCAGACGTCGGCCAGCGCGGACAGAGGCCGAGTGTTCGAGGACTGGACGGTACCCAGAGGTGGACCTCTCGACGAGTCAGTATCCAAAGGTGGACTTAACCATGAGATGATACTTGAAGGAGGTTGACGGGGAAGAGTGTTGTGGAGGCTATCTCTACATACCCTTCAGGTAGGATCCGTGGTGGACGATCCAGGAGCTGATCTATTTGTACCTACCCATCAGGTAGGATCCATTGAGGATGACCCAGGAGCTGCTTCCATTCTTCCAGCTGTTGCCTTTTTCTTTTGTACTTTCGTTCTGTTGTAGCTATACATTCAGTTGGGTTTGTATTCTGGCCCACTTACTTTTCAGCACTTTCTTTAGTTCTTAGTGTATTACTTGCACTTGTACTCTGTGTGTTTGTTTACTTCTATAAAGGAAATGCCTTCCCAGTTATCGGGATTTATGCCTTTGGTTCTAGTCACCAGCCCTTGGCCTATGGAAGGAGAGATTGGGGTAGTCACGACATGGGCCCTGAGGACGGGTCGTGACAAATTGGTATCAGAGGAGTAGGTTCTACCATAGAACTTATAAATATGATATTTTATTTCTATGAAGCAATAGTGTTAAGGGTACCGAGTGTGGTCTTCAGTTTAGGGAGTCCAGTGTTGGTGTGGGAGGCTGACGTATCCATACACCAGGACCTTGACAACTGATTTTTGACATTGTGCACAAAAACACTAATTAAGTGTGTGTTTTCAAAGGTTTCCCCTTAAAATAGCTCAATCCAGGCTAGCTCACCAGGTATAAATCATTTGACCGTGTCACATTGTTTCTTCGGGATGTCATTTCACGGATGACCAACTAGAGCCCAGAGGGATGTGTGTACTGATAGCCTGCCGAGCGACGAGGCTTTGGTACAGGGCCCTCTTATAGGTGAGGCACCAGCGGAGGCACCAGCGATACTACCATACGTTGGGCCACCGATGCCACCAGCACCAGAAGTAGGTGATGCACGTCGCTTGACCACGCTGCACGAGTTCCTGCGCCAGAGGCCACCCAGGTTCCAGGGAGAGACGGACCTGCAGGCGGCTGAGGATTGGATGTAGGCTGTGGTGAGAGTCTTCTGGATAGTAGGGACGCCAGTAGACTTCATGGTGATCTTTGCTCCCCGCCTCCTACAGGTAGCAGCTGAGAGATGGTGGAGCCAAGTGTTCCAGTTTTGCGACGGGATGACCTTCACCTGAAGAGAATTAGAGACCTTTTTCAGGGTGGAGTTTGTACCAGTAGATCTGCACCGCAGGCGTGTTCAGGAGCTACTGCCTTTGCCGCATGTTTTTCGATCAGTAGCCGAGTCATCTGTGGGCAGTAGATAGATGATTCAGAGGTCCAAGAGGACCAGAGCTAGCCGTACAAGGAGAAGGAAGTGTTATGAATGCGGCAGGAAGGGTCACCTGGCACGTAACTGTCCGACCCCCCCCCCCCCCCCCGCACAGTTGATCTGCATGCTTTGGAGGAACCACCAAGACAGAAGCATCGACGGGTTCTTGAGAAATAGTTTAGCAGTGGACATAGCGGTAGAGCTCCAGAAGAAGGTGGAAAGGAGCGGAACTGGTGGATATGTCCCTTTTTCTTCTAGTTCCATGTTCCTGTTGTATTTGTGTCTTTGTACTATGAGCTGCAGTAATAAAAAGACACATATCGTTATGATGTTTTCTTCCATGTCCTTTTATTTGGTTGATACTGAGAGGTTCCCGTTAAAAAATATTGACTTGACCCTCACTTTCGAGATTTGTACTGGAGGATACCCAGTGACCTCACACCGATGCCGACAATGTGACTCGACCCTTGGAGGCGAGAGTGACAGTTGGATCTCTTGGTAGTTAGGTCGAGGCCTTACGACGTCATCCATGGAATGAATGCATAATTCATGTTAGGATTGACTGTATTAGGCAATGTTCATGCATCATCTAGGGGATGAGATCGAGTTTCTTTTTTAGGAAAAAGAGAAATCTTTGCAGCTCATACTGATCATAGGCAAAGAAGGTGCATATCATCCAGGAGCGGATGAAGACTGCACAGTGCAGTAATAAACAAGAAGCTGGCGCCTATCTTAGAGACTCGGGCGTGTTAAATGTTTCAAGAAGGGGAAGCTTTAAGGAGGGACGAGTCTGCAAAGCAGCAGCCGTGTAGGTAGAGCTAGGAGAGTAGCATGAGGTGGTGTACATTTTTTTTAACATGCTACAACCACCCACCTTAGTTGTCCTCTCCAGGCTCAGGGAGCTGGAGGAAGGAGGAAGAGTGCAGCTGGATGCAGTCAAGGAGTGTGACCCAATGGCTCTAAAAATGATTCAACAGATGGTCTGTGTCCACTACTAGCTATCTTAATAATAGACATTGATATGAATAATTCATTCCTTTCAAAAATCTTGTCCCAAACCTAGATTTTCCGGTAAGTTGTAGACTATACCCTCACTTCTGGAGATACCATGGGAGAATACTCGATAATCACACTTAAGATGACATTGTGGACAGCCCCTCGAGGCGAGAGTTTTGGTAGGAATCTCTTGGTGGAAGCGTCAAGGCCTTATGACGTTGGTTTGAGTATAGACTGGGAAATCACCGTTCGTGCACAAATTGACGGTATTAGGCAAAAAGGTTGTGTATTAACTACGATGTCGGGATAGGTTTTCCGTGGTCAGTGAAAAGGAAACCCCAGAAGCATAGGATAAAATCATGCATATGAGGGTGCGGCTAATCACTCTTGAGTCGGACAACCTTACCATCATGGCAGCATAAGTTTTTAGTTTCAGTTCCAAACCGGAATTGGAGACCTCTAGAGTTCGAGGATGATGATCACATCCTTATATGGGTCTCACCTCGACGAGGTTTACAGAGATGTGGCTGAGGCGACAAGTTATCTCCGAGGTTCAACAGAACTTTCTAGGTCCTCAGCAGGGTAGGCGAGGTGGTATACCGCCTGAACCATCCACCTCAGTTGCACAATGTGCACGACGACTTCCATGTATCTCAGCTGAGGAGATACGTGCACGACCCTTCGCATATTATCGACCATTAGGAGATAGACGTTGTCAATGGGGTGACTTTCATGGAGGTTCCAGTGGGGATCGAGGATCGATAGGGGCAGATCCTACGAGGACAGTCGATTCATCGGGAGCGTTTTCACTGGCAGTACGGGAACCTCCAGGTGAGCACATGGGATTGGAAGGCTCAGTTGCGTGCTCAGTACCGCTTTTGTATCCCTAGTCTGTGTTAAAGCTTTACGAGGACGTAAAGCCCTGACGTGGGAGTAATTTAAGACCCGGAAATTTTATGGGAATTTTTTCATAATTTATTTTGAATTTTACAAGAACGTAGTTTCTGACAGCACCTGATTCCGAGGCCCGGTGTGCCCGGAATCATTTTCCAAAGATTAGCTCAGGTAGGTTCCCGGAATGAATGAGCAGGTTTTCCTAACTTTTGAACCGGTGCATGGAATCAAAATCAAAGGACATCGATGGAATCGCAGCACCGGTAATTTCTTAAGAAGACCCTTTCTCGAGTTGCGTTTGCTCGGGTGGAGTTTTACTTAATTGGGTTAACTAATGAATAAAATAAAATACTGTGAAATAGATTTTATTTTTATTCAAGGAAGTGTTAACCTAAACTAAAGTGGATGAGTGGGACCCACATCCTAACTAATCCACTAGTTAGGATATTAGTGGGGTGTGGCCCACACGAGCCCCACCGTATCAGCTTCCTCAACCCTCCCCCCCCTTTTAAAACAAAGTCAACTCGTGCATTTAATTAAATATTAAACACCTCTATTAATTGAGTGGCTTAAACGTTGCAATTAATTCAATTAATTATTGATTTGTTTTTGACTTTTCAAGAGCTTTGGAATGAGTAATAAAATAAGACAAACACTTATTTTATTGGTGGTTAGCTTTTTGAGGATAACATGGGAGAATTACTCGAAGCCTTGAACCTTTTTTTCCTCGACGAAGAATGCGAAGAACGTGAAGAACGTGAAGAACACCGACCTCCGAAGAAGGTCGACAAGAACGCCGCATCCTCGGAGATCGATGATGTGATGCCGATGAATCTTTTTTCAGTGACGCGGAGATCCTCCTTCGGCGACGCCTTCTTCTGTGACATGCAATCCCGCGAGGAACCTTCGTTCAAATTTTCCTCGAGGTAGGGGAATTGTATTCTTTTTGTTCGTGATTACCTTCATCGCTGATTGTCATCTTATTTGAGCCGCCTGATATCACAATAACGAGAGGAGGTCGGACCGCACGAACACGACCGACCATCCTCCCCCTTGGTTGTTTGATTTTGTTGTGGCACGTGTAAGGCGGTGCGATGCCGTTGCACCGCACGGAATCTATGAAATTGGGAGAAGAAGTGTGGCTCCATCGTGTCGTGCCGTTGAAGTCGAACAAAGCTGCGGCGCCGTCGCGCCCCGCCAGAAAACCACGAAGAGACGCGGTTTGTTTATTTGGCATGCGGATCGATGAGACATGGAAGGACAGACAACATGGGCGATTTGAAGTCTTTGCAGCGAAGGGATGGTCCCGGGAGGACCGCAGGCGAAGACAGAATTGAAATCGGACCACCAGAGCACGTCTGGTGGTCCGCGGAAGGTGATGCTGGCGCGCCACGCCGGCGTGGCTGCACCGGCAACTAGCACCGGCCGGCCGCCCGGAGGCGGAGGCGCCCCGGCGGGCCGCTGGTAGGAGCCGCCGCCGCTTCAGTCGCGGCAGAAGTGGGATCCCGCAGCCGTGCAGGATCTGGTGGAGGAGGGACGCGGCGATCCGCCACGTCGTTGGCAGAGGAGCGACCCCCACATGGGGGCCGCAGTTTCCAAATAGGGGGGGGGGGGCAACGCACCCCCCGTTTCTTCCGCTCGGCCGTTTCAGCTGAGCCGCTTGGTCCGCGGGCGCTACGCCAGCACCAGGCCGGGCCACGCCACGTCCTAAAGGGCCGGACTCGGACCCGGATCGGGTCGACCCGGTTCAAGCCGACCCGGTGGGGGGAGGGGGGGGGGGGTATCGGTCCGGGTCGGACCGGGCCCGAACCCCTAATTTCGGACAGTTTCGTTCAAACGACCATATCATGGGCCACAGACCTCCGATCGACACACCATCAGTTGAGATGCGAACCTTGGATCGAGACAGTCATTTCGGTATATTACACAAAAGGTTTCGGGGAACTTTGAGTATGGACGGGTTGGTTCGGATACGAAACCAACTGGGCCCTCGGAGTCGAAACGCTTATAACATGGGCTCCGGACGTCCGATTGACGTGCAATAGACTTTGTTGGATTCATCTTGATGAGACGAAACTTTTGGAAAACTTCTCTTGTGTTTTGGTTGCAGTTGGATAGTGGCCGGGTTGGATTGTAGCCGAAATCCAACCGGGCCCCTAGAACGGAAAAGCTGATATCTTTCAGACCAGACGTCTGTTTGACGAACAGTCAGCAGCGTTGGTGAGCATGTTGAGAAATGGTCCCTATGAGCATACCCTTTGAGAGTTCGGGGTATATTTGAGATACGGCCGGGTTGGTTCGCACACGAAACCAACTGGGACCCTTGGATGAAAAGGCTAGTAACTCATAGACCGGGCGTCCGATTGACGCGCCGTCTGTTGCGTTGAGACCCCTCTGACGAGAAGGTCCTTTGAGATACAACTTCATGGGACTTTGTGATACGTGGAGTATCGACCAGTATCTCATGGAGCGGATCCTCTCGGAGATGATCGTGCGGAGTACGGAGACCCTGTAGCCGGCTGAGACCTGAGGACTGCTTGACCGAATCGACCTAGAGTGAGCCGACTAGCCCAGTGGACGGAGCACTACATTGTTTGGGTACATACCCAAGGTGGATGAAGCACTACTCAGTTTGGGTGCAGACCCATGGTACTCGTTCGGAGAATACCTCTACAGGCTATTAGGGGGGATGCACTACTCTGTTTGGGTGGCATACCCCGGCGGGAAGCACTACTGTGTTTGGGTGGCTGACCCGCGGTACTCGACAGGAGTACCTCAGCAGTCTTAGGTTAGTGAGCAGTACCTTGGAGTCATGACATGATCACTGTACACTCCAGAGACAGGGTTCTTCATCAGTTACGGTTTCGATAATAAATTCTTGGATTGAGCTGAGTCTATGACCTTTGTGTTTACCTTATGATCGAGATGGGTTACTTGATAACATAGGTATATGTTTGTGAATATACCTAAGTAAAGGATATCTAATAATATCCTCTTTGTGGTTATCCTTGTTGGTTTTAGTGAGACCATGAGGGTCTTGAGGTCCCTACTGAGTATCGTTATACTCACCCCTACACAGGCTATGCCTGCACCTCGTTGTGTTGGTTGCAGATGTCGGGCAGCACAGACAAAGGTCGGGTGTTCGAGGACTGGACGGTAACTGAAGGTGGACCTCTCGACGAGTCCGTATCCGAAGGTGGACTTCACAATGAGATGATACTCGGAGGAGGTTGATGGGAAAGAGCGTTGCAGAGGCTATCTGTACCTACCCTTCAGGTAGGATCCGTGGTGGACGATCCAGGAGTTGCGCTATCTATACCAACCATTCAGGTAGGATCCGAGGAGGACCACCCAAGAACTGCTTCCATTCTTCCAGCCGTTGTCTTTTTCTGTTGTACTTTCGTTCTGTTGTAGCTATACTTTTAGTTGGGTTTGTATTCGGGCCCACTTACTTTTCAGCACTTTCTTTAGTTCATAGTGTATTACTTCCTCTTGTACTATGTGTGTTTTTTTACTTCTATAAAGGCAATGCCTTCCCAGTTTTCAGGATTTATGCCTTTGGTGCTAGTCTCCGGGCCCTGGTCTATGGAAGGCGGGCTTGGGGTAGTCACGACGTGGGCCCTGGGGATGGGTCGTTTCACACAGTCCTAAGTACCATTATAATATTGTCATTCGTTCGAGAGGTAAAACTCATTTGGTCTCACTAGAAGAGAGATACATTGATAAATCTCAAGAGGTATATACTAAAAAACAGATGAGGATCATAGGTAGGGCCTTTGGGTAATATCAAAGACCCAATCTAGATTAAGCCACCAAGTAGTGGATTAGTACATATGTAATGTTGGTCACATCTATAATGATAACTCCACCTAGGGAATAATGAATGAATATATGATCCTGCTCCAGGTACCTCAGGGAATTATAAAAAATATATCCATGAATTATTTCTAAATGTATCATATTATTATGAGTAAGAACATATTTTTAACTACCTATATGGAAAAAATAATGGGAACGAAACCTAAGAAAACATCTCAATGATACATGGGACAATAGAATCAAGCCTTGTAGAAGGGGGTACACAACGTATAGTAGGGTCACACGTCATATCCCTGGACCCTGGGTAATTCTTGTGGAAGTGACCTCTGCATATATAACAATACATATAGAATATGGGTAAAAAATGTATATAAGCTGTCACATGAAGTGTCCATTCATCTAGGGTTCGACCGTGTACAATGGAATTGTTCTTGTATACAACATCATCCCGTATAACCATGATCGTGTACCGGTACACATGGTAGCACATTTATCTGGTTCCCACCATGCCATGTGTTGGAGTAAATTCTATGTAGTCACCCAATGTACTCCACCCCATGTCCATGTACTCTGAAAATTATTTGCTGATTTGTTTAGAGAGGAACACACACCATGTATCTGCGACTACACGCAGAGTGTTTTGGATTTTTGGAATGCATTTGTCATCATCTACGTGCCTTGACCGATCTACCAGATCCCAGTCCAGTTTTTAGTTCTCTTTGAAACTCTAAATAAAAGGTAATTTTTTCACCCCAACATGGAATTGATGTGTTTTGGGCCAACAATCGGCTCAGAAAAACTATTTAATCAAATCTGACGCAAACTACCCAATGATTGATTATTCTTGAATCCCATTTATTGGCATGATGTCATCACAGTCACACCTCTGTCGAGTCATCATGATTTAAGATCTCAAATTTTAGATCATTTTTTAATTAAATGAATGTTAAATTATCTATTGTTCAATGATTGGAGAAGAATGATGATTGTGAATTAGAAATTGGGGGAGAAAAGCACAGGGTACAATATTTGAGGAATTAACCTCAGCCAATGTTCGTTTTATCAACATTCCATTCCCATAAGAATAATTAAAAAATCTAAGAAAAATTATATAAGAAGAAAACCAATAAACCCCCCCAAAATACCAACACATTCAATAAGCATGATCGATATACAAGCTAATCTCTTCCTAGATTAGTCCACATTCATCATAGAAATCAATAATGAGAAGGAAGAATTGAAATAACGCATCTTACCAAGACTTTGGATCACCTGATGACAATGTATGATACCCATGTCATTTTCGTTGATAAGATCCACCATGAATGACATTCATAGATCATTGATCCAAGGTCACGTCATCTCCTGCTAAGAGGATTCTCTACGTTTTTCTCTCCAGGGCCTCTAAGGATTTGAGGGTTATAAGCCTGTCCATTGATATCTACCTAAACATTTATTAAAAATAATAACGTTGTTATGTAGTTGGGTTGATGAAATAAAAATAAATTAAATATTTCAACAATTTATTTTATTCATTTAATGTTCTCATGTCAAATTTACATAGTCGACCCACACCGACTTATGTTATGACATGCCTTATGTAATTTTTTTATTCTAAACTCAACAGTGCCCTCATATTTCTGATCTAGGAACCTATTTAGATGTTATTCATCTTTTTTAGGAAAATTATATGCATGATATTTTTAATATTAATATATATTTGAATCATTTATTCTTGGTAAAATAGGTCTCATAATCACACGTTCTATCACTGAATGGACTATAATTCAATCAATAAAATATTTAAAAATAACACAAGTAAATTCCAATAAATTACATAATAAACATGAAATGAATCCACAAATCATAATCCTGAAATTTAGCTTCACCATGGTCACCAATTCATAAAACTGGACATTTTCATTATATAAAACAAAACAAAACCATAAATAACCCATATTCTAGTGAAAAAAAGGTTTTAATTAACAATATTTTCATAATATGAAATCATTTATATTTAAATTTTTAAATGGGAAATTAATTAAATCTCTATTAGTATTCCACGTTAGTCTCCATTAATTTAATATTATAAATTGAAAATATTCTTAAAACCCCATTTGGAATGAAATAACCATTTTCATCTCAAAATATTCTTGAATATTAAGATGGTTATATTCCATTGAAAATCAAAATAGGTCTCATTTTCATATAGCATTTAAAAAATATGAAATAATGCTTATATAAACCATCACCATTATATTTGTGTGCTTAAACTCCCAATCCAAGGTGTTATTTAAAATTCAATGAAATATAAATTTTTTAAATAGAAATATCCAGGAAAATACTTTTAAAAAACCCATCATATATATCATTAATAGCCAAATATTATAAAACTTCATGTATGAAATAAATGAATAATTTTTTATAAAATAAAGAGAGATAATATAAAAACATAAATCTAACCAAGTCGAGTCTAGTAAATATATATTTCATTCCACGGATAATTCATAATGATGCATAAGGGTACCCTCAACTACGCCGAAAATAATAAAAATCCGTTGTTAGAACTACCATAAACTCTAGTTCCATATTATTAAATAGATTAGGGTTTTTATTGGATGTAAACAATATGTGATATGATATAGAAATGAAAAATGAAGATTAGGGAAGGATATATAGAGAGTTAACTTAAGTTATTTGTTGGAAAGAAGGAGGAGGAGACAACAATTAATGGAAAAAGATGATAAATATCCCCCTCAAGACCCCTTGGAGTCAGCCATGCGAATGATAAGGGATTCAATGTTCCATCAAATAAAAACAGGGGTTAAATTTACTTAATATCACCATTAAATTAATACATGTAAAATCATAAAGATTTGGAAAATGTTTTAGTGAACCATGCACTAAATACATGGCCTTTAGAGAATTATAATTTACACCCACATGGTTAGGCTTCATAGTTTGTCAAATTATTCACCATCCCTAAAAATAAACTATAGAAAAACTGTATAACTCCAAAAATTATTTTTTTATTGTTTACTCTAGCTATGTATAATAAGTGCGACACTCAAAAACATGCAAAATTTGAAAATAAAGACCACAAAATTTTATGAAACTAAATTTAATCCTAAATTAATTAACATATATATTATATTAGTTAAACGAGTTATTACCTTCCACCCAATATGAAAATTTATACAATATCAATTCCTATGTATAAAAGTATAAGGGAAAAAACCATCAAAACTATCCACACCATATTTAAGAGGTATTTGAGTCAGGAGAAAACTTTATTATGTCATTCTAATGAAAACTACTCTATTCAACTCATTCTAAAATGATTCTTCAAGAGTCCATAAAATCTTCCAAACCAATCTTATAAAATTTTTAATCCTCATCATGAACAATAGAAAAATTTACAACTAAATCAATGTCCTGAGGGTATTGGGAAATATATTGGGTCTCTGCACATTTTCAATTTACCTAAAATGGTGAAGTAAACATTAAAAACTATTATATTGGAAGTAACACAAAATGATAAACACTGCTCTTATAATGAATTTTATAAAAGTAAATTATCTAAAAACTATAAGAAACCATTTCAAAGTAGGTGATTGAATAAAAAAAATATAAATATCCCATTTGATCATGCCTCTACAAAATCCTTACTCTAATCAAATCCAATAATAAAACCGCAAAAAAATTATAGAAAAAATAGAAATGGAAAATGAACACAATATACTTTTTTTGGAGTGACATATTTCTATCCATATATCCAAATATAAAGGCGATATGTAAATTTGAACTCCACAATAAAGAAAATAACTGCCCATGGACCAAAAAAAACAAAATCAACACCAATTAGTGAATCACATAAACTATTGAATAACTCATCCTAATTACCTAACCATGAACAAATAGTTTTACCTATGTCTACCCTACCATATTTATACATGAATAACGATATTTCCACTTAACAAGAATGACAATAAACACAATACAACTAACATACATGAAATTTGTCAATTATGAACCCTAAGAGGGAGTCCAAAAATAATTACATCGTGGATTTAGACAATTATATATCCAAAAAATATAACCAAAAGATAGAAAATATTTACAAAATGTATTAATTATGACACTTATTTTGATAAAAACATAACCAATATTTTGAGGATGTCCTAAATGAACATAATAAATATAGTTTCTTAGAGATTTCATGAATGCTGGAATAGTGTTCCCTAGAGAACCACACCAGAAGAAAATGTTAGGTATCTACTTCATGAAAGGGACAATTCAGTATTTGATATATTTATAATTATCAACTTTTATTTAAAAAATGTGCTTATCCAACTCCTAATACAAACCCAATGGGTAACCATCCATCATAATAGTTAGAATTGAGGAATAAACCAACAAAAGCTTCCTAGAATCATTATATTCCACATGAAATTAATTTACAACCACCTTATAAAAAATATTTTTCCAAATATAAAAACATCTAAATTATGGTCTGGGTAAAGACCATCCTTAATGAAACAAGATTTCCTAGAATCTTCAATAACATGCTCATAAGAAAAGACCACTATGTTAAAAAATTGACTCAAATAATAATTCATACTTTGTTCACTATAACAAATTCACATGAAATAAAGATCTTCATTTCCCACCACATCATCAACTTATTTCGATTGATTTTTTTTTTGAAGAAACCACCGTACAAATCATTAGCCATTTGATAAGGGATGATTAACTCCCACCACTCTCGATATAGTAAAACAATAAATTTCACTCATGAAAATAAAAATACACTAACGGAGGGTACTATTAATTATTTATATTACAATTTTTAGCTGACCATTTCTTCAAAAATACCTTTATTTGGGTATCTAAAAAATATAACATCATTTCACATAATATTAGTAATTATTTCTCAAATGACTTAATAATTGGAATATTTTTCATCCCCATTCATCAAACCCACTGGATTTACTAGAGTTTAAAATTTTATTTTTAGGTCACACATGTTTTGGGGAATATTTTATCCTTGTATAGAACCTAGAGATTCTGATTATAAGAGAAATGTTTTGTACATTTATTCCAAAATATCCCCAGTGACGTGAACAGGTGAAAAACCCACTAAATATGTTTTATCTTATAAGAGACATAAAAAATGAACCTGAAAAATGACCCAAATATAGAAAAAATTCTGTGTATAATACAATTAGAATCTATAAAAAGTAAAGATAGATGGTTTACTATTTTAATAGGCATCCCAGTAGGAAGATAAAATTCTCAACTAGATTCTGTTCTCAAGAATAACATCCCACCATTTTAATAATAATTAATTTGAAATGAGTCCTATTGAAATTAATGTTTGAAATATGTGTGAATAAATTTTAGGATTCAATTTTTTATTCTACAGACACCAACAATCTGACATCTATATGATCATTTTGGATAATTTATTTTTTGGATGACAGCTATCTCCAATATTTGGTGAAGAGTGGAAATGTCCACCCTTAATTAACATTCCACCCACCAATCCTACCCTCAATAATAGATATGACTTAGACTGTTGGGTTCTCAACCAGAGGATTCATAAATTCCAATTTAGGGAAGTGAAACTGAAGTATTTTAGAAGAAGTTTTTGTATGTTTCCATCATAATGATTTGAGGAAAATTTGATGGTCAAATCATTTTTCATGAATTTTATGTATTAAAATAAAAATATTTTTTTAATAACACTTTTTATTTTTAACATTTTATACTACTTTTGTATAAATGTGGATTTCTATTTGTTATGGTACGAATTTATTCACAAAGTGAATAGATAAATCATTTATATAATGGTAGTATGATAATTATTTCATTGATTATCTCACTTATACAATTATTTGTTCAGGTGTCTATAAAAATGATCCATTATATTTTAGTTATCATAAAAATTATGCAATATATATAGGTTGTTATCATTATATTTGTGTTGGTATTAAAACAATAAAAATATTCAGTAGTTTTTTTAGTTGAATTAATCAATCTCAATTCAATGAAATTAGACTCATTAAAAAATAAATTCATTGAACTACCCATTTAAATAAACCAATTATAAAAACAATCACATTAATTTATTTCATTAAATCCTTACTGTGATTTTGTATAAAACTAAAATAAAACCCATGTTCACTACGTTATTGAAGAAAATCACTACATAAACTTTACAATTCTATATGTTTCTTTTTAGGCATTTAGGGATTTAATATCTCATGATATAGTACAAGAAACTATTTTAACCCTAATCATGGGTATGTTTTTGTGAAAACAAAATTTGGAACAATTCTAGAGGGACCCATATAAGTTATCATAGGATAAAACCTTAAATTATATTCCCATTCATCTATTCCAACCTAAATTTCAATTTTATTTTCCACAATTTTTCTATATTCTTGTTCATGTCGAACAATAATATTGAAAAATAAAATTATAATATTAGGAAGGGAAATATGTGGGGTGAAGAGTCATGTGATATGATGGGTATACATCATTTAGAACACAATCATTCTAATAATTTGGATATACACATTAATTCACCCCAAAAATTATTATATGAAAATAAACCATAAAATTTGAATGTAAACATAATGTGAAACTAAAACGAGTAACCCCAAAGTTAGGGAATGTTCCAAACTGGTGCACGAGTCATTCTCTTTACACATTTTTAGACCAACTAACCCTTATTTATTTTAGATTTCTCTCCAAGTGATTCCTACTACATCATTAAAACAAATTTTATAAACCTACTCCCAAAATTTCAAGGGGTGGATTATGAAATCCCACTAGGTCATCTATAAAAGTACAATGTTATTTTTGATACCATGTTCCCACCAAATTATCTTAAATTGGGAAAAATAATACTATATCATTTTTATCAAATGTATGATGTAATGAATGTATTAAAAACATATTTTTTTATAATCCATTCACTCTTGGGGCCAACTATATAGAAAAATTTTCAATAAATATTTCCACGCCATAAAACAATTACACTAAAAAGTACATCCAAACTATTGTCAGAAAAGAAATGTAAATGTTCTATGAATCATGGAAAATGATTAAGGACAGACTCAACATAGTTCCTCACCATGGTTTCTCAATTCCAAAATATTTTATAATTTTTTATTAAGGGATTAGTCCATCAGAAAAATAATTTTTATACGTGATATTCAATGGAACATTAAAAACATTCCCAAATTGTTCACATGATTAGCCTAGGTATCTTCAACAATAAAATAAAACATACAGAAAATCACATAAATTTTTAAAAACCCCAAAAAAAATTTGAAAGTCATAATCTATTGGAAGAATAATGTCTTTAGGATTTTCTTACTAACTATAAGTTTAAAGATATCAATATTAAGAATGTACATGAAATTCAATCTGTTGAACTCTCATTCACAATATGTGAGAGACATGCCCACAGGACCAACATCTTCCCATCCATCACTTATATAATAGAATTTATTTTAGGAGGACCAAAATGGACGACAATTATTTGATCATTAAAAATCCAAAATAGCAAAATAGTTTCATTCCATGATATAATGACTATATAAGATTATGTTAAATAGAAAATCAACAACCAATTTAACAAAAATGTATTAACCCATAACCTTTACACAATTATAATACATAGAACCAGTTTTAATCCCATATAGTACAATACCAATATACAACAGTCCAATTCCATCAATCTATATAAAAGTCTATTCAATAGCCTATATGATAACCAAACTGTCCACCTAGGATAAACCAACCATCACAATCGCATTCCCAATGTATTCATCTCCCAATCCATTAGAAAGTGTGTAATAAAATCAAAATAATAAAATAAGAAGTCTCATCAATAAAACTCGAACTAAAAATAATTAAAACTTGAATGGAAACAATAATAACTCATGATATTGTTTCATAACCATGAGGTGAAAATATATAAGAACACTATAATATCATGGAAAAATTAGATCAGTATCCATAATAAGAAATTATTATTACATAATATACCTAAGACAGCCATAAAAACATCATAATCCTAAAAAATATTGAAATTTTTTAATAATAACAATTTTAAATTAATTAATATAGTGAACATGTGATGAAACCCAGAGAGAACCATATATAAATCAAATTGCTCCATTATCTAAACATATGGGAGGTAAATATACACCTGAAATGAATTAACCACCATGGGAAATATTCTCTTAGGTAATATTTAATATTCCATTTCCATATTTAATTCAAAACATAACTATCTAATCCAATTACATTAATTTCATGTGATCCTTTTAATGAAAATTATAAAAGAAAAATGAAGTCCTTTTTCCTTTTGATTTGAGTACCCAAATTTAATGAGTCATTTATCCTAAGTTGAATGGCTCAGATTTTACATATATATATATATATATATATATATGTTAAATGATGAGTTTAATATGTTATGAAATCCCTTTATGATCTTGCATCCATTTTGAACCTCAGTCATTACGCATTTTATTTTTAATTAGTGCTCAAGGAACTTCATCACATCTCAATCACACAACCAATTTATGATCAATGTAGTCATGTTAATAAGCGGATCTTAAGGGATGTACTAATAGCGCTTTATGGATTAATATTCCCTTCCAAATTCATTTACCTTTAAAATGAAATTAGATTATGCACAAGTGAACAAACTCAAATAATAAACGGTCTACCATTCAATGAAATAATTAAATCAGTCATCTGTGTGAGGAATGAGATCGTGAACGTAACCATGGGAAAGATGAGAGTGAATTTGAATAATTACAATGAAAAAATACAAATTGGTGGTGATTATGTGATTTATGATGTAAATTGTTTTAACTGTGAGTTAGTTAACCAAATGAATATAAAAGAATCACTAAAGAATGTTTATGTATTGATATGATTTATTTTCATTAATTAGATGAAGAAAATTTCTCTGATTAAGATGAATATAATTTATATTGCACCTTTGTTGATTTGTTTGGATAACAAATCAATGGAACAATGAAGAAAATTTAAACGTTGAGACATGACCCATTCCTGACACTAATCTTTTGAATATATTGGATACCATTTTTTTAAAGGATCCCATTATATTGAGAAATTTGGAAAAAGAATTTGAGATTGATGCAATGTACCACCCTTATTTTGAAAATTCTATACAAATTAAGATCTTATTAAAGGTTATACCTTCACCACTATTATATTTTTTTTCAAGGGTACAATTAATGACTAATCTATTTCTATTAAAACTCTTTAAAATAAAATCAGGACATAGTGCTTTTAAATGTTCTATGTAGGAAGAAAAATGAAATTAAATGGGACATGTCTGGAATTTTTTGGGATCAACCAACTAATTAGAATCAATTTTATTATTATAATATCTTCTTCTAGACTATTATGGAAATATCAATTTAGACAAAATCCCAATATCATAGAAGTGAAATAAAATGAAATTATAAATATATTAATGTTTGATATCTTCTACCCTATTGCTGAGAGTTAGTGGTTTAAACCAATCCATCCATTTCCACTGATATATAAAAAAATGTGATTACTAATGCTGTTTTTTTCTTTTTACCATAATGGACAGAATTTGATTGAGAGTGTTCATAGACTATATGATGAAAAATTATTTCTCCAAAAATTCCATTTTTCAATTCACATTTTTGAATTTGTATTTGAGTGAGTGATAGCTCACGAGTTATACAACATATTATATTTATTCTAATTTTATAATATAATTTATGTTTCCTTGGAAATAAATGAAAAAAATGTCCACATGTTCATTGTGAACATTTTCCATGAAGTAAATGCTTTTTAGGTATTGTAACTCTATTAGTACTTTTGAGCTATTTATGATGGTAATCTTCTCAAAAATGTTGTAAGATTTTACAGAGGTCAATAATAATGAATTCATCATCATTAAGGATTTATATTAGCCATTTATTTTAAATGATGAATTGATGTGGTCAAGATGTGAGGAAAATAACCCCCTCCAAAAGCGGGAAAATATCATTTTTGGGTAGTAGCTTGAATTTTTCTAAAATATATGGCCTCTTGTAGGTGGATTTAATTTCACAAGGACGATTTATATATTATTCGTTATCATCCCATCATAAAAATAATCTATCAAGTGAAGACCTTCTTAGAACTTGTTGATTTCTATAAGATCATCAGTTGCAAGTTTAGCTGTATTTGCTGACCCATTTGTTATTTTTTATGAAAGGTTATCCTTTTTGATTAATTAAGATCTACAAGGATTGATTTTCTATAAAAATATCATTTATTATATCTACACCCATCATGAATTATACTATTGTAACTTCCTTCAAAAATCATGCTTGATGAGAATGAATTTTCTGTAGGAGTTGTCTTAAGAATAATATATTTTAAAAAACCATTCATCATCACATATGAATGTAAATCATTGAATGATGTAGGATGACACTACATCACAATAGATAAAGTTATTATTTATGTTTTCATTGAACTCATAAAAATCTCACCACATCACTTGAAATCCCCGGTCATTGTCATCATAAATCATTCACCATTGAAATACCTTTTCATAAAAAATAATGTTTAGGACATGTTAAATTGGTGGGTAAATCATCAAAATGATATTGATATTTCCATTAAAGATTAAAAGGGTGATTAAGAAATTATAGTTGATCCCCTCTCTAGGTTGTAATTCCAATATTAATAACATAACCTTTATAAATCTAAACAATTTCATGATGTACACCTATATATTTTTATTTATTTCCTAGGGGTTAGTAGAAAAATACATTATTATGGGAGTTATTATGAAAATTATAGGGACTAAATATAGGAGGAAATTTATTTTAATTATCTAATTGTACTTGTTTTATGGTCCATACTTCTTCATGTTCTATTCAGAACAAGTCATTATGAAATGTGTTCATGATTATACGGAAGATTCCATTCATAAATTATATCATGGAGAGGTATGTTGAGGACACCATTAATATAATAAAACTACTAAAAAGAACCTAAATGTTTTTTATTCTAGCATAACCTCTATAGTGATTAATTTAGAGTTTACCAATGTTTTCCATTATGATAGTTAATAGAATACATATCCAAAAAGAAATAAAATTCCTCCTTCTCATTCTGGGATTTAAAATATTAATTAATGGGGAATTAATTCCATGAGTCCCTGGAAAATTATATGGGATTCCTCTATATAGTTATAGGCATTGATTACATATCATAATGGGTCGAGATCATTCACACCATATCCAATGATCATCATGTAGTAATTCAATTCTTAGTAGGACATATATGTTTAAGATTTTATATTCATAGGGATATCATTAGTGATCATGTAATCCTTTTCTAAAACTATACCTTCCCAAAATTCAAGTCTGTGTATGGGATTTCTCACAAACTCTCTATATCTTATAATCCTCAAAATAATGGTAGAGTTCAGTTGAAAAGTTTATAAATTAAGAAAATTGTGAAAAATGAAATTAATCTGACAATGATATTATGGTATGAGAAACACATATATTCTTATTATTAATATATAACTATATTAAATACCATATTACTCAAGTTAGTATATATATATTTCAGTTTTATTTTCATTTACCCATTGAAATTCATCATATGAAATTTTAGAGAATGATAAAAATTAATATTCAGTTTTATTTGACTTCAAAATAAAGGATATTAGACTTTATCAAACATAAGGAACATAGGATGGAGTCTTATGAAAATACAAGGATCAACAAATCCTGATTTCAAGACTACTGATCTATAAATCTTAAGGTAAAATACAATGAACATGGAAAATATATTCTCTTGTATAGTTCCATACATCATATACCACTATAAAAATTTGGCAGACAATCTTAGGGCCATACATTTTGTATCATGCATACACCAATGGGGTCGTAGAGATTCAATATCCCAAAAGTGGTCATAACATCAATTCCAATGGTTATAGGTTGAAATAATTCACTAATTAATTAAATAAAAATGAACCATAAGAGGAGATATATGGCCCCAACTATGAACTATACAACAATTTATATGTTTATGGTCTAATTATGTATAATGATATTAAAAAAATGCATTCCAAGAGGCAACCCAACTTCTATCTATTACTAAACATATTGTTTGGTGTTCAAAATTAAACAACTATGTTTATATTTCATCTCATTTCTTTTTTTTCTAATATGTACCTTATGTGGATATGATTATGAATCTATTTGAATTAGTGTATAGTATTTAGGGTACTGTCAAGTTGATGTATTTTTTTTTATAAAATAACACTTCTTCCAAGAGTTTAGAAACAATATTTCCTCATTTATGATGAATATATGAGAGACATGGAGATCAAAGGATCACATAGATTTAATATGGACATTTTCTTCAAGGTAATGACTAAAATTTCACCATAGTTTTAATTTAAATTTATATGTTTAAAATCCAAACCACCACTTCCTACTAATTATAAAAATATATTTCATTATATTTTGTGGATAGTGTGATTATAAATTTCATAGGGGGACGAATGTAAAAAATATCAAGTTCTTCAATAGAAAAATACTGATAATAAATTGGAAATAAATATATTTTTCATTTATTATGATAATATACATTTCGATCATTGAAATTGAATATTACATAATTTTTCATTACCAGATTTTTAATTGTAATTAAATTTTAAGTTTAATATTACAAATTTTTAAATTTATGGATCTATAATGAGTTTTTTGATCATTTAAATTTTCGACAATTTAATAAAAATCATTCTTTGCACATCTTTTAGATTATGTGTAATTATAGTAAGTTCACGGTGTCCTTAATAAAAATAATATGTTTAGTAATCATTTAAATTTTACCATGAGTATTAAAATAAATACAAAACAAAAAATGAAAAAAAAGAAAACAATTAATTTATGCATAGAGAAACGGATTATCATTTTTTATGGATTTCAGTAATTGGGGATCAAGAATTCATATTTTTTCGTCAATTGTGGGTAATATTATATTTATTTTTGTTAATTTGAATTTATTATTGAGTTAACTTATGAAACTTCTAGATTATGTATGCTTAACGTAGTTCCTATGATCTTAGAGTATGGGAGTCATTGAAATTATCTTTATATATCTATAAAATTGATTTGGTGATATTTCAATTACCATAGATAATTTAACAAAAAAATGTATTTCTTGTCTTCTGTATAAAATTTTATCCCCCTTGTGAATCTATCATTCACACCTTTAATTAAACTGAATTTTCGTGTATAATTTTACGAACAACACATAATTATGATTAATTGAAATATGGTGTTATGTAGTGGTGATCATAAACAATGGCATTGGATTGTTCATGGGATATTATTGTGAAAAATTCATATGTTAACAGATTTTTATTTGTTTTAGGATAATATGGAATGATGTGTTTTTGTGGGAACTATAGGTTAATTTTTTTGAAAATTAAAATCAATTTTTATATCATTAAGACTCATTCTGCTCTGGACTAGAAAATCTCAATGATGGGGGTGTGATTAGGTACTGAGAGATTATGTTATTAATTATTTATATTGAAATATTAATGTTTCTAAATGATCAAATATAGCTACATAATGAAATTAAAAAATTGAACTTCTTTTCAAACCACATTTTTAACTCTTTCACAAATTCAGTAATTCCTGGAATATTTTCATCACATTGAAAAAAAAGTCATTATTATAATTTAATATTTAAATTAAAATTCATACAATTTTTCTGGATTATTTCATCATTATAGATCACTCATAGATTCACATTGGAATACTTCTATTATGAAAATCCAATCATGAAATGTTTTGAGAATTGAACTACACTATGTCTCACTAAAATGATTGAATCATCCAGGATAAAATCCCAATGAACCGAAAACATTGCTGGATTATATATTAAATCTTGGGGATCATTTCATTTATTTATTTATAGATATAATTTCTAATTTTTATAGGTGATCCCGACCTCCCAAGTGGAATATGAAATTCCAGGCGAAATCTAGTATCCCAGAATAATAGCCCCACATTTTGACCACAATTTACTAGATATAAATCCAAATATGATTAAAATTTTATATATAGTATATAGAAGCCACAGATTCAATTTCTCATTATTTTACCCACACCAATTAATCCATATAGAAGCTCATTTTATAAATTTTGTTCAGTGGATACTAGTTGGCTATGAATTTTTTATGGGTTGATATATCTAATATTAATTAATATTAGAACTATATAATCTTATAATACATTGTTGAGATTACATATGATATTGGAAAATCAACCCATGGTTTATAATATTAAAATTTATTTTACTAGTGTTGAATCATTTTATAATATGTCTTGTATGTTTACAATAAAAGTTTATTCTACGTATTTGAGGTTTTAATCACAATTAATATATTGTATGTTTCAAATATATTGGTATATTTTTGAACAAAATTTTTCTTAAACTATTATATTCATAAAATATTGATAGCTTTTTATTATGTTGTTAATTTATACACACAATTAAGAGATGTATTTTTTACATAGAAGTTGAGTTTTAACAATTTTATTATTCTTTTTTTATTAAATTATTCCCTAATGAGTTTACTATCATCTTTCAACGTGAGAGGGATAAACCTCTAATGTGTTTATCCAGGTGCGTAAAAATGGCCTATGTTGTATATTATTTCTAATTCTCCCTTGTTTTATATTAATTGTTTAGTGTATATTTCCATTTAATTGATTTATTATTATTTCACTTTATTAAATTTTATTTCCACACACAACATGTGATAATAAAATCCTTTAACTTGTGTGGTCATTAAAATGATCTAATATTGTTTATTTTAAATATATTATACCTTTTCATTATATTAAACTATCATTTCATTAATATAGTTAATTTTTTTGAAGAATTCACCCTTGAGTCTAGAAAATTGAAATCATCCATGAAGAAATTCACAATATCAACTATTTATATTATTCTAGGATCAACACATTCCTATTTATTAATTACAATTTTTTCTTTTAGTGTTTTAGTAAATCAATCAAATAAAAACCATGTTCAAAACATCATCACCGAAAACCATTTTATATTATTTACATATATGATGTTTTATTCATATGTCACCAAGGATTAAATAAACCAGTTTTCATTAAAATAGTCCACATCAACCCTATTCTTGGTTAAATTTGGGTTAGAATAGTTCTAACCCTTGATGATTCATGGGTGTTGAGTGAATTTAGGATTTTATCAACCCTTTATATCCACCATACCACTCTTTATTCATCATGATCTACAAATAATCACATTTGATTTAGATTCATGTAATCTATGATAGTGTTTTATAGAAAATGAGGTTCTGATTCCATTAATATATTTTAATTCTAGGTAATGCCCCAAACTAAATGGATCTGATAAAATATATGAAATGATTTAGAAAATTATTAAACTTTTGATACAATAATTCTAATTTCATTCTTCCATATTCATGGTGTAATTTTCTAAATAAATCTAGAAATGATACCAATCAATTAATACTTAACATTAAAAACAAAACTACCCCTTTTTTATCATTGGGAAAAATAAAATCATATATGTCATTCAATTAAAATGATATCAAAAAATAATTATAATTTCAATTGTTAAATTCAAAAACACTTATTTAGGTTTTTAAACCCTATTTTTCAAAGGCACGCTATTAAAAATGCAACAACTCGAACTGTTATAAAACACCCTCATCATTTAATTAAATTAATTATTATATATTATATATATAGAAAACACATGAACATATTTTATTTTATTATATAATATCTAAAATTCCATTAACAATCATTACAACTAATAATATAGACATTGAAAAATGTTCAAAATGTTAGTAAAAATATAGAGTTTTAACAAATCCAAATGAAACATCAAAGGATGGGATGGACTAAACCAGTTGGGTCAAACCTTATAAAGTCAATAAATTAGTGATTTATCTTGAGATAAAATCCATTTTATTTTGACAAGACAAATACCATGATAAGATCCAACTACTTAATCATGATTGAAACTGTTTACGCGAGAAGTTCAAGATCATCCAGATCCTGGCCCAATCTATTCATGCCGAACAACCCCAAGAAAGTATCACCTTCACAAACCATATACTTAAGGACCTTGATGGTGTATTAAAGGGATATATATCAAGATAATAGAAATATTTTTATGTACATAAATTTTCATATAATAATGAATATATTTGTATCTTATTATTTTTACTTCATAAATTTTTTTATTCTGATATAATAAAATAAAAATTGTATTTTTGGGCGATATTAAAATTAAATTGAATAATTAATTTTGAAGATTTAAAAGATCATTTAAATAAATTATATATTTATAAAAATTTATTATAACATAATTTTTAACAAATATTAATGACCATAGAAAGTTTATGAATTCAAATGTACCTTTTTATAAGGGTTCAAAATCATTTATTATAAATAAATCCCATCATTTACCATAAAATGTCAATCCCTATTTGAAATGTGAATATAAAATAATTTTGAAAGTATTTTGATAAAATAAACCAAATTTTTGGTCTAATAATGTGAAAATGTTCCAATGTTTAATTTTTCATAAGTTTGCGAGATGATCCCAAAAAATACACAGTGTGTATTATAACATCATAATGAACAAAAAGTGAAGTAATAAATAAAATAATTGGTATCTAAGAAGAAATATTTTCCTTAATATAATATCATTGTATTTTATGTTTATTTTAGTAATTTGGTATATCCTTTATGAATCTTCCAATACAAATAATATATTTTATGGTTTTAAAAACATTTTTTAGAGTATGACTCACTTAGGCATCAAAAAGTGTATTATTCTATTCTGTTATGACCTTTGACTCATAAAATAGTTAAATCCACTAAAATTTGGTATATGTAATGAGTAAAAACTGTTGGATGGTATGTTGTTTTATTATTTTATTATATAGTTACCAAAATCAATGTTCTTGAAATAATAATGAAATTCCCACTAATTTCTTATATAATCCCACCAAATAAACACTTTATCTTCACTAAAAATTCTTGGATCACATCCTAACTCTTTAATAACCTCTCTATAGTTCTTATATGGTTCTCCCATACACTCACGTTGCTCCCCCAAGCATTTGGAGTAACACACTCACATAATTTTTCTTTTCCTTATCATTATTATTCAAGTTTTATCATAATCTTATGCCTTCTATTTTAGTCTCTATTTTCATAATATGTTTTACAAGTCCCTATTACTATAAATTTTAATTCCAAATGAATAGATACAACTTTATCTCTTTAAATACAATTTATCAATTTTCATGAGACAACATTATGCTACCAAAATTACATTACAATTTTCTATTCCAAACAATTGTGTAGTGAATACCACCGTACCCATCACCAATAAAGGGTGTACAATTTTTGGAAAATATAATTTTTTGTTGGATAATTACATGAATTTATTCTATGTTATTGCATCATGGAATAAAATTTTATGATGAATAAATCCATGCTATTTTATCCATGTGGATCACTTTATCACAAGAATAGAATGAGTGTGATGGGTGTATAAAAAATTATATAGCCATACCATGAATTGTGTAATGTTTAGTCTCATGAGATTTCATGTTGGGATAGGGAGAGAACCTGATTCCCTTATGGGAATTTTTCAATCATGATTTCTTGGAATTTATCCATGACCTAGGTTAATCATGTAGTGATTTATATTATTTCCACATTTCCCATATCCCCTTTGTGTAATCATGATATATCATGTCTTATCACTCTTATTTAAAATTCTCATCCCTTGTAGGCCCAATTGATATTCCTATTGTCTAAAATGTATTTTTTCTTAACAGTATTCCATGTTTTTCCCTTAATGGGATTTATATCTCATACCATTATTATGTATTTCCCCAAGTTACCCCTTGTAGTTTTATGTACAAGCAAAATAATGAATTTTTTAATAATGATATTGTGTTTATAGTTTTATGTGGTCATGTAATTTACCTAATTTAGAAGGAAACTATAATTCTAGATATTACAGGTTTAAATATATAAAATCTTATGTAATAAATCATGAATTAATGTGTAAAAATTCCAAGGGTTATTATAGTTTGTATAAATGGAAAATCTTAGTTATTTTTGTTATTTTGTTTAGAAAACTCTATAGAAATCTTTAGGGATAAGGATGACTATAAGAAAACATCCATGAATTAGGTTAAGTATAGATTTACTAGTTCATTGATAAAATACAACCATGTTTGGATACTAAAAGTGGATATGGAGCTTTCACATATGTACATATGGGTAAAACCCAGAGACATTGTTTTAATCTAGAATCAATTAGGAACAAGTGAAATACCATGAGCCTTATTTCACAACTAGTTTTTCACTCCAAGGGTAAATTCATTGGTAAATTTCTATGTTCATTTTGAACCATTTTTATGGTAATAATAAATTCCCATAAGAATACATGTTAGAAAACAGATCATGTACAACATATATTGAATCTCTAAAATATATATGATAATGAAATTAATGTAACAAATATTTTATATCTTTAATGTCATTGGATTCCCATTTATGAGTTTAATATTTCAAAAATAATCATCCCTAATTTTCCCTTTACCCGATCGCTTCCCTGAAGATATTCCCAACCTAGTGGGGGAAGGAATCAGAAACGTTGTGACAATAGTCTCTCAGTTGACTTGGGTTATAAATAGAATCCTAGATTAGGGGGAGAAACCAAATACTACTAATAAAGAACATTGTAATATCTAAAACATTATGAGACAATGTTCCCCCAACATTAAATTCATCATCATATCCAGTAGTTAGAGAATAATGGATCAAATCCATTGGGAATATCTTATACACGCATAAATGTCATAAGAAATAGAAGGCTATACTACATGTTATTGATTGGAGGAAGAAGATGGTAAATGGTGGAAACTGATCAAGAATATTTATCCTGAGGAATAGATTGAAGCAATTCGGTGGAAGTAATTCTTTAAATTTTTTTGATAAACATTTTCCACATACACTCCAACGTAAAATGGAAAAAACTTTTCAACTGAAAGGATGGATAATATATCTGGGCGTATGATGAAAATATCACAATACTTGCACGATACTCCTTTTATTTTATCATTACACCCAAATTCAATGCTTACTACTTCTTCGGTGTGCTATAACCTAGTATACAAAAGTACCATGAGATTCGAGACTTTGATATGTATAATGAAATTGTCTATTTTTACCTCAATTTAAAGATGGATATTATAGTAATTTAGAAGAATCAAGGGGATAATAAGTGTATAGTGTAGTATAATTATAGATATATTATTGAGCAATCTAACAGTGCAAAAGAATTTCAACACCCAACTTGTAAAATTAGCATAAAGAAGAACTACAAAAATTTTCTAAGGTCGTTGAGGAAATGATGTAGGTGTTGGATGGAAGGGGAAATAGAAGGATATTGTTGATATGATAAACCCACCAATAAGATATAGGAATGAAATTATCCAATTAACCCTGAACAAATAGTTCGTTTCATAAAATTCAATGATCTGGGGAACCGTACAAACCAATGAACTATTCCAAGGGTTTTAGAAGACAACCAACGATCTCCAAGGAAATTGGGGAATTATTTTTCCATCACAACCACCATGGTGGATCCTTAAAATGAAGTGATGAAAGATATATTAGTTAGTCATTGAATAATAGTGAACTCAATTTTTTATTCTAGTTATAATAATTAAATTATATCATGAACTTATAGTATTATTTTTCAAATGCATCTTTTCATGGATTATCATTCGCTCACCAAGATCAAAATAATTAACAAGTTTCCTCCTCTACAAATTAGATACTTACTCAATAAACTATTTATATCACAATAATTCTCTAAGGTGGATCCGTTGTCTCGATATTACCATGTTATGGTGAAGAAGGAGGATATCCCCTTGAATAATTTTGGTATTAGGTACAAGAACTATGAGTTTATAATAATTCCATTTAGACTGAATAATTCTCCGTAAAATGTCATTAACATGATGAATAGAGTCTTTAGAGATTACCTTGATAAAATTGTGTTATTTTAGATAGAGGATATTCTAATATAATCTAAAATCAAGCATAAGAAAGATGTTCATCAGAGAGTTATGCTAATGACAATGCAAAAGGAAAAGATTTATGAAGAGTACTAAAAATTTGAGTTCTGTTTGAACGATGTCTTATTAAAGGGGAATAATATCAATATGATATGGATATTTGTGAATCCTTCAATGAAAGAAAAAATTAAAAGATGTAAGAGTCCAACATCTATGACAGATATAAAAATTTTCATCAGAATATATGTAGACTATCGTCAGTTTGTGAGAGATTTGTTATGACCATAAAATATTCCACCAAGCTAACTCAGACGTGAGTTATGTTTTCATGGATTGATGAATGTGAATACATATTCATGGAGTTGAAAAAGTATATTATTATTTCCCATTTACTCACACTACCCATAGGTGGAAAAATATTCATGGTATTTAATGATTCATTAAAGAGGGGATTGGGTTGTATTGTAATTCAAAAAGGGAAATTGATAGCACATTATTCGTGGATGTCAAAAGTTCATGAATAGAACTACCAAAAAAATAATGTAGATTTGGATTTAGTGATATTCACATTGAAAATGGAGTATCAATATCACTATGGAGAGAAGTGTGAAATATATATGGATCGATTAATCATCATGTATATATTCACACTAAAATCTATTAATATACACCAATGAAAATGATTAGATCTCATCAAGGATCATGAATACTCAATTCACTACCATCCCGAGCAAGCGAATAATGTTGACGAGTCTCTTAGTATAATGGATCCATCAATACCATCATTTATGTGATTTGAGAGGGATAAAATATTTTATGATTTTTAAAGGATTAAAATTTGAATCATAAATGGAGGAACATCATAAATACTTTGAAACATGATTTATCAACCATCCCTTTCAGATATGAAACAGGATTCTGAAATAGTTGATGTGAGAATTTAGAAGACAATTGTAACAATAATTAATGAGTAATATTTAGAGATCCATGTTAATTAGGAAGGATTTGTATGATTTAGGCTATGAGATTGTGTACAATAAAATATTGTGTCAATGAATGGTTTTATAGATGATTCACAAAGTCGGACCTTCTCTATCCATTTTGGAAGCTAAAAGATGTATCGAGATATCTTAGAGAACTATTAGTAGGACAATAGTGATAAAGAGATCACAGAATATACATCACCATGGACTTATCACTTGTCTTCCAAAGACATCATAAAAATATAATGTTATCTGGGTTGTGGTGGATCATCTTATAAAGGAGAGACACTTCATTGTGATTCGATATGACTTACCACTCGATCAACTTGTGAGGAAATACATCATAGAAGTGGTGAGTCTACATGGATCACCACAATATATTATATATGATTGATATACTAGATTTACCTCTAAGTTCTAGAAGAGTCCAAAAAATGATCTAAATACTTATTTATACTTCATCCTGACTTATTTCCCTCTTATAAATGGTTAATATTAGCAGAACAGCCAGACACTTGAGGACAAGTTGAGACCATGGTCAATTGAATAAAAAAAGTATGGGATCAACGTCTTCATATTTTCTTGTTATCATACAATAGTAGTTTCCAGTCAACAATAAAAAATGATCCCAATGATTCACATTATGGGATGAGGTGCAGAACACCAACATGTTTGGATGATGTTGGAGAACACAAAATTCTAGGTCTATATACGGTCCATAAAGTGGTGGGAAAGGTCAAGACTACTCCACATCACTCAAGTATTCTTAGAGATTAGAAAAGTTATAACATTAAAATCATCACTGATTGATATAGTTTGATGTTGGAAACATGGAATTCCTACACATATCTCTACAGAAATACTTCATGTAATTTGGTAACAAATGATTTTTTTATAAATTATAGATTGGTACCTTTGAGATCATTGTTCACATTGGAGCGATGGATTATCGACTAGAAATCCAACATAACATGTCTCAAGTACAAGATGTATTCCATGAATCCCTCTTCATAAATTGTACAAAATACCCCAAGCATGTTCTCAATCATGATTTGGTACCCTTGGAGAATGATATATCATATAAGTAAATGCTGGGGAATATTTTATATCATAGATACCAATTTATCCTTAATAAGAAAATGAATCGGGTCAAGGTTATAAGAGAATTTATTTTGAAGAAGAAACATGGGAATTACAGGAGGTGTTGAAATAGAATTACCCTCAATTTTTATTATGGGAAAATAGAAATTTTTGGTTGATGTTTCTTGAGGTGTAGATGATTGTAATGATTGGAACTCCTATAAATAAAATTTCCATCAGGATTTAATTAAACACATTATTATATATTTTGAATATAGAAAAAACATTAATGTGTTTTTTATTATATTGATGTTAAAATAGATTTAATTTTTTTACCAATGATAATATATCCATTGAATAGTGATCACATGAGTATTATGAATACAGGTTTTTAAACAATCCATTTAAAAATGAAAAGGGATGTGATAGAATCAACCAAAAGGACCATACCATAGGAATTCCATTTTTAAGATATTTTAAGAAAGATAGAATCATTGGGAACTCACCTTGACCAAGACCAAGTTGATATCCAATATCTTAAGCGTGATTTAATCTGACTACAAGAGAATTTAATGCTCATCAGGCTCACATCCCAATGAATTTAATCTGAACCGTTCCATGAAAGGCTTACTATCATGATTCATACACATAGGGTGTTTTCTAGTTTATTAAAGGGACAAAAATCAATGACCCTTTAAATCTTATTATTTAAAATATATTTTTAATTAATTTTGAATATATTTTTATCCTATTATTGATACATTATAAATGTTTTTTATTTTGAAACAACAAAACATAAATTGTATTTTTGGATAATATAAAAATACAATTAAGGATGTTATTTGGTAGAATTAATGGATTGTTAAAATAAACAACATTTTTATTAAATATTATTATTATGTAATGATAATTATTATATAATTTTAATAATATAAAATACAATTTTTTATAAGTGTTCCAAAACTGTTATTGTGAAAAAACAGTACAATTTCCCAATAAATTTATATTCTTATATTTAAATTGAAAATAAAAATATTTTGAAAATTATTTAAATAAAATGAATACTATTTTTGGAATCAAAATGTCAAAATAATCCAGTGGTGAGTTTTTCATAATTTTCTGAGGTATTCGAATTGTTGTATAAAAAATAAATTCCATATAAATATATAGTGTGTATTGTGACATCATAATGAAACAAAATGTGATGTAATAAAAACAAAAAATGGAATCCATTACTATATACATTGTTTCCCTGTTAAATAATTTTATTTTATGTTAATTTTATTAATTTCATAATGCCTTTATGTGTCCTCTAAATCCATTAATATATTAAATGTTTTAAAATAATTTCTTTAACAGAATAAAAAACTATGACATCAGAAAGGGTATTTTATCATGTTCGTCCTTTTCCACAAAACATAATGAAAACCACCTAAATTTTATGGAAACTATAAGCATTAACCATGTGTGGTTTTTATGATTTCATAATATTATTATATATATTATAATACTAATGTTTGAGAAAAAATAAAGAATTCCCCACCCATTTACTATTTATAGCCTTCCAATTGTGAATTTATCATCACTAAAAATCCATGGATCATGTTATTAAGAATCCCTACCCTCTATAGAGTCATAAAAAGGTTACCCCATGCTCTCATGAAGGTCATCCAAAGAATTTGGAGTGACACACTAAAGTAAGTGTTATTTTCCCTCTCTTCATTATTGAAGATTCTTCATTATATTACATCCCCTTTTTCCAATTGACATTATTAGGGAACATTTTTTTAAGGAATATATTAGTATAAATTTTATTTTCAAATTAATAAAGACACATTTCTATCTCATGAACCTATTTTATGAATTTTTAAGTGAAACCATTATGTTGGTGAAATTCCACTGAAATTTTCCATGCCAAACTATTGTGTTGGGAATTCCAGTATCCATTTCAAAAAAAGGATATTCCCATTTATAAACATATAAATATTTATTGGTTACATACATGTATTTATTCTATATTCTTGGATCACATAATAAAATATTTTGATGAGTGAATCTAGTTTGTTTGATCTACGTTGAACACTTAATCATGAGAATGGAATGAATATGATGGGTTTTCCCAAAATTATACAGCGCTCTAATGAATTTGGTATTGCTTAGTATAATGCGCTTTCATTTTGGGATAGGGAGTGAACCATAATTACATTATGGGACATTTTTCCATCATGATTATTGGTAGTTATCCTTGAACCTTGTTTATGATGTAGTGTTTTTATGTTGTTTCACACTTCCAATGTTTCTATTACATTATCCAAACGTAGCATGTATTATTATTTATTTCTAAGATTCTCACACATTTATAACCGATTGATATTCAAATTTTCTAAAATGTAGTAATTTTTTAATATTTTTTCCAAATTTATTCCCTCAACGGGATTTATATATCACCACTTTCTTATGTATATCCCTAGGTTATCTCATGCAGTTTTATGTACGCGCCTGTTAAGAATGTTTTCAATAATGATGATTTATTTCATGTTTTTAAATTTTAGGTAATGTAACTAATTAAAAAATAAACTTTAATTATTGATCTTCTATTTTGTAATATTATTAATCTTAGGTAATAAATTTTTTATTAATGTGTAATAAAGAGAACGGTTGTCATAGAAAAATATTCACTCAATTTGAAATGAAATCATTCTTGGAAAAATATTCTACTCAATTTAAAAAACATATTTGGGGTTGCTTCATAATTTTATAATATTAATAATCCTTTTATAAATTACGTAAAATAATTTAAATGAATTGAAATAATAAATCCCATTTCAAACATTTTACCAGATAACACAATGATATTAATCAATTTTTGAAATAACCTATGAGGAATAAAAAAATTAAATTTTGAAAAACCCACTAAAGATTCTTTGAAATGAAAAATTTTATAAAATAAAATCATTAATGCAAAAATATATTTAAAACATCTGGTAAATAAAAAACGCATGATTAAAACACTCATAAATATAGATTTTAGTAGTAGCATTACCTCTTCAAAATCCTCTTTTATTCATTTGTTATATTCGAAAACCTCCTTTGGAAAAAATTGATTTTTTTTAATTATAAATACAAGAGATACATATAAATTTGTGTGGTTTACCCCATAGGTTGTATTAAACCATGTTACAATCGTTTAATTTTTTAAATGGAGTGATACGAATGACATTAACGAGCTTAATATAGTATCCCAAACATTATTAGATATCCATAAAACTCAAGTTCTTCTTGGAATTTAAACCCTAAAATAGAAGATAACACCATAAATAACTCTCAAAACTCAGTAGGGAATTAAATAATGTTATAACATATCCAAAACTATCAAAACTAGTTGTGAAAAAAATAATCCTAAAAAACTCAAATACAGACTAACCATAATAACTCGATGATCCGAATATGAGAGAGATATCTAGATTCAACCAACACATACCTATAATGTTACATATATTATTATATACCTAATACCAAGATTCTCAAAATTTAATTAGAGCAAGATGTGATCCCATTTTTTCAATAACTGATAAAATTCAACTAGCCACATAACAATGGTCAGCCTGCATCAATTCCCAAAGGGCATTCTAATTCCCAAAAGGTAAGTGAAAAGAATCCGAGAATGAAAATAAGATTATATAGTAATAAATTCAACCACCAATGAGATTTATGATAGGAAGTGGATTCATATTATAAATTTTATAGGGAGGGTCCATATGTTAAATTTCTAAACCAAATACAATTATTACAAATATTTAAAATGAACAACAGAAAGTGTTATAAATATTATAAAAAAACACACTTATTTGTATCAATATTCAAATATAAAAAATTCAATAAAAAATGATAAAAAAATTATCTAAAATATTTATGATGAATTAGAAGGTACATGAAAATACCATAACAAAATAAAATCATAGACCATATTGCATTGGTATCTCTATACTAGTGACTCAAAACATCACAACTCATATATTTAAAAGAGATGAGAATAAAATCCAATATGAGAGTGTAACCTAGAACTTGTAAACCACATGAGAACCACACACTCACACACACAAACACACATGAGTGTTAATGTGGAATGTTACCTAACAATCCTAATGTAATCTCACCAATGGTTCAATTCAATTATTTTAATAAAAATTTCATGAATGATAGGTTTAAGTATAATAAAAAATGGTTTATATAATCACACAAAAAACATTAATTTAAACCATCTAATCATCCCTAGAGAGATTATACTCCAAATTTTATAGAAGACCAAAAGAAATTCCCTTGAAAAAAATTTAGACCATTTCATTCATAAAAATACTAATAAAACTCTTAATATAAATCAGCTAAAACATTAAATTAAAAAATTGGGCTAAATAAAAATTCTTACTCTATTTGAATCACCTCACAATACTACTTTTAAAAACTATTTTATAAAAAATAACAATAATAAATATTCAAAGAAATAACACACAAGTAGGCACCACCCAAATAAGGAAATATGAACAGAATAAGAAAAATATAATTTAATGTTATTAATATAAAATAAATAATACAAGAATAAAAATGAAAATTAAATAAGAATTTCATATATAGATCCCCCATCCAATAAATTATTTTCATCAGCTGCACTATTGGTTCGAATATTCCTTGAATTAAACATAACTATATTTTTACATGACCATCTTCCAATATATCATTTTTTCAAAAAAAATAGCCCCAAAAATAACCACAAATGTTTCATAAGGGATAACCCATCTCTAGATAAAACAAGAATACCAATGGAAACATAAAAATAGGTGAGATAACTAATGTGCCATTATTTATGATCTCACACAAATTTACCCAGGTTTAGATGAATAAAAAAAGTGGAGGTGAGAAAATAATAATGTAATGTGGAATTAACAAAAAAATAATTGGCAATAAATATAACCTCACCTCAATCACCCTAAAACAAAAAAACAATTTTATCCTTATACATACATCACATAATAATATATTATGAATAACTGGGTGATATATTTAAGGTGGAAATCAATTAGGGTTTCACGATATTGAATCATTTTTTCAGAAAAGTCAAAAAGGAATTTCAATGAAATATGAATCAATATTCTAAAAAAATCATTTATTATAAATTTATCTTCATTGATAAAATTCTAAAAAACTCATTTTGTCTCAAATATCCTTTTTCATCCATAATCTTTCTTCAAATATATATTTTTCAATCCTTAGAAAAAATGGATCCAAAAAAAAAATTTCTCTATAAATAATTATTAAAAAGATCATAGGAATTTTATCAGTGTGATTAAAATTCTAAAACATATATTCTTAGGATATATTTTAAAATCATGAAAACAATATCTTCTTTACAACACAAATCCATGAATGGAATCAAATTTTTTTTTAATATTTTGTAATAATCCCATTTAATTTTTCAAGGGAAAATCCATTTTCACCAACCAATTATGAAGGATACAAGATAATATATACTCAAATTCCATGATCACAACACCCAAAAAATTTCTACTCAACATGGTAGTAATATAATTGTCACACCTTTCCCCGTCACCTTACATTATTATGTTTTTCACCACAAAAATTTCAAGCCATAAATCTATAGAGAACATATTTAGAAAAAATATTTTTTATATCATATTTATCCATAATTTTATAAAAAATTAATATAAAAAATTTAACAATTCCCTGAATAATAAAATAAATTGGTAGTATAGAACATACTAACTTAAATTGAGAATAATCAAGTCGTAACGAACTACTTAGTTATATAACACCCAACGATGTTTGAAAATACCCGCTACAACCCCTAATGAAATTAATAAATCAAGAATAGATGCATCCTAAATCCTAATCTAAATCACATATCAATATAGGTTTCCTATATTATGTGGAACCTTGGAGATAATAATGATGGATATAGAGGTTGGATCACTCCCTTCAGCCCCATTCGAGTTAGTTAAATGAATGAGAGGGGATAAAATGTTCGATGGAATTAAAAATCAGAAGAAAATTATTGTATTCTCCCCTAAATAAGAAAAATTGGAAGCACACATTTTTATTATTTATTGTTTAGTAAACCATATGTGAACCATATAATGCTATGTAAAAATTAATTTTAAGACAAATTACTTGACCAAATTGTTTACCACGTGATCGACCAAAATCAAGAAATACCTCTTCAACTACTCTTAACTTCCCTTTCATTCGTTCCAAATTAGTTTTTATAATAATTAGAATTCCATGGGATGCCTATACACATCCAAAATTTCAAAATAATTACCAACAAATCTCATGTGAGAAAAATAAAAAAATATAATAAAATTCTTATTATAATAATTACATAGTGGTTAATTATCAATGGAATATGATATGATTAAACATGAGGATATATCGAGGATAATTAATCTAATATGATATATTAATTGAAATTTTTTAACTTATGTATTTATATGATTACATGAAATCATTTTGTTACTCAAATGATATATATAGTTATCAATTATTATAACATTGTTTTATCCAAAAAAAACTTAAAAAACATTAAGATCCAAAATTAAGAAACATGTACCATATCCAAAGAGTGTGAGATAATAAACCTAATCTATATAACATAATCATAAGAATATCAAAACAAATTTTGGAATGTTAGTCTAAAATAACATAACCAGGAACTAGGGAACAGACATCATCATCTAAAAAAAATCACCATGAACATAGATTTATTTCAAATATATATACTCTTTGACTCGTGAGAAAATGCTAACTAAAATTACACCATTAAAAAATACATACGAGAATAGGTTAACCTAAATTAAAATAATTCAAAATACTTTGAGAATTAATAAATTGAAAATACACCTAAAAAAACTTGTTGAAAAATATTAACTATAATTACAAAAACATATGATCTTCTGATTATAGATTTTCAATAATTATACCCATAGAAATATTCATAAGTTCATGATACAGAAAACATAAACCAATTAATTTTATAATGATAACAGATCCCTCTTATCAAAATGCTTTAAAATGTTTTTCCACATGAAAATATTTATTCATCACATCATAAATAACCCATGGATTGAAAATTATTTTATTTAACATTTTCAGATGGTACTATGAAAATTTAACTGAAGAATGTAAATGGTAGATACAAAAAATCATAATCTCTATAAAAGAGTATCTTATAGAAATTTATAGTGAGCGATTCATGGAAAATATTTTAAATTGAAATTAATCTTCTAGAGATAATGAGAAAATACAAAGAGATATGAAAAATATTATTTGTAAAAATAAACTATTATTAGAATAATAGTTAAGGTTACTATCATATTGATAATTCCCTTTAAAATGGTTATGTTAAAATATTTAAATCAATTTACTTAAAAATAATATTTAATAAAGGATATATAAAAATTCATTATGATTTTAAAATGTGAAATGAGAATATTTAAAAAACATGAACTTTTAAAATGAATCTCAATAAATAGATCCATGAAAAACTATTTTTTTTAAAAAAATATTTTGTGCCAGATAAAAAATTTGATTGTGAAAGGATGAAGAACTATTTTAATATTTAGTAATTCCATTATTGAAAAACCACATAAGAAAAAGATTAGTAAAAAATCCTTTAGAATATATAGGAATAGTAATATAATGGGAACATGAGATAACACGTAATTAGTTTATAAAATAAAAACGAGAAAATTTGTTTGAATATGAATCATGGATATTGGTGAAAAAGATATTACATAGGAACGATGTGACTCCTTCATAAAAATGATACAACTATTCAATATATAAAATCAATATTTATAAAGATTTGAATTAAAAATTATTTTCACTATATAGGTATAAGGCCCCAGCCTTAAACCTTACTTAATATTGAATTAAATGAGTAATTCACATTGAGGATATTTTCAGGTTTAGAGTTTTAGAGAATTAGGACATAACAATTACATCTCAAAAGATTACAAAGTAGTCGCTTCTACTAAATTTCCATAAAATAAAAACACTTTAAAAGAAACATGTATAGTTCCATGTTTTAGGTAGAATGACTTTCCCTTGATCCCATCCTTGACCCTATCCCATGCTATGTCCTGTGAAAAACATTTCAAAAACTTGGGATGAGCATAAGAAGCTCAGTAAGGGATACACAAAGAATGAAAACTGTTAGTTTTTCAAAACAACAAGTAAACCATGAATACTTTATCAATGTAATACTTTTCACCTTCATGAAGTAGTAAAAACTTTTCACTAAAAAAGTATCATTACTTAACTTTTTGTAACCAAAGGATTACCATAAAACCCATATAAAGAACACATAACATATATAAAGGTAACTTGGGACATAAACATACTTAAGTGGAATAACCATACGGTCTACTTCCACACATATCACTTAATGGAATAGCCATACGGCCAATTTCCATACATACTTAATTGAATAGCCATATGGCCGACTTCCATACCCAATGCATTGGAGGTTATAACGTAACCACCCATCCGGGTATTCACGGCACGACCCGTCATAATGTCCAAGTACAATTATTACACATAAAATATGGAAAATATAAACATTTAAATAACAATATTTCATTTGCAATCACAATAAATAATTCCCAGATATTGAATTAATCAATCCGTTTTCAAAAACCATTTAAAAGATATTTTTGAATCAAAGTGTCCCATACCACTTTGAAGCTTTTAATGGAATTATAATTTTAAAACATCAATGTCCATATAAATAAATACTGAAAACCATTTTGAAAACATGGAAATTAAAGATAAAGATTTAGAATAATAAATCTTTAAAACATTTAAAATGATATTTTGTTAAAGAGTTTTTAACAAAATGAGAGACTCTTCAATACAAATAATAGAGGAATGACATTTAATCCGAACTATATAATATCATGAGAATAAAAGGATTCATGATATAATATGTCAAAGGACAGTATACACACCATATAAGAGTTAATTGGTGCATAACAACAACGAAGTCTCAAAAGAAATGTAAAATGAGATAAAATCCATTATAAAGAAGGTATCCTTAAATTAAGGATAAATCAATCTCATAATTATGTGTGACAAACGAATACACCAAATATAAGTGGATATTAAGTGTAAAAAAATCAGAGGTTATTCACACATATTCATATAACGACATATTCAAGGAGTACAATTTTATCCCAAAGAATCAAATTTGGGCTAAGAAGTTCCCTTGAAAAAATTTGACAGCCTAACGGCGTCACTTCAAAAATTCAGAAAATGAGTTGATGAGAGATAAAAAGGGAATCTCATCACTTGGACATAAAATTTAAATCAATAAGGATATATGAGATCATATCCCAACATAACAATATGTAAATTAAAACACCCAACAAAAGAAGTCTTTTAAAAAGAGGAGGGTGAAAGGTTCCCTTACCGACTTGGGTATCTTTCAAAACATACACCCCATGAAAGAAGGACAATAAATCATTGATGTAAATACTCATAAACGAAAGTATATTACACAAAGAGTAGAATAATGGGTAGTACATACACCACTCAAAGGAAATTGTGGCAAATGTAGCATAAATCTCACGGGAATAAAAGTGAGCTGAAAAACCCCTTACGAAAACTCGATAGCCTAACGGCGCCACAAAAAACTTCCGAATATGGATTGATGAGATCAAATAGGGTATCTCATCACATTACAATAAAATTTTCAGAAAGAGGAATATAAAAGAACATCCCCCAAAATTACAAGGAGGAGATTAAAAGAAGTGACATAAAGGAGAGTACTTAAAAAGAAAGAGAGAGGTTAGATCTCTTACGAATGTTCGGCAGCCTAACGGCGCCACTCAAAACTTCCAAAATGGATTGATGAGAGAGAATAGGGTCTCTCATCACATGAACATAAAAATTATAGTAAGTGTAATATTAAAGATCATCCTAATAACAAGAAATATTAGCTTTAAAAGGAATGACATAAAAGTGTGTACTTAAAAAGAAAGAGAGGAGTAGGATCCCTTACCTCGGGTCCGACTTGACTCGATCGTTCTTTAATCTCCTTTAAAAGTGTAACTCCTTTTGATTTGAGCTTCAAGGCTTCCTTTGAAAGGATTCTGCCCAAAGAGAATCCTATAGGATGAGGAGAGGGATGTGGAGAGAGTAAATGGTCAGGGGTTGGCCGAGCCAAAGGCTTGAGGAGTGTGTGAAATGAGGTAGAGGTGGGGGGCCTTTTATAAGAGGAGAGGAGGGGCACTTTTGGAAAGTAAGAAATATTACTTTATTTGAAAATGTGTTTCGGTTTTAAAAGGTCCCACATTGATATAATTCGTGTATAAGGTGATAAGGCTTAGAAATACACTCATCCAATAAGTTTTGGACATGTGTAGTTCATAGATTTTACATTATCTTTCCATTTTATTTAAATCGTCAAATAATGATGTCATCGCTGCATCATTATTATGTCATAAATAATTTAATTTATTTTATTTCTAAAAAATTATAAAAAAAATACTATGATGTGGGAAATCTTTTTAGGCTTCCAATTATTATTTATAATAAAAAATATGACTTGTATAACCCCACTTAAAAATTGGTTTAGTAAAACATATCATGTTTGTGTCATTTTTACTTTTACATTAAATAAAAAGTTATTTATGTCATTTCCCAACCAAAGTGGATCCATGGGGTCCCCAAGTTGTCCCATGGCTTGTCTTGGTCGGCCATGACTCACCCAATAGGTGTAGGACAAGTTTCATGGTGTTTTCACATTCTTATAATATCATTTTTACCTTAAATTACACTAATTACCACTAATCGCGATTAAAAACTTAATAAGTTACTATTCACCAAAAAATTATTTTCATCCCATTGAACCACATTTTACATACTAATGACAACCATGTATGTCGGATTTTCAAAATTCAATACACATTAGTGGTAAAATTTCATTTAACTGAAAAATCAGTTTGCTTGATTACCACTTAGTGGTTTCACTATTCATAAAAAATTGGAGTTTTTCAGAAAAATACCAAAACTTCACCCTAAGCTATATTTGATATTCCGAATTCAAAAATGATGTCCGTTTTACAAAATTCAAAACATATTAGTCACGTTAATTAATTTAATAATTAATTCCCGCTGTCAGAGCAAATAGCGTGTTTTTATAAAACAATAAGTATCAAAAGATTGACACTAGTTTAAGTCTGATTTCAAAGTGAAATTAATTCCAACGACCACTATTGGATTTAATGGTAAAAATATTTTCTAATTTCACTTTAAAACCAATTCAAAATATAATTTAATCATATAAATAAATTAGATTAAAAAGAGGTTTTGAATTAAAATACAACATTTTACACTATTCATTAAAAAAAATGAACATTATCGGAAAGATACCAAAAAATTTACACAAAGTAAATTTTGATGTCCCGATTCTTAAGAAGAGTTTTATTTGGTCCAATAGAATGTATAAGAGTGAACAAAACTATATTTAATGATGGTTCTCCATCAAAAGGTGATAAGTGAACCATTAGTGAAAACTAGGGCATATATGCCTAAAATTGAATTCTTTCCGTATTTTAAGCCTCTATCCTTTATTGGATAAATGTAAAAACATTTAAAAACATATATAAGCATATTTTAGTTATTTCTATCCATTCCCGCCATTACAACGGCTACATGTTAACTACCATTTAAAATAATATTATTTTATTATTAGAGTGCAAAGTAAGATTCCCAAGAAACTCGTTGTTGCGTGTTGGGTACGCCATCGAGCATAGCGTCCCCTTTAAAGTCATTTAAATATTTTATTCACAAATATGGATAAATATGAAATGTCATATTATTTATTTACCTGGGGTGTTACATCCTTCCCCCCTTTTGGTAATTGCATCCTCGCAATTTTAAAATTGCGCTTGGAAACATCCTTGAAAGTCCCACATCGGAACAAAGTCGGTAAAACAAAAACTTTAAAATTAAGAAAGATAAGTACAAAGGTCACCCGAGTTAACCCATACTAGGATTCCAAGTATGAAAATATGGACATGGAGGAAAAAACAAATGGTCATGTTCTGATGGAGAGTGATAGAAAACATGTTTAGGAGAAAGTTAACCATGAGAAAATCACAAACTTGTGATGGGTTAAACGGTATTCGATTCCCCAGTAGGAAAAGTTAATAGACAACATTTTTGTTTTAAGTTAATTTTTATTGAGGAATTTATTCATAATGAAACATAATCACTTAACATATTGACTTTCAACTTTTATTAGATTCCTTACACAAACTCATATTTTCTCCAAAAGACGAGTATTTAGGAAGACTTGTTCACATTAAGAGTTCTATAATCAACTTCTAGAGAATCACCTAATCCACAAAATAGAACTATATACTTCCCATGTCTTTAACCAAAACCAAAACCAAAAAGGCTAGTACAAGATCAGATAATCCAGAAAAGGATAACCCTTTATAAAAAGAAAATCTATTCTTAATCTCCAATATTTGTCCAAAAAAACCCAAAGTTCAACGAGGACCATTATATAATCAATTTTTCCATAAAATTCTTCAAAGTAAACCAATATAATATTGAAACCCAAATATTTGAAGGATTTAGTCGCATAATCTTCCAAGATAAATCGTAACATTTATCTCCAAACAATATCAGTTGCTTCTAAAGTCTCGTTTTGAAAAGTAATTAACCTAATCACATATCCTCCATGATAGGTTAATCATTTTCATAAATAACCCAAAATAAACTTACTCTTAATTCATAAAATCACATAACTAGAATGAATCAGTAAATATAACCAGGGACTTCACGTAGTCCAGTGGTAGGCGATAAATACCAGTCGCACTTTGGTTGTGGGTTCGATTCCCGCAGCTTTGTCTGACGCGACGGGATGTTACACGGTCTACGTGTTGTCCTTTTTCCAAAACTATATAATTATTAAAACATTCCCCAAAATGAGAAAAAAAGCTTCAAGAATAATCATAACATATTTTAACCTCAAGTTTATCTCATTCCTTTCATTTTCCATCATATAATAGAGTAACCCATAATTACCTAAAAATTAAGTATCATATAAACCCTAATGGTTACCTTAATAATTATTACCTGAATTTCCACATCGAGTTGGCCATCTCGTACATGATTCATTAGAGAACTCACCAAGGTTTAAGTGGTTGATCATGACTCCTTGATATTTGGTTTAGAACAACCACGAGTTTCCTCATTGATTCCTCCATTTTATCTAGTATCTTACTCAGAGAACCACCATAGTTTCCTTCAAACCTGTTGTCTCTTTGGTGCCTGCCAGATCCATCCATTCACTAAAAATAGAAATGTCAGTTTGAGTATATCAACAAAACCATCATGTACTAATGAGGAAGGTAAACACTAAGATACACTTACTCATTCACTTTATCTAAAACTAGGACTCTTTCTGAAATCCTAACCATTATGGTAATGTCACTTATGCTTAAAGAATACAATAACCTCTAAAGTTATCTAAACCGGCCTTTGATACCAACTATAAGGCCCCAGCCTTAAACCTCACTTAATATTGAATTAAATGAGTAATTCACATTGAGGATCTTTTCAGGTTTAGAGTTTTAGAGAATTAAGACATAACTATTACATCTCAAAAGATTACAAAGTAGTCGTTTCTACTAAATTTCCACAAAATAAAAACTCTTTAAAAGAAACATGTATAGTTCCATGTTTTAGGTAGCATGACTTTCCCTTGATCCCATCCTTGACCCTATCCCACGCTATGTCTTGTGAAAAACATTTCAAAAACTTGGGATGAGCATAAGAAGCTCAGTAAGGGATACACAAAAAATGAAAACTATTAGTTTTTCAAAACAACAAGTAAACCATGAATACTTTATCAATGTAATACTTTTCACCTTCATGAAGTATTAAAAACTTTTCACAAAAAAAAGTATCATTACTTACCTTTTTGTGACCAAAGGATTACCATAAAACCCATATAAAGAACACATAACATATATAAAGGTAACTTGGGACATAAACATACTTAAGTGGAATAACCATACAGTCGACTTCCACACATATCACTTAATGAAATAGCCATACGGCCAATTTACATACATACTTAATGGAATAGCCATACGACCGACTTCCATACCCAATGCATTGGAGGTTATAACGTAACCACCCATCCTAGTATTCACGACACCACCCGTCATAATGTCCAAGTACCATTATTACACATAAAATATGGAAAATATAAACATTTCAATAACAATATTTCATTTGCAATCACAATAAATAATTCCCAGATATTGAATTAATCAATCCGTTTTCAAAAACCATTTAAAAGATATTTTTGAATCAAAGTGTCCCATACCACTTTGAAGCTTTTAATGGAATTATAATTTTAAAACATTAATGTCCATATAAATAAATACTGAAATCCATTTTGAAAACATGGACATTAAAGATAAAGATTTAGAATAATAAATCTTTAAAACATTTAAAATGATATTTTTGTTAAAGAGTTTTTAACAAAATGAGAGACTCTTCAATACAAATAATAGAGGAATGACATTTAATCCGAACATTATAATATCATGAGAATAAAAGGATTAATGATATAATATGTCAAAGGACAGTATACACACCATATAAGAGTTAATTGGTGCATAACAACAATGAAGTCTCAAAAGAAATGTAAAATGAGATGAAATCCATTATAAAGAAGGTATCCTTAAATTAAGGATAAATCAATCTCATAATTATGTGTGACAAACGAATACACCAAATATAAGTGGATATTAAGTGTAAAACAATCAGAGGTTATTCAAACATATTCATAGAACGACATATTCAAGGAGTACTATTTTATCCCAAAGAATCAAATTTGGGCTAAGAAGTTCCCTTGCAAAAATTTGACAGCCTAACGACGTCAATTCAAAAATTCAGAAAATGAGTTGATGAGAGATAAAAAGGGAATCTCATCACTTGGACATAAAATTTACATCAATAAGGATATATGAGATCATATCCCAACATAAAAATATGTAAATTAAAACACCCAACAAAAGAAGTCTTTTAAAAAGAGGAGGGTGAAAGGTTCCCTTACCGACTTGGGTATCTTTCAAAACATACACCCCATGAAAGAAGGAAAATAAATCATTGATGTAAATACTCATAAACGAAAGTATATTACACAAAGAGTAGAATAATGGGTAGTACATACACCACTCAAAGGAAATTGTGGAAAATGTAGCATAAATCTTACGGGAATAAAAGTGAGCTGAAAAATCCCTTACGAAAACTCGGTTGCCTAACGGCGCCACAAAAAACTTCCGAATATGGATTGATGAGATCAAATAGGGTATCTCTTCACATTACAATAAATTTTTCAAAAATAGGAATATAAAAGAACATCCCCCAACATTACAAAGATGAGATTAATAGAAGTGACATAAAGGAGAGTACTTAAAAAGAAAGAGAGAGGTTAGATCTCTTACGAATGTTCGGCAGCCTAACAGCGCCACTCAAAACATCCAAAATGGATTGATGAGAGAGAATAGGGTCTCTCATTACATGAACATAAAAATTACAGTAAGTGTAATATAAAATATCATCCCAATAACAAGAAATATGAGCTTTAAAAGGAATGACATAAAAGTGTGTACTTAAAAAGAAAGAGAGGAGTAGGATCCCTTACCTCGGGTCCGACTTGACTCGATCGTTCTTTAATCTCCTTTAAAAGTATAACTCCTTTTGATTTGAGCCTAAAGGATTCCTTTGAAAGGATTCTGCCCAAAGGGAATCCTCTAGGATGAGGAGAGGGATGTGGAGAGAGTAAATGGTCAGGGGTTGGCCGAGCCAAAGGCTTGAGGAGTGTGTGAAATGAGGTAGAGGTGGGGGGCCTTTTATAAGAGGAGAGTAGAGGCACTTTTGGAAAGTAAGAAATATTACTTTATTTGAAAATGTGTTTCCGTTTTAAAAGGTACCACATTGATATAATTCGTGGATAAGGTGATAAGGCTTATAAATACACTCATCCAATAAGTTTTGGACATGTCTAGTTCATAGATTTTACATTATCTTTCCATTTTATTTAAATCTTCAAATAATGATGTCATCGCTGCATCATTATTATGTCATAAATAATTTAATTTATTTTATGTCTAAAAAATTATAAAAAAATACTATGATGTAGTAAATCTTTTTAGCTTTCCAATTATTATTTATAATAAAAAATATGACTTGTATAACCCCACTTAAAAATTGGTTTAGTAAAACATATCATGGTTGTGTCATTTTTAGTTTTACATTAAATACAAAGTTATTTATGTCATTTCCCAACCAATGTGGATCCATGGGGTCCCCAAGTTGTCCCATGGCTTGTCTTGGTCAGCCATGACTCACCCAATAGGTGTAGGACAAGTGTCATGGTGTTTTCACATTCTTATAATATCATTTTTTCCTTAAATTACACTAATTACCACTAATCGCGATTAAAAACATAATAAGTTACTATTCACCAAAAAAATTATTTTCATCCCATTGAACCACATTTTACATACTAATAACAACCATGTATGTTGGATTTTCAAAATTCAATACGCATTAGTGGTAAAATTTCATTTAACTGAAAAATCAGTTTGCTTGATTACCACTTAGTGGTTTCACTATTCATCAAAAATTGGAGTTTTTCAGAAAAATACCAAAACTTCAACCTAAGCTATATTTGATATTATGAATTCAAAAATGAAGTCTGTTTTACAAAATTCAAAACATATTAGTCACATTAATTAATTTAATAATTAATTCCCGCTGTCAGAGCAAATAGCGTGTTTTTATAAAACAATAAGTATCAAAAGAATGACACTAGTTTAAGTCTGATTTCAAAGTGAAATTAATTCCAACGACCACTATTGGATTTAATGGTAAAAATATTTTCTAATTTCACTTTAAAACCAATTCAAAATATAATCTAATCATATAAATAAATTAGATTAAAAAGAGGTTTTGAATTAAAATACAACATTTTACACTATTCATTAAAAAAAAATGAACATTATCGGAAAGATACCAAAAATTTAGACAAAGTAAATTTTGATGTCCCGATTCATAAGAAGAGTTTTATTTGGTCCAATAGAATGTATAAGAGTGAACAAAACTATATTTAATGATGGTTCGCCATCAAAAGGCGATAAGTGAACCTTTAGTGAAAACTAGGGCATATATGCCTAAAATTGAATTCTTTCCGTATTTTAAGCCTCTATCCTTTATTGGATAAATGTAAAAACATTTAAAAACATATATAATCATATTTTAGTTATTTCTATCCATTCCCGCCATTACAATGGCTACATGTTAACTACCATTTAAAATAATATTATTTTATTATTAGAGTGCATCGTAAGATTCCCAAGAAACTCGTTGTTGCGTGTTGGGTACGCCATCGATCATATCGTCCCCTTTAAAGTCATTTAAATATTTTATTCACAAAGATAGATAAATATGAAATTTCATATTCTTTATTTACCTGGGGTGTTACAATAGGTAGAGAAATAAAAAAATAAAAAAATTATTTATAGACCTATGTGTTGAGTAATGAATATCCATGAAATTTCAAGACACAAATGTATATTTTTTGAGTTATAAATATCCTTTACAGGTTATGAAACATCATAAAAAACATTTAAAGGAAGACATGAAATTTATAATGAAATAAAATTCAGAAAATATATTTCATTATATAATATTTCAAAAAGGTAGTATACACACCATTTAAAAAAACTGAGGCTCATAAAACAAAAAATATCTTAATTGTTTAAAATTGAGAAAAATAACAGTTAAAATAATTTAATCTATTTAATTGAAAATCAATGTTAGGTAAAATGTGAGAAAATATTTATGATAAATTTTATTTTATTGTTAATTATTATTAAATAGTTCCTTAGAAACAATATACACCACAAAAAGGAAACTAGTGGTGAATACACATCATATTTAAATGATGGAAAATTGAGATGTAAAATCCCATACCATTATATCCAATTAGAGGGACATACTTTAACCTCTTATTTAACAAAAATAAAAATATAATAAATATTTTTTATTAAATTATTCAGTCAAATACTCTTTTATAAACCACATTTGTAAAAATTATAATGGATATATTTCTGAGAAATATTTTACTTTCATTTTTGGATGTTATCATCTTTGAATTATTTTTTATTACTAGTTTAATAATTATATTTTTTGATTCTTTATTATAGAGCCAGATTTCATTATTTTGACACCATCAATGCTACTCGAATTTATTTTTTATATTTACTTGTAATGTTCATTTTTAATTTCAAATTTCTTTTGGTTATGATTCATGATGAAGAATTTTGTGATGAACATGGTTCAATAATTTTTAATCAATGAGAGGTGGTATCTTAATAAGAAGTCGAATATTAATATATCATGCCTTAATCCATGAACTAAAAATTATTTTCTCGGTAATTTCAAATAAAACCAGTAGTATTTTTTCCACTATAATCCATGATCAAAATTTATATCATTGCTTATCTTGGTGGTTAATCCAAATTGAACATCGACATTCTACAATTTATGGGTTAATATAGTTAATGAAGTGGTTATTTTGTCGTAATAAAATTTTTAAATAAAAATAATGAAATTTATTAATGTTTCCATGGTGGTGATTTATATTTTAATATTGTTTCATATAAAAATTAAATCAAAAAGTAAATGAATTAATTTTTCTTATGGAGGTGTAGCTCACATGCACACACAATTACCGTTCTCTTTTTTTATAAAACATAAAAAATGTATGAACTTTCGTATATGATAAGAATATAAATAACAATGTATGTGACATATTTAGTTATTAAATACACCATTTTAATCATCATTTTAATATTTTTATGAAAATATTATCACACTACTTATGGTGGTGGTTGTCTACATGTGTGAGAAGATACATTTTCATTTCTGGGTGGTTGGGAGTATAGTATAATATGAACATTTAATTTATATAATATCATTAAAATATATTAATGAAACATATTTTTTAATTAATGAATGAATGTAATTTTTTATAGGTGGTAGAATAAGAAAAAAATTAGAGATACCTATTGATAACATTACTTATCCCTTTGGATTCTCACCATGATATAACACATAAAGCCTCTATATCAAGTTCGTTTGGAAATATAAAGGCTTCTAGAACATAGAAAATGAGTTGATGATAGAATAGGGTAGTTTTTTGGTAGATATATTTATTTTTAATGTTGGGAGATATGATGTGGAAGGTATATTCCTTTATAATTAATAAAAATAATTTTTTTAACTACCCATTACTTTTCAATTATATTCGGTTAATATTCTATGGATAATTGACTAGAAACATTGAAAATATGATTTGTGGGTTGATATAAGGATGATAAAACCTCAAAAATGAAATTTAAAAAATCTTTCAAATACCTTTTAATTATATTCCATTTTATTTCATTTAGTATTTAAATATTTTTCCCACGCATATATACTAGTATTTAACCAGGTAATCTATAATTTTCAAAAAATTGATGGTAACCCATAATTCCAAATATTTATTTAAGGATCCTAAATCTTGTCCCAATAATACATATATATAAATTTGTAAACAATATTAAATTAAATATAATATTACATCATTAATTATACGAAATAATTATTTAGTGGAAAATCATTGTTTTGAAAATTAGTAGTTATTAATTTTATATAAAAATAATAACCAATTAAATGTGTGATAATATATTTTTATATAATTTAAAAATTCAAATCAATTTCATTATAAATATATTATCAATTAAATTTTATAGTTAACATTTACATAGCAATAATAATATTATACATTTTAAATAACCCTTTCACCAATATCATGGTCATTAAAGTTACTCTTTGTATTAATATTTATTTCATAGAAATCAAATTTTCATAATTAAATAATAAATAAAAATTTTATATAAAATTAGGAATATATTTTTTTTATTTAATTTCTATATGTTTGGGAAATAACTATTTTCATATAATTGAATACAAAATATTTGTTAGGTAAACTAATACTTACTTTTTTAAAACATTTAACATGGGATATATAAAGTCATCATCATATTTTTAAATTATTTATTAAAAATTATAAATATAAATTTTATAATATTTAAAAAATTAAAAAATTTGAAGTCATTAATTTACTATTATAATTTTAAAAAATTATATTATTTAAAAATCTTATTTTTCATTATTCATCTAAAATCAATTATATTATAAAAATATCAAAATTTAATCTTAATTTAATTTTTAGATTCTATGAAAAAATTATTTACCAAATTAAAATATTTATTTTATAAATTTTAAATTTAAATGAAATTATAATATATAATTTAAAAATAATTTTATTGAAAAGTACCATTTAAAATCATTAATTTTTCATTATTATATTTATCATGACATTCTAATTGCTTTTAAACATTGTATTTACTACGATTTTCATTATTGTTAAATTTAATTTATATTCTTCAACTAATATGTTGATGATCATATTAGTATTCAATTTCATATGAATTAATCTATCATTTTAATGTATATTTAAAGAAAAATATATTCTAAAATTTATGGAGGTCACATTCTCCAACAACATAATTAAATTGCTTCCACAAAATTTAAATTATTAGATAATTATAAAATAATTAAATAGATCTATAATAAACTAATGATATTTTTTACAAGGATTTCAACAACATAATAATAGATATTAAGAGAGGAAAAATTTCCCACATAATGGGAATGTAATGTGATTTTTCCTTAATCTGATAAATTTGTTATAAATATGATTTCTCAACTGGTTATATGTGATTATTGAGACATAAAATTCAAAAACATTATTTTTCTGATCATGTTTCCTACCTAATACTATTACCAAAATGGTTATTATAACAATAAAAATAGTCTTACTAAATAATAATAGGAATATTTAAAATCAATCCAAAGACTTATGCTCCAACAAAACATTCATTTCAAATAATGATACTTTTGGATTAACCAGGATATAAATAGATTTATCTATAAGTCTTTTAGTTTAACCTATGTTATCTATGGTATTTTTAAAATTATAATTTTTTGAAAATATAATATATACCTTACAATATAAAATTCTATCCAAATACTTCCTAAAGTTACATGGAGAGAGTATATGTGACCAAAGAATATCACTTAAAAGTTTCTAGAATGGTGTTTAGTTTTAGGCCACTCATTTTGGAGTGAGTAAGGATAGAATTATCACTCAACCGACCATTTTTTGGATCGATTATTCCCCAGTGCATTTTATCAATAGATTCATTCACATTCCAGTATCCTTATGTGGTTTTATTTGGGAGAATACACCATACCCAAAACGATATAAAAAAATCTAGAATGTTATCCCATAAATAGAATTATCTGTAATATTTTCAATAATGGACTATTATTATAATCCCTAACAATAAGTAATCTATTTATTATAAATAAATAATATATTGATAAAAAAAATTTCTAAAAGAATATAAGAATAATCTATTTCAAAAATGCATAACCCCTAGACTTGATGTTCGAGAAGTCATATCTCTCTGTAAGAATATATGACCACCAGACATGAGTTTCATCCAAAATGATCCACCATTATTTCAAATGCCTAACAAATAGACTTGGTCAGCAACAATTCCTTACTAATTTTTATTTCAAACTATTCTCTATTATTTTATCCCATTATGAGAGAATTGTTTCCCCCAGAGATGTATCACTGTTAGAGATGTCTTAATGCCAAATATATCATATCTGTAGGGATGTCAAACTATTAGAGATGTATTTTTAAATGAGATGTCTCACGATCAGACATGTATTTTTCCAAATATGTCTCAGCACCAATGATTACTTGACAGTAGAAGTTCCTTCATCATTTTTAATCATTTTTTTAATCCAATGCAACTATGATTATATTAATGAAATTAATGCATGTATTTTTTATATTTTCTTAAATATTGTAGGGGTGAATTAAAGACAAGGTTATAGATTAGTAAGAGGATCCATATAATCATGATAATTTTTTTAATGGGTGAATTAAGTAATATATATTCTTAGAAGACTCTTCATTCATTATAGTGAAGATATAATCCATATCAATACGAATTATTGAATCCATAATTGACCATCATATGAAAAATTACAAAACGGATTTCTATTAACATTCAACAATGAAATAGTGGATCTCATTAATTATCTATACCATTTACTATAGAATAAAAATTGAAACATCATGATTCTGTCTTTAACTTCAATTTATAGATAATTAGTCTGATATCCTCAATATTTTATATTTGAGGACTCTCAAGAATCTAAATCAAAACAGTTCCCGCAACACTACACTTTTCACAAATTCATACATTCCCAAATTCTTATTTTCCTTTAATAATGGGTAGTATTTTCATTTCTATATTTGTTAACACACACTAAATATTCCACTAGAACATGAGAATATTGAATATTCTATTCAATATCCTTTCATATTCTTATAAAGTTTGTTTTTAGTAGAGGTCATTGTGTGGAGTAAGCTTTTTGATACCATAATATAACTTAGGAAGAAGCCATTGTTCATGTTAATATTATGAGTTATTGTTCGTATACCCAATATATGTTATAGATTAGATTTTAGTTATATAATATTCTGAGTAGTGGGTGATTATCAGGTGGAGGTGATTAGGTCTCAGCTTGAGGTTGAACCCCAAATTTATTCCACAGTTTGATTTTGGTTTGTTTTCATCATTTTAAAGACATAAAATATATTTTTGAAACAAAAAAAAATCACTTTTATAGTTAGTCATAAATACTATTTATATTAGTACTTTTTGAGAAAATTGATTTCAAAAGATAATGTATATTTTTATTTTTATTTAACCAAGCACTAATCAATTTTTGATAAATATTTACAAATAAATAACATTTATCAAACTATTATTTTTATTAACTAGGATAATTAATTTTAAATTGGGGGATTTTATATGATTACGAATTTGAGAAAACTATTTATTGGGTACTTAATTCACACCTCTCACGAGACACTCATTTTGACTAACATTTGTATTATAATTTTTCAAAATAACTTTTCAACTGTTGTTTTTTTTGTATTTAAAGATCTCAAATTTTTGATAGTTCGATATTTATTTCATTATATATAATAGACATTCTATTTATTATACCAAAAAACAACCTTGTTAAATAGAAATAATTATGATCTGTGGACAATCAATATGAAAATTTATATTGAGAGCGTGAGTTATGCGATATGGACTTCTAAGATAGGAAAATAGAAAATAAATACAACTTCTTGAAATACATTGGTTGATGATACTAAAAATTCTTATAATAAGATATATAAATCCATGAATTTGTTGTATAATGCTTTGGGTGGGGAAAAATTCAATAGAATATCTTAATGTATAACTACTTTGGAAATCTAGGACATTTTAGCTAGTTCTCATAAAGGAACCTATAATGATAATGTATTGAGTTTAAATAAATATATAATTAAATATGAAATTTTTATAATAAAATATAATGATATTATTTATGACATGTATCTTAGGAGGTATGATATTTTGAATACAATTCACTCATTTGGTATTCTTGTTTTAGATAAAGACCAATTTTTTTCTTTCAATAGTGTCTAATTGAATGTCAGAGGGGCGCTTCAATATCAATCAAATAGTTTTGTGATATGTTAAAGCTAACCATTAAAGAGATGATTGTAGAGTTAATGATGTATGACTTAGAAATTAATGTTAACAGAGAATTGGAATATAATCCAAAAAGGAAGTATTTAGCCTTTAAGAAAATTTACTTGAAACCAAATGAAAAACAACAAGTTGAATGGTCATGTGATGAAGAATCAATAGATGGTAGTGATTAAGAGATTTCCCATCAAGCGATAACATTTAAATGGATTTATAATAAAAAAATGTTCCATAGGAAACCAATACACAAAGGTAAATATGATAACAGGGGAAACTGAAAGATATATTGTAAAAGATATGACAACTATTTTAAGAAAATATTGAAAAAGGGAAAAATGATGAACTATTTTTAGAAAATAATGAATTAAAATTTTTGAATGAGAAATTAACAAAATGTTTAATGAGATTCACCAGTTGGAGAAATAATCTCACCTAGATACTTAAAAATAGATAGCACCTACTTACGAAAATGTGTTATGGCATCAAACAGGATAGAGTAGAGTTGTCAGGAATAGATTAATTTTGAATTATAATTATGTACAATTTAGTACTCGTTTGTAATCAATTAGACCTATACAAAATAATTTGAAAAAATTTTAAACTCCTCTAATAGAAATAATATTAATAAAATCTTTTTCATTACCATTATTTACATAAAAATACATGGGGATCAAAATCATTTTTGCGAGAGAAACTTATTTTTTATAGAGAATTCTTAATGCTATCACGTGAGAACCAATGGCATATGGAAATGGATATTTAAGATACCAGAATGAACATTATTTAGGATTTATGAATTTGATAAAAGTTTATGGTGGAGATGTCACATTGGGTGAAAAATCATGAGAAAAAATAATTAGCCTTCACCAAGGTTATAATTCTATCACTATTTTAATTTTTAAATTTATATTTTAGATGGTTTAAGGTAAAATATTAATTGAATTTCATATCTATTTGATGATAGTTTTAATTTTAAATTTGAAAATAATTTGTCAAATGTTTTTAATATTTAAAAATATTCAGTATTTAAATCATTAAGAGAAGAAAATGACTATGATATTAATTTATAATCTTTATTTTCTCAAAATATTTCTCTTCTATGATTCATTTACAAAGCATATAGGATTTATTATAACAGTCCATGCCATTAATGTACTCAATAACATAAATATTTCACTTGCAAAGGGTTATTAAAAGATCTACTTAAACATTAATTTATATCTTATAATGTATGTAACACAATTTAAAATTTTAAACAAAACAATAATGATCTTAAATCTAAGAAAGTTGTTTAAACATCTCAATGGTTAGAGATGGTTTACATGGATATGTTTGGACAATAAATGGATTCTAGTTTAAATGAGAAGTTTAATGTTTTCTTATTTGTAGATGACATTTGTAGGAATAGTTGGGCATTAATTCTAGCTCAAAATGTGAAGCATGATATTATATTACCTTGTATACAAAATTTTTATAAATTATTAGTTGACATAGGATTATGTCCTTAAGTAGTGATCAATTCCTTGATTTTGAAAATGAATATATTGAATCTATTTTCCCAAAAAATGAATATAATCACAACTTTTATTCTCCAAGTAACTCATAATATAATGGTGTTGTAAATATAAAAAATATAACACATCACGAAATTTTCCTTACTATTCCTAATGAGTAAGACCATCCTATTTTTTTTCATAGAGGTAGTGAATACAATGTACTATATGATCAATAATTTTTATATTATACTAATCAAAAAGAAAAACCCATATTAATTATATAATATTAGATATCCAAAGATTAATTACAATAGTGTTTTTTTTGTTACAAATTCATTATTTTTAACATAAAGGATAAACTTGAATTGTTTGGTGTTATGGGTGATAAAGGACTTTTCCTTGGTTACTCATCTTCTAATAAATCGTACTATGTGTTAGGTCGGAAGAAACGGGGAAATGATGGCAAGAGGGGGGGTGAATTTCCTTTTAAAAAAAGATAAACAAATTAAAATCAATGTTAAAGTGTGCAGCGGAAATAAAGAAGGCAAGACACACAAAATTGATAACCGAGTTCGGCCAAAACCCGGCCTACGTCTCCGCTCCCAACTCAACCGTTGAGAGATTCCTACCGCTTGCTTTTCAATGGTTTTAGCAAGAAACCCACTAGGCTTTGAGGTAGCACTAGGACCTATTACAGCTTGCTTTTAGTGGTTAAGAAAGAACCCACTTCCTTTTAATGGTTTAGCAAGAACCCACTAGCCTTTTTAACGGGTGAAGGCTAGCTCACCGAAAACTCAAGCCTTTTAAAAGGAAAGGCTTGACTAACCTCTTCACACCTTAATGGTGGTGTGAAACCCAAAAGAAAGGGAGGATAGAGAAAAGGTTGGGGTTTGTAGGCACAAACCCAAATTTAAAGCTCAAAAAGAGTAAAACAATAAAACCCGTATTTTGAGGAAGACTTGGGCGCCAAGGTATGATGGAGTTGATGTAGCGTGCTCTCCCAAGATTCTTGAGGTGCTCCATGGATTGGAAGTTGGTTGGAGCACTTGGAGTTCCTTTGAAGTGGCTCGCCGGAGGATTGCCGAATGATGGAAAAAGTGTCCGTTGGCTTCACAATTGTTCCGGTAGGTGTCCGGGGCTTCCTCAGCCTTTATTTATAGGCATGGAACCCTTGGGGAGGCTTCAGAGCCGTTGGAGAAGTCTTCGGAGCCGTTGGAGGCCAAAAGAGGGTTGACTGGTCAAACCCAACGGCTAGTTTGACTGGGCTACCGGCTGGCCGGTACAGCTCCACCGGCTGGCCGGTGCTTTGGAAAGAGGAGAGAGCTTCTGCCCAGGTGCCACCGGCTGGCCGGTGCTGAGGCCACCGGCTGGCCGGTGGTGAGACAGTAGGTCTCACTGTTGAGCCAGGATGCCACCGGCTGGCCGGTGACAGAGCCACCGGCTGACCGGTGGAGCCTGGCAGTGGGCAATGCCTCTGCCAGGTCCACCGGCTGGCCGGTGCCATCACACCGGTTGGCCGGTGGACTGAATTTCAGTCCACTTGAGATGCTTTCTTGGGCCATTCCTTTGGCAATCTCTTGCCTATCATCCACAACACTTAAAACACAATATTAGATAAATAAGAAGGTGATTGTGATCATGAAAATCAAACAACGAGGGGAACAAGATGTACAACAATCTCCCCCTATTTTGATGATCACAATCACCAAAACAATTAAAGTAAAAAACTGAAATTGAAAGTAAATGCTAAGCATGATGAAAAGGATTCTCCCCCAATCAATCAAGAAATTTCTCCCCCTTTGTGATTATCAAAATATCACGGGGCATAAAACTTGATTGAGGGAAAAACTTTGAAAAACAAAAAATGAGAATTGAAATATCAATTGAGATTTTTGAAATTGAAATGAAAATTTGAATAACAGTTTGAATTGAAAGTTTTGAATCAAAAGCCAATTGAAAATTTAAATTGAATATTTTGAAATGAAAAATTGATTCCAAGTGTTGAAATTGGAAGTTTGAATTAAAAATTTTGAAATTACAAAAAAGCATAAAAGATCCTAACTCCCCCTAAATAAAAACAAAAAGTCACCGGGGAGAGGGATTTTGAAAAGAGATGATTTTAGGCCCGGAGAGACTCGCTAGAAGGGATTTTTGAATCCATACTTGTCTCATGGCGGGTCTTCTCCTATAGAACTCATCGGAAAAGAAAAAAGACTTGGGTTGGCCGTACCGGGCATTTTTGCAATCACACTCATAAATGAGGTGCCCGGGCTTCATACAATAGTTGCAAAATTTAAAACTTGAGCTCCCCCTTACAAAAACAGAGTGAGCATGGGAGGAGGAGGCTTGGTTGGTATAGCCAAGTCCTTGAGTGGTCCTAGAAATTCGTTGGGAACCTAGGAGATTGTTCAAATTTTGTTCCCCTTGGGTGAACTTAGCAAGGGTTTCTCTAAGGTCTTTGATGGTTGATTCCATGGAATCAACATTTGGAAAATTTTGGATTTTTAGGGAGAGTTCCTCCTTCTCTTTGAGAAGTTGGTCTTTTTCGGAGGAATGTTTTTTGAAAGACTTTTTTAAAGCAACAAATTTTGACGAAAGTTCATGAAAACCATTTTCTAGTTGGTCTCTAGCATATTAGAGATCCTCATAGGATAAATGATTTAAAGAATTTGAATTTGAAGAACAAGAGGATGAGGAGTCGGAAGATGTCACCTCATGACATGCCATTAGGCATTTCGTACCGCTGTCGCTCGAGGAGGAGGAGGAGGAGGAGGATGAGGTGTCACTCCATGTGGCCTTGAGGACCTTTTTCTTTCCTTTTTCCTTGTGTGTGGCCCGTTTTTTGTTGAGTGGGCAATCGGGCTTGTAATGGCCCTTTTCGCCGCACCCGTAGCATTTTACCTTGGGCTCGGATCTTGCGGTGGGTTCTTGCTTACGCGCCTTGCGGGATTTCTTCTTCTTCTTGTGCTTCTTCATAAATTTGTGCATTTGGCGGGCGAGATTCTCCATTTCCGAATCGCCGCTTGAAGATGAAGTAGATGAGGAAGATGAGGATGAGGAGGAGCTTACTTCTTTTTGTACCTTGAGGGAAATGTTCTTTGGTGTCATTATTGGTGTGCCCTCCTTTTGAGCTTGCCTCCTCATCGTAATCTCGTACGTTATAAGGGATCCGATGAGCTCCTCTACCGGCATATTTTTGACGTCCTTAGCTTCTTGGATCGCCGTCACCTTTGGTGCCCATGTGCTCGGAAGGACCCATAGGATCTTCTTGACCATTGCTTCAGCTGAAACATCATAACCAAGGGACTTTCTCCCATTGCACACGTCAGTAAATCGAGTAAACATTTCAGAAATTGATTCATTTGGGTGCATGGAAAAAGATTCAAAATCCCGACGGTACATGTCCAATCGATTATCCTTTACTTTGTTGGTCCCCTCATGGGTAACCTCCAAAAGTTTCCAGATTTCATGTGCGGAGGTGCATGTGGAAACTCGATTGAACTCATTTCGGTCAAGGCCGCAATGAAGAGCATTCATGGCTTTGCCATCAAGCTCAAAATTTCTAATATCGGCTTGGGTCCATTTGGATTCTTCGGGGGAAGACAAAGAATAACCTTGCATGACAATTTTGTAAATAGGATATCCTATGCTACTTAAAAAAGTGGTCATGCGGGTTTTCCAATAATTATAGTCGGTCCCATCAAAAAATGGAGCCCGACCCAATGAGTAGCCCTCGGGGGCGAAAGAGGTTGATGCCATCTAAATGGATCTTAAATTTGAAACCGGGTTAGGGAATTACTCAAAGTTCCCTCTGATACCAAATGTTAGGTCGGAAGAAACGGGGAAATGATGGCAAGAGGGGGGGTGAATTGCCTTTTAAAAAAAGATAAACAAATTAAAATCAAAGTTAAAGTGTGCAGCGGAAATAAAGAAGGCAAGACACACAAAATTGATAACGGAGTTCGGCCAAAACCCGGCCTACGTCTCCGCTCCCAACTCAAACGTTGAGAGATTCCTACCGCTTGCTTTTCAATGGTTTTAGCAAGAAACCCACTAGGCTTTGAGGTAGCACTGGGACCTATTACAGCTTGCTTTTAGTGGTTAAGCAAGAACCCACTTGCTTTTAATGGTTTAGCAAGAACCCACTAGCCTTTTTAACGGGTGAAGGCTAGCTCACCGAAAACTCAAGCCTTTTAAAAGGAAAGGCTTGACTAACCTCTTCACACCTTAATGGTGGTGTGAAACCCAAAATAAAGGGAGGATAGAGAAAAGGTTGGGGTTTGTAGGCACAAACCCAAATTTAAAGCTCAAAAAGAGTAAAACAATAAAACCCGTATGTGAGGAAGACTTGGGCGCCAAGGTATGATGGAGTTGATGTAGCGTGCTCTCCCGAGCTTCTTGAGGTGCTCCTTGGATTGGAAGTTGGTTGGAGCACTTGGAGTTCCTTTGAAGTGGCTCGCCGGAGGATTGCCGAATGATGGAAAAAGTGTCCGTTGCTTCACAATTGTTCCGGTAGGTGTCCGGGGCTTCCTCAGCCTTTATTTATAGGCATGGAACCCTTGGGGAGGCTTCGGAGCCGTTGGAGAAGTCTTCGGAGCCGTTGGAGGCCAAAAGAGGGTTGACTGGTCAAACCCAACGGCTAGTTTGACTGGGCTACCGGCTGGCCGGTACAGCTCCACCGGCTGGCCGGTGCTTTGGAAAGAGGAGAGAGCTTCTGCCCAGGTGCCACCGGCTGGCCGGTGCTGAGGCCACCGGCTAGCCGGTGGTGAGACAGTAGGTCTCACTGTTGAGCCAGGATGCCACCGGCTGGCCGGTGACAGAGCCACCGGCTGGCCGGTGACAGAGCCACCGGCTGGCCGGTGACAGAGCCACCGGCTGACCGGTGGAGCCTGGCAGTGGGCAATGCCTCTGCCAGGTCCACCGGCTGGCCGGTTCCATCACACCGGTTGGCCGGTGGACTGAATTTCAGTCCACTTGAGATGATTTCTTGGGCCATTCCTTTGGCAATCTCTTTCCTATCATCCACAACACTTAAAACACAATATTAGATAAATAAGAAGGTGATTGTGATCATGAAAATCAAACAACGAGGGGAACGAGATGTAAAACACAATGTGTTTAAGAAAATAACAATTAATGTGGATGATTTAGTTCTATTTTATAAAAAATGATAGATCCATAGGATCCTAAACAAAAATTAGAAAACATTTAGGAAAAAAAATTAAAACTCTCAATGGAAATGAAAAACCATGTAAAAATTCTACCAAACAAGAAAAAAATCATCCAGTTTGGAGGTATTTTGAAAAAATAAACATAAACTAGTAGAAGACCATGATATGGGCAGAACACCTTTTAACGAAGCTATTGAAACTCATAAATACTATCATATAGATGTTATAATTGGAGACCTTGATAGAGGTGAAAAAACTAGAGATTCTCTTAGGAATCAAATAGAACATTAAATATTTATATTATTAATTGAACTAGATAATAAAAATGATGAAATTAATGATGATTTCTGGGTATTGTATTTGAATAAAGAAGTTAATTTTTCTAAAGAAATAATGTTTGAGATATTTTGGTAAGACTTAAAAACACTCTCAAAATTGTATTTAAATGAGTGTTTAGATATAAGGGTGATGAATTTTTCACCATAGATAGATCAAATACTTGATTAATTTCATTAGGTTATCATAGAGAATAAATTATTGACAATGAAGAAGCCATTTCACTAGTGTACATACATGAATATATCAGAATACTACTTTCTTATGTAAAACATTTTTATTTCAATCTATATAAATTAGGTGTCAAAAAGAAAATTCTTAAATTTCTTTATAGTATATGAAATATTTGTTGAACTATATAGTGGATATCTAAATAATCATTTTAAAAATATTTTTTTTAAATAAAAAAATGATAAATATGGTTTAAAATATTCCCATTGAGATTTTTAGGATAGGGTCATCTATTCTTTAATTTCATATGGGTTTTCAAAGGGTATAGATGATCAGACTATTTTTATAACATGAATTTCAAAAGATGTTTTAGTGGTTAAATATTAATTTAATTATATTATTTTTGGATCTTCTAAAAATTATTTGTGTACACATTTTTCAAAGATAATGAAATATGAATTTGGAATGAGTTTAATGGATGAGAATAAATTCTTTGTTGGTTTTCAATTTTTTTTTAAAAAAGTTTTCTTAAATCAATGTATGTATAGTTAATATATTTCAATAAAATTTGGTTTGGATAACCAAAAAAGTGGTGAAACACAAATTAGTAATACTTTTGAATTCAGTGTTCATGAGGTTGGAAACCCAGTGTATCAAACATGTTATTTGGGTATGATCAATAGTTTTCTTAACGTAACTACTAGCTTAATTGATATATTTTTTAGTGAGTTTATATGTGCCCTTTTTTAGAAAAAACCTAAAGAATAATATTTAAGTGTTGTTAATAGGATTTTCAAATACATAAAATAATTCCACCAATTTAAAACTATTCTACCCTAGAAGAAAATAATCCGAATTATTGAGTTATTTAGATTCTAATTTTTTTTGGTTTTACGATAGATAGAAAATACACCTTTGAAAGATTTCATCTTATGAGAAATTCTATAGTATCATAGTGTAGTATGAATTAATACATTATTTTAATGTCTAATGATGAAGATGAATACAAACCTCAAGGATTTTATATTTTTAGATTTTTTGTATGAAAGACACTCTACTAGACAACAGATATTACTTCAAAAAATTCCCCACAGATTTTAATAATAGAAGTGGGATAAATATTAAAATGGATCATACATATCATTCAAGGAAAAGTCATTTTGATATAAGAAAACAAATTTAGATGGAAAATTTTAAAAATGGTGATATTACTCATGAATTCATTGTAACTGAACACCAAAATTTAAATATTTTCATAGGTACATTGTATTTAGAGATATTATTCTAAATAACACATGAAATAGGAATGATAAATTTTGGTTAGTATTTAATATTTGCCCAAGCCACCATTGGATAATATTTTTTTATGAGTCACTATAGGAAAGTTAGTATTACAAGTAACTATTTTTATGTCATCATTGGCGATTCATTTTTTTTGAATCATCATTGGTGATCCACCACTACTGATTCCCCATTGTTGAATCACAATTGGTGTGTCACTATTGGAAATTCACCATTGGAAACACAACATTGGATGAGAAAATAATCTCTGTTTCAATTGTTTTAATGTTTCCTTATTTTTCAATAATAATTTCTTATTCATTTTGATTTATTTTTTATATTCTATTATATTAAATCATGAAATGATATATCAAGAGTTTTTTAAAATCGAGTCACACATTCTCTCACCTGCTTCCATCAAGCAATTTAAAATTTTCTCTTTCTCTCTCGACCATTACCATCATGGGACCTCTCCTATCTTTTTTACACTAATGTGGAGTGAGTTAAGAATTCCATAATGTAATATCCCAATAAACTATGACTTTCTAAAATATCAATAAGAGAAGTATGCTGAGGAATTATTGATCCAAGGAAACCATAGAATTTGGGTTTTTGAAAAGGAAGTAGATTCCATATGGTTTATCTCTAATATATCATTATTGATAAGGGTGATCCAGATCCATGGATGGGTAGAATGGCTCCATAGAAATGTTTATCCTTTATATAAAATGTTGGTTCATAAATTTCATCGTAATGCATAATTTTTTTTCGAAAGAAGAAGGATTAGATTGGAAGAATGATATATGTCAATGAGTTTACATTTTCATTATAATAATATGAATGTTATTTATGTATACCTCATCGAGGTGTTTTTGATGATTATCACGGTGTGATACCTATTGAAATTGAATCGATTTTTTATGAAAATGATTATCTAGAGTTGAAAGGTGATGGTACTCTGAAGAGTCCTACATCTACAAGGTTTTATTGGGAATGAAAACCACTTTTTATTTTTATCCTGTATCTATAACATCCCATTAAAGGGGACATAAATATAATGAGATATCAAAATGTCTAACCTCTATTAAATAAAATTCAATTGTATAAAATTAGTCTATAGAGATACATCAAGGTATACTTGACTGATATGTATCAGTATTACATTATATAAATTGTATGATTTATCCTACGATGATTTAAGCCATGTTGGAATATATGTTTATGAAGGATGAAGTGGAAGAAGTTAGATTTAAATGGGGATGTTTTTTCTGAATAAATATTATCTATAGAAGGATGTGGGTGGGATGTAACTCTTGGATAAGGAGACAATTTAGAGAGAATAAAAATATCTTTCTTGATTTTATTCCCATATACAATCCTATTAGACCAATAAATCTAGTGGATTATGTGTTGGAGCCCTATGAGTTAGAAGAGTACTATGATATAGAAGTATAAGAAGAAGATGATATAAATGTTGATGAGTGATTTTATACTTATGTTGAGGATGGTAGTGACCAAGACATTCCAACGACCCCTTCAATGTCTTCAGTCCTTACTAGTCCTCCTTTATCTCCCCCTTACGGGGAGAGTTTAAAATAATACATAGAAGATTTTGATTTAGAGATATATTTTTTTGGTGATGAGGAAACTAGAATTTATTCTTCTATGTCTAATAAATTTTTGATAGTTGTTTCTGATGTGAAAGAATGTAGAAGATTGAAATTATGGTGAGAATGGAGATGATTATTAAGATATTGATGATGGAGTACCTGATCATTACCATGATGTTGATAGGAATCAATCACCGCATCCAACCTATCCTGGTTCTGTTTCGTCAGTTGTGTCTCTTACGAGACATTGTTCTACCAGATCTAAGTTCATAATTACATCGTTTTCATAATAACTGGAAGTCGATACTATATCTTCTAGAGGGGAGAATAGAGTACCAATTAATGGTGATAAATCCAGATGTTCTATTAGAGTTTCAACAGCTATTGTAACTACACATAGAGTGGGAGTAGATACTATTTATGAGTTGGAGAATTTACTATGATATTTTCATTTTAGTTTTTACTGTTTATATTCTAAATAATTATAATATGTTGTTGAATTAAAATGATATTCTTAGGAATTTTCTAAGGTATCCTCTAACACAGAGCCTTTCCCATGATCCAAACCTCTTAGTCTAGCACTTGGTGGCTATAATGATTGTGAGAGTGGTCCATAAATGGTTGGTGTATATACTATTTTATCTAGAGTTAAGAAATATCCTATGGGATCCCTTGGTGAGAATATTCTTCAAAATGTTTAGCTAAAATCATTCCCTATAGATGCACATACTGTATCTGGGCCTGCAGTGACGGTCATACCTTGCGTTGAGACAACATTTAATTCTGTAAAAACCCATGAAATGATAAAAAATTATTTAAATAATTTATAAAATGTTTTTACGATCATCTTATTTTTTTCATAGACATAATATAAAAATAAATCCATATTTTCGAATAAAATAAGTATTTTTCAAAGAATATAGTTTTTAAACCTTTTGATGGGGTACTTATTTTAATAAGGGTTTTGAAAAAATTAAAAATTATATTTGATAAAATTAATCTATTATTTAAAATAGGAATATAAACATTTACATGGATTGATTTTCTGTTATTTTTGGGTTAACTTTCATGTTTTGATGAATTGATAAAAATTAGTGCGTTTTAACAGAAAATATATTTTTTATTTAAATATTTAATAGTATTAAATTATATTTTTAATTGGTCTAATATTATAATATGATAATTTTTTATCATTTAATCCAATTTATGTCGTTGGAATCAATTTCACATTGAAGTTTTATTTAAAAACATTTAAATCTTTTGAATGATTTTACTTTAGAAACCGTTTTTTTCATTCCATTGACGAGATTAAATTTAAATTAAATTACAAAAAATTCTGGGAATTTAATTTGGAAAAAAGGAATCAATATTTAAAATATTATGGTCCTAATAATTTATATATGACCATTTTATTTTTGTACGTTATGAGTAGTAACATTATTTTTTATTAACACATTTATAGATAAACTAGTTAATTAATGTTAAAAGTAATATAATAGATATTATAAAATTACCCTAAAACATATAATAATTTCATTTTATGAGGGTAGTTATACCAAATAATACATTTTTTGAAATTATAACCCTTTTATTCCAGTTAGATGAGAGTGTGGAATTTATAATTTTATATTCACATTGATGTCAATTTTGTAACACATATGTTTGTAACAAGTAAAATATTTTTGATATGGGGATATATATATGTAATATCCTAGACTATAAATAGAATTTGGAAATATATAATTTTTATATTTATCATCATTAATGATTTTTCTAATTTGAGGCTGAAACAATTAAACTAAAATCTTGCACAGTGATGATGCATTAATGTTTTAGTTATTCAAAATATATAATAAATGTTATTAAAAACATTATCATAATTATAATTTTATTTCATTAATGTAATTAATAAATTTCAAAATATAAATTTTACATTTTAGGATGTTATATAAGTGTTGGTTCAAATTAATCCTTTTGTTGTGATATTTATAAAAATTAATGTATTGAACATTGTCAGAATTAGAATTATTTGTAATTTAAAATTAATTATATATTAATAATTGATATAAAAATAAAAAAAATTCATCCAAATTATTTGGATAAGTCTTAAAATATCATCCATGATTCATTTAGTGGTAATTGTAAATTTCATTTTAGTAATATTAACCCTTAAAGTGTAAATTATATGCTATCATGGTAGGATTTAAAATGGTCAAAAGAAAATGATTAGTATTAGAATAATAATAAAAAAATTTATAATTTTGATTGGATGAATGTAATTAAACCAAATATCATCCTATATTATAAATAAATATCTTTAGACACAATTATAATTTTATGTTTATTTATATTAATGTAATATTTTAATGAATCATAAGAGTTCCCGTCTCATTTCCTATAAAGTGCTCCCATTCTTCTCATTTCAATACACTTAATAATCATTTTGGATCATCCAATAACTTTTAAATTCCATTAATGTAATCTATAATCACAATATAGATTTTTTATTTCATAAAGAACATGCTTCTTAGAGGATTTATGGTATGAATAAAAGGAGATCATTCGAAGATGACATGCCATTTTTAATTAAGTGTTTTTATTTTATTTGTTCTTCCACATCTTTCAAATATTCCTTGAACATGATTTTATTATACAAAAAATATCCTAAATATACTTATATGTAGTTATGATAGTATATTCACCTAAATCTGTCTCAATCACCATTAAATTGGAATATGATTAATCGTTCATGTATACAACAAACTTCCACCATGCGAGCCAATATAATTTATTTTCCATCACTGTATCTCAAGACTGATTAAATTTATGGAATTAACATAATTATATTATATTAATGACATATTTATCATTATTAAATATTAATATATCATTAATGTTCTTACATTCCGAAACACATAAAAATTAGCACATAATTCGTGCGTACATATGAGCTATCACCTCCACAATGTGATGTGATTCATTTGTAGTCGTCACATAACATGGATTATATATATAAGTATATTAAAACTATAAATATTATATTTATTATATTATTATCATTATGGAAATTTAATATAATAATTACATTCTTTTCACAATGACAATTGAAAAATGGAAATGTTAGTCATGCGCACATAGAACCCACTGTCTCTATGATTATATTGTTATTCATTTTAAATAACCATAAATAAATGGGTTTATTTAAAAGTATAATTTATTTATAAATGTTATTATTATATAATTAATATTATTCTTATGATCATGTTATTATGAACACTATGAGTATTGACATCATATCAAATTCATTTTGGAAATAAGTAGTTAATATCAATAAAACAGCCGACATGAATTTATATAAGTAAATAATTTTCATAACAAGATAATAAGTAATATAAAAGGAATAATAGAATAAAAAATGGTTCATAATATTTTTAAATAATTATCCTAGGTTTATTATATAGGAAGATAATTTTCGGATGTGATTTTTGTGATTCAAGGTAAGGGACTTCCAATTAAAAACCCCCATTTAGGGATCCTTTTACAACTCTTTTTAAAAAGTCACAGATAATGTTTTTTAACTAATAGAAAATGAATAGAGATTCAAAATTTTATTTATTTTTAATGATTTTATTTTTCAATTATATGATTAAAATTTATTTCAAAATAATATGTTTTCATTTTTTAGTGTGTGACTTTTAAAAAATGTTTTTTTGAAATGTTATTTATCATGTATGAATGATTTATGTGTTGTGATTATGTTATTGTTGTTGGGAGTCTTTTATATTTATGGGTGATTCAATGAAAAACTATGATAGTTTTATCCCATTATAGATCTTCAATTAATTTATTAATAAGAGAAAGTTAATTTGTAAGGATTCTCCTAATAAATTAAGGGAATATACTACGATAGGTATTCCAAATGTATCCATGAATTTAACTCCTTATATAGCTATGGTAAATAAAGTAAATGTAAGAGTGATATGAAAATGAATCAAAAATTTACCTTTATGATTTATTTTTTATATTTATATTTATAAGAATATTATAGTATCTTGAGGTAAGCTAAAGAGCTTATATTTTTTGAGTGAAAAATATGTCATTGTGAACATGTTTTTATGTATTTAATGTATTCATGGAATAAGTGATTTTTACTTATTTTAGGTCACATACATAGATTTTTATTCTCATACCATTTTTTAATATGTTTTTTCATAGGGTATAATAATGGGTTAGATAATGGAGGTAGTCACAATGAATGTTATGAATATTTTTCATCAAAATAAAATAATGTTTTATTTTTAAAAATTTATATTTTGCGTGAAATGGATACAATTTTATTTCTATCAACATTGTAATATTGTGAAATGTTATGTAATAATTATGAACAAAATGTTTTAAACCAATAAACCTAAAAATATACATTATCTAAAAATATAAAATTCTAGATTAAAACTCAAGATCATGTAATGTTTAATGGAGGGGCCTTATAGTTGGTATGAGAGTTCAGTTTAGATAACTTTAGGGGTTATGATATATCAAATAGAATATCCAAAATGATTTCATACATTATTAAAATGATATAGAATTTGAATATTACCTTGTTTCTTTTTTAATATATATTTGTTCAGAATGGTTTTCCCTAGAGGAAATAGTTTATCTATGGTAGAAAGGAATCCAAAAGAAAATGACATTCCAAATTAGTTCCCTAAGATATTTAGAAATCGAACATAATATTTTTTTTTCTACGATTTCTCAGTTTACACATGCTATAAATTGTGATGGAATCAATTCATGAGATTATCCATATAAACCATAGAGGAATATATCAGTTGTGGAGCAATTGTTGAGTCAACATACCATAGTTTTAAGTGGAATTGTTTTCATAGTGGTTTTTGAATGGATGATTAACGAAATATAAAATATTTTAAATGTCATGCGGTGTTCATAAAATTCAATTTTAGTTTTATATTTATCAATTTGAAGGTGAAGTTGACCAAGGATGGTTGTTGGTTAAATATATCATGTAAAATGATGATATTGATTCCTTGGAGTGATATAAATTCCAGAATATTTTTACTGATAAATATTTTTGGATGTCAGTTAAACTTAGGATATAAACAAATTCTTAGAAATGTAGTATGAGGAGGATTATATGGCTTCCTACAAGAAAAAATTACTTAACTATCAAGGTATGCTACAAATTTCATTAAAGATATTGATAGTAATATAAATCATTTTTAGTATGTATTAAATCCAAAATATTGAAGTGTATTAACATCTTAGGAATTGAAAAGTTAATAAAAATTTATTTATGTGAGGTGAATGTGGAAATTGAGTTTCATGATGATCATAGTTTCACTTAAAACCAATAGAAAAAGTGCTTGAGATAGAAAGAAAATGGGAATAATCCACCAAGGACGTCTGATGTTAGGAAAATTATGTTTGTATTTTGTGAAACTTTATGTGAAAAACACAACGTGAAATTCCATTTTAATTATATAAAGTGATTCTCATGTTCTAAAATGTGGTATAAGTCACATAATTATAATGAATATGAACATGGTAGTGGTATGAATTTTATTATATAAATTCAATAAATTGTTATAAAATAAATCAGACGGGTTATTATGTAAATGAGTGTCTGAAGAGGAACATGAATAATGGGATGTAGCCCGACGATATGAAAAATGGTAGGGATAAATCCATTGAATCTAATTCAAAAGATTTATGGCCAAAAAGAGAAGTTGTAATTGGTAAATTGTTTGTTATTTATTTTATTCAAATGTGTAGTTTGATTTTTGGTCTACACATTATGTTATTACGGTTGAATTTTCTGGTAAATTGGAATTCCAAACTCAAGAAATGATAACTAAAAATATGGAAAAAACACATGTGTGAAACATTGATAATAAAATAAAATAATATAATCTTTATGTATTTATCAGTTGAATGACTTTACCTACAGACCTTGTTGTTTTTTATATAGTAGAGTTTGTTATTATTCTGGGTAAGGATTGACATTCTATTTTCCATGATAAGATAGATTGTAGTGATCAAGAAGTATATTTTCAGAATTAGTTTCAGTTTATATTCATGAATGAACCAATATTATTAATAAAATAATCTGAATTTGAGAAAACATTAAAATATGGGAATGAATTTCATCCTTCACTTACTGTTGAAAACAAAGGAACTATTCAGATTAATGATGTTCCACTAGTGAATTAGTATCTATAGGTTTTTCTAATGATTATCCTATTATTATACTTGATTATGAAGTTTAATTTAATATTGAAATGGTTCATGATACAAAAACTAAATAAAAACCCCCTTTTCAAATTGAACATGTTGAACTTTTAGAGTTTAAAAATGAATTGTAGGTTTTATTAGATAAAACATTTTTTCAACCTAGCACTCCACCTCGATGTTAAAAAATATTTATTTTAAAAAATAAATATAGATCAATGTGATAGTGAATAAATTATAGATCAATTAATAACATCACTTTTATGAAAAATTATTTTTTTCATCATATCAATGATTTGTTTAATCAGCTCTATCATGCACAATACATTTTGAAGGATGATCAGAGGTTGAGGTATTCGTAGTTTAATGTTAAAGAATTAGAAATTATAAATATTGAATATTGGAATTTATATGGGACTTATGATTGTGTATTTATTCAATTTGTGTTATCTAATGTGTGTGATGTATTCACGTACATTAGGAATAGAATATTTTATGTTTTTATGGATATGTTTGTTGTTGTATTTATTGATTAAAATTTGGTATACTATAAATGTAATGGAGAAAAATAAATACATATAAGGGTTGTTTTGAAAACCTTAATATATACCAAACAACATGGGAAATTTAGAAAGTGTGAATTTTGGGTGAAATTTTTTTATTCCGTTGTCAGATTATTTAAAATGGTTTCCTTACAATTGATCATACTAAAATTAATGTTATTGAAAAATGGATGAACCACACAAATATCACCATAGTTAACATGTTTCTTAATTTACATGGATGTTTTTTGTGGTTGGTTGAAACTTTATCATTTTATTATTCCCCAATATCAATATCAACTCTAAAATGATTTATGTTACTCTGGCTATTGATATGTGATGATTCTTTCTGGAATAGGAAAGACGATTAGCGAATTCCCCAGTTTTTAGTCGGTGTTCTAGAAGTGTCCAATTTTTCATCTACAGTGATTCTTAGTTGAAAGGACATGGTTGTTCCATAATGTATAATGATAAAGTAATTACTTATTACTCATGTCAGTTGAAACATCAGGAGTTACATTATTCTACACATGATTTGGAATTAGGTACTATTTTTTTGAATTAAAAATATAGAGGAATAATTTAATTGGAGTAATAAGTGAAATATAGACTGGTTGTGAATATTTTTTTTATGAATATTCACATAGATGGGATTTAACATAATATATAGGAGATGGATGGAACTAGTCAAGGATTATGATTTCAGGATTCAATACCATCTAGGAAAAAAAATAAATTTAAATATATATTGATTCAAAAAAGTAATTATATATTAACCATGAATTATTCAGAATGCAACCCTTTGGTTAATGATTTGATGAGTTTTTCATTATATCTTGATAGGGTAGGATATTCCTCTAATTTTTTAGCAGTTAGTAAAATATTCTCTATTAAAAATAAATATCCAAATGCTGAAGGAAGGCCTTGAGTTGGAAAAAAAGATTTAATTGGTTCAAAATGGTATGTTTCCTTAAATTATCATTTATAAAATTGTTTTTTGAAATTTTGGAGGATATAATGTGTTCCTTGTGATTCACAGTTGAAGAATGGGTTTTTATATGAAGCTCATAGTTATTCATCTTTTTTTTTTCAAGGAAAGACATATATGTATAGAGATTATTACTTATATTACTTTTGGGATTAAATGAAAAGAGATATTACTGAATTTACCATGAAATATTTTACATATCAGTAGGATAATGTAGTAATACAATTGTTGAATGAGGCACTTTATCAATTTTGAACATTAGTGTTGAAATTAAAAAAATATATCTATAGACTTTGTAGTGGTATTATTGAAGGGTTATTGAGGTAACAATAGAGTATGAGATATTGTGGATTGATGGAATAAATCTTCAAATTTTCTTCCCTTTCAAGTCACTATATATCTAGATCATCATTATTATATGTACCGTAAAGGGATATTCGGGTTACATGGATTTCAGCTCACCATTGTTTCTGGAAATGATTCTAGGTTCACTTCAAACATTTGGAAAGGTCTTTAGAAGTTGTTGGGTACTAAATTAAATTTCAAAATAGATTTATATCCTCTATAAGATGGGAATCCATTACAAAAAATTCAGAAATTAGAGGATATGATACATTCACACTCAATGTATTAAAGGAAAAATGGGACTAAAATCTTTATTATTTTAGTTTTACCATAACAACTTTTTTCATTATAGTATACAAATGGAACAATTTGAGGTATTATCATGAATGTTGTGTTGAATTGTAGTACTTTAAGATGTTTTAGGTGAGAAAAAGTTCACGAGACTATAATTGGTATGGTAAATAGGAAATAAAGTTCAGTTGATTCCTTGAAATATAAGTATAGTCGATAGCAAAAAGAAAAGTTATGCTAATAATCAGAGGAAGGATCACCCTTTTAAGGTGGTTGATCTTGCCTTTCTCAATGTTTATCCCAGGAAATGTTTTATATGTTTTGGTATGAAAGGGAAGTTGAGTACACAATTCGGTAAAAACTATGAAAAACAAGATAATATTTAAATAGTTACATTCTGAGTTTCTTTTCATCTTAGTTTATCCCATTTAAAATAAGTTCTTCATATTTCAATGTTCTGAATGTATATGCCAGATCCATTTAATATTTAATATTTAAAAGTAGTCCAGTTAGAAGAGAGTAATATTTATGTGAAACAAACAGTATAGGATATTAAACATAGATAGAAGGTTTTTTTAGAATAAGGTTATTCATTATGTTATAGTTTTGTGGAAAAAACTTATGGTTGTCGAGGAAATGTGGGAATTTGAGAATTCTTTGAGGAAATGAAATCCACACTTATTTAATAAGTGAGTAAAATTAGGAAGACACTATTTCCAATATGAGGGAAAAATGTAATAACCTAGATAATGATATATTAATTGTACACACAATGATAATTTTTTTATATTCATTTAATAAATTTTTTGTCATAATTTAAGAATTAATCCATTTTTGTGCATAAAAGAAGTTTTTTTTTCAAAAAAGTCTTTTTAGTCTCCATTTTATGGATTCTATATTTTAAAACATGTTTAGAACTTTTATAAATTCTATTTTAAAAAATAAATTTATTCATTATATTGGATTTTAATAAATTACTTTGGATGAATTTTTGGTAATTTTTAGATAAGTTTCATTTTTTGATGAATAATGAAAAATGTGGAAATTTTAATGAAATTGGATTTTTGATCTAAAAAAATTTATTTTATTTAATTATATTAGTGAATGATTTTAAAGTATAATTAGATAAATATATTTTCCTTTAATTTAATTTAGGTCATTGGAATCAATTTCATTTTGAATTTGAATATTCATACATTTCAATCTTTTGAATGTCATTGATTTAAAAAATCGTTTCCCCTTTCCATCAACGAGATTAGTTTTTAGTTATTTTATGAAATATCTATGAATAGAATTTTGAAAAATTAAATCAAAATTAGTATTAGTAAAGTAAAAATTGTGTAAATAGGTCCATTTTATTTTTATACATTATAGATAGTAACATTAATTATTTATTAACATAGTTAATGGTAAATTGGGTAATTAAGGGTAATAATAAAATTATAATTATTTTGAAATTATAGTAATACTTTTACTAATTTAATTTGATGAGTTTATATGAACAGACAAATTTCTTGGTTAGAAATTATAACCTTTTAAAGCCCTTTGGACGATATTATGACTTTTATAATTTTATATTCAAATAAAATTCAATTTTTAACACGTTTGTTTTCAAATAGAGTAATATTTTCAATATGGGGATATATAGAAGTTATATTTGACTATAATGTTTATTAAAATATAAATTGGTTGACATTGTCATAACAATTTATTTTAATATTTTATGGAACCAATTGTTAAATTATATTGTTTCTTAATGACGAAACAATACATGTTTAATTGATGGAAATATCAAATAAATATTTTTTAAAAAATTAAAAGAAATATAATTTTATGACATTAATGTCATCAAGGAAATTTTTTAGATGAATTTTAAATCTTAGTGATGATTCAGATATATTGCTATGAATTTATCAGGTTGTTATTATATTTATAAAATGTCAAGAAAGGAATTGTGTAAAATTTGATATTATTGGTATTTTAAAATATATAATACCTAAAACAATATTTGATAAATTATATAAAATCATAAAAATATAAATTTGGACCAAATGATTATTATAAGCATTTAAATTTCACCAATGGCTCATTTATATGTCTTTCAATGTTTTATAATAATTAGATACCCTAAATGAGTAAATTATATGATATCATAATATGAATTAAATGTGTTAAAACAAAAAGTTAAAGATTAAAAAACCTGTGTAATTTTCACTAGATGAATGGATTTTCACCCATTCTGATAATATATTTTAAACAAATCACTCAGTAAATATTTTTTATAGTATATTAGTTTATATTAATTTAATACTTTTGTTGTGAACTGTGTTGTATTTGTTTTCAATAAGGTGACAGGGATTGAATGGATGAGGGATGAAGTGAAGGACAAAGGAAGTGATGGTGATGGTGATGATTGGAGAATAACCATGGTACTAAGAATCATGTCACTCAGGAGAATCACTAAGTGGCATAGTAGGTATGGTTGAAACGTTCTCTATAAAAATCAGACGATTTTAGAGCTGATCTTTAGTTCAAAAGAAATTGTATTAAGAAGATACAATGTCACGACATTGTTAGAAGTCTATGCATTGTCTTCACAATGCATGAGGAGATAAAGGTGATCCATCCACAATAACTAAGTAGATGTGGAATGAATAAAGGAGATCCATCCACATCACTAAGTGGATGAAATGAAGAAGTTCCATCCATATCTACTAAGTGGATGACGTTAGGATGAACCATCCACAGCTACTAAGTGGATGAAGTGGTTTGAAGAAGACCATTCACTATCTCTTAGTGCATGAGGATTTGAAGATGATCCAACCTCATCTCTGATTGTATCATTGAAGAACACTGGAGAAACAATTTATTCAAGAGTAATAGATGAAGAAGAACCTTCGGGAATTCCCTTTTAAGTGAAGAATACAGGTTGAGAGGAGTATGGAATTATAATGAAGAAGAGGAGGTGAAGGAGAGGTTAATGGCATGAAGAAGAATTGTTCCTACTTGGTTATTTAACCAAGTATTTAAGGTGGAGCTTATGCAAAATATATGCCAACTATAGGGAAAGCCTTAGGGCCTCAACCCAAGGTACATGTGGGACTAGGTCACCACGCCCATGGGGAAACCGCAGGGGCCATCCCAATAGCGGCCGGGCCATGTGTAAGCTCGTGCCATGCGGAGGTCAAGCCATCGCCGCGTGGGATCCATGTGCGTGCCCATGGAGGAGCATAGTTGGCGCTAGAGCGCGCCCGGAGGAGCATAGTGGGTGCTAGAGCATGCCCATAGGAGAACCAGTGTGGGGTGGCACTGGAGGGTGGAGAGGAGTAATCTGAGCTATGTTCGAGCGTAGATTTTTGATAAAACATGCAAGAATTGCGGTGTGTTTGGATGTGGGATGAGTTTTTAAAATGCGGAGGAAATCCAGGCCGCTCATCCGATTACGCCTATGATCGCTGTCGTCCATCTCATCTGCGATGCTATGTTATAATCCCAGCCATCCTTGATCATTAAACACGGTTCCAACGACTCAGGATTTTATCTTCAACCTCTCGCTGAGCTGAGGACACCCCGCAATACCTCCTGCAAACCAGAAGCACCCGAGCGATGGAGAAGAAGCTCCCGACCGCCTCTGATAAAGATGAGGCCTTCATTGTGTTCGTATCCCCTTCACAAACACATGCATATATTAAAATTTTCATGCATGCAACGAGATGAAGAAATTCGAGGGAGCCCAAGGCAAATGAAGTTGTCGAGGATGCACTGCATGTTCGATGTACAAGGAAAGGCTTCACATGCGTTTGTAAAGGAATTCATGTGATTCACACACCAAGAACGAAGGACCCATGGTTGAAAAGGAAAAAGGAAACAACTGAGATTTTCGGGATATCTCATCCGCAAATATAGTGAGCATTAAATATTTGAACTCCGAGGTTCTTTCTACGTTCCTCGCCTATAACAGGAGGAGCTGATTCCTTGGAAGAGGTTCCTAAAAAAACCGGAGGTCCCGCGAAGCTCTGAGCAACATGAAGTAAATCTCTACGTACAACCTGTGCAGCAGAACAGCCAGGAGCCACCCGAGGTTCCAAGAGTTCCTTTCGCGCTAACCCTGCACGAAATATGTAAGGAGGAGGCCACCCTGCGTGCTCCCCTACGTGATAGGGAAGAAGGTGAGCCTTGCACGCCCGCTGCCCGCAACACTTGTGCGGTAGCAAGTGGTCGCACCCCATGCACCCACTGTGCCTACGAACTCGCACGACAGAAGAAATCCACCATGCCACCTGCGCGGTAAGAGGGAGCTGCCGCATTTGTGCGGCAGAAGGAGTTGTTGTGTCACCCGCGCGGTAGAATCCTCTCTCGCACCCTACCCGGTTGAAGGCAGGAGGTGGCCGCATAACATTCATGCCCTCTGTTGGTGATGTGTACGGTGCTCAAGTGGAAGGCCACACGTTTGTGTGTGTGTTCAATGAAACAAGAAGGCCGAAGCATACTTTAAGTGTATAAGAGAAGGAAGGTAGTGTGTGCATAATAGAAAAGGTGGCCCAAAGGAGCACATGTGTAGGTGAAGGGTACATGCCCAAGGCCCTATGGGTTAAGTGTGCTAAACAAGTGAAGATGCCATTACCTTAGTGTGTGAACAAGTGGAGTGTGTACGCTTTGAAGAAGAAATCAAGAACAAAGGAAAAGAAGAATGTGTGTGTGAAAAGAGATTTTTCACTCATTGAGGGTTTTATCACACCACGAAGAAAAGGGGAGTGCATGCATTCTTGAATGCACATACACATGTAAATAAAGATTCTTTTGTGTTTGTGCATTTGATAAGTCCAAGAGCAATGGTCCTTGATGATAATTGAGAAGCCATGCAATCAGTGAATGAAAATTCAGAGATGCCATGCACTTAGTGCATTATGTTGAATTGAAGAGAGACTGAAGCCAGACTGATTTTAAAGACAACATTTATCTGAGTTTTTAGTAGTTGAGAAGACCAAGAATATTGAGGGGGCATACTCAGTGAAAGAAAATATTTGCCCATTGATATTTTTGAAGACTGAGGTCGGGTCATCTTTAGAAGAAGGAGATAAAGCCCGAACAAAGAAGAGGAGTCCTGGTCACCACATTTGATCAGAATAAGTGAGCAAGGCCAATAGTCCTTACTCAAGGCCGTTGAAGACACTTGAAGAGCTTAATGAAGAAGAGCTACTCATGTGACTCGAGGAGCTAGGAGAAGACCCCCTGTGTGACTCAGGGTGGAGAAGTCTTAGGTGAAATCTGAAGCAGGCCAGTGGGACTCTAGTGACATAGTGGGATGTAGTATAAAGACCCTCCTGTGGGACGTAGGAGTGATATAATGTGACTCTGTATCGACCATTGTAATTACTAACCGAATTATAGTGGATAAACCTTATTGGGGCGTTTAACCAACATGGAAAGGACGTAGGACTTTGGAGCCGAACCTTGTAAATCCTTGTGTCCTGTACCTTTACATTTACTACATCACTCAAGGATAGGCTGAGAGATACAATAAGAGTTGATTGAGCTCTTAACAAGTCATAGAGGTTTAATTGATAATGAATCAATTAGTAAAAAGATCAAATGGATCACTAACTCACCCCTCCCCCTCTTAGTGATCATAATGATCTGGGCACTTCAATTGGTATCAGAGCAAGGATTCCTCTAAAATATTTAAGGGAGTCTTTATGATGTGAATATTTGAGGAAATGAGTGAACACCCTAAAATGGAGATATCATCCAAGACTTAGAAAAATAGAAAGAAAAAATATTCCAAGAGGATGAAGAAGAACGTTGCTACTAATAGAGAAACACCTTCTATTGAAGGTAATGTGAAAGTCACAACAAATGACAATTCCCTTTACCACTCTTCTGATAAATCCTACTCTAGATGTGATGATGATATAACTATCAATGATCATCTGAATGCACTCAAATATCTTCGGAAGACAGTCCCTAGGGAAGTGGCAATGTGTATTACTACAAGCAGCCGTGATCTTCAACAAGAAAAATTACAGCTAGAAGAAGAAGCCAATTCTATGGAAGATCAATTGGCAAGAAGGGTTGGAATAACCAACACTCTCACAAAGCTGGTGAAGGCCAAGGATGAAACAATTTCCCTTTGCAATGAAATAATTGAAGATGTTAGTGAATAATTTAAAAGAAACATTTGTAGGAAATAATTCGTTGATATAGTGTTCAAAGATGTTTTCCATGCACTGGAAAAGTGGGACATAGTTTCATTGGTTGTCAAAGATGCTCAATTTGAAGACAAAGTAAAAAGGGTAAAGGAGCTTGAAATTAATTTCAAGAAATGAAGAAGGTGCATGAAGACCAGATGAAACAACTGAAAGAGAATTAGGATAGAAGGATAAGACTTGTTGAGGATGAGAATAACTCTCTCAACATGAAATGCTTAGAACTAGAGGTGATATTTAAAAATCAGAAATTACCCAAATCCGAAACCACCCAGTCAGCTGGAAGTAGAAATGTTTCCACTCAAGTGTGCTTTGAGAAGGATGATTCCAAAATAAGGACATCCTCTAATGAAAGGGAAACATCTTCCAAGAAGAAGGTACCATCCCTACCATCATGTACTAATGATTATAAATGTGTTTCCTCAAAAAGTGCAGGATGGAAGAATAACTATAAACAAGTATGGATGATGAAGATGAAGAATGAGAGCTCTCTTGAAAAAAGAAAGCAATTCAAGAGAAAGACCCAACAATCAGAAGAAGTTAAGAAGACATGATTTGTGGGTCAACGTTGGTGTTGCAACTGGTATGGACATTGCGCAATGGATTGTTGGTACAATACTCTAAATGAAAAGGCACAAAGGAATCCCCTACCAAGGGAGAGTAATCTAGAGAAGAAGAAGAAACATCCACAAGTCTAGAAACATATGTTTACTACAAACAGATTTGGAAGGTTTGATTACATCTGGGATGAATGAAAAAGTGGTCATAAGAATGATACATACCAATCTCCAAATGTATCCAAAAATGAAAAGAAAAATAGATCACAGAACCTATCCAAGAAAGAAGAAGTATCCTTGGGAAGAAAACAGAAGAATGTTGAAAATTCTCCCAAGAAGATTTTTCAAAAGAATAAGAAGAAATTGGATTCCAAACCCAAGAAGGGTGATGCATCCATAAGGACTACCAAGAAAAAATGCTTCTACTGTGGAAAGAAAGTTCATACCCATGGATCTTTGTAAACAAGCCATGGAACTAAATAGAAGGAAACTACACTCAATAGGACAATCAATCTATTAGAAGAAGAAGGGATTGATTGAAAATAAGCTTCCTAAGAAAGGTAACTTAAAAGCACCAATGGAACTTTGTGGAACATCCAAATTTGATGCCTCACTTCCAATGAAATATTAATCATCTGGCCATAAGATTAGGAAATAATGAGAAAGGATGAAAATTCACATGCCAAAGCTAGTTCAAAAATAAAACCAAATATTTCACATGAAGATGAAGTTCTCTGTGTGAGGTGCAATAAATCTGGTTATATTAGTAATAAATTCATCACACTCATTCCAGATCAAAAAGAATTTTTCAAGAGAATGAAGATTACACAAGGAGATTCTAGTTCTCAGAAGACACTTATATAGAGAGGAGTCACAAACAAAGAAGTTGAAGAGGTGTTAAGTTCCACACCAGCACAAACATCATTAAAGATCAAATGTGCAAGTGTGAATAATGGAGAAAGTGGAACATCTTGGTTGAGAGAATCTTATCAACCTTTTTGTTAAAACTGATGAACAAAGGATGTTCCATCTTATTCCCTAATCACTGGTTTATACATGTACTTACATTTCAGGGAATTGAAGATGGTGATCACTCTCAAGTTGAGAATGGTATGGACAGAATGGAGTGAACCCCTTGAGGGGGGGGGGGCAATCTGTAGATGATGATGTTTTTATATTCATATCATCTTGTGAAAAAATGAAGGATTTAGGAATTCATTGATATATATAAAAATTTTCAGCCCCTTGAAGCCTAAGCATTATCTCACATGTATAGGGAATTGTGGACAACATTTAATTCTTTTGTTACATCACTCTTGTTTTCTATACTAGGTTATCCCTATTAGACTTAGATATGATTTACTAAAGGCTCGTTGATAAAGTGAACATGTGACATCATCCCTCTCTTACTGATTTTCAAGAAGATACTATTCATATGGAGGAATAAATATTTTGAGGAGAACCACACCTCACCTTTGCATTTGGATTCCAATAAGGTGGAGAAAATCTTGGCACACATATTGACCCATTCATATGTCCTCTATTGATATTGACAAAAAATACAAAGGGGGAGATTGTTGTGCACTGTGTTGCATTTGTTGTCAATAAGGTGTTAGGGATTGAATGGATGAGGGATGAAGTGAAGGACAAAGGTAGTGATAGTGATTTTGATGATTGAAGAATGACCATGGTACTAAGAAGCATGTCACTTATGAGAATCACTAAGTAGCATAGTAGGTAATGGTTGAAACATTCTCCATAAAAATCGGACGATTGTAGAGCTGATCTTTAGTTAAAAAGAACTTGTATTAAGAAGATACAATGTCACAACATTGTTAGAAGTCCATGAATTGTCTTTACAATGCATGAGGATATAAAGGAGATCAATCCAAAATCACTATGTGGATGAGGAATGAAGAAAGGAGATCCATCCACATCACTAAGTGGATGAAATGAAGAAGTTCCATCCATATCTACTAAGTGGATGAAGTTAAGATGAACCATCCACAACTACTATGTGGATGATGTGGTATGAAGAAGACCATGAACTATCTCTTAGTTAATGAGGATTTGAAGATGATCCAACCTCATCTCTCATTGGATCATTGAAGAACACTAATGAAACATTTGATTCAAGAGTAATGGTTGAAGAAGAACATTCTGGAATTCCCTTTTAAGTGAAGAATACAGGTTGAGAGGAGTACAGAATTATAATGAAGAAGAGGAGGTGAAGGAGAGGTTAATGGAATGAATAATACTTGTTACTACTTGGTTATTTAACCAAGTATACAAGGTGGAGCCTATGCAAAAAATATTCCAACTACTGGGCCAGACATAGGGCCTCAACCCAAGGCACATGTTGGACTAGGTTACCACGCCCATGGGGAAACCGCAGGGGCTAGCCCAATAGCGGTCGGGCCATGTGTAAGATTGTGCCAAGCGGAGGTCAAGACCATGTAGCGTGGGAGCCAAGGGCGCACCCATTAAGGAGCATAGTGGGTGCTAGAGCGCGCCCGAAGGAGCATAGTGGGTGCTAGAGCACGCCCGCAGGAGAACTGGTGAGGGGCGACACTGGAGTGGGAGAGGAGTTATATGAGCTGTGTTCGGGAGGAGATGTTTGTTAAACGACGCAAGAACCGTGACACATTTTGATGTGGGACAAGTTTTTTAAACTTGTATGAAATCCTGGACGTTCATTCGATCGTGCATCTGATCGCTACCATCCATCTCATCCGCGGTGCTAGGTTATAATACCAGTCGTCTGCGATCATTAAACATGGATCCAATGGCTCAGAAGATTGTCTACAACCTCTCGTCAAGCCGAGGACACCGCGCGATTCCTCCTACAAACCAGAAGCACCCGAGCAATGGAGAAGAAGCTTCCGGACGCCTCTGATGAAGATAAGGCCTTCATTGTGTTCGTCTCCCCTTCACGAACACATGAATGCGTTATAATTTGCATTCATGCAACGAGATGAAGAAATTTGAGGGAGGTCGAGGCAAATGAAGTTGCCGAGGATGCACTGCATGTTCGACGTACAAGGAAAGCCTTCACATGCGTTTATAATTGCATGCACGTGATTTTCACACCAAGAACAAAGGATCTTGTGGTTGAGAAAGACAAAAAGGAAACAACTGAGATTTTTGGGATATCTCATCCGCAAAGATAGTGGGAATTCAAGATTTGAACTCCGAGATTCTGTTTGTGTTCCTCGCCTATAACAGGAGGAGACGATGCCTTGGAAGTGGTTTCTGAAAAAACCGGAGGTCCCGAGAAGCTCTAAGCAACGTGAAGTAAATCTCTGCATACATCCTGCCCGGTAGAACAGCCCGGAGCCACCCAAGGCCCTGAGAGTTCCTTTCACGCCACCCCTTCACGAAAGAAGTAGGAGGCCACCTTGTGTACTCCCCATCATGACAGGGAAGAGGTCTGGCCTTGCACACCCGCTGCCCGCAACATTTGCGCCGATGCAAGTGGCCGCACCCCACACACCCTCTGTGCCCATGAACTCGTGCGGCAGGAGGAAGCCACCACTCCAACAGTGAGATAGGAGGGAGCTGCCGCACATGCGCAGCAGAAGGAGTTGTCGCACCACTCGCGCGGTAGAAGCCACTCCCATACCCTAACCGGTTGAAGGCAGGAGGTGGCCGGATAACTTGCACCCCCTCTGTTGGTGAGGTGTATGGTGCTCTAGTGGAAGGAGACACGTTTGTGTGTGTGTGAAATGAAACAAGAAGACCGAATCATACTTTAAGTGTACAAGAGAAGGAAGGACGTGTGTGAATAAAAGAAAATGTGGCCCAAAGGAGCACATGTGTGGGTGAAGTGTACATGCCCAAGGCCCTACGTGTTAAGTGTGCTAAACAAGTGAAGAGGCCATTACCCTAGTGTGTGCATAGGTGGAGTGTGCACACTTTGATGAAGAAAGAATGAACAAAGGAAAATAAGAAGATGTGTGTGAAAAAAGAGTATTCACACATTGAGGGTTTTATCAAACCAAGAAGAAAAGGGCAGTGCATGCATTCCATCATGTGCATGCACACATAAATAAAGGATTATTTGTGTGTGCGCATTTTTAAAGTCCAAGAAAAAAGGTCCTTGAAGATAATTAATAATCCATGCAATCAGTGCATAAAGATTCAGAGATGCCATGCACTCAGTGCATGAAGTTGAATTGAAGAGAGATTGAAGCCATAATGATGTTAAAGACAAAATTTATCAAAGTTTTCAGTAGTTGAGAAGACCAAGAAGATTGAGGGGGCTTACTCAGTGGAGGAAAAAAAATTTCCCATCAAGATTCTTGGAGAATTAGGTCGGGTCATCATTAGTATAAGGAGATAAAGCCCGAACAAAGAAGAGGAGTCATGGTCACCACATTTGATCAGAAGAAGTGAGCAAGGCCAAAAGACCTTACTCAAGGCTGTTGAAGACTCTTGAATATCTTAAACAATAATAGCTAATCGTGTGACTCGAGGAGCTAGGAGAAGAACCCCTGTGTGACTCATGGTGGAGAAGTCTTCGGTGAATGCTGAAGTAGGCCAGTGGGACTCTGGTGACACTGTGGGATGCAGTATAATGACCCTCCTGTGGGACTCAGGAGAGATACAGTGTGAATCTGTATCGACCATTGTAATTACTAAACGAATTATAGTGGAGAAACAATGATGGGGCGACTAACAAATATGGCATGGACTTCGGCCTTTGGAGCCGAACCTTGTAAATCCTTCTATCATGTGCCTTTACATTTACTGCATCACTCGAGGAAAGGATGAGAGATATAAGAAGAGTGGATCGAGGCCTTAACAAGTCATAGAGGCTTAATTGATAAATAATCAATTAGTAAAAAGATCAAAAGGATCACTGATTCACCCCTCTCCCTCTTAGTGATCACATTGATCCGGGCAATTCAACTTTGATTAATCCCAAGAGTGCCCTTATAATTTCCTATAAAAGTTCACACATTAATCTCATTTAAATACTCTTCAAAAACCTTTTGGTTCTTCCAATATCTACAAAAATACCTTTATATAATTCCAAATGATAAACTAGAGGCCTTATATTAGGAATAACACAATCATTAGTGGTGATACGATATTAATAAAATAAGAAAATCTGAAGTAGAGGTATCATTTTTAATTTAACTTTTCTATATTATATATTCTTGAACATCCATAAAATATTATTCCACCATGATGAAATAATAACTCCATTACCTTCAATATAAATATATGTTATCATTTTAATATAATCACAATATTAAATCCACATTTCCATTAAATGGGAAATGAATTTATCATTCGTGCGTATTGTAGAATACCACATCGTGTACCGATATAATTTTTTTTCCATCACATTCTCTCAAGAAAAGTTATAATGATAGATTTAATAAGTATATATTATATTAAAAACAAATTTAATCTAATTAAATACAAATATATTATTAATATTCTTAAATTTCTATATACATAAAAATTATAATATTGTTTATGCGTACGTTTGAAAAATCACCACCACAATGTGATGTGATTCATTTTTCATCACCACATCACATGGATGGTGTATATAAGAATATTTAAATTAATATAATTATATTTAGGATATTATGATTATTTTTTATTTATAAAATAATTATTTATTATTTCTATAATGATTATATAAATACTAAAACGTAAATCATGCATACATACAAACTACCATCTCCAGGATTATAATGTTGTTTGTGTTTCATAACCATATATAAAAGAATTAATTAAAAATTATAATTGTTTTATAAAAGTTATTATTATGTCATGAATATTATTATGAAGTTGTTGCAATTATTACCACTTTGACTATTGACATCAAATAAAATTCATTTTGGTCTCAATTACCGAATATTGAAAAAACATACAAAATGAAAATAATTAATTATTTAATTGTCATAACATGATAATATATAATATAAAACGAATCAAAATATATTCTCCATAATTATTATTTTAAAAATGAATTTATTTTTTAGGAAGATAATTATATTATGTGATGAGTCTGACTTAAGGTAAGGGGCTTCCGTTTAGAAACCCTCAATTAAAGATCCCTTTCCAAATCTTTTTACAAGAGTAAATGTGAATGTTTATTATATTATACCCCATTAATGGATTTATGATAATTTTTTTCCTATAATTTTTATATTATTTCATTAAAACATTAATAATTTATTTTAAAATAAGGTGTTTTCAATTCTGAGTACACAACTTTGCAAACATGAAAAATGACTTCTAAAGTTATTTTTCCTTTATTGTTGATGTATATGTTTTTTATGTTATTTTTCTTTGGAATTTTTTTATGATTAAGGGTGTTTTCATGATTATCCAAAGTTTTGGGGATTCTGTTATTTCTCTTTAAAAAATTGGTTAATGAGACGGAGTTACTGGGTAATGTTTCTCATAAGAGATTTAGGGAATATACTATGGTGGGTATTCCAAAAGTATCTATAAAGGTTACTCCCAATATTTTTGTGATAGCTAAAGAATGTGTAAAAGTGATATGTAATTAATGAGACAAGTAACCATTGGGTTTTTTATTTACTGTTGATTTTTTCAGGAATCTTATAATTTTTTGAGGTAAGCGAGAGAGATTATATTTTGGGCGATAAATATAATGATATGAAAATGATTCCATTGAATTAATGTATTCATGGAATAACATTTCTATCATTTTACTATGTCCCTTATTGAGCTTCTTGTGCTCGTCAAATTATTAAAAATGTTTTTCATAGGGTATAAGGATGCGAAATAGAATGGAGGATGTAAAGATTAATGTTATGATGATTTTTCATGGAAATGAAATCATGTTTTCATTTAGATGACATATAATATTGGAAGAATGTATACTATTTAAAATTTATCAACATTATAATAATTTTAATAGTTATGTGTCAATTATGATTTAATTATTTTAAAATCAAAACATTAAAATATCCTCAACATTGAAAAAATTAATTTCTTGACTAAAACTCAAGATCATGTAATGTTTAACACCAAGTACATATAGTTGCACTAGTGCCTTTAGATAAAATACCTAGAGTAGATATATAGCCTTCCATAAGGATACTAATTTTATATTTTAGACAAATTTTTAAGACTCTTGATCCTACAATAACTCATCATAGAGAGACATATACTCTGCAATTCATTGAAATTTATTATGACATATCTAGGCGAAGATGAATTTTCACATTCATGAAGTTGAAAATTGAGGAATTACGATTTTCTAGTGAGATAGACCCTGATTTATATGATTTATGATATGATAACATCCATTTATACCATTTAGGATACTCTGATGGAGAGATTGTATTACTTTAATTCGATTTCATATGCATCTATTGTTATAACTCTTAAAAACTTCTGTAGATGTTGATTTGAAATGGTCTCTATTTCTATAATAGAAACATAGTGCTTTGGAAAAAATTAATGGTTCATATCAAAATGATATAAGACATGCTATTATTCATAGTGGGAACTTATAAAAAAGGGTTAAAGATTTATAGAATAAGGTGAATAAATTGATAGGGAAACCATAAATTTTTTATTTAAATATTAAACTTCAATGGTGTATAATATATTTGAATTGAATTCCCAATTCATGATTCAATATGAGAATATAAGGATGTGAACTTCTGGAAGGGAATTCAAGGATTAGGTTTGGAAGATGGATGTTTTTGTAACATCCCGAGATTTTATAAAAAAATATTCTTTTTAATTTCATTAATGTCTTCTGTTGTACGCTACACCAAAAGGAGCTTGCTCAACACGCATCCTTGACTTGCCTTGCATTACACGCAATCACGACCTTCCTCGATAGCGTGTGTAGTACGCAATACCGAGTTTCACTAAACAACGATATGCTATTAAAATATTATTAAAACTTTAGAAATATTAGCGCTCAAAATGGACTTCATTTTTGGATTCAGACTATCAAATTTAGCCTAAGGTGAAATATTGGTACTTTTCGGATAACTTTCATATTTTGATAAATAATGAAAATTACTATATTATAATTAAAAACAACTTTTTTAATCGAAATAATTAATAGTGATAAATTATTAATTTGAGTGGTTTTAAAGTATATTTAGAATATATTTTTACAATTTAATACAATGTTGGTCATTGGATGTAATTTCACATTTAAACCAGTTATAAACAAGTGGCAATCTTTCGATAGTTATTATCTCTTAAGAACACGCTATTTGTTTTGACGACGGGAATTAATTTTTAAATTAATTAATGCAACTGATATGTTTTGAATTTGATAAAATATACATCATTTTTGAATTCATAATATCAAATATAGCTTCGATCTGTTTTTTGGTATTTTTCTGGAAACATTCATTTTTTGATGAATAGTGAAACCACTAAGTGGTAGTGAAAAAACTGAATTATTCATAAAAACTAATTTTACCGCTTCTGTGAGTGGAATTTTGAAAATCCAAGAGACACAGTTAATATCAAGGACTAAAATCTGGTTCAATGAGATGAAAAGAATTTTTGGTGAATAGTAACTTTTTACTTATTTTTACCACGGTTAAAAGTAAATAGGGTAATTAAGGATAAAAATGATATTATTATTAGCATAACACATGTCCTAATTCTATTGTACAAGTGTAATTCGACCAAAAACAACCATAGTAATAAAATATGACCATTTAGGCCCACTTGGATTAGATTAGGACATTTATTATTAATTTATTTAAAGAAGGGTTAAAATAGTTAAAATCAAAGTTTAATAAGTAAATCATTTTTAATATTGGGATATACATAAGTTAAATTAGACTATAAATATTCATTAGAAATCTAAAATGATTTCATACATAATCGTATTTTATTTTTAATTTTTAGACATTAAATAATTTAATTTATTTATGAGACAATGATGATGCAGTAATTATCTTATTAATGAAATATTGACAAAATTGATGTTATAAATACCCAAATAAATATAATTTGAGACTTTTTATGAATTAAACTAATTTAATAGGTTAATATGAAATGTTATGATTTATTTAATTAACTTTGGTCGAAGTAATAATCTTGTTATGAGTTTCAAAAAAATCAACTATTGAATAGTGTCATAATTGACATAAAATAGTTTTTAAAACAAATATAATATTATTAATTGTTATTTTATTCCTAAAAATCTAAGGTTCATCCCCATGACTTAGATAAGGTTATATATATTAATAAAACCCAACTTGGGGGTCCCTTGGATGTATATGGTATGTTTATTAACTATATAATATAAAAATACAAAGTGACATGGTAAATGTCAATCTAATTAACTTAGAGTTAAAAATAAACGATAAGGTTAATATAATGACCTAACCTTGTAAAAATTCTATTGGATGAGGGGATTTCGACCCATACCCACCTTATCTTCGAAATAACTCAATTTGGATCTATTTAAAACCGAACATGACATTATAATAAAATAATATTTTTAGTTATTCCAAAGGTGCCCCTCTCCTCCCTTATAAAAGGGCACCTCCTCCCCCTCTTCCTCACACCACTTTGAGCCTTCACGCTCGGCCAACACCTGCAAATTTCTTCTTTCCACTTCCCTAGAGACATCCTAGAGGATCTGGTCCTCTTCAAAGACCTATTTTAGTGCCCTAAAAGGAAGTCTCAAAGAAGCACTTCAAAGAAGAGGTAATGTCCGTTACCGATTCTTTCATCTTTATTTCTTCTTCCACTTCTTCTTCATTAGTTGTTTCATTATGAACTAATAACATCAGTTTCACTCATATACTGATATGTTATTATAAGTATGAAACAACCCTATTTCACCATCTATCCATCCTACGGAAAAAGAAATCACCGAGCGTCCGTACGTATGAAATACCGTCTCCACGCCGTGGTGTAATCTATTTTCCACCACCACCTTACTTGGATGGGTATAATGGTGTAAATAATGAATATATATGACTATTATAAATTTATATTGATTCTTAAATAGTATACATACTCTCCAATACAATTCCACTATCATAGGAATGATATCATCACTCGTGCGTACGTACAGAATACCGTCTCCACGATGTGATGCGACTCGTTCTACATGATCTTAATTTAATAATGATTATATAAATGAATTGAATGAATTAAAATGATATATATTACAATTATAAAATTCTATAAATGAGGTATCTATAACCTAAAGAGAAGAATATGAATTTATTCGAGAAACACGCATAAGAACAAAAAGTAATAAAAACCCGAATAACAAGTAGTAATGAAATATTACTACTAAGAAGCTAAGAATATGACCATATATGATATCATAAAAATAATTATGATTCTGTAATAAGTCAATAACAATATTTAAATCATTATACAGGAGGTTCGGATACGTACAAAGCATATCAGACCTAAGGTAAGGGAAATATCACAATCTCATTTTTATTCGAGAGTACATATACTTTGGTATTTACTGGGGTGTATTTTATCATCCACATCCATGTTCCCTCAATATGTCATATTATTTCCAACCACCTACAATTGTTTAAATCCAATTTTACCCTTCGGTGAGTTTTTAGTAAAGGATATGAAAGGAATTTTTTTTCGTTTTTCATACGAGGAACTTTTTGACTTTTCCGACAAAAGTACGAAGAATGTTTTTTAACTTATACGGCATAAATGGATTTTTAAAAAATTATTTACAAGAATATTCCTTTTCAAATTTTCAAGCTTATTTATAATCAACTTCTTTTAGATTAAAATTTTATGACATGTTAAGAAAGGAAAAATGTTTTTGAAGTAGAAAAGATATTTTCATCAAGAATGGAGTTCAAGTGTTTTATCAAAATTATTTTCCATCTAAGATAATATAGGGTTATGTTTATATCCCTATTATTACATTGATATGATTATGTTGTGATGGTTATATTTTTATGAATTCCTTTATCTTATATGAATTGTTTTATGATGTCATGATTTTTAAGATTCCCATTTTTATTACATGGGTTATGCAATGATGTATGATTTATTTGATTTTATGACACACATAAAAATGGTATCATTATGAGATGGGTGGGACCTATATCTCCCTCAAATTCATTGGGTAATGATTTTATATTTCATGAGATAGACATGGCTGGAACGGTAGGTTATACCGGTTCAGTGAAACAGGACTGAAACGAGGGTGACTCGGTTCAGAAATGAACTTTGTCCACTAAGATAGTCTTGGAAATGAGTCTTGACTAATAAGATGTGATTCTCTATGATTATGTGTGTATGCCACAAAGTTTCATGGTTTAAGTTATGATTATTGGTATTTCATTTCACTACTATGATTTATCCCATGTTATGAATTTATGCTCTCTTTTGCAGGTTAAGTTTTCCAAAATGTTAGGTTCTTATAAATATGATGTGGTTGATATTTATTTTGTTTACGCTTACTGAACATTTGAGCTCACCCTTTTATGTTTTCTTTTCCCCAGGATATAAATAATGGTTTTACGTAAAAAAAGGAAGATCTATATGGGAGATGTTGAAGATCTTTCACAACGATTAGAATATTATATTCCGAGTTTCCAAAGACACTAAACTATTATGATCCCTGTGTGTGTGTTTTTGTTATGTACTAAGGATTCCGCAAAAGTAATGTAATGTCCATTTATATCAAGATTTTGGTCTCTACAGTTTGTATCAGTGATAAAGGAGGTAGGAATGTATCCGATCCTTGGGAACTCTCACATGTGCACGTTGGACGAAGCATGGATCTCCGCCCAAGGGCTTCATGGGGAAATGGCTGCCACTGGGGATGGTGGTATGTACCACCCAGCGGGTGTAGCCTCCCATGGAGTGACCTGATAGGTATCAATTATAGTCCACTGGAAGTAATTCCAGGCTGCTACAGTTGGTATCAGATGAAAAGTTTAGTCAACCTTTGGAAACTAGGATGCAAAAAGGTTAGTGAGATCCCTAGAGATATTTCTAAGGTATGTCTAGGGATGTCCCTAAGTATAAGTATACGTATAGGATATAGTCCTAAAACTATGGTAACGATATTACATTAAAACAAAGGAGTTAGATATTGAAGTTACTCCCCCTTTATTATGATTTTTTCCTCTCACACTATTCTTTTGGGGTTTTAGAATATGGCTGGAAACAAGATGATTCACGATAATAGAGGATATGATGGACAATGGAATGATATTCTTCATGAGAAACCAAATGAAATAGGATTTGGAACTCCAAACATCATTATTATGCCGAATCAGAAATCTCATAATATGATCAATAATGTTAAATTTGGTAAGTTTCCTAACTCGGCTAATAAGAGAAAGATGGAGTTTCATGATGATCATAGAGGAATGAAAGTTCAATTTCCCCTATATAAATCATGTGGGAAGAGGCATCAAGGAGAATGTTTCAAAGGAACTGAAAGATGCTTTGTGTGTGGAAAAGAAGGACACAAAGCCAGTAAGTTCAAAGGAAAAGGTTCAGTTAACACCAGGGATGAGGATAATGGTATTTATACGACATCAACAATGGTTAAATGTTTTAAATGTGGAATGTACGAGAATTATGCAAACCAATTCCCTAAGTGAAAGTCTCAAGAAGATAATCAGTATGGTCATATGGGTAGTATTTATGTGTATGATGATGAAGAGACTAAAAATTATATGTGAGATGAAATAATTGTTGAAGCTCGGTCAATGGTTTAAGAATGTAGTGGAATGATTACATTTTTATCATGTGTAATGTTGTATAAGTAATATCATGGTACTATGGAATAATGAGACATCTAAGGATTGTTACACTGTTATCTTTCCTTGAGTTTTGAAATTGTATGATTAATGTTACCAGTATCCATGAAAGGTTATTCAGATATTTTTGGAATGTGGATGATATGCGCATAATGAAGGGATAAGGAGAAAATTAAATGTTTGATAGTATTCATGAGCTCATGACTGTTATAAGGAGAAGGTTATATCATGGTTTGAGTATATAGAATATTTGGATTTTGGTATGTGGAAAGAGTTATCTTTTGACAGCATTCATGTTTTCACTAAGGTTTAATGGGTATTCAATTTTCAATAGAATACATCATTAAGGTATTCACATGATTGGAATGTGACCAACAAGATATATAGGGGATAAATGATGGTATTCACATGCTTGGTTGACGACATTTCAAGTTATCGTTTTCTTTATACAATGAGCTTGGACCAATGTATTTTAGATAAGCCTAAAGATTGGAATGGATTATGTTAACCATAAGTTAGTATTGTTTAAGGATATATCTTTTTTTTGATATTATTTATGTGATGTTATAGTAATGTAGTTTTAGAAAAAGGACAACCTATAGGACGGGCGACAACCCATCGCGTCGGACAAGGCTGTGGGAATCGAACCCACAACCGAAGTGCGACTGCCCTTTATCACCTATCACTAGACTAAAGGAAGTCCATGTTTAGTAGAAACTAGTTTTATTACATTAAGCAGTATGATATATGAATTATAAGTCCATTTTATGAACTATATATGATTAATCTCACTATAGATGGGCTTATGTATTTTTTTATAAGTTTTCTAACCTTTTGTTTGAGACAGATGGAATGACCCATCATTTTATCACATGATCTGCTAACACATCATGAATGAAAAATTCAACTTCATTTCATTAAGAGATGAAGTGGAAATTGTCCAAAGAATGATAAACAGTGAGACTATACCAAAATCATGAAAGTATTTCTTCTAATTCCAATTTCATCAACATTAGGGAAATGAACTTGAAAACCAAAAATGTTGTCCTAGTGATCTTATATGTGATGAATCAGATGGTACCTTAGATCGCCACAAATTTATGGCTTTGTGATTGATGGCTTTTCCATAGCCATGTTTTCTACCACTCTCCATCAGAACATGATGGTTAGATTTCTCTTCCATGTCCATATTTTCACCTACGTGGAAACCCAATGATTAGTTTATTTGAGTAATCGTTACATTTCATACTTTAGTTTTTAAAGCCAAGTTTTGGTATTCCTTTTTACGATGTGGGTTTCTATTAATGAAATTTTCGAGTAGTAAACCATTTATAACCCCGACGAATTTCGAGGGCGAAATTCATTTTAAGGGGGGTAGCATGTAACAGCCTAAGATTTTATAAAAAAAATATACTCTTTAATTTCAATAATGTCTTGTGTTGTACGCTACACCAAAAGGAGCTTGCTCAACACACTTCCTTGACTTTCCTTGCATTACACGCAATCACGACCTTCCTCGATAGCGTGTGTAGTACGAAATACCGAGTTTCAATAAACAACGATATGATATTAAAATATTTTTAAAACTTTGGAAATTTTAGCTCTCAAAATGGACTTCATTTATGGATTTGGAGTATTGAATTTAGCCTATGGTGAAAATTTGGTACTTTTCGGATAACTTTCATATTCTGACGAATAGTGATAATTACTAAATTATAATTAAAAACAACTTTTTTAATCGAAATAATTAATAGTGATAAATTATTAATTTGAGTGGTTTTAAAGTATATTTAGAATATATTTTTACAATTTAATACAATGTTGGTCATTGGATGTAATTTAACATTTAATCCAGTCATAAACAAGTGTCAATCTTTTAATAGTTATTATCTCTTAAGAACACGCTATTTGTTTTGATGAGGGGAATTAATTTTTAAATTAATTAATGCAACGGATATGTTTTGAATTTGATAAAATAGACATCATTTTTGAATTCATAATATCAAATATAGATTAGATCTAATTTTTGGTATTTTTCTGGAAACATTCATTTTTTGATGAATAGTGAAACCACTAAGTGGTAGTTAAAAACTGAATTTTTCATAAAACATAATTTTACCGCTTCTGTGAGTGGAATTTCGAAAATCTGAGACACACGGTTAATATTGAGGACTAAAATGTGGTTCAATGAGATGAAAATAATTTTTGGTGAATAGTAACTTTTTACTTTTTTTACCACGGTTAAAAGTAAATAGGGTAATTAAGGGTAAAAAGGATATTATTATTACCATAACACATGTCTTAATTCTATTGTACAAGTGTAATTCGACCAAAAACAACCTTATTAATAACATATGACCATTTAGGCCCACTTGGATTAGATTAGGACATTTATTATTAATTTATTTAAAGAAGGGTTAAAATAGTTAAAATCAATGTTTAATGAGTAAATCATTTTTAATATCGGGATATAAATAAGATAAATTCGACTATAAATATTAATTAGAAAGGTTAAAATATTTCCTACATAATGGTATTTTATTTTTAATTTTTAGACATTAAATAATTTAATTTATTTATGACACAACGATGTTGTAGTAATTATCTTATTAATGAAATATTGACATAATTGATGTTATAAAGACCCAAACAAATATAATTTGAGAATTTTTATGAATTTAACTACTTTTATTGGTTAATATGACATGTTAGTACTGATTTAAATATCTTTTGTCGAATTAATCATTATGTTATGAGTTTCAAAAAAATCAACTATTGAATAGTGTCAAAATTAACGTAAAATAGTTTTTAAAACAAATATTATATTATTAATTGTTATTTTATTCCTAAAAATCTAAGGTTCGGAAAAATGACTTAGATAAGGTTATATATATTAATAAAAAACAACTTGGGGGTCGCTTGGATGTATATGGTAAGTTTATTAACTATATAATATAAAAATACAAGGTGACATGGTAAATGTCAATCTAATTAACTAAGTGTTAAAACTAAAAGATAAGGTTAATATAATGACCTAAACTTGTCTAAATTCTATTTGATGAGAGGATTTCGACCCATACCCACCTTATCTTTGAAATAACTCAATTTTTAGATATTTAAAACCGAACTTTACTTTATAATAAAATAATATTTTTAGTTATTCCAAAGGTACCCCTCTCCTCCCTTATAAAAGGGCACCTCCTCCCCCTCTTCCTCACACCACTTTGAGCCTTCAAGATCGGCCAACCCATTCCATGTTATTCTCTCCACTTCACTAGAAACATACTAGAGGTTCTTTCCTTCTTCAAAGACCTATTTTAGTGCCCTAAAAGGAGGTCTCAAAGAAGCACTTCAAAGAAGAGGTAATGTCCATTACCATTCTTTCATCTTTATATCTTCTTCAACTTATTCTTATTTAGTTGTTTCATTATGAAGTAATAACATCAGTATCACTCATATACTGATATGTTATTATAAGTATGAAACAACCCTATTTCACCATCTATCGATCCTACGGAAAAAGAAATCACCATGCGTGCGTACGTACAGAATACCGTCTCCACGCCGTGGTGTAATCTATTTTCCATCACCACCTTTCATGGATGGGTATAATGGTGTAAATAATGACTATATATGACTATTATAAAGTGATACTGATTCTGAAATATTATACATACACTACAATACAATTCCACGATCATATGAACGATATCATCACTCGTGCATACGTGCGGAATACCGTCTCCACGATGTGATGCGACTCGTTCTATATGATCTTCATTTCATAATGATTATATAAATGAATTTAATGAATGAATATGATATATATTACATTAATAACATTATTTAAATGAGATATCTATAACCTAAAGAGAAGAATAAGAATTTATTCGACAAACACACATAAGAACAAAAAGTAATAAACACCCGAATAACAAGTAGTAATGAAATATTATTACTAAGAAGCTAAAAATATGACCATAAATGATATCATAAAAATAAGTATGATTCGGTAATAAGTCAATAACATTATTTAAATCATTATACAGGAGGTTCAGACACGTACAAAGCATATCGGACTTAAGGTAAGGGAAATATCAAAATCTCATTTTTATTCGAGATTGCTTATACTTTGGTATTTACTGGGGTGTATTTTATCATCCACATCCATGTTCCCTCAATATGTAATATTATTTCCATCTAACTACAATTGTATAAATCCATTTTTACCCTTCGGTGAGTTTTTAGTAAAGGATATGAAAGGAATCTTTTGTCGTTTTTCGTACAAGGTACTTTTTGACTTTTCTGACAAATGTACGATGAATTTTTTTAACTTATATGGCATAAATGGATTTTTAAAACATTATTTCCAAGAATCTTCTTTTACAAGTTTTCAATCTTATTTTTAATAAACTTCATTAGGAATAAAATTTTATGACATGTTAAGAAAGGAAAAATGTTTTTGAAGTAGAAAGGATATTTTCATCAAGAATGGAGTTCAAGTGTTTTATCAAAATTATTTTCCATCTGAGATAATATAGGGTTATTTTTATATCCCTATTATTACATTGATATTATTATGTTGTGATGGTTATATTTTTATGAATTCCTTTATCTTATATGAATTGTTTTATGATGTCATGATGTTTAAGATTCCCATTTTTATTACATGGGTTATGCAATGATGTATGATATTTTTGATTTTGTGACACACATAAGAATGGTATCATTATGAGATGGGTGGGACCTATATCTCCCTCCAATGCATTGGGTAATGATTTTATATCTCATGAGATAGGCATGGCGGGAATGGTAGGTTATACCGGTTCAGTGAAACTGGACTGAAACGAGGGTGACTCGGTTCAGAAATGGACTTTGTCCACTAAGATAGTTTGTGCAATGAGTCTTGACTAATAAGATTTGATTCTCTATGATTATGTGTGTATGCCACAAAGTTTCATGTTTTATGTTATGATTTTTGGGATTTCATTTCACTACTATGATTTATCCCATGTTATGAAATTATGCTCTCTTTTGCAGGTTAAGATTTACAAAATGTTATGTTCTTATGAATATGATGTGATTGATATTTATTTTGTTTACCCTTACTGAGATTTTGAGCTCACCCTTTTATGTTTTCTTTTCCCCAGGATATAAAAAAAATTTAGGTAAAAAAAGGAAGATCATTATGGGAGATGTTGAAGATCTTTCACCACGATTAGAAGATTATATTCTGAGTTTCCAAAGACACTAAACTATTACGATCCTTATGTATGTGTTTTTGTTATGTACTAAGTATTCTGCAAAAGTAATGTAATGTCCATGTACGTCAAGCTTCGGGTATCTACAGTTGGTATCAGAGGCAAAGGAGGTAGGAATGTATCCGATCCTTGGGAAATCTCACTTGTGAGCATTGGACAAAGCATGGCTCTCCGCCCAAGGGCTTCACGAGGAAATGGCTGCCACTTGGGATGGTGGTGTGTCCCGCCCAGGGGGTGTAGCTGCCCATGGAGTGCCCTGATAGGTATCAATTATAGTCCACTGGAAGTAATTCCAGAGCGCTACAGTTTTGGCACTTCAACTTGATCTTTTCATATATGTAATAAAACATTTCATTAAATCTATGAAGTGAAGAGGGAATATTACTTTGTATTTTTTTCATCCTAAAGAATCAATTTCTATATTTATCAATCACTATAGTGGTTTTCCAGAGGCCATTCCAACATATTCTTTCATTGATTTCTGAAATAACACAACTATAATAACCCAAATTAAGTGCCTTATATTAATTCATTATCATATTTACAATACTATAACACCAAAAGACCATTCCGTTTTGTAGTTTTTGAAGCCATAAAAAAATATATGAATTTTACAATACATATAAATAGGGAAAAAACCATAGAAAATTCTTTTGAAAACATAAATAAACTCCATGATTATCCTTGGAAATCATTAATTATATTCAACTAAGCATCTTGGTGAAAATAGAACACTATAAAGGACTAAGATCATATTCTTAGTAATGGTAATCAATACATCAAATGATATCTAAAACATAATTAATAAGGCATGGTGATTAACAAAAAACACATGTCATTAAAACATAATATTGAGCACAAAATAGATATAATAGAAGATAATTAAATAATTTCATAGAAAAATAATCAGATGGAGTAAAATAATCACATGTTCTAGTATAAAAATAATCACATGGAGCATCAATTAATTGTTTCATAATGAGGGAATATGTAATGTCTGAATTCATTAACATTCCCATAATGTATCACCTTAGACAGTGTACATAATGTGTAAAAACCCAGTCCAGTTTGTATAATGAGACATACCGAAGCATCAATGGGATATTATAGGACAAACCCATCACTTTTTAACCCAATTCATTACAAATAAGTACAATGTTAATCATAAATAAAATATATATATTAAATGTAAATATCATTTCCCAAATTTTAAACACAATCACTAACTATTATGAATAGTATGGGTAGTTGTGTCAAGATAACACAGCCATAATCCAACAAATCATAAACCATTTATAAAATATATTATATTTTAAAAATAATTGAACAATCTATATAAATAATAAAATTCAATAATGTTTTGACAATACTCGTATAAAATCACCATCAATTTATTGAGAAAAATACCACTTTTTCTTTGCAAAAGTGAGTTTTTTTGGAAAAATAAATTATATTTTTCATAATTATTTGTATAAAAATAGAAATTTAGAGATAGATTTATTAAGATAAAATTAGTGATTTAATAAAAATAATAGAGTCTTAAAAAATTATTATGGATGGTATATGTAAATTGGTATGAAATTTGGATGGTCCCTTTAATCGGGTTTTCTTATACGGAAGAATGGAAAAGAGAACCTTGTAAAACAATAATTTCCCCATAAAAATAATGATGGATTGATCAAGATATATGAGTTTGGAATATATATATAGAATACATAATAACTAAATAAAACAAATAAGTATTACTTCAGGGTAAAGATAGTTAAATAATAACTAGAAGGAAAAATGATGGTTCAGGTAAAATCCCTTACCATATGTCAGAATGTTTTCTTCTATTAACTTTAATGAAATATATAATCCAATTAAATTATTTGGTTAATTAATTAGGAACCAGATATAAATGTATTTGATACAAATTTTTTATTCTCGTTTATGGCTTTATTGATGAGTTATAGAGTTTAATTTCATTGTTCAAGAGCATTCATTTTCTTGGTTTTCATGACTGATTCACCAATTTATAAGTAGTGCAGTTCATGTAAATTAGATATTATTCATTGGAGATGGAATTATATGTTATTAATGAACATAACAAAAGTGTAATTGTATTTATATATAGTTTTACCCAGATATGAGTACGAATCATTAGATAAGATGTTAATTATATTTTTTTATATTAGTTTAAGTACTTTTTTTATCAGAACGAACTAATTTTGAATTATCATTTAGTATTACATAAATATATTACCACCAGAACATAAAATGGGTTCTAGAATAAATTTAAATTTTTTACCATTAAATTGGTTTTATGTGCAACATTGTATACTGTGAAGGAAAATGAAAACTTGTCATCTTTGAAGGCAATGGAACAACCCCTCCCAAACATCATTTCTATGTTTAGAATAAAAGGGAGAGAAGAAAGGAAATGATCATGAATAATTAAATTAGAATAATAAAATTTCATTATATTTCATGTAATTAATTATTCATGATATTTAGATTACGAAATGATATGATATAACAAAAAATAAAATAACATGAAAAGAAATTGAAAAAAAGTGTTTTTCACCTATTGATTTCTCCTCTTTGAGAACCACCGTAGGGAAAATATTTTTCCCTTTTTATGAGACCAAAGATCTCCTGGATGTTTGGGGGGATATTGGAAAGTGTATTGGGTAGAAATTTGATGGGGTGAAAATTTTGAATGGCGTGAGGAGAAGGGGTGGTATTTATAGTGTACGAGAGGGTTTCTTTTTGAATATTCTATTCATTTGTTTATTATTTTGGTTGAAGACTATGAATAGATTGATAATTATCCTAATATATGTTAAAATCATTAAGGGATGTTCGAGATTATGGTTCATACATCAGTGATGAACCATAGAATAGTATGTTTAACATTTAATGTATTTATATCGTAAATTGTTGCATTTCACTATTCAACAAAAATTCATGTATTTTATAAAAATCCATACAATTCACACTAACAACTTTTTAACCCATATAACTCAAAAATGAAATCATTTTTATGAAAATAATTTTATAATTTTAATAAATTTATCTTTAGATTAAAATCCCCATGTAATAAAAAAATACATATTTAAAATTTATAACAGCTTTTATAAAAATATGACAAATTAACTAAATTATCATTAAATTATCATAGTATCACAAGTCAAAAAAACATTAATTTAAGAATAAATTTTATGAAAATAAATTTTCTTATTATTCTTAGTAATAATAATATTTTAATTAATTATTTATTAATTTCAAACATACAAACACTTAATTATTAATTTCATAAATATTCACTTATATATATAATGATATAATTCTATCATATATTCATTTATAATATACATTAATTTTTTATACATTCATGGGAGAGGTTACTATTAATTTTTCCAATTTACTATTCATAAGGTTCATATTACCATTTATACGATCAAGTTACTATTTCTTTGGTATAGTTTACGTAACTTCTAGAAATACCACTTATTCCATTCATTCGTTATTTATATTGTTTGTGTTGCCTTATCTAAGTGATATAACATGATCTATACTATATGATATAATCATAAGAGGGGATATTTCATAGATATAATTTTGGATCATTACATTTCCTCCTATAAAAATTTCACCCTCGAAATTTCAACAATTTCACCTCAAACAAATATTTTCCTAGATTTTAATCATATGTTTGTCAGGATCCCACATCGCCCCGTCAATTTAATGAATTTTCTAATTTACCATTACCATATAATATATCAAATTCCAAAAAAACCTATTCTTTAGTATCCAGAATCATGACAGGCTCTCCACAAATGGATATATTCAACTCTAATTTTATTCCATAAAATGTGAGTACATGAGATCGTTCAGGCATGTAATTCCTTATCAAATAGATGTAGAACACATTCTGTACTTTAGAAATGCTCGGAAGCATCTCCAAATGATATTAAATATCTCAAATGATCTTCGAGATTTAAAAAGGTCCAATATTCTTGGTACTCCAATTCCATTTTTTCATAAATCTTATAACCCCATTGCATGGAGATATATTGAAGAAAAAATGATCTCCCCATGAAACTAAAAATTCATCCATAGATTACCAGGTTAGCTCTTTTGGATACATTTAGGTTCATTTATATGGGTTTGAATAGTCATTACCTATTCATTTGTTTCCTCCACAGTCTCTTGTCCTATAAGATTCCTTTCACCAACTACATCCAAACATGTTAGTGTACAACATATCTCTCTGTACAATGATTTATATGGTTCCATATGAATACTATAATGGAAATTTTTGTTGTTGGAATACACTACCAAAGATATTTAATAATCCCATATACCTTGAATGTAAAGGGATCATGATATCAACATGTATTCTAATGTTTGGATCATCCTCCCTGATTTCATGTTATATTAATGGTGATAACCAGAACTCAAATAAAGCTCACTAACCAAAGATTTTTAGAAACACTTCTATAATTTTGATATAATTCATAGATCATGATTAGACACAATTAAGTGAGGTTATCGATAAATTCGTTACACTTCATTAATGTAGATTCATGCAAGCTGATCTAGTTGAAAATACTCCCTTATAGAGAAGAAATGTAAACCTTCAAAAAGTCGAACAATAATTAACCATATTGCATCATTCTTTATTGGATTATTTTTAATACAGTGACAAAATACATGGTGATGTAATTCCATTTTCATGTATAAATAGTTATAGGTTCATAAATCCTCTAGGATGTTTTCTTTTAGCCTTCAATTATTGATATAATAAATATGGTGGTACGTAAACTAAAATTTTTCACTTCATGTTATCCCACCAAAAATTTTCATTCAAATATATGTACATTTTAGTGAAACCAATGGGTTCAGAGAAATTATATTGATGGGAATCATCCAATAACTCCGATATTAAGCTCAGGTATAGAAGGAACATAAATCCCATTCTCGAATTTCAAAATTCCATCCTCGTACATCAAGTCTTCTCACTTCCTATCATTCAAATCTTTTATTTTCTTTTAAATATTCTCATCATCAGAGTGAGAACATTTCATCCATTCTAATAAATATGGTTTGTAATGAAATTTAAAAAGTGATACTGTTTCTCTATATACAGTAATTCCAATATCAAAATTTTTTATATCCATACACACACGATCTTTATAATTCCTAATTCGGTTCTGAATTCCATTATCCTACTAGATCAATGCATCAGATACCTTATTCGAATTCCTTGGGTGGAATTTTTTTAAACATTCTTAATCCATGATTTTTTCAACCCACCAACATTGCCTCATGTTGATGTTATTTGGTGAGAAGTTATATTTCATGCTATTCTCATAGGTATATATATTACATATTTGTCCACAGAGATAGTGTATCTATAACATTAGTTTAATGATGAAAGCTGCTAACTCAAGATCATGAGTTTGATAGTTGTGTTCATGATTTTTTAACTTGTTTCAAATTCAACAAATCTATCATTATGCATAAGGAAACGACCATGTCTTTTCTTTAAGGCATCACTATAAATCCCAAATCCACCATTTCTTAATAGTGGTGAAAATATATGGTAATTCACTAATATCCTCCTCAATTAATTAAATAATTCTTCAAATTATGTTTTCCATATGAACATAACCCCTTTATGAGTAATCATGGTTAATGGTTTAGCTAATTAAGAAAAATTATGAACCAAAAAATGATAGTAACCTGCCAAAAAATGATACTATGTACCTGGTTTATGTTTATCGGTGCATGTCATTCATGAGCAAACACTGTCTTCATAGAATGAAATGATATTCTATCCATAGTGGTAATATGGCAAAGAAAAGAACTAATTTATGCCAAAATTCACTATGTCAAACCATTTTTTATAATTCATTTATTTAAATGGTGATGAAAAACCAGAATTTATTCTTATCATCCTAGTAGATTTTATTTTATAACAATATATCATCAATAAATACCACAAAAGACCACAAGATATTAATTTAAAACATTATTAATTAGATACATGAAAAGAGAGGGTTCATTAGTCAGTCAAGATAGAGTTTTTATAAAATCATAATTTCCATACTTGGTTGGAAATTCCATATTGGTAATATATTCCTTCCTCACACAGAATTGATGATAACCATATATAAGGTCAATCATCGAAAAATATTGAGATCGATGAAGTTGGCCAAATAAATGAGCAATGTGATGTAGGGGATACATGTTATTTATTTTAATACCATTGATTTCCTAATAGTAAATGTACCACCTCCTAGATTTATCATTCTTCATGAAAAAATAGAACATGTTCTCTCCATAGAGAAACTGTAGGGAAAAAAATCATTTATCACTCAATTCCTCTAGTTGTTTATTTAACACTACTAATTGAAAAGTGTCTACTCTATAAGGGGTCTTGGATATAGGTCATGTATCCAGAATTAAACGAATATACATCTTAGCAACCAACTCCATAGGATGTATGGGTATATAATCTAAAAATACATCATTTTATTATTACATAATAGTTAAGTCTTTAATTATAACATTCATAGATATTGTTTTATCTTCCTCCACAAGATTTGGATTTATAAGAGATATTTAAGGTTTATATATTTAAAAACTACATGAAAATGTTTCGACTCTTAATATAAGGTACTCTACATTTTTCTCATAAATTATGACTTCAATATTCTAAAAAATGACTTCTGTATAATATTTTGAAAGCCAGTCTATATAAAAAATTATGTCAAATTAAATCATGGTTAAGAGGACATGGTCAATAAATAAAACACATTTATCTATCATAATGAGGATTTTTTTGACACGTCACTATTTCAATGATACCCACCTTAAGTGTTTTCACAGAAAAATCCTTCATTAAATCAAAAAGAAAATGCCTAATTTTATTTGAAAACTAGGAAGATATAAAAGAATGTGATAATGTTGAATCAAATAAAGAATTGATTATGCTTTATGAAATTATTAAATCACCCACCATTAAATCATTAGGATCATCCATGTTAGCATTTTTGATCACCTATGTGGGGCTATTCTCCCATTGTCTTTATTGGGTAAATTTTCTTTGATTCTGAGGACAATCATTTTCATAATGTCACATATCTTTGAAATTATAGATTGAAAATTGTTATATTCTTTCATTCCCAAAAAATCATGGTATTAATGATATTGTTCTCCATTATTTTAACAAACACCAATAACCTTAAGGAATATACCAGGTTGTTTCTTCCCATAATTATCATATGATGAAAATTAAACTCTTATATTCTTCCCCTTTTCCATATTTTTTTTCATGGAGTTTTCACCAACTGTATTATTATTTTTTACATCCATATAGTAATAATACATATAGAATTATTTACCTATATTAATATCACATGACACAATATCTTCATTTTATGTGATGTATTTGGAGAATAGATCCCTTCATACGAGTGGTTGTAAACCATTAAAAAATATCAATATAACTTTGTGGGAAATATTTCTCCAAGAAAAAAATACTAATTTGTTTAGGAACTCCATTATCCTACTAGATCAATGCATAAACTGCCTTATTATTCTTCCTTGGATTCATACATGGATAATTTTTCATCCACTCTTTATATAAAACTCGCAAATTAACTGACCATATGTGATCTCTATTATCAAGGGAAGTATTTATCCTAGAAAACATCCATAAAATAATTTGATTCCATATTTTCAATTTTTTATTCCTACTTTGTGTTTTGAATTAATAACCATCACTAATTTGAATCATTCTAAACACGATAAACATACATGATAAACATCTCCCTTTTATTACTTCCCAAAGAAAGTCATCTATTATATAAGGATGTTATCCAATCATCCACCAGAAATTGTGGTTTTTTCCATTAAATGATGGAATTTGTTGTTGTCTAAATCGATCCAACATTTCTTCTCCATGTTGTGGATCAGAATGCCCTATATGGGTATGGTTATTGTCCATAATCTGAGTTAGTTGACCTATTATTGTTCTATGATTCTCATCACCAATCACAGACCTAGAACCAATGTCATTAACTTACATAATAGAGAAAACCCTACATGAGATATGCATGTTGATACAATTTCTATTTCATTTATAGGGAACCATTTCTAAATGATGGAATACATTAAATTATGTTATGAATCATAATTCATAATCTCTAACTAGAAAAACAATTCAAATAAACTAAAATTTTATACATTGATAATCTCATAACAATAAAAATGTTTTCTTTGGTGACATATCTACTTATTGATCCTTTATAATAGTTTGAAAATAAAATATGAATTATCCTAAGAATATACCCTGAGTGTGTCCAAAACATGTGTGTTGCAATGCCCATTTTCAGGTAATAGGTTATCTTGAGTCAAGATATGGAAACATTTTCATTGTTGTTACCATCACTTATAGTTGAGCTGAAACCGTTTCCACTTGACGTATACATAAATGATATTTTTCGAGGAAAATCCACATAATACATACTATACTAAAACCCTTGGATATTATTATATTATCATCCTCAATGTCTTTCATAGGGTCATGAACCCTAATTTACGTTTTTTTGAAAGTAATTTCCAAGCATTCTACTAAACATCATTTGATACAAACTACAAAGGCCCCGACCCTAGTTTCCCAGTGTTGGGGCCTTATATTTATTAATTTTCATAGATACAAGACTCAAATCCCAGAGGTCTAATTAATTTATTAGGTTTGGAATCCATAAATCATACATGATTATTACATTACATTTTTTAATTTAAAACTACATAAAACATAAATTGGAAATACTAATAAACTTCTAGATTATCCATGTATGTCATTCATAATATTCACCTTCACATCCTAGTGAAATGTAAATCGTAATAAGTGGCTAATATCATAAGCTTATTATGGGTAATAAATATAGTGGAAGCAATCATTTAAAAAAATAATTAGTCATGATGATTATCTAAAAATACATGTCATTAAAACATAATCTTGCACATAAAATGGAATGAATAATAGCCATTTAAAATAATTACATAATAAAACATAAGCCTGGATATTCTATAGTAAAATAATCAAATGGAATGTTAATTAGTAGTTCCATAATGATGAACTTCATAATTCTAGACATAATAAACATATTTTCAAGGCCTCAACCAAGACACATTACATAATGGGTAAAAACCTAGTATAGTTTGTCTCATAAAACCTACAGATACGTCGAGGTGATATATAAAGCCCCACAAGTCACTTAATAAGTAAAATGAATTTCTCATATCAATGGGGTTAAATATAAATAACATATATATGTGAATTTTAAATAAATTTCCAAAAATTTTAAACATAAAAAACTATTTATTCTGGGTTTTATGGTAAATGTTATCAAGTTAGAACATAAATTTTTAAAATAATCATAAACCATTTTAGAAAACATGGTAGATTACAAAAATAATACTTCAATCTCAATAAATCATAAAATTCATCATAGGTTTTGAAAACAATATAATAATATCATCATTAAACTCTTACTAGAAATACCCCTTTTACTTTGTAAAGATGAGTTATTTTTGGGGAAATTTGTTGTATTTATCATAATTGTTTGTATTAAAAAAACAAACAAATATACTATTTCATGAAAAAATTATTTAATTATTAATAAGAGTTGAATATTAAAAAATTATTATTGATGTTACTTGGAAATAGGTAAGAAATACAAATGTTCCTTTTAATCGAATTTTCCTATTAAGAAAAATTGAGAAGGGAACCTTGCAAGCCATGTAATTACCTATAATAGAATGATAAAATGATCTATGTATATGGGATTGAGAAATATAAATATAATGTTGAATAAATAATCTAAAATAAAAAATAATTATATTGGGGTATATATATGGAAGGAATAACCCGAAAGAAAAAATAAGGGATCATGTAGAATCCCTTACCTTATGTCTGAATGTGTTTTCACCTTGACCATAATGTCTTATATATTAAAATTAAATAAATTAATAAATTAAATTAGAGTGTTATCTACATTTATTTTATATATTATAGTTTTTGAAATTTATTTATTGCCTTATTGATGAGTTATAGAGTTTAATTTCATTCTTTAGGAGCATTCCTTTTCACAGTTTCCATGTCTAGTTCGCTTGTTTACAAGAAATAAAGTTCTTATACTATGGGTATATGTATCCATATTTAGAATTATATGCTATATATGAAAAAAAATATGTTAAATAGGATTTATATTATATTTTTTTCTAGATATGAGGTTGAATCAGTAGATAACATGTTAATGATATTTGTTTAGATTAAGTTAAGTGGTTTTAGATCACAGTGAACTAATTTAGTTTTATCATTTAGTATGATGTAATTATGTTAGTTATAGAATGTAAAAAGTTTTGTAATAAAACATTTAATTTTTTTTTCAACCATTAAAATGGGTTTATGAACATACTTGAAGATGGTGAAGCAAAGAAAAAATTTTATCCTAAAAGGAGATGAAACAACACCTCACAGACAACATCTCCATTTTTAGAGTAAAATGAAGAGGAGATGGGGATCGATGAAAGATTGTTATATTAGAATCATTAAATATAAAAATATGAATGGTAATTGAGTTTTCATCAGATTTTTATGAGGATAAGTTAAGAGAGAATAAGAAAAGAAAAGAACATGAATAAAATTTAAACCTAAAGAAAGTGGTTTTTTACAACTTGATTTTATCCACCTCGACATTCTCCATATGGAAATGATATTGGCCTTTTGATGAGACCCATAGGTCCTATATTTGGTATAGGGGTTTGGTAAGAGGATTGGGTATAAATTTGATAATGCTATAATATTGGAAGGTGTGAGGAAAAGGGGTGGTATTCATACTGGAGGAGAGGGACGTTCTTTTGAATATTTTATTCATTGGTTAATTATTTTCACCCAGAACTTTTACTATATTGATAATTATCATAATATATATTAAAATAATTAAGGGAATTTAGATATTATATTTATTATATTAGAGATGAATCAAGGAGAAGTTTATTTATCATTTAATGCATTTATTCCACATATTATGGTTTTTTACTATTGACAAAAAATTTAACTATTTTTGAAAAATTGGAAAAGTTAACCCTTACAATTTCTGGATGTGTAGAATTGAATCAAAGAATCTATTTTTTGAAATTAATATTCTAAATACAAGGAATTTTATATTTAATTAAAATAATCATTTACATGAAAAAAACATATTTTCAATTTATAACTGATTTAATAACACTCTGAAAATTTAACTAAGGTATCAATAATTAATCCTAAAATAAAAAAAAATTATGTATATATATAATGAGAATAAATTTCCTTTTAAATAATTTTATTAGTTAAAAAATTATAATTAATTATTTACGACTTTCAAAAATACAAACCCATATTCATTACTTTTTAAAATATTCACTTACATATTCTATGATATAATTACATTATACATATATTTATATGATTCCAAAATTTTACTTTTACATTCATGGTTGTGGTTACAATTCATTTGGCTGATACAAAATTCATAATAGTCATATTACTATTCTTATGGCCATGTTAGAATTTTATCATCATAAGTTCCTTAACTTCTTGAAATAACTATTATTTCATTCATTATTGATTTATAATGTCTGTTTTGTGGTCTCAAAGTAATTTTATGTGATCTATAATATATGAAATAAACATAAGATTGGAAAATATCATTAATCTAATTATGTCTCATTACATCATCACCTTCTTCAGACCCTTTACCTCCTCAGCACCTGCCTACAACATATCTCTCATTGATATCGTTCGACAAATCAGACATATGTTTTTAAAGAGGCCCCTCAACCTCATTTAATACCAAAATCATATACGACAAAAATATCATTATTGACATCTATTACTGCTACCACTGAAATAGTAAGGGTTTCAAGTGTTCCTACTTCTAAATCCAAGAGTGTATCTGATTCTAAATTAGTCTTTGATAGGGATATATGTTTTATATTTCACTGAATCATTTTTTGGCCATTAATATCATGAATTTTTATAGTTAATGTTATTTTAATCTATTTTTAATCATCTATTTTTATATAAAATTTCTTGATTTTACCTTATTGATAATGAAAAAATGAGAAGAAATGTATGAAATATTTTGGATATTGTTGGATGTAATTTTCCTTTGAAGTCATGATTATTCTTTGATAACATGTTTATATATCTTTTTTCATGTCACCTTTGATACAATTATTTCTTTTGGTTCTTAATTTATTATAATTTTATAAACTTATTCATTGATAAAATTATTATTTTTTTATACCATAATTATTTGGATGTGATTAATTTAACTTTGACAACATTAATTACATTTATATTTTATACTGCTCTTTTCTTTTAAATTTGAATATTTTGAATGTTATTTTGCAGTACCAAATTTCTTGCATGGATTTGTTTCCATTGAAACCACATTTCATTTCTATGATATCTATGATATCAGATTTCTTTATATCTCATATTTTACATTTGAAATGATAAACTAACATGTACCCTTAAATTCAAATACGTATATTTACATTTTCTTATACATGGTTTATAATAATTCCATGATTTGTGATCCTCAAAATGGGGAATATAATTAAAACCTCATTATTTTAAAGATAAAAAAACATGTCTATTATATTTTAATGACAATGATGTTTTTTTGATATAATTGTAGTTTATTTTGAAATTTGATGAGATTTGTAAAATTGATGGAATGAGTTTCCACCAGACATGACTTGCCATCGTAATGTATGACTGGTAGAATTGTGCTTCCGTTTGACAGGTCTCAGCACTAGAACCTCAGACTATTGGAATTGTGATACATATAGACTGAGTTATAATTAGTTAAAATGTTTGACTGCTTGACTTGATCTGCTGTCATACCTGACTCACTATTAGATCAAATGAGTCACTGCTAGACTATCTTTTTGTCAGATATTTCTTACCACATGGGATGTCTCGGCTCCATATATTCCTCAACCCTAGACATGTATTTAATCTAGATTTGTACCACTGCTAGAAATTTATTTCATGTAGACATTTCTCTCCCAAAGGATATCTTATTTCAAAATTTGTCACACTCCCAAAGATGTATTGCTTGCTTCAGAGAAATCATCACTGTTCTTCATGTTTTAAATTAAATATTTCAACAAATATATTAATGAATATAATTAAGGGGTTATTTTATGATTATTTTCATAACAATTTTCTTGATGAATTAGATTTATGGTACAAGATCAGTTTCAGGATCCAAAGGATCTTGAGTATTATCCTTGAATGACTGTATATAATGTTTTATATTCTAAAATACTCATCTTGCACCATAGCAAAGAGATGATCTAAAAGGGGTTGGATTTTTGAATCATGGATTGATAATCATATGAAACATTAGTTTTTTATTCATATTATATTTCAATTGTTAAAGTGTTTAACTCATTAAAATTAATATCCTTTCCTATAGGAAGAAAAGGTCAACATTATCATTTGATTTTTTACATCAATTTTCAACGAAACAGTTTGATCCCCTATCCAAGAAATAGTCGAAGACTCTTAACAATCTGAAGCGTGATTATAACATCCCAAGTAAGTGATGAATAATATATATTTTTATCTATTTATATTAATGAATTAGATAGTGTTTTATATGCTTAAAAGGAAAATAAATCCAATCTTAAGCATGGAATACACTAATATTTTTAAAAGATTGTTTTACTGCCTTTTGATGGAAAACCATTTTTAAATCCAACTTTTGACAATTTTTTAAGCTATGTTTGTCAAAATTAACTTCTTATTTATGATTGGGACATCAAAATTTACTTTGTGTGAATTTTTGGTATTTTTCTGACAATGTTCATTTTTTTAACGAATAGTGAAAAATACTGCATTTTACATCAAAACTGCTTTTTAATATAATTTATTTATATGATTAGATTATCTTTTGAATTGGTTTTGAAGTGAAATTAGAATATATTTTTTCCATTTAATCCAATGGTGGTCATTGTGATCAATTCCACTTTGAAATTGGACTTAAACTTGTGTCAATCTTTTGATACTTATTGTTTCATAAAAACACGTTGTTTGTCATGACAGTGGGAATTAATTATTAAATTAATTAATGGAACTTATATGTTTTGAATTTTGTAAAATAGACTTCATTTTTGAATTCGGGATATCAAATATATCTTTGGGTGAAGTTTTGGTATTTTTCTGAAAAACTTCAATTTTTGATGAATAGTGAAACCACTAAGTGGTACTTATAAAAACTGATTTCCCATTTAATGAAAATTTTCCACCTTTGTGTTTTGAATTTCAAAAATCCGACATACATGGTTTTCATTAAGAAGTATAATGTGGTTCAATGGGATTAAAATAAATTTTTGGTGAATATTAACTTATTAAGTTTTTAATCGCGATTAGTGGTAATTAGTGTAGTTTAAGGTAAAAATAATGTTTTAATAATATGATATGAGCTTGGAACATGTCATAACCTCATTGGATGTGTCATGGCCGACCATGAAAATCCATGTGTCAACTTGGGGACCCCATGGAGCCACTTTGGTTGGGAAATGACATAAATAACTTTTTATTTAATGTAAAAGTAAAAATGAAACAAACATAATATGTTTTATGAAAACAATTTTTAAATGGGGTTATACAAGTCATATTTTTGACTATAAATATTTATTGGAAAGATAAAGCGATTTCATACATCATATTAATTTTTTTATAATTTTTTGACATTAAATAAATAAAAGTATTTGTGACATCATAATGATATAGTGATTACCTCATTAATATAGGATTTAAATAAAATGAAAAGATAATGTAAAATATATTACCTACACATGTCCAAAACCTATTGGTTAGGTATATTTAGAATCCTTAGCACCTTATCCTCGAATTATATCAATATGGGACCTTTTAATCCGAAAATCATTTTCAAATAAAGTAATATTTCTTTACTTTCCAAGAGTGCCCCTCCTCTCCTCTTATAAAAGGCCCCCACCTCTACCTCCTTACCCACACATCCAAAGAATTTGGCACAGCCAAACCCCACCCGTTTTGTCTCTCCACTTTCCTCTCTTACTCCTTGAAGCCTCACTTTGGGCAGAAGTCTTCACAAGGAAGCCTTTGAGCTCAAACCAAAGGGAGTTACCCGATTTTAAGGTAATGTCTTCACTTGAGTCCTTTTGTTTTATTTTGCTTCTCCACCCCCGTAAACTCTTTTTATTAATTTCTTTTGTAACAACTCTATTATATTCAATATACTAGGATGTTGTTATAATAAGGAATCGAGCTACACTTACACACACCTACATCTAATGGTTAAAGGACATACTGTTTCCGTGGATGGTGAATTTCTGCCTCCTGAAACGATGATTGTTCAACATTCATATTACACCTTCAAAGGTGGCCATTAAGATGTCACTATATTTATATATGATATATAATAACTTTATGTTTTCCTTATCTTTCTGAATTTTTCATTTTGGGCATACCTTTATGGGTTCCATTATGGGTAAACACAATATCTTCATTTAAGGAAGTGCGGACTACCGCCCCCTCAAAGTGATTTGATTCGTTAAATACCATATGTGGGACTTATAAAGGATGGAGTTATGATATTATATATGATATTACACTGGACTTATAATATACCTTTATATCATTATGATTTCATTCTATAAAATACTAAATAGAAATGAAAGTAGCGTTCATGCGTACGTTCGGCTTACCGTCTCCATGAACGGTGCATTTCATTTCTTACCTCTAAATGATTATGTAATATTATAAATGCACGTATATACTGGATATATATGATATATATGATATCCAAATCATGATTATAAGTCAAGATATAATGGATTCATGAACAACTTGTAATTATAAAGGGCTTATTTTTGACTCAAGTACCAATGATCGTTAAAATGACCGTTATTAACTTAAATAATTACATAGAGTTCATGACATGGAAATAAGTGATATAAAATGAATAGTGTAATTGAAAAAGGTTCTTAAACAAGTATAAATTAACTCAAGTTTATTATTCAGGACATTAAAGAATGATCGAGTCAAGTCGGACCCGAGGTATGGGACTTCGTGTCAATCTTTTTTCATTGAGGCATATTTTATTTTATACACAACTTTCTTTTATACGGTGTATAAACCCCTTTGACTTTTACTTTTATCCAAAAGGAATCATTTTTATACGAAGCGTTTTACAAAACGACAAAAGGGAATGTTTTTGTCCTACGTATGCGGCGACAACGACTTCTCCGTCGTCGTGACTATTATTTGGGTTTCGGCTTCCTCTACAAGACATACCTTTTTTTAAAAGAAAAATAAATACCATGTTTTACTTTTATTTTATTTTGGTATTGAAAATGGTTTTCATAATGTTTTTATTACATCAATGATTTGTATTGATATCTCGTGATTGAAATGGGGAAATGTCATGTTTCCTTTATATATGTTTTATGTGATACGTTTATGTTATGGTTCTTGGGCATTGTTATGAAAACGGGTGGTTCCGTGATAAACTATGGGCGGGTGAGCCCGATATAGCTCTCCAATGCATTGGGTAATGCGAAGGAGTTAAAGGTTAAGGTTTCTCCGAAGAGATTTAGGGAATATACTGTCGTGGGTATTACAAACGTAACCAAGAGGGTTACTCCCTACGTAAGAATTTTATGAATGCCTCAAGTTACCTTTATGTATTATGATTTCTATGATTTATTCATGATTTGATGAGGTGTGTTAAAGTGCATATGTTTTATGGGTAAAGTATGATCTCATTCTTATGTATATATGTAGCCATGTTTCCTTTCTATATTTTTATATCCCTTACTGAGCGTTTTATACCCATCCCATGTTTTTTGAAATGTTTTTCACAGGTCAGGGGAAAGGTACATGATACAATGATAGTGTCAAGGAAGTGTCAAGAATGAATCCATGTTTTATTTTAAATATTTTTCCATTGATGGGAATGAAGAATACAATCTTTATGTAACCACTTTTTTATATATGGAATGTAATGCATGTTTTATGATCTAATTCTCTAAAACTCCAAACCCGAAAAGATCCTCAATGTGTAATCTTGTAATAACTCAAGATTAAGTAAGGTTTAAGGCTGGGTCCTTATATTTGGTATCAGAGGTCGGTTTAGATAACTTTAGGAGTTATAATTATATTAAATGAGTATCCAAAAATATATTTTTTTGGTCAAATTGAAGTGATATAGTATTTAAATATTACCATGTTGCTTTATCTAAGACATGTTTGTTCAGAATGGTTTTCTGCTGAGGAAACATGGAAGTAGTGCTAGGAAGGAATACAAAAGGGAATAACCTTCCGAATCAGCATCCTGAGATGGTCAGAATCGGAACTGAATAGTTTGTTGCAGTAATGGAGCAGTTGACTCAAGCGATAAATGGTGGTGGTATCCATACACGAGATCAGCCAGATCAACCGCAGAGGAACTTGTCAGTGGTGGAACATTTCATGAGGCAACATCCCACATCATTCCGAGGATAATCTGAACCGGTGTTAGCTGAAGGGTGGATTAAATAACTGGAGAAGATTTTCAATGTCATGGGGTGTTCAGATAATAAAAAGGTTAGTCTTTCTATTTATCGTTTGGAGGGTGAAGCAGATCAGTGGTGGTCAATGGTTAAAAATATCAGGGACGCCGATGAGATTGATGCTCTCGACTGGGATCAATTCAAAGGTATGTTTCTTGAGAATTATTTTCCTAAGGTTTTTCAACTGTAGATGGAAAAGAAATTCTTGGAATTGAGGCAAGAGGAAGACTCAATGTCTACCTATGAAGAAAGGTTCACTCGATTGTCAAGGTATGATGCAAATCTTTTCCAAGACCTTGATAGAAAAATCAATCGTTTTTACTCAGGATTAAATCCAAAATATCGAAGTTCATTAGCTTCTAGTGAGTTTAAAAGTTATGAAAAGATTGTTCGATGTGGTGAGAAGGTGGAAATGGAGTTTTGCGATGATCAAGGGTTCTATAACAACCAACACAAGAAGAGACCGAGGTGGCAGGAGAAAGGTAAGAATTCTTCAAAAAAGTTTGATGGTAAGAAAACTAAATTTCCATTTTGTGATAAATGTGGAAAAAGGAATGCTGGGGATTGTCTTCTGAATTCTGGAATGTGCTACCGAGTGGTAAGATGGGACATAAGGCTCGTGATTGCACTGAAAAAGATCAGGGTGATGGTAAGACCAAATTTGATTTACAGTTAGTGAAATGTTCTAAGTGCAATGAGATGGGTCACTATGCAAACAAGTGTCCAACAAAGAGCTTGAGTGATGGGAAGCAGTTAGACTACAAGCAGAAAGGGGTGGTGAAATCCTTTTCAACTACTTCAGCAGATGTCGGGCCATCAAATGAAGTTGTATCAGGTACTTTGTTTGTTTTTTCAGATTATGCGAGTGAGTTGTTTGATTCGGGGACTACACATTCTTTCATCTCTGAAAACATTTTTTTGTAAAATGGGAATACCATCTCAAGAAATGACTCCTGAACTTGTGGTAAAAACACCTGGGGAAATGTTGAGGCAAAAAGAATTTATAAGAATCTTCCTATCCTTATCTGTGGAATGAAACTACTTTCAAACCTTATTGTTCTACCTCTAGTAGAGTTTGATGTTATCCTGGGTATGGATTGGCTCTCTATTTACCATTCTATGATTGACTGTAGAGCTAAAGAAGTTTCCTTTCAGAAAGACTTTCAGTTTGTGTACAAGAATGAACCCTTACTCTTGATAACTTATCAAGAGTCCAAGAAACTTGTAAAATATGGAAATGAATGTTACCTTGCACACATCATTGAAAATAAAGGAACTGTTCAGATTAATGATGTGCCAGTGGTAAATGAGTATCTTGATGTTTTTCCTAATGAGTTGCCTAGAATAATACCAGATCAAGAAGTTGAGTTTATTGTTTACTTAGTTCCTGATGCTAATCCAATTTCAAACCCCCTTATCGAATTGCTCAAATTGAGCTTTTAGAGTTGAAGGAGCAGTTGCAATATTTATTAGAGAAAGGTTTCATTCGACCTAGCACGTCACCATGGGGTGCTACTGTTTTATTTGTTAAAAAGAAAGATGGTTCTATGAGACTTTGCATTGATTATAGAGCCTTGAATAACATCACTGTTAAGAACAAATATCCTTTGCCTCATATCTATGATTTGTTTGATCAGCTCCAGGGAGCTCAGTATTTTTCAAAGATTGACCTGAGATCGGGGTACCATCAGCTGAAGGTAAAGGAAGCAGATGTTCCGAGGACTGTGTTTCGTACAAGATATGGCCATTATGAATTTGTAGTAATTCCTTTTGGGCTAACCAATGCACCTGCTGTATTCATGGACATAATGAATAGAATTTTCCATGATTTATTGGATAAGTTTGTGGTGGATTTCATTGATGATATTTTGGTTTTTTCTAAAAGTAAAGATGAGCATGAAAGTCATTTAAGGGTTATCTTGAAAACCTTTAAAGAAAAGAAACTGTATGGAAAATTCCGCAAGTGTGAGTTTTGGTTGCAACAAATTTCTTTCCTTGGTCACATTATTTCTAAAGATTGGTTAACTGTTGATCCTGCAAAAACAAAAGTTGTGGAAGCCTGGAAAAGACCCAAAAATGTAACTGAGATGCATAGCTTCCTTGGTTTGGCAGGCTATTACCAAAGGTTTGTTAGAAATTTTTCACGGTTATCTAGTCCAATGAGTAAGCTAACTCAGAAGGGTGTTAAGTTTATCTGGACAAAAGAATGTGATGATTGTTTTTAGGAATTGAAAAGAAGATTGGTGAATACTCTAGTTTTGACACTACCTTCCAAGAATGGTTAGTTTGTTATATACAGAGATTCTTAATTGAAAGGACTTGGTTGTGTACTAATGCATAATGATCAGGTCATTGCTTATTCTTCACGTCAGTTGAAAACTCCTGAGGTCAATTACCCTGCACATGATTTGGAATTAGCTGCTGTTGTTTTCACTTTAAAAATTTGGAGGCATCATTTGTATGGATTAATGTGTGAAATATATATTGATCACAAAATTTTGAAGTATATATTCACTCATAAAGAGTTAAACATGAGACAGAGGAGATAGCTAGAATTAATTAAGGATTATGATTGTACAATTCATTAACATTCGAGAAAAGTAAATAAAGTGGCTGATGCTTTGAGTTGAAAAAGTAATGCTTCATTAGCAATGTCGCATTTGGAACATGATCCTTTGGTTAAGGATTTGATGAAATTTGGAATAGAATTTGTTGGTGCAGGAATTTCTTCTGTTTTTTTAGGTATCAGTGAGATCTTCTCTATCAGACAGAATCAAGCAAGCACAAAAGCAAGACAATGAGTTATAGAAAAAGGTAGAGCTGGTTCAGAAAGGTATGTTGCCTGAATTCAACATCGATAATGATTTTGTTTTGAGATTTGGAAATATATTGTGTGTGCCTTGTGATTCACAGTTGAAGAGAGAGTTGTTATGTGAAGCTCATAGTTCTCCGTTTTTAGTTCATCCAGACAGTACTAAGATGTATCGAGATATTCGAGAGTTTTACTGGTGGGATGGAATGAAAAGAGATATTGTTGATTTTACTATGATGTGTTTGACTTTTCAGCAGGTTAAAGTAGAGTGACAGTTATCGAATGGGATGCTTCAGCCTCTACTAGTTCCAGAGTGGAAAAGGGAGAATTTATCCATGGACATTGTTGTGGGATTACTGAAGACATCTCGAGGTAATAATGCAATATGGGTTATTGTTGATCGCTTGACCAAATATACTCATTTCCTTGCTATACGAGATAATTTTTCCCAAGATCAACTTTCCCGTTTGTATCTTAAAGAGATAGTCAGGTTACATGGAGTTCCTCTCTCCATTGTATCTGACCGTGATCCCAGGTTCACTTCTAAATTTTGGAAAGGCCTTCAGAAGTCGTTGGGTACAGAATTAAATTTTATTACAGCTTTCCATCCTCAATCCGATGGGCAGTTAGAACAAACAATTCAGACATTGGAGGATATGCTACGAGCTTGTTCGATGGATTATCAGGGAAGTTGGGACCAACATCATTCTTTGGTTGAATTTTCATATAATAATAGTTTTCATTCCAGTATACAGATGGCACCATTTGAGACTTTATATGGGAAGCGGTGTCGAACTCAAGCTTTCTGGGATGAAGTGGGTGAAAGGAAGTTGATGGGACCAAAATTGGTAGAAGAGATGGCAGAAAAAGTTCAGCTGATTCAGAAACACATGAGAACAGCTCAGAGTAGGCAGAAGAGTTTTGCATACAACAGGAGGAAGGATATCTCTTTTGAGGTAGGTGATCATGTTTTTCTCAAAGTATCACCATGGAAAAGTGTAATGCAGTTTGGTAAGAAAGGAAAGCTGAGTGCAAGGTTCATTAGACCATATGAAATTCTCGATAGAGTTGGATCAGTTGCTTACTGAGTGGATTTACCTCCTAGTTTATCTTAGGTGCACAATGTTTTTCTTGTTTCAATGTTAAGGACGTACATGCCAGATCCATCTCATGTTTTGAGTCCAGAGGTTGTTCAGCTGGAAGAGAACCTGTCATATGAGGAACAACCGGTCCAGATTCATGACCATAGGAAGCAAGTGTTATGGAATAAGGTGATTAATCAGGTAAAGGTTTTGTGGAAAAACCACATGATGGAAGAGGCAACATGGGAATCTGAAAATGCAATGATGTATAAGTACCCCCATTTATTTGATAAGTAAATAAATTGCGGGGACGCAATTTTCTAAAGGCGGGAAGGATGTAACATCCCAAGTATGTAATGAATAATAGATATTTATATCTATTTCTATTATTGAATTAGATAGTGTTTTAGAGGCTTAAAATGAAAATAAATCCAATCTTAAGCATGGAATACACTAATATTTTTAAAATATTGTTTTACTGCCTTTTGATGGAAAACCATTTTTAAATCCAACTTTTGACAATTTTATAAGCTATGTTTGTCAAAATTAACTTATTCTTTATGATTGGGACATCAAAATTTACTTTGTGTGAATTTTTGGTATTTTTCAGACAATGTTCATTTTTTTAATGAATAGTGAAACATACTGCATTTTACATCCAAACTGCTTTTTAATCTAATTTATTTATATGATTAGATTATCTTTTGAATTGGTTTTGAAGTGAAATTATAATATATTTTTACCATTTAATCCAATTGTGGTCATTGGGATCAATTTCACTTTGAAATTGGACTTAAACTTGTGTCAATCTTTTGATACTTATTGTTTCATAAAAACACGTTGTTTGTCATGACAGCGGGAATTAATTATTAAATTCATTAATGCAACTTATATGTTTTGAATTTTTTAAAATAGAAATCATTTTTTAATTCGGGATATCAAATATATCTTTGGGTGAAGGTTTGGTATTTTTTCTGAAAAACATCAATTTTTGATGAATAGTGAAACCACTATGTGGTACTTATAAAAACTGATTTTTGATTTAAATGAAATTTTTCCACCTTTGTGTTTTGAATTTCAAAAATATGACATACATGGTTGTCATTAAGATGTAAAATGTGGTTCAATGGGATTAAAATAAATTTTTGGTGAATAGCAACTTATTATGTTTTTTATCTCGATAAGTGGTAATTAGTTTAGTTTAAGGTAAAAATAATGTTTTAATAATATTATATGAGCATGAGACATGTCCTACCTTAATTGGATGTGTCATGGCAGACCAAGACAATCCATGGGTAATCTTGGGGACCCCATGGAGCCACTTTGGTTGGGACATGACATAAATAACTTTTTATTTAATGTAAAAGTAAAAATTACACAAACATAATATGTTTTACGAAAACAATTTTTAAATGGGGTTATACAAGTCAGATTTTTGACTATAAATATTCATTGGAAATATAAAATGATTTCATACATCATAGTATTTTTTTATAATTTTTGGATATTAAATAAATAAAATTATTTATGACATCATTATGATGTAGCGATTACCGCATTAATAAAGGATTTAAATAAAATGATAAGATAATGTAAAATCTATGACCTAATCATGTCCAAAACCTATTGGGTGGGTATATTTCGAACCCTTATCACCATATCTTCGAATTATATCAATGTTGGACCTTTTAAATCCGAAACCCATTTTCAAATAAAGTAATATTTCTTTACTTTCCAAGAGTGCCCCTCCTCTCCTCTTATAAAAGGCCCCCACCTCTACCTCTTTACCCAAACTTCCAAAGCCTTTGGCACGGCCAACCCCCGACCATTTTGCCTCTAAACTTCCCTATCTTACTCCTTGAAGCCTCACTTTGGGCAGAAGTCTTCCCAGGGAAGCCTTTTATCTCAAACCAAAGGGAGTTACCCGATTTTAAGGTAATGTCTTCACTTGAGTACTTTTGTATTATTTTTCTTCTCCAACCCCCTAAACTCTTTTTATTAATTTATTTTGTAAAAACTACAGTATATTCAATATACTAGTATGTTGTTATAAAAAGGATTCGATCTACACTTACACACACCTACATCTAATGGTTAAAGGACATACTGTTTCTGTGGATGGTGAATTTCTGCCTCCCGAAACGATGATTGTTCAACATTCATATAACACCTTCAAAGGTGGCCATTACGATCTCACTATATTTATATATGATATATAATATGTTTATGTTTTCCTTAATCTTCTGAATTTTCAATTTTGGGCATACCTTTATGGTTTCCATTATGGGTAAACGCGATATCTTCATTTAAGGAAGTGCGGACTACCGCCCCCTCAAAGTGATTTGATTCGTTAAATACCATATGTGGGATGTATAAAGGATGGATTTATTATATTATATATGATATTACAATGGAATTATAATATACCTTTATATAATTATTATTCCATTCTATAAAATACGAAATAGAAATGAAAGTAGCGTTCATGCATACGTACGACTTACCGTCTCCATGAAAGGTGCATTTCCTTTATTACCTCTAAATGATTATGTAATATTATAAATGAACGTATATAGTGGATATATATGATATATATGATATATACATCATGATTATAATTCTGGATATAATGGATACATGAACAACTTGTAATTATAAAGGGCTTATTTTTGACTCAAGTACCAATGATCGTTAAAACGACCGTTATTAACTTAAATAATTACATAGTGTTCATGACATGGCAATAAGTGATATAAAAGGAAAAATGAACTTGAAAAAGGTTATTAAACAAGTATAAATTAACTCAAGTTTATTATTCAAGACATTAAAGAACAATCGAGTCATGTGAGACCTGAGGTATCGGACTTCATCTCAATCTCCTTTCACTGAGGCATATTTTATTGTATACAAAACTTTCTTTTATACGGTGTATAAACCCCTTTTACTTTTACGTTTATCCAAAAGGAATCTTTTTTATACGAAGCATTTTACAAAATTACAAAAGGGAATGTTTCTGTCATACATATGCGGCGACAACGACTTCTCCACCGCCGTGACCATTATTTGGGTTTCGGCTTCCTCTACAAGCCATACCTTCTTTTTAAAAGAAAAATAATTATCATGTTTTAATTTTCTTTTATTTTGGTATTGAAAATGGTTTTCATAATGTTTTTATTACATCAATGTGTTTTATTGATATCTTGTTATTGAAATGGGTAAATGTTATGTTTCCTTTATGTATGTTTTATGTGATACGTTTATGTTATGGTTCTTGGGCATTGTTATGAAAACGGGTGGTTCCATGATAAAATAAGGGAGGGTGAGCCCGATATAGCTCTCCAATGCATTGGGTAACGCGAAGGAGTGAAACATTAAGGTTTCTCCAAATTGATTTAGGGAATATACTGTGGTGGGTATTCCAAACGTAACCAAGAGGGTTACTCCCTACGTAAGAATGTTATGAATGCCTCAAGTTACCTTTATGTCTTATGATTTCTATGATTTATTCATGATTTGATGAGGTGTGTTAAAGTGCTTATGTTTTATGGGTAATGTATGATCTCATTCTTATGTATATATGTACCCATGTTTTTTTCCATATTTTTATATCCCTTAATGAGCTTTTTATGCTCATCCCATGTTTTTTGAAATGTTTTTCACAGGTCAAGGGAAAGGTACATGATATGATGATAGTGTCAAGGAAGTGTCGAGAAAGAATCCATGTTTTATTTTAAATACGATTCCATTGATGGGAATGAAGAATACTATCTATATGTAACCAATTTATTTATATGTGGAATGTAATGCAAGTTTTATGATCTAATTCTCTAAAACTCTAAACACAAAAAGATCCTCAGTGTGTAATCTTGTAATAACTCAAGATTAAGTAAGGTTTATGGCTGGGGACTTATAATGATAGACTGATAATCCCTACACATTTCACATCTTGTAAATTTTTCTCCCTATTATTTTATTTTATAATAAATAACAGTGTTAAATGATTTTCTTATTTATACACACATACTATTTCTCTTGGAATGGAGAATAGGAGATATTCTTTCATATTTCTTCCCATCCACTTACCCATGATGTTTTTGGCAGAGTTCCTTATGTGGCTTTAGTTAATTAATAATCACATATAACTACTTATGAGCCCTTTGAACCAAAAAAAATATTAGTTTTATTTTTTATGAATCATCATACTATTATATTAGATTATTGATATATAATATTATTCGAAGACAATTATTTTGGTGTAGAGGTGGTTATGTCTCAGATTGAGACTAAACGCCTTATTTATTCCATTGCGTATTCTTTTTCATTTCAATTAATTAATCTAAATTTGGTTTTAAACTATTAAAAAAAATTGATACATTGATAGTTATTATTAAATAGTTTTTATATTGGGTTATTTTTGAGAAAATTATTTTCACAAGTTAATGTAACATTCAATATTGTTTTAACTACGTACTAATTAAACATTGAATTTTTTTTAAAAGGATAATAATTTATCAGACTACTTTTCTTTTTAACAAGGATTTTTTATTATATATTCGGGGATTTAATGTGATTTTTTTGAAATTTTTATTGGTTACTCAATTAACCACCCTCTTGTGTTACTCACTCTGACCAACATTTTCAAATTTGTCCTCAAATACCAATTGTGGTTCCCCAGACCCACAATATCAGGTTTTTTTCTAAAAACACATTATTTAAAAAATAGTATTGAGACAATGTAATACATAACTAGGTAAAGTTATGTATTTTTGAATAATTTATAAATTAAATCATAAAAATTATCGTAAAATCCAAGGAATAATGTTATAATGACTTTGATAACTATCTAGAAAAGATTGTTATTTTTGATAACGTATGAATATTTCTCTATAATTGAGCCACATTGCATTCCCTTATATTCTTATCATAAATCAGCACCATATTTGTATACTATGGAGTGGAAACATGAGAGATGGGTGGACTAAAATTTTATATGAAATAATCATCAATATTTCATCAATTTTTACATCATATGAATATGGGAAATCATTGAAATGCGACAAATATCTTATTGAAATGAACATTGGACTATAATTGTTTTTCCAAATTCATGATATCAGAACATGAAATCTCAAATTAACTAGAATATAACATGGAATATGAGATCTAGATAACAAAAATGAGCCTTGGAACATAGTCATAATAATATGATATTATTTTATTTATTTTTTTGAATCAATATATAATAAAGAAACATGACACAAATATAATCATTTGAAAAAAAGTCACTATGAAAATATCTTATCAACATTTATGACCATGAATAGAATTGTGAGCATCACATATCTACAATTACAATTTTGATTAAAGACATTATTTTATGTTATAACAAACAATAAAAAATATTTGAAGGGATATATAGAACTCGACCCATCATTCATCCATATATATATGTGTTATACTAAACAAAATCAGACATAAAAACATAATATTACCATATAATGGAAAATGTGGTTTTTTATCATTTCTAGATAGTGTCACAAATATTGAACTCATGAATTTAAATGGTTTATAGGTAAAAATACACTTAAAATATATAATTTTATATGAACATTTAGTGTGTTATTTTTGGAATGCAATATTAATAGGAATAATGAATTTTGAGATAAAGAGAAAAACATAATATTAATATGATATGATATTATATAAAATGATATAATATTTGGTGTAATTATTTTGTTACATTAATATTGAAAATCAATTTTATAAATAGTTATGGGAATTTATTTGAAATAAGTTACATTGTAAAATATTATTCAATAGTGAGGCCTTACAAATATACGTAATGATTTAGAAAAAGGTAATGTGAATACATTTCAAAATCATGTACATGTAATAATATCTTCAATTAAAGAGCCCCGAAAAGGAATAAGGGATTTAAAATGTTATTAAATAGAGTTATATAAATCATTTTATTATTTAAGGAATAAAATATATTTTAGTTTCTAAAAATTAAATTTTTAAAAAACCACTCCTTAAATATAGTAATAAAATATCAATGTGAAAAGGCAATATGGAAATCATGAAGGTCACATGGAATAACACATAATTATTGTACCCCATTAAACCAAACCATTTGGTATAATATTTTATTCCACACAACATAATGTTCACCTCTATATAAGTAAGAGGCTACTAACTAGAATATATGTAACGCCCCAAAATTTTGAATAATTTTTTTTCCTAACATTCTGTCTAATTTTTTTTATACTCAAAAAAACTATTTTATTTTATAAAATGTGTATAATTAAAATAAGAATGTTGGGTTTCGACTTTTATATGACTATTGGTAAATATGACCATTGGAAACTAAATGTTGTGATTATTGTATACAAATACAAGTCATCATGACTAATTAATATAGATAAAAGATTCGATGACCCCATCCAATAGTCGCAGGCCGATCAAAGCCCATATAACGGAACTCAAAAAGGAGGTATCACCTTTGGGCTTTTCACAGGACCAAACCCTAGCAGAACTTCATCAAGTGAAGTTGGAACAAAATTTCCTATGCGAGATGTTCAAGCTGATAGAAATCACTACTCGGGTAATGTTGGTCGGGCCGCCCCAAGATTCTATCACCCTAGCACACCATATTCTTTGATCCTATGTAGGTATAATAATGGTGTATGTAACGAGACCATAACTGCCTTGTGTAATCCTTTGATTTAAATAAAAACTTTTATTTTTTCTCATGGTAAGGTTTGTGCATTTACAAATGTCTAGATAAAGAGAGTATGGATATTATTAATGAATTTTAGAAAAAAATATTTTTAAAAATATTTATGTAAACATTGAATAATTAATAATGTGTAATGATTTTCAAAAAATGGTCTTCTAAAGTTAAGATCAGTAAGAAATTAAGAGTCTAATAAGATCCAAATAATATTTGACGAATAATGAATTATAAATAGTTATTTTATGCTTATGATTAGTAATGTGATCAAATGGATTAAGTATGCTCACTTAAGAATGTACTAATATAATCTAGGCACATTGATTAAGTAATGTGATTCAATAAAATAGGTAAATAAATGTTTCATAAATTATTTCTTAATTATTAGTTTTTTTAGTTGAATTGTGTTTTTTATTGGAAAGTTAAATTAAAAATATTTAGAAAATTATTTTTATAAAATGGAGTTTATTTTTGAAATCAGAGCACCAATATTTGGTTAAGGTTAATTTTTGAGATTTTTCTGAAACAGATGAATTTTCAGTTAATAGTGTTTTTATTTAAAAATTAAAAAAAAATATTTAGAAAATTATTTTTATAAACGGAGTTTATTTTTGTAATCAGAGCATCGATATTTGGTTAAGGTGAATTTTTGGGATTTTTCTGAGAATGTTGATTTTTCCGTGAATAGTGAAAATACAGTTTTTGAGTTTTGGGTGTTTAATGACATCATTAAGGACTTAATAATTATGAAATAATTCTGGTCAACTTATGAATAGTAATATAAGGTATGAGGTGTCCCAAGTGGCCCATACCATGGGAAAATATCATGGGAAAGCCCATGGTTTTTCCAATACCACCGATGATGTGTCCCTTGACAATTAATGCTTTGTCCCCTCACTTATCCTATAAATACCAATCCTTTACCTCATTAATTTCATTTCAAAATCTTCCGCAACGAAGTTATGGTATCTTTACCTCCCAAGGAGTCTTCCCAAGTTTCCCTCAAGCCTCCCAATGTACCAACCTTCATGCTTTCGAAGTTACTCTTCAAGGTAAGGGATTCTTTTACCCTCCTCTTTTAAGTCATGACTTCCTTTATGTTGTGTTTTATAATTTCCACCACTTTATGTTGAGGGTTTGTTCTTATATGTTCTCATTTCTGTCTATTTCATGTCTAAATGTTGAGAGAACTTTTCCACTCTCATCAGTTTGTTTTCTGAATTTTTATGTGATGCCCTTGGGATGCTGAATTTTTCGTAAAAGAAATGACATCTTCTCTTTTCTTTCATGTTTCTTTTTTCATGTGGTATGTCATTCAAATATCAATACCATGATCTTAATCAGTACCCATATTGTATTATGAGTTATTTATGAGTGGGTGACCCTTTTCCCATCTCTTTTCAATGTTTTCTAAAACCATGTTATATAGTCATTATGCTGTAGAAATTTCATCTCCAAAGTTCTATCTCTATCTCTCAAGAAATTCTATTACTTATTTATGATAATAACCCAACATATTTCGTTTCCAAGGGATTTTATAAATATTGAAAGATAATATATTTGATTCTGGAATTGACATACATATAACCCCCATTCCCATTCCAGGGGTTATACATGATATAATGATATTATTTTTAGGCTCTTTTTAAACGTCACGATTTTGACAAGAAACCCATTTCATGGATTCTATTTGGGTAATTTATGAAATGATTGATTATGATCTATGTGGCTCACATGAAAGTAAAGAAATATTAAGGGTTCACCCTGATAGTTCTCCAATGCATTGGGTAAATAATTAATCTCTAGAGATGAAAAGTTTTACGATACCTAGATGAATAACCTTGGTAATTTTTATGACACCTTATAGATAGAACTTGGTGATATGTTCATAAATGTCTAAATGAAATGTTGTAACCAAATATTCAAGTTATGATTAAATTTATTTTCTTTATGGTATGCCTATTCATCAATTGCTCATGTCTTCATGTTTTAATTCATGTTCTTATTGATATCACAAGTACATTGACTCCCTTGTTTACCCTTACTGGGCTTTCTGCTCACCCTTTCCTTTGAATGTATTTCTCCAGGTTATGAGATGCAATAATTCTACTTAGGATGAACATACGATGAAACCTTAAAAGTGTTTTAGAAGAATTTTTATGTTGTTTTCATGTATTATGATCCTGATTTCCAAGACACTAAACTTTAATGATCCTCTGTTTGTAAAATGTAATGAAAAGTTATGTATTAAAAAGGCGAGATGCAATAGTTGGTATAAAAGGATATTTTAGTTATTTATGGAATTTATGATATTAAAACTTTAGGAATAAACATATAGATAAGTATATATATAGGAAATATTCCTGGTATTTTGTGAGTATTGAGTAAGTGGTTTATCAAGAAAATACATCCCTGTCTCGATACGAGAAAATAGAGGTGGCTCTGGCATAGATGTACATAGGGATAAAATCCAAAAACACTAATTTGAGCTACACTCGAACAGGAACTGGTAGACGACAACATAATTTCTTGCACTCTTGGTTATGACACTCTTGGGGGATATTTTTGGTTAATCGCAAACTTTTCATGAATCATTAGGAAGGAATTATAGAAAAATGTAATTGTCTAAGCATGATGTTTTAAGACATAAAATAAATTTTAGATAAAGTATTCATAAATGAAATAGTTTTCTCAATAAGGATTTATTCTTTTAGAAAATGTCCCCATCGTCTAGGAATACGTTGAAATATTTTTTAAGGATTTACCTTGACCTCCCCCAAAAATAGAGGTAGTGTTCTCAATTGAACTCGTACCTAGATCCCATTCGATGTCAAAGACCCCCTATAGGATGGAAAATTTGGAGCTAGGGTAATTAAAAAAGAAACTCCACGATCTTTTGGAGAATGGGTTTATCCGACCAAGTGTGTCTCCTTAGGGAGAACCAGTTCTCTTTGTGAAGAATAATGATGAATCGATACAGCTACGCATTGATTATAGAGAACTGAATGGGATCACAATGAAGAACAAATACTCTCTTCCAAGAATTGATGACTTATTTGAACAACTTCATGGCACTCAATTCTTCTCTAAGATTTATCTTCATTCTGGTTATGATCAATTAAGGGGGAAGAATGAGGATATTCCAAAAACTTCCTTCCAATAAAGATACAGGCATTATGAGTTTGTGGTTATTCCCTTCAGACTGACTAATGCACCTTCTATTTTTTTGGATCAAGAATAAGTTGATTTTGAAAACTTATGTTTTATCAAATGGATATCCTTTGTAATGGAAAATTATTTGGTTATTAATTGATAAAGGTTATTTTGGATGATGATTTCTTTTTTTGAGTACTATTTTCCTCATAGAAATAAAATACTACTTGATTTAAATTGAGGTGGAATGGTTGATTTTTTTGTAAGAATTTATTTATTTATAGTTGACATATTGTGATTTGGGTTATTTCTTGAAAATGATGAACCTAACATAGAGAATATGTTAATAGGTTAATTACACTTTAGTATGAGACTTTAATATTAGTCGGTGTTATTTGGAGATAAATGTTAATATTTATTGGGGAAGACTATGTGATTAAATCCTTATGAGTTTTGGGTTCCAATCTTAGTTTGGATTATTCTGAAGAATTTTAACGATGGTTGTTTATTGAATGGTCTTTCTGGAACATTGGGTACTCTAGTTTAATTTTAGAGATTAATAGTCATATTTATTTTTATAAAGGATTACCCTTTTTGGGGATTATATGATCTCGTACTAACCATTTTAGTTTTAGTTGATGAATAAAGACAAAGGAAAAATATAGTTATTATTTTGTGGATTAAGTGATTCTCTAGAAGATGATTCTTGTGCTCTTGATGCGACAAAGTCTTTTTGAATGCTCGTTGCTTAGAGAAAAGTATAGTTTTGGTGGAAACATAATAAGGGATTAAAATATAATTGAAGGTAAGTATATTTACTTATGGTTTTATTCTTTGTATTAAATGAATTACTCGATATTATGAAAAGGAACGTAAAACAGAAACGTTGTTGGTTTACATTTCCTAACGGGTAATGAAAGATCGTTTAACACATCTTATGTTTTTGATCTTCTTGTGGTTAATTTTCTCCTAATAATGTTTTCTATTAATTTATATCAGAACTTGACCCTTGGTTTTTTCTTCCATATCCATGTTTTCCTACACAAAATCCTAGTATGGGTTAACTCGGGTGACCATTGTACTTCCCATTTTTTCTTTTAAAGTAATAGTTTTACTGACTGTTTTTACGATGTGGGACATTGAAAAAAATTTGAATGACCAATTATAAAATTGCGAGGACGCAATTTCTTAAGTGGGGATGATTGTAACGACACAAAATTTTGATTAAATTTTGTTTCCAAACTTCTTGTGTTATTTTTATTCTATACTCAAAAAAACTATTTTATTTACTAAAATGAGTATAATTAAAATAAGACCATTGGGTTTCAACTGTTATATGACCATTGGTCAATATGACCATTGTAAACGAAATGTAGCGATTATTTTATATAAATACAAGTTATCATGATTAATTAATATTGAAATAACATTCGATGGCCCAATCTAGTAGTCTCGGGCCGGTCGAAGCCCATATGATGGAACTCAAGAAGGAGGTAGCACCTTTGGGCGTTGCCCTGGTCCAAACCCAAGCCGAACTTCATCATGTGAAGATGGAATGGAATTGCCTTCACGAGAAGTTTAAGTTGGTAGAAATCACTACTCGGGCAATGTTGGTCGAGCCGCCTCAAGATTCTATCACCCAAACTCACCTTACTCTTAGGTGTTATAATGGTGTTATAAGGGGCTATGTAACGAGACCGTAACTGCCTTGTGTAATCCATTTATTAAAATTAAAGTTGTGAGTTCTACTTATGGTGATGTTTGTGAATTTTCAAATGTCATGATAAATATAGTATACATATCATTGATGAATTTTAGAAAAAGGATATTTCTATAAATATTTATGTAAACCTTGAATAAATAATAATGTATAATTATTTTAAAAAAATTATCTTCTACAATTACGTTCAGCAAGAAATTTAGAGTCTAATAAGATCAACATAAATTTTTATGAATAGATATTTATGAATAGTTATTTTACACTTATGATTAGTAATGTGATCAAATGGATTAAGTATTCTCACTTAAGAACGTATTAATATAATCTAGGCACCTTGATTAAGTAATGTGATTCAATAAAATAAGTTAATAACTGTTTTAGAAATTATTGGTCTAGTATTAGTTTTTTCATGTGATTTTTTTTTAAAGAAATTAAATTTAAAATATTTAGAAAATTATTTTCATAAAATGGAGTTCATCTTTGAAATCAGAGAACCAATATTTGGTTCAGGTGAATTTTTGGGATTTTTCTGAAATAGTTGAATTTTTAGTGAATATTGATTTTAAGTAAGAATTAAATTAAAAATATTTAGAAAATTATTTTCATCAAATGGAGTAAATATTTGAAATCAGATAATCGATATTTGGTTATGGTGAATTTTTAGTATTTTTATGAGAAAGTTGAATTTTCGGTGAATAGTGAAAATACAGTTTTTGAGTTTCGGGTGTTTAATGACATCATTAAGGATGTAATAATTATGAAATAATTCTGGTAGACTTATGAATAGTAATCTAAGTTATTAGGTGTCCCAAGTGTCCAATACCATGGGAAAATAACATGGGAAGCCCATGGTTTTTCCAATACCACCGATGAGGTGTCCCTTGGAAATTAATACTTTGTCCCCTCACTTCTCCTATAAATACCAAGACTTTCCCTCATTAATTTCATTTCAAAATCCTCCCCAATGAATTAGTGGTCTATTTACCTCCAAAAGAGTCCTACCAATGTTCCTTCAAGCCTCCCATGATCCGGAACGTCATGATATCGAAGTTACTCATCAAGGTAAGGGATTCTTTCACCCTCCACTTTTAAGTCACGACTTCCTTTATGTTGTGTCTTATAATTTCAACCTCTTTGTTTTGATGTTATGTTCAATTTTTTCTGATTTATGTCCATTTCATGTCTATTTTTTGAGAGACCTTTTCGACTCTCATCAATTTGTTTTATGAATTTTTATGTGACGCCGTTAGGCTGCCGGATTTTTCGTAAAAGAAAATGCATCTTCTCTTTTCTTTCATGTTTATTTTTTCTTGTGGTATGTCATTCAAATATCCATACCATGATCTTATTCAGTACCCATACTGTATAATGAGTTATTTATGAGTGGGTGCCACTTTTCCCTTCTCTTTTCAATGTTTTCTAAAACCGTGTTATATAACTGTCATGCTGCAGAAATTTCGTCTCAAAATTTATATCTCTTTCTCTCATGAATTCTACTTTTTATTAATGTGAATACCCAAACTTATTTCGTTCCCATGGGTTTTCATAAATATATAATGATAATATATTTGAATCTGGAATTGACATACATATAACCCTCAGTCCCTTTCCATGGGTTATAAATGATATAATGATCTTATTTTAGGCTCCTTTTAAACGTCGCAATTTTGACATGAAACCCATTTATTTGATTCTATGTGGGTTATTTATGAAATGATTGATTATGATCTATTTGTGTCACATGAAATTAAAAACATATTAATGGTTCACCCTGATAGAGATCCAATGTTTTGGGTAAAGAATTAATCTCTAGAGATGACACGTTTTACGATTCCATGGTGAATAACCATTGTAATTTTAATGACACCTTGGGGTTGGATCTTAGTGATATGTTCATGAATGTCTAAATAAAAATTTTTAGCCACATATTCATGTTTTTATTCAAGTTATTTTCTTTATGATATGCCTATTCTTCCATTTCTCATGTCTTCATGTTTTTATTCAAGTTATTAATGATATCCCTTGTATATTGACTCCATTGTTTACCCTTACTGGGCTTTCTGCTCACCCTTTCCTTTGAATGTATGTCTCTAGGTTGGGAGATGCTGTAATTCTACATAGGGTGAAATTATGATGAAGCCTTAAAAGTGGTTTAGAAGAATTTATTATGTTGTTTTCTTGTATTATGATCCTGATTTCCAAGATACTATAATTTAAAGATCTTTGTTTGTAAAATGTAATGAAACGTTTTGTATTAAAAAGGTGGGATGCTATAATATATTTATAAGAGGAACATCAATGGGTGACTATTCCTTTCGTACCCGATAGACATCAGTGAATATGATGGGACTGATAAGAATAAAATAAGAAAATAATGAATAAAAAATCATCATAGCATCTACAAAATTATATGTACCAGCACATAATTTTAAAACACGTTAAGCTAGTTGCACAACCCAAAAAAAATAATGGATCCCCATAGGTAATGGATCCTGATATCAAGTAATGAAACCAAACAATACTTGAATCCTTCATATAAACTGATCCCACACTAAAATTCTTAAATAATGAAACTAAACCTTTGTATCCATCAACTATAAGGTTGTTTCCCTTAATAATGATTTGAGTTTATGAAATCTAAAAGTTCACCAAAATTCCCGAGTAGGGTGTATGTAAAAAAAGAGAAGGACATGACTATCAACCAATAACACAAGCGCATATGATATATAAGATAATTCTATGGATATAAATAAAATGTAGATATAAAAATGTTTTATAACATAAGAATAACATATATGATTCATCCTTAGAGATAGAATATTCCTAATTTAACTCAATTATAGAAGGAATATAAACCATCTTTGTAACACCCTTCTTTAATGGTACAATCTAATAACATGCCTAAGACTCACCTGTAAATGGATAACACATGTACATGTCGAATAGGCATTTAAAACAACCCCGTTATGTGAAATTATTTTCGAAAAGAACCTATATGAAAATTTAAATAATAGTGTCAAAGAACATATAATTTAATATTCAAATTAATGATAAAACATCACATCATATACATAAGGAGTCTTATATATCACAATAGAAATGTGAGAAATAATCAATCAAAAGTCTCAAATGTCTATATATTAATGAAATATGTGATGAATAACCAATCATAGGTATCACTGGTATAGAAACACTTTCCATAAATAATTTTAAGAATCAAACTAATAATTTTATAATGCAAAGTAATTATTACCTTAGAAGTAAAAATGATTTATTTAAAGGGTCAATGTTTAAATCAACCAAAAAAAATATAAAAACCATTAATAATACACCTGGTTAGTTATTTTGATCATAATTATAGAGGTACTACACCCAAAATGTAGGTATGTATTAAAATTTCTCTTATCTTCCTCTTTTGACAATGTTCTTTGTATAAATTAGGCACACATTCCAATTCCATGTCTCCTTGATCTAATTATATCAATAATCCTAATTACCTAATTATAACATTGTAATACGGTTATTTATGGTTAGTAAATTAAGGATATCATTGTTTTTCATTAAGGTAATGAAAATATGATTGATATAGATAAATATTACAATCATTATTTGGGAGCTGAAGGATGATATCAATATCCAGGAATTGGGGAAAGTAGAAATAAAGAGATTATAGGGACCCAAAACACGAGTGATGGATCATAAGGTGCTGTTGGTGGAATAGATCAAGGGATAATGATATAAATACATTGAGGGTAGGATTTTGAAATAAAATAATAACGCCTAGTGTGCTCCTTGGTTTCTAAACAATTCCATAGGTTGGACGGTTGACACTATGAAGAAGACATTACATTCAACAGTTCTATCGGTGGGTTGGTGGACATTGGGATTAATAGTATCAACCTATAAACTAAATCAAATGGATGATTTCCCCCCTAGCTGTCTGATGGGATCTATAATCAAACTGCACATATTACAACCTCTTCATCTATATTGGTAGAGCCAACACCCAAGTCGACAGAGCTACTATAGATTCTACAAGAAACATCATTCCCACTTTGGTAGAACATTTTACTCCATTATTTCTCAAATAACACCATCCCACCTAATGTTATATGAAAACATGTATAAAATTAAATTATCAACCATAAAAGTAGAATAATATAAAAATAGAGTGTTACAATTTTACCCCTATTATGATATAACATATTTGAGAAGTATCCTCTTGGGTTTACTAACAAAACACATGATAATGAACCTAAATGTATTTATCAAAATACCATATCTCTTTTGGAATAAATCCATTCTACAATTGAAAAATTGGAATAATCAACCATTTAAAAACCTTCTCACATTATTCTATAATAAAAATGAATCTCTCGGAAAAGGTTTCATCATGTTCTTGCTCAAAATCACCATATTAAAGAATATAGACAAGATCCATCTTATAACACTAAATACATGATATAAGGAACACATTGTGAATACCATTATAAAATGGATCAATATCAAATTGATAGTCCACTATCCTTATGAATATAATGTTCTTTAATATCCCAATGTATTTTAGTCCAAATACCACTTTCATACATAAATGAAATTTCCATAACAACAAGGAAACCTACAATGAAAAACCTTTTTGCCACACTAACCTCTAAAGAT